>CM046447.1:5644798-6347432 GCA_025506515.1 Flaveria trinervia | reverse complement strand
AGAGGTTTTGGCTGCATTGGTTCAGGGGGAGTTTGTTGGACCAAAAGAACCAATGAGCCAAGATCAGAAAACCTCTAAGTCCCACACGGTATCACAACAATGCTGAAAGCCTCATCAGTAGTTTGACAAGTGCTGAAGACTTCAACAGCTGAAGATCAAGTGCTGAAGACCTTAACAGCTGAAGAACCAAAGTGCTGAAGTACAACAGCTGAAGAACACAAGTGCTGAAGCTGAAAGACCAAAGTACTGAAGTGCAACAGCTGAAGAGTCACAAGTACTGAAGATCACAACTGATGTACAAAGTCTGAAGACAAAGACTGAAGACATCAGCTGATGATATCTACTGAAGTCATCAGCTGATGAAACACCTGAAGGTCAAAGTCTGAAGATCAAGTACTGAAGCCTCAGTAGTTTGTCACAACTGCTGAAGAGTACTTCTTCAGTAGTTGTGATATCAGTAGTTTTATTTTCTATGTTACAGTAGTTTTGTAAAACGACTGAAGAGCTTGTTCTTCAGTCGTTGTAGTTTCAGTAGTTTTATATTTTGTACTTAACTTGCTGATATGTTCTCAGTAGTTGTGAACATTTCAGTAGTTTGTTAAGAATTAGTTATTTTGTATTGGATCTGCCAGTTGTCACTTTCCATGACAACAGCAGTGATTGTTGCACTCTATATAAGGAGTGACAACCTATTGTAATCAGTGAGGGAAATGAGTAATTGAATGGAATGAATGATTGATTTGATTAGAAATATTCTACATCTATAAACATTCCTAGAAATCAGAAATACATATTCTTCCCTATAACCGTATGCGGTCTTAATGCTTACAAATATCGATTGCTTGCTACAATTTGTCTAATCGTGTTTGTATTCCGCTGCTTTATATTCTGATACATCAAACTTGTGATCACTGATCCTGTCATTTATCCTTTTTTGTAATAGATAAGGATGTGAGGTATGGCATGTTATAGTCACTAGTCAAAAGGCAATCTGCCTTTTGACTCTACAATTGATTTTGTGTGTGTCTAGTCAATTGTATCCAGCTGGCTTTCAAAGTATAGCCGGCTGTAGGATGTAGTATAAGTATCTCATGTTCTTGTATCTTTATATTATGCTTTGTAACACTTGTAATAGAACATAGAGAAAGCAATGTACTGCATTCTTGAAAACCATACACTTGTGTTCTTTATGTTTTGTCTCTTACATTACTTGTGTTCTTAGTGTCTTATCTTGGTTAATCCAGTTTATTGTTTGATTAAAGTTTGGTTAATCTCCTCTTTGTGTTGTTGTGTTGTAACTCACACCCTTTAACGATCCTGCATTTGGTATCAGAGCATTCAAGCTTGTGATATAAGATCTCACCATCTTAAGATCCCTCACACACACAAATACCAAACTTTTCAAATGACAGCCATTTCCAAAACTGATATGGAAACTGGAACCATGAACAAGTCCCCACTGATCACTCTTGATGAGTTTGACACCTGGTGTTTAAGAATGGAAGGTTTCATCAGGTCTCTTGATTCAAGAATGTAGGAGTCTATTGAGAATGGACCTTTCATACCCAGCACACCCTCTGCTACTGGTGCTGGTATGATCCCCAGGAGGTGTGGCTAACTACTACTCTGATGAAGATAGGAAGAGAGTAGAGATAGACAGGAAGCCATGACAGCTCTTCAAACTACTCTTCCAAACTCTGTGTACAGAGGTTTCAAGAACAGCTAAGCAGTTGTGGGATGCACTGAAACTGATGTATGAGGGTTCTTCTGAAGCTAAGGAGAACAAGAAGGATCTCCTGAAGCAGCAGTTTGAAAACTTCACCTTCAAAACAGGTGAGACCATGACTCAACAATACTTCAGGTATGTTGAGATTGTGGATACCCTAGTGGATGGAGGAGTTTCTCTTGAGAATAGAGACATTGTAAGGAAGTTCATGTCCTCACTTCCTAGGCAATGGACACACTACTGTGTGGTGATCAAGAGAACTGAAAATCTCAAAACTCTCACTCTGACAGAGTTATATGGGATTTTCAGTGGCTACCAGATAGAGATGAACATGCAGGGTTCATCTAGCAACTCCAACAATCAAATGGGTTCAGCCCTACATGTGGTTGAAAGGGATAGCATAGAACCCAAACATCATCTTATATGCTACCCTGACAACTCACTCAAGGGTCCTTTCATCACCTTCCCAGAGACACCAAGGGAGAACTACACTCAAGGAAGCCCATTCCAAGAGACAAGCTCTTCTCAAGCATTTGTGTCTTCTGATGAAAGTTGTGGCAACTCTCTTTTCACTCTTGAAGACCACGACTGTATCCATCTAGATGATCTGGAGTACTTGGAAATAGTCCAGTAGATGGCTCTTCTCACTCACAGAGCCAAGAAGTTCTACAAGAGGACTGGAAGGAAGTTCCCAAGCAATGCAACCAGTGGAAAGTTTGGACTGGACAAAGGCAAAGTCAAGTGTTACAACTGTAACTTGATGGGCCACTTTACCAGAGAGTGTAAGGCACCTAGAACCAATGGTGGCCAAACACAATCCAGACCAAACTACACTGACAAAGTTCTCCATAATGAGAAGTCAAAGCAGCAAGTTGCTGTTGCTGTTGAAGAAGGAGGCTTTGACTGGAGCTTTCAGGTGGAAGATGCTTCTCCAAACCAAGCACTGATGCCAGATCATGATGAAGCCAAGGTATTGGAACATCTCTGTACTCCTGAATGCATTGCTAAAGTTAACAGGTACAGGTCCTATAACTTGGAACTGAGATTTGATGTTGAGTCCTTCAACATTTTAAAATCTGATTTGAGAAAGTCTGAAAATGATTATAAGTTGAAAATGGAGGACTTAGAGAAAACCATTTCAGTTCTAAAACATGAACACACAGATTTTAGGACTCAAATTAAAGATCTCATAACCAAGTTAACTGAGTGTCAGGCTGAGCTTGTGATCAGCAAAGCCAGGGCAGAAAAGAGTGTTCTCGAAGAAGAGACCTTCAAGAACATGATATCCTCATCCCTGCACAACAAAGTGTGCTATCAAAATAGACAGGGACTGGGATCCAATGAGATAGCTCCTCCACACACAATCTTGTCAGTAAGATCTCCTAGGTGTGGAACTTGTGAAGATGAGCTTCCTCTCATAGATCCTATGAGTGAGGAGGATGAAGAAGAGATAGTGAAGAATCCCTTTATTAAGAGTGAAGAGGAGGATTCCAAGAAGGGCCACTATCCTTCTGAGGAGAAAGTGAAGACTGTGATGACCAAGTCCATGAGAAGAACTTGATCAGAAAGAGCAAAAGAAAGGCAAGGAAGGCTCAAGAGATCAAGGCTACTTTTGACTCTAAGTAGAAACAAGTTTTCATTTCTACAGGGTTTAAAGTGGTAGGGACTGAAGGCATCAACCAAAACTCTGCTAAGAGTTCTAGTTCTTGCTTAACTCATCTCAGCAGCAAGAAGAAGACTGATCTGTTGTGTACCACTGCTGTACAGCCTGCTCCATCAAACTCCAAGCACAATTCTCAGCCCAAGCGGACTGTCTCAGCATCTGCAAAGATGAAGGTAGAGAAGGGAAGTGACCAAAGACAGTCTTACTCTCAAGACAAGGCTCTTGTGAAGAAAAAGATGAATTGTGTTATGTGTCACAGCACCACTCACATTGCAAAGGATTGTCCCTTCAATCTAAAGGTACTGTCCATATGGCCAAAACAAAGACTTCAAAGAGTTCTAAGAAGATTCAGGCTTCGGAAGGAAAACCAGTTTCCTTCGGAAGTTTCAAATCTAACAAGAAGGGAAGTGGAATATTCTCTTCGGAAGAACATTTGGTCTCGGAAGAAAGGAGTTCTTCCGAAGCACTGAAGTCTGCTGCAGTGTTTGCAGAATCTTCCGAAGGTTCAGTCATCAAAACTTCTGAAACTCCAAAAGTTTCTAAAGTTTTAATGGTCAAGTCCAAGACTCCAAAGGTGGTGTGGACGTCTAAGAAAGACCAAGTGACTGAGATTTCTCCATCAACAATAGCTCAAGATCCTCTTAGTACAACCATAGGATCTATTACTGTTGAATTACCTTCTGTAACAAGCCCAAGACAAGCAAGGCTTGGGTTTCCAGATGTAACTAATCATTCTCCTTTGTGCAGGGACAGCTGAAGACAGACAGAAATGTTTGGATCATAGATAGTGGCTGCTCTAGGCACATGACTGGTAATAGGTCACTACTCCAGAACTTTGAAAGGATTGATGGAGGACTTGTTGCTTTTGTAGGAGATGAAGGTGGTTACATTTCTGGAAGGGGCAAGGTCACAAATGGTAAGCTCAGTATTGAAAAGGTAAACTTTGTTAAGGAGCTTGGATACAATCTTCTGAGTGTATCTCAATTTTGTGATCAGAGTCATAACATGCTCTTTACTGAGCATGAGTGCATTGTTCTTAATAGTGTGGTCATTCCTTATGAGCATATCCTGCTTAGAGCCCCCAGGAAAGGAAACATGTACAAGATGGATTTGCAAGAAACCTCTCCCTTCGGAGAAGTTTCATGCTTTCTATCTAAAGCCAATAGTGACGAGTCTTTCCTATGGCATAAAAGAATGTGCCATGTAAACTTTAAGAACATGAATAAATTGATTAAGCATGATCTGGTAACTGGAATGCCAAAGAAAGAGTTTACAAGTGATGATCACTGTGTTGCATGCCTGAAAGGGAAGCAACATAAGGTATCTCATAAGCCTAAGGAAATGAACTCCATCATTACACCCCTACACTTGTTACATATGGATCTCTTTGGCCCCACCAGTGTATGAGTTTAGGAAGGACCTCATACTGTCTAGTGATCATAGATGATTTTACAAGATTCACTTGGGTCTTTTTCCTTAGAACTAAGGATGAGACTCCTGAGATTCTGAAGAATTTCATCTTAATATTGAGAATCAGTCTGATCACAAGGTCAAAATCATAAGATGTGATCAAGGAACAGAATTCAAGAACCAAACCCTTGATACATTTTGTGATGAAAAAGGTATTGCAAGACAATTTAGTGCTCCCAGGATTCCTCAGCAAAATGGTGTTGCTGAGAGGAGAAACAGGACACTAATTGAAGCTGCAAGAACCATGTTGTCTGACTCTAAGCTCCCCATCACCTTCTGGGCAGAGGCAGTCAACACTACCTGCTATGTGCAGAACAGAGTTTTAGTAGTTAAAACTCATGGAAAGACTCCTTATGAACTTTGGCACAAGCGAAAACCTTTCATTGGTTTTCTCAGGTCATTTGGATGTCCTTGCACCATCTTGAATACCAAAGATCAAATTTCCAAGTTTGCTGAGAAATCAGATGATGGACACTTTATTGGATATTCTTCCCAATCTAAGGCTTATAGAGTGTACAATCTCAGAACTAAAATAGTTGAGGAGTTAGCCAATGTGACCTTCAATGAACACACACCACGTGTCGCTGGTTCTGGTCCAGATTGGCTATTTGATCTTGATTTGGTTACAAACTATTTTAACAAATCTTGTGAGAATGTTTCAAGATCTGCAGAATATTTAAGTATAGGTGATTCTGACCCAAGATTTGAGCTAGGAAGACCTTCAAGTCATACATCTTCAGCTCCAGTTGGAACTACTTCTGCAAATGAGGTTTCTATTAGCACAACAATGACAAATTCAGCTGATACATCTGGTATGCCTTCAAAATCCAGCTTAGAGGCTCTACAACCAGATAAGAACACCTCAACTGTGGAAGACAACAATGGTGATGGTGACAGTGACCAAGAATTTCTTGATGCCACTAACCACAACATAGATGAGAACATCAATGATGTCACACACTGCTTGGATCAAGTTTCACTTTAAAAGTGTGCTGATGTGGTAGGAGAAACATCTATGCCAGATCTAAATTTTTCTAATTTAGATCTTTCTCAACAACTTGCTGTGATTCCTCTGCTTAGGATCCACAAGTCTCATCCTACCACAAACATCATTAGAGATGTTGTCTCCGGGGTAAAGACAAGAGGACAAACCCATGAAGCAAATGTTTGTCTTCACTCTTGTTTTCTATCCCAGATAGAGCCAAAGAAAGTTGAGGAAGCTCTAAAGGATGGAAGTTGGGTTGAAGCTATGCAACAAGAGCTGCTTCAATTCAAAAGACAGAAAGTTTGGAACCTTTGTCCTCTTCCTTTTGGGAAGACTACCATAGGAACCAAATGGGTGTTTAGGAACAAGAAAGATGATAGAGGCATCATCATCAAGAACAAAGCTAGACTAGTTGTTCAAGGATACACACAAGAAGAAGGGATTGATTACACTGATGTCTTTGCTCCAGTGGCAAGATTAGAAGCTGTTAGGATATTCCTGGCATTTGCTGCATCCAAGAACTTCAAGGTCTTTCAACTTGATGTGAAATGTGCATTTTTATATGGAGTGATAGATGAAGAGGTTTATGTTAAACAACCACCTGGTTTCGTAGATCCTGATCATCCTAATTATGTCTGCAAGCTTGATAAAGCTCTCTATGGGTTACATCAGGCACCCAGGAAGTGGTATGAAACACTGTCTGAGTAAATCTGTAAACATGGATACAGGAGAGGTACTATAGATGGAACTCTCATCATCAAAGGACAAGGAAAAGACATATTGCTAGTTCAAGTATATGTGGATGACATCATCTTTGGTTCAACTAATCCAAAGCTCTGCAAAGACTTTGAGAAGCTGATGAAAGACATATTTGAAATGAGTGCCATGGGAGAACTCAATTTCTTTCTGGGAATTCAAGTGAAGCAAGTTGAAGATGGCATCTTCATAAGTCAGTCAAAGTATGTTCAAGACATACTCAAAAGGTTCAATATGACTGACTGTAAGATTGCTAAGACACCCATAGCCAGAAACCACTCCCTTGGTCCTGATCTTGAGGGGGAGTGTGTAGATGAACACTTATACAGGGCTATGATTGGGTCTCTTATGTATCTTACTGCTACCAGGCCTGATATCATGTTTGCTACATGCATCTGTGCAAGATATCAAGCCAACCCTAAGATGTCTCACCTTATCACTGTCAAAAGGATTCTAAGATACCTCAAAGGTGCATCAACACTTGGTTTATGGTATCCCAAGAATTCTGACTTCAATCTGTATGCTTATACAGATAGTGATTATGGTGATTGCAATATGACTGCAAAGTCTATATCTGGGGGATGTCAATTTCTTGGTGGAAGGGTTGTCTCATGGCAATGCAAGAAGCAATCCTGTGTCTCTGCATCAACTGCTGAAACTGAATACATTGCTGCCGCTAGCTGCTGTGCTCAAGTGCTTTGGATTCAGAATCAAATGCTAGACTATGGGTTAAATTTCAAGGAGACTCCAATCCACATAGACAACAACAGTGCTATCTCAATTACAAAGAATCCTGTGCAGCACTCAAGGACAAAGCACATCAATATCAGGTATCATCTAATAAGAGATAATTATGAAAAGGGATTAATTAAACTAGTCAAGGTTCACACAGATGAACAATATGCTGATTTGTTTACAAAAGCTTTTAATGAACAAAGATTTAAATATCTAATATCAGCTATTGGGATGATCAACCTTGAGTAATTTTTCTTAAAACTAATTCTTATTATTTCTTAAAAAATGTGTGTTCTAAGTTGTCTAGTCCATCATATTCATAAGCTCATGTTTTTCTTGGATCAAAAACTCTTTCTCTGAAGACTTTCCTTGGATTAATTTTATGATTTTATACTTCGGAAGTTAGGCATTTTAACTTCGAAAAAAATCATACCTTCAAAATATTTAACTGTCTAAGAAATTTACCTTCAGAAGAGATTTCAATTCTATCTTCCGAAGCTTAAATAGTTAACTTAGACACTTAATTATTTTCAAGGGCCTTTTCCTTCTGAAGCAAAAATTAACTCTCAGAAGCTTTTTTGATCTCTATACAAAGCACTCAAGTCTTAATTTTTTCTTCCGAAGAAAAATCATCAAATACTCTCAGGAAATTCTTCTGAAGTCATTTTAGCTTCGAAAGCTTTTTCATTAAAACTTCTGAAGATAATCACCTTCGGAAGCTTTTTGACTTCCAAGAAAACTACTTTTTGAGCAAAAGGTAAACTACTTATTCAGAGGTGGGACCGACATCCGGATTTCAAAGTTTATCCTCTTTCATTAAACTTTATCTGAAATCCCTCTCTCATATAAACCCAACGGTTTCCCCCTATTCTATCATCTACTTTTCCTCCAAACCTAAATTTCTCTCTGAAATTTCTTTCTTTCTTTCTTCTTCAACTTTAAGCTACCTCAAAATGGCTAACCTTGCTCACAGAAATAATCACAACTTTACCATGCAGCTACACAGACAACACAATCAAGTTGCTCTGTTATGCTCTGAGAAAGATCCTCATTTCTCAGAGGTTTGCCGTTTCTTGTCTCTGTCCAACCACTTCACCTCCCTAACCATTGATCCTCCACTCTATGAGGATCAGTTGCTTGAATTCTGGAAGACCTGCCAAGAGGTCATTATGGACGGGGAGAAGGCACTGTCTGCCCCAGTGCAGGGGAGAACAATCTTCATCACTCCGGCCATCATCAACCGACATCTTCAGCTGGATGATGAAGAAGGTGAGGTGTTCTTCCCAAAGGACGCTGTAAATCATTCCTTTGAGCAGATGGGATATGAGGGAGATTTCTCTGTACAGACCTTCAAGAAAGGGAAGGTCTCATCCAAATGGAGATTCCTGCTCCATGTGGTCATTGACAGCGTATCAAACAAGCATGGTGGATGGGACCAGATTCCTGAAGATCTCTCCTTCATAGTCCATGGAATGGTTCAAGGGGTCAAATTCAGGTACTCTCAGTTTGTTTATACAAATTTTCTTGCTAATTTAGACTCCTTAGAGTATTACATGTTTCATAGATCTGTCCAGTACATTCTTAACTGTAAACTAGGCTCACAGTTAAGGGAAACAGGTAACATTCTTAAATTGAGACAGATGAAGCCCGGCATCTTTAAAACACTGAGAAAGTCCACTATTGGATTCTCTGGGGTAGAAACAGCCCTAGTCCCAAAAATGTTAGAGCTCATTGCTCAAGGTGACAACCTAGCAGTACAAGCTTGTGTTGAACCCACACCTGCTACTTTCCAACCACCTACACAGCCTCAAATCTCCATCACCTACCAAAGGAAATCAAAACAAACCCCTGCTCAGACTATTCAGTCTGTGGAGGCTCCCATATACTCACCCATACAGTAAGAAGTGGATACTGGAGCTCCCACTTCTCTTGAGGAGCAGACCACTCCCATTATTTCAAGAATCAGTGCTGAGGTTCCTAATGCTCAGCCTAATGAGCTCATTAGCCCTACTGCCTTAAGCCATCACTCTGAGTCTCAACACTCAAGTGATCAACCTTCAGGGGAAAGTTACCATCCCCAGCCTATAGACCTCAACCAACCAATTCCCAACCTTGACTTCTATACTGATGAAGATCTAGGTTTCAGTGAGTATAATGAGTCTCTCTTCTTTTCCCCTACTCAAAGAGAGATGAATACTCCTGAGTCTCCTACATCTATCCCACATCAGTCACCTACAACTGAGGTGGACACTCCTGAACCTGTTCAGGATGTCCATATGGAAGAGGCTCTCACTTCTGCAAGTGATTACATCATTAAGACCTCAACCATGGCAACTCAGCCCACTGACATCTCAACTGAGACTGCCAGTAAGCAAAGGAAATCCAGTGGCCAAGAACTTAGAACTGGTCATGAGAGAAAGGACTCTAGTCCAATCTTCTCCACCCCAGTGATTCTTCTGATGAAGATGACGGGGATCTGAGACTAAAAGTGCAACAACTATCCAAAATATGCACCTATTTAGTCTCAAAGGTCAGTCACCTTGAATCTCAGGTGACTACCTTACACAATAGGATCAATGATCAGCAACTTGATATTACGTATCTTAAGGAAAAACTAGCTGGGAGACCCTTAAGGTGCAGAGATCCATATTCCTTCTGAGACACCTGCTGGTGAAGGTGCTTCTCAACCTCTCTCTGGCCTGAGCTCAGATGCTGCAACGAGTAATAAAGGCCAAAGCTCTCTCCACCCTGAGTCACAAAGGTTTGTGAGTGACAAAGGGAAAAGAAAAATGACATCTGAGTAGATTGAGGGGGAGGAGAGAGAGAGGAAAAGGAGGCTAAGGGGAGAAGGTTCCTCTACTAAGTCTCCAAGACTCATGGAGTCTGCAATCAGGGCTGCCCCCAGACCAGATACTCAGAATGATGAGTTAAGGGCAGTCAGGATCAACTATCTGCAGACTAGGAACTATGACATAGATAATATCATTTCTCTCCCCTTGGATGAATTGAATGAGCTGGTTGATCTGGAAAGGTCAAGAGAGAAGAAGGAGGCAAGAAGATGCAAAACTCCTAGTACAGGTCAAAGAAGAAAGAAAAAGAAAAGGAATGTACAGAGGTATGCCTACCCTCTCACCAGTTCAAGAAAGCCCTGAACAAGAGGATGTGTTCAACAAGAACTCAGGTAGATAAGGAAGAAGACAAAATCAAGATGATTAACTACCTGAGTGCCTAGGTCTCTATCAGGCAGATGCACTCCTTCCCTTACCTTATGACTATGTTGAGTTTGAGTATTTAAAACAACTTGAGCTTGAGTTAGTCAAGAAGAAGAAGGCAACAAGAAGAAGATGAGGGAAGAAGCTGGAAAGTCAAGAGCCATCATCCAAAAGAGCATGAAGAAGTCTGCTGATAGGCAGAGGATGATGAGCTTCTTGAAGCTGTATGGATTCTCCGAAATGAGACTTGGACCCATGTCTCTATCCACTATGGATGACCATATCAGGGTAATCAAGCAGAAGATTAAGAGTGGACACTCCACTCCAAGTCAGGCCCCACCTGAAGTGGAGGTTAGGGTTGAACAAACGACACAACATAACTGTTGGACCAAAAGAACCAATGAGCCTGATCAGAGAAACCTCTAAGTCCCACAGGACATCACAACAGCTGAAGAAGACCTGATCAGCTGTTCTACAAAGTCTGAAGAATACAACTGCTGAAGTACGTCTGAAGTACTGAAGACAAAGACTGAGACAACAGCTGAAGATCTAAAGTCTGAAGACTTCAACAAGTACTGAAGACAAAGACTGAAGATCAACAGCTGAAAGACAAAGTCTGATGTGTAAGTACTGAAGACATCAGCTGATGTTAACAGCTGATGACAACAGCTGAAGAGGGCTTCTTCAGTTGTTGTGATGGTTTTTCTTCTTCAGTAGTTTTCTTTTCCTTTCAGTAGTTTGTTTACTTTTCTTTTCAGTACTTGTAAACAACTGAAGAGGTTGTTCTTCAGTTGTTGTAGTTTCAGTAGTTTTATGTTTTTCAGTAGTTGTAAATAAGATGTTTAACACTTAGGAACATTTGTAAGAAGATGTCAGTTGTTGACATCTTCAGTAGTTGTTAAACATCAGTAGTTATAAAACGGTTACATGTCACTTTCAGGTGACATCAGCCTACGTCATTCTTTCCTTTATAAGGAAAGATGACTCACCTGTAATCGTGCCTTTGAGGCCGACAATCTTAATGCAATATTCCTTTTGTCGGATATTTCTCTCTCTATAACAAAATTCTTTTATCGTTTTATATCAATTGTTCTTGTTTGAATTTGTCTAATTCTGAGCTATTCCGCTGCTGAAACTGTTCAATCGATTAAACCAAGGGCTGAGATTCTAACAAATGGTATCAGAGCATGTTAATCATTGATCGATCTAACAATTGATCATTGAAACTGTTCAATCGCTCTAAGTTTAATCGAATTAGCAAATTCGCAAGGATCTGTTATAGAGATTGAGAGTGTATCGCTTCTGGCCGTTTTATTTGAGGTTCTGTGTGGTTTTGAGCTAAATTTATTGTGATTTTACTTGAATCTGTCTGATTTTCCACAATGACTACTTCTTCGAATGATCCTTTCAATACTGGATCCTCTACCAAGCCTCCGATCTTGGTGAGGAATGAGTATAACATTTGGCAGAGAAGATTGCTCCATCACCTGTCTGTCAATAGCTCAGGTTGTTGGACATCTGTGGTACATGGACCACATAAGCCAATGGTGAATGATCCGAAACAAACCAGTTGGTTCCAAAGAAGAAGGAGCAATACTCCGATGAGGACAAGAAGTTGTTTGAAATCGATGCAAAAGCCCATGGAATTTTGGCTATGGCTATTCCTAATGAGATTTACTCTGGGCTTCTGCATTGTGAGTCTGCTCATGACCTCTGGAATGCCATCAAAGAACAATTTGGTGGTACTGATGAGGTTTTAGCAAACAACAGGGAAATCCTCGCCCAACAATATGAGACTTTCTCTCATAGAAAGGGTGAGACTCTGACTCAACAATTTGAGCGGTTTTCATGTTTAATCTCTGAATTGAAAATGGTTAAACATGAATATACCAGGAGTCAGATGAACCATAGATTCTTAAGATCACTGCCTGAGAGATGGAACACATATACCATTGTTCTACGCTCAAATGCTGATGTTGATCGCCTATCTCTCACCCAACTTCATGGGAAACTGCTTACATTCGAGAGAGAGATAGAGCAGAAAAGGAAATTGGTTTCATCTGGCAAGCTCACTGAGGATTTTGTCCAAGGGAACACCGCCCTGATTGGACATCAAGAGTCAGAATATGCGTCATCTGAAAGCCAGTATGATGAGCATATTGATTTCTCTACAAACACTTCTGAGCCTGCCTTTGTGAGTGTTGATAGTTATTCTGCTGGTAGTAATAGTGACAATCTATGTTTCATCATGGATGATCTCAAGGGGATTGCTGATGATGACTTAGAAGAGATGGATATTTTGAGCCAAATGGCCTTGATAAATATCAGATCTCAGAAGTTCTACAAAAGAACTGGAAGGAAATTCCCAGGACTCTCTGGCAAAACCAAAGTTGGTTTTGACAAGAGTAAGTTGAAGTGCCATAAATGCCACAGGCTTGGGCACTTTGCAAGAGAATGTAGATCATCTGGATCTAACTCTCCTGCACCTTTTGTGACTTTCCCTGGCAATAGTCAACAAAACAGAGGGCAACAACCTGTCAATTCTGGTTATCATCATCAACCACAATCTCCTGCATATTTTGTTCCACAGGGGCCAATGCCATATCCATACCCCTGCTATTACATGCCACAACCAGGCCAGGTTCAAGCACCCACTGCTCAGCAACCACATGCACTCCCTGAGCCTCAACCATCCCAATCTCATCAACCTAATCAACTTCAACAACACAGCTTCTTCACACCAGGAGTTGTTGACTGGAGCAGTTTACCAGATGATGTGTCTGGTAATGAACAACTGTTCTCAGGTGCTGGTCAACATGGCGGTGAGCATCCTTTTGGAAATCTAGCTCTCATGGCTTTGGAATCCTCTGATGGATCATCCTCAAGTACCTCTTCAACACAGGTATCACAGGTATCCTCTGAGGCTAAGGCCAAATATGTTCTGAAACTTGCATAGCAGCATTTGCCTCTATTAGAGAAGCAAATGTGGCTTTAATCAATAAAAATGTAGAGCTAGAACAAACAATTTCCAAAAATAAAGCTGAGTTTGAGTCTGTGCTAAAAGAGAAAACTGATGAGATTTACAAATTAAAATGCCAAATTTCTGATGATAAGGCTAGGGAGGATGTACTCTTAGAGAAGTACAAAGACCTCAAAGATACTCTTGCTGTCACCCAGGTAGAGTGTGATCGATGGGTACAATCTTGCAAGGGCTTTGAAATGCTTCTTAGTAAGCAAACAGCTTCCAATGTGAAGTTTGGAATTGGTTATAATCACACTGCTCCTCCTACAGTTTTTGCTTCAAGAGCAGGAGCAGAATCTGATGGAGAAAGTAATGACCAATCCACCTCATCATGTGATTCACTACTTGATAAAGCACCATCAGTAGTTGAAGTCAGTAGTAATCCCTCTGTGAACCTATCAGCTGATATTGATGGTTCAACTGCTGACACTCACATGATCAATGAGTTGATCAACCCAAGTGTTATCCCTAGAAGTACTGAGGGTACTGGAGAGCAGGGGATAACATCTGGAGTTCAAATCCTAATGACTGACAACACTGAAGAGAAGAAAACTGTCAGTAGGAAGGATTTGAAGCCTACTAAGGAAGTTGACAAGAAGGCAAAAAGTGCTTCTAAACTGCTGAAGAGCAAGTCTTCAGTAGTTTCATCTTCTTTAGTTGATGATCAACAGAAGATGAAGAAGAAACCATGTGAAATATGTGGTCTATTCAATCATCTCACAGATGATTGTTGGTACAAAAAGGGATCCAAACTCAAACAAAAAGAGAAAATTAAGAAAACTTGGCTAAAATGAAAACTGAGTTTGAGTCCAAGTTTGTACCAGCAGCATCAAATCCTGTTACTCCTATGACCAAAAAGAAATCTAAAAAGGAAGGAGTGCAACAGGCAATAGCTGAGGTTGCTCAAAAGAAGATGGTGCAACACAAGAACTCATCATCAAACACCAATACCAATGTGTCTGAAGAGCTGAAAGCTCTCTCCCAGAATCAGACACAGCTGGTAATGATGGTTCAACATCTGTTGGGAAGAGTTAACCAACTTGATGGCCCTGTGTTGAAACCCCAGAAAAGGAGATCCAAGCCGAAGGATTCCTCTTCTAACCATCTCCTTCACCTCAAGCTATTGTGTCCAATAAACCTGTTAGTTTACCATCTGTTGATGAGACCAGGCCCAAAACCAAAAAGGTTTGGGTCTCCAAAACTAACTGATTGTTTATTTATGCAGGTTTCTTCAACATGCCAAAGTAGCATCTGGTATGTAGACAGTGGGGGATCTATGCATATGACTGGGAACAACTCACTTCTTAATGACTACTCTCCAGGAAGGAAGGGATTTGTTTCTTTTGGCAATGATGCAAGAGGTTACATCATCGGGAAGGGCTTTGTTTCCAATGGGGAAATAAAGTTTGATGATGTCAACCATGTGGAAAATCTCAAGTATAATCTTTTGAGTGTCAGTCAATTGTGTGACAAAGGCCATGTTGCCCTTTTCACAAGCCAGAACTGCAGGATTCTGTCATCCAAAGTTCTGAGTTTGATTGACAAGGTATTGGATGCTCACACTCTCCTGAAGGCCAACAGGACAGGAAGAGTGTATGCCTTAGATCTTTCCAAGAAAATTGATCTCAAAGGCCATCCTTGCCTATTTTCCAAGGCCTCTCCTCAAGAATCTAATCTATGGCATAGAAGGCTGGGACATGTTAATTTCAAGAACATGAATCAGCTGATACACCATAGTTTAGTAAGGGGAATGCCTATGAAGGAGTTCAAGTGTGAAAACAACTGCACTGCTTGTTTGAAAGGAAAACAGCACAAGGTTTCATTTCCACCTATTGAAGAACCAAAGTCCACTGCCTGCTTACAACTTCTTCACATGGATCTCTTTGGTCCTGTGAGAGTGATGAGCATGGCACAGAAAAAATACTGTCTGGTAATTGTGGATGATTACTCCAGATTTGTATGGACTTTCTTTCTACATTCAAAGGATGAAGCTGCACAGAAGATCATAAACTTTGTGTTGTATGCTAAGAAGCAGTATTCCCTCTCAGTCAAGTGTATTAGAAGTGATAATGGAACAGAATTCAGGAACAATACACTTGATGAATTCTACCTTTCCAAGGGAATAAAGAGACAGTTTAGTATTCCAAGAACTCCTGAACAGAATGGAGTTGTGGAGAGAAAGAACAGGACCCTCATTGAAGCTGCAAGGTCTATGTTGGCTGATTCTGGACTGCCATTGACCTTTTGGGCTGAAGCTGTCAACACAGCATGCTATGTGCAGAATAGAGTGCTAATAAATCAGAGGTTGATGAAGACTCCATATGAAGTTCTACATCATTTGGCCCCTCTCATTTCATTTTTTAGAGCATTTGGGTGTCCCTGTTTCATTCTCAACACAAAGGATCAGCTCCAGAAATTTGATCCTAAGGTGGATGCAGGGTATTTTGTTGGTTATTCATCAACTTGCAAGGCATACAGAGTCTTCAACTGCAGAACAAAGATGGTTGAAGAGACTTTACATGTCAAGTTCAATGAATCTCCAAAGGACAAGATTCCACAAAGCCCTGTGGAGCTCTTTGATTTGGACATACTGCAATATGTTCCTTATCAATCTCCTGCTGTTGCTCCTGTCAACAGTTCACCACCTGGTGTTACTACTGAAGATGATGATGATAGTAGTAATCACCTCTTCAGGTTTAGTGATCAACTGCCTGAGTCCTCTAAACCTGATGCTCCTGTAGCTCCAGCCGCACCATCCACAACAAATGCTGATGAGATTTCTGCATCCTCAACTTCATTTGAGTTTCCACCATCTTCATGGTTTCAAGAATCTGCATCAACATCTGCTGCTGCTGAAGACCCTACAAACAGTTGCACAGATTTGATTGTTTACCCAGAGCTGAAAAATCACCCAATATCTCAAATCCTTGGTGATATCAATGCTGGTGTCTCAACCAGAAGCCAGTTGTCCAATTTCTGCTTCTATGCTCTCTTCATCAGTCAGCTAGAGCCGAAGAACTATCATGTTGCTTTGAGGGACAATGGATGGGTTGAAGCCATGCAGCTTGAGCTTCTTCAGTTCAAGAAACAGCAAGTGTGGGAGCTTGTTCCTCTACCCCCAGGTAAGTGTGCAATAGGCACTAAATGGGTGTTTAGGAATAAAACTGATGAAAATGGGCTAATTGTTAAGAACAAGGCCAGACTGGTTGTGCAGGGGTTTGCACAAGAAGAAGGTATTGATTATGATGAAACCTTTGCCCCTGTAGCCAGACTGGAGGCAATTAGATTGTTTTTAGCCTATGCTGCACTCCACAATCTTAAAGTTTTCCAAATGGATGTCAAAAGTGCTTTTCTATATGGTACAATAAAAGAAGAAGTTTATGTGTGTCAACCACCAGGCTTTGAGGATAATAAGCACCCAGAATGGGTATATAAGCTTGATAAAGCTCTTAATGGGTTGAAACAAGCACCTAGAGCTTGGTATGAGACCTTATCAAACTTTCTTCTACAGAATAATTTCACTAGAGGCTCCATAGATAAAACTTTATTTATTAAGAAGGTGGATCAGCATAAGCTACTTGTTCAAATTTATGTTGATGATATTATATTTGCATCCTCTGATCCCCAATTGTGTGAGGATTTCCAAACCTTAATGCAACAGAAGTTTGAAATGAGTGCAATGGGAGAATTACAGTTCTTTCTAGGTTTGCAAATCAAACAAAAAGCTGATGGAATTTTCATTCATCAGTCTAAATACACAAAAGATCTTTTGAATAAGTTTGATTTACAAAACTGTAAATCTTGTTCTACTCCCATGTGCAACACCACACAATTGGATGTTGATCAGAAAGGTAAAGGTGTTGATGAAACCCTTTACAGATGTATGATTGGTTCCTTGATGTATTTAACAGCTTCTAGACCAGATATTATGTTTGCTACATGTGTTTGTGCTAGATTTCAGGCTGCACCTAAGGAGTCTCATCTGATTGCAGTCAAGAGGATCTTTAGATATCTGCAAGGCACACAATCTCTAGGCTTATGGTATTCCACTGGACATTCTTGCAAATTAGTTGCTTTCTCTGATAGTGACTATGCAGGATGTAAGTTGACCAGGAAATCAACTTCTGGTGGATGCCAATTCCTAGGCAACTGTTTGATTTCTTGGCAGAGTAAGAAACAAACATCTGTTGCTACATCCACTGCTGAAGCCGAGTACATTGCTGCTGCAAGTTGTACATCCCAAATACTCTGGCTTCAGAATCAACTTTTGGATTATGGCATTACAGAGACTAAGACTCCATTATTAATGGATAGTGCTTCAGCTCTTTGCATTGTCAAAAATCCTGTCCAGCACTCTAGGACCAAACATATAGAAATTAGACATCATTTTATAAGAGATTGTTTTGAAAAGGTCTAATTAATCCTATGTTTGTGCCTAGTGCTGATGAGCTTGCAGACATTTTTACTAAGCCTTTGGATAGTTCAACTTTCCACAACCTGGTGTTAAGGCTTGGTATGCTGCAGCTAGAATAAGTGACAACTACTGATGATCTCAGTAATTACTGATGATCATTGGTAACCATGTCACATATAAGTACTGATGAGTTATTTTACCCTCAGTAGTTTTTATAACTACTGAAGGCTAAATGCTTTAAGTACTGTACTTTCTGTTCTACACTACTGATGTAGTTACAACTACTAAAATCAGTAGAAACAGATAAGTACTGATGTCCTATGAAACAACTGAAAACAGCTAAAAGCTGATGAGTAAGTGTTGAGGACAGTATGAAACAGCTGAAAGGCTATGAATTGACGACAACTACTGATGAGTACTCTCTCTTCATTAGTTCACAAACTGCTGTTTCTTTATAAACAACTGAAGCAATACCATGTCTTCAGTAGTTTCACAACTACTGATGACTAACACCAAGTCTTCAGTTGTTTACAACAACTGATGGCAAAACCACGGTCTTCAGTAGTTTCACAACTACTGATGACTAATACCAAGTCCTCAGTTGTTTCAACATCTGAAGTCCAACTTGTCTTCAGTAGTTTTTAAAACTACTGATGCCTAAATCAGAGACTTCAGTTGTTTCAACGTCTGATAGTAAACACCATGTCTTCAGTTGTTTTATAACTGCTGACCACACCAATACCATCAGTCGTTTCAAACTTCTGAAAGTTAATACCACGTCATCAGTAGCTTCAAATACTGATGACTAACTCCAAAACCTTCAGTCGTTTCATAACCCGTACCCTATATATACCTGATCCCTCTTTCAGAGTTTTTCATTCTTTCACGACCTAACTTTTCAAAAGCTCTGAAAACCTTTCACCTTCATTAATGGCGACCATGCAACTCAAACCTCGACACAACTGTGTCGCGTACCTTACAAAATCGCCCTTCTGGACCAAATTTGAAAATGCTATAGATCTTATGGTCCAATCCCCACTAAAAACGGCTTTCCTTTTAAATCCAATCATTTATGCCGATTCGCTACGTCAGTTCTGGATGAATGCGACCGTTAATGGAGAATCTATCCATTCATCTATCAACTCGCATAAGGTGGTCATCTCTACTGCTACCATCCGCCAAATATTACTGTTAGATGATGCTGCCTACCCTGTTGGATATCCTAAGCGCCAACTTGATCTTTCCTTTGGACAACATGGATATCAGGGTGATCTTAGTGCTTCAACAATCCTGAAGAAACATTTTCCAGATGCTGAACGATTATTATTTCATATGGTAAATGTTTGCCTGGCTCCGAAGACTTCCTCTTGGGATCAACTGTCTTCCAGATGGCAACAGGTATTGTTCTCTATCCTTGAACAAGAACCACTAAACTTTTCTGAAATAATTTTTCTTGAACTCAAGGATATGGCCACAAAACCACTTTCTAACCGTTGGATACTATATCCTCGGTTTATAATGGCCATAATAGAGAATCAGCTTTCTGCTGAGGGACTAGTTGGTTTGGGAGTCCCTGCTTTGGCTGTATTGCCGGAGGTATACTCCGGACACAACACTGACCAAACTCTCAAACAGGCTGCCAAGCTGCGCAAACCCACGCAGCTGGAACCCACAGCCTCCACCTCCACATCCAAAGTCCCCTCCAAACCCACAAAGAAGAAGCCTAAGAAAGCTACTCAGGGAATTGAGTCCCCTGTGGATGCTCCTGCTGCACCAACGCAGGTTATCTCTGCTGGAAATAACCCCCTAGTAGAGACTGTGACTCCACCAACTGAAGCCGCTCAGGTTTCCTCTCAAAAGGAACCTGAAGCAACACTCAAAGGGAAGCCACAATGCTGGGATCCTCCTCACTTGAGGGGATTACCATTGAAGAGCACCACTTGTCCCGGGTGCACACTGCTTCCACACCTTCTCCTGATGCAACCGCCCCTCAAAGCCCTACTATCATTGTTGCAAAAGTGCTGACGCAGTTACATTCCTCACCCCCCACCCAGACACCAATTACTACTGGGATAACCTCAACACCTGAGGGGGAGGATCACAATGCTTCTGTCAACCCACAGCACAGGGGTTATCATGTTCCATCTTCTAGTGTAGATAAGGAGGTGCGAACTTCTGGTGAGGCTGCCACTGCTCCTGACTCAGCAAATGACCAGGATGCAGTTGGTAACATCTCTAAGTCCTCACCAGTGGCAACAGCTGATGAAGGACATAGTCCTGAGGCTGGAAGTCCCCAGAACCGAGAACAAGGGGCACATGCTATAATTGATCTACACTCAAGGCATGTTCATTCTGACTTTGTCAGGAGGTCAGGTGATTCAGTATCAACTGATGATGACCTGAGCTTCTTCTATGATGTAGTTGCTCAAAACACCATTCTAGAGGATGAGGTTAGCAGACTCAAAGAGCTGCTGGCCAAGATGTCTCAGGATGCAAGTCCATCTGCCACCACAATACACCCACAGATGGCACCTTCTTCTGAAGGTCCCCTACACACTGAGCCAGTATATACTTCCAAGCCACCAGCCTCTGCTTTCGGCACTGATTCTCAGGAACAGAACCATCCTGATCAATCAGTTGCTACCCTTCAAAAATCCCTACCTCTCATCACTCCCATGATCACAGATATCGTGATCAAAGCCATTGATGAGAGGCTTCCTACAATAATACAACCCTTGGTGGAGGAGTTGGTGACTAAATCCCTTTCTACTGCTCAAACCCTTGCACCCAATGCAACCAAAAAGGGGGAGAGTCAGTTAGTTAAAGGAAAAAGGAAGAGGATAGATGGGGAGAAGGCGAAAGAATCTGAGGTTGTAAATGAGAAGGAGAAGGAGAGTGTGAAGGGAGCTGAAGTGAATGAAAGTCAAAAAGACTTTCATGTCACATATCAAAAGAGAAAAGGAGAGTCTGAGAAGGAGAAGGAGCTGAAGGATATGGTGAAAGAAGCTGATGCCAACCATAACCGTTCAATGGATAAAATCATTGAGCAGTTGTATAGGCAGGGTTTTGACATCAAACAACTAGACTCCGAGATCAGAAGGATGGAAACAGAGGAGATCAATTCAAGATGGGCTAGCTATGATGCCTTAGAAAGAGAAAGGCTGGAGATAATGATCAGATTTATAGCTAAATACTTGGGAAGATCTCTAATGGAAATAAGGGCCTGGACCAGGGACAACATCTTGGCAATAACCACCAAGATTTGTTCGTCTGAAGAATACTCCAAAGGTTTAGTGATTGAGGTATTGAATGAAGCTGGGGTTGGGAATCGAAAAGAACTGACAAAATTTACCAAAGCCTCCCTTACAGCCAAAATGCTAAAACAGTCTGAAAAGCCTCAATCCTCAAAATCACTATCTCCACAACCCACTAAAACAACCCCTTTACCCTCTAAACCAACCATTCAACCCACAAAACCAAATCCTTTACCCCTAAAACCCATTGCCAGTGATGTACCTAGCCAAAAGAAAAGAAAGGTACTGAGGCCTGATGAAGATGAAGAGGAGGATGAAGACAGACTGCCACTCTCTGCAGTCATTACTTTGCCTAAGGCTAAACCAATGTCCATCACTCCTGCTTCTCAAATGCATGATGTAATGATAAAGATTGAAGAGGAACAGATGCAAAAACATGATGAGGAAATGCTGAAAAGCATTGACAAAGCATATGCTACATCCTCTTCAATGATCAGCATGAAGAAAGAAGTATTAAGATTGTACACCCTTGCTAATACCTTTCAATACCAAAGGGAAAGAGTAAGGATATGGCCTGATCCTAGGGTGGCACATCGGATTGTCAAGAAAGAAATTCCTTCAAGATACAAGGGCCAAGTGAAGAGAGTTGTCGACGAAGACATCACTGTGGTGCTTGTAGTGTCCCCTTGGGAAATTGTTGAAGAGTTCAAGAAAGCCTATGAAGCCAAACAACCACCTCAAAAGATGTTAGAGAACAAAATTATAAAGAAGGGATTGGTTTACAAACGACTTGAAAACTTCAAACAAGAAGAGCTCAACCTGCTCTTAGAAGGGACTCATCCAGATGAGTTTGCTTATAGACAAATAACCACGGTTGAGCTCAAGAATGGAAAACAGGCCAAGTACATATCTGAAGTGTATGGCCAAGAAGGATTATTTGATGGTGTGCCCGAGGTGCTGACAATGGATGAGCAAATCATGTTTCTAAGGGCTTACACCAGGGAATCATATAGGCTGATACACGGGAAGTAGATCTCATGGTTGGGGCAACAGCTCGGTGTCCAAGTCCCCAATACAGAGCTCCCAACCATATCATGCCAAACAGATCATCAGAGACTTCTTCCAGGCCGGTGCTGAAAAAGGGTCACTTCTCATCTGATCAAGAGGATAAAGAGACCAATCTATCTGCCAAAATAAGTGGGACTCGTCAATAACTTAGAGGTTTTGGCTGCATTGGTTCAGGGGGAGTTTGTTGGACCAAAAGAACCAATGAGCCTGATCAGAGAAACCTCTAAGTCCCACAGGACATCACAACAGCTGAAGAAGACCTGATCAGCTGTTCTACAAAGTCTGAAGAATACAACTGCTGAAGTACGTCTGAAGTACTGAAGACAAAGACTGAGACAACAGCTGAAGATCTAAAGTCTGAAGACTTCAACAAGTACTGAAGACAAAGACTGAAGATCAACAGCTGAAAGACAAAGTCTGATGTTTAAGTACTGAAGACATCAGCTGATGTTAACAGCTGATGACAACAGCTGAAGAGGGCTTCTTCAGTTGTTGTGATGGTTTTTCTTCTTCAGTAGTTTTCTTTTCCTTTCAGTAGTTTGTTTACTTTTCTTTTCAGTACTTGTAAACAACTGAAGAGGTTGTTCTTCAGTTGTTGTAGTTTCAGTAGTTTTATGTTTTTCAGTAGTTGTAAATAAGATGTTTAACACTTAGGAACATTTGTAAGAAGATGTCAGTTGTTGACATCTTCAGTAGTTGTTAAACATCAGTAGTTATAAAACGGTTACATGTCACTTTCAGGTGACATCAGCCTACGTCATTCTTTCCTTTATAAGGAAAGATGACTCACCTGTAATCGTGCCTTTGAGGCCGACAATCTTAATGCAATATTCCTTTTGTCGGATATTTCTCTCTCTATAACAAAATTCTTTTATCGTTTTATATCAATTGTTCTTGTTTGAATTTGTCTAATTCTGAGCTATTCCGCTGCTGAAACTGTTCAATCGATTAAACCAAGGGCTGAGATTCTAACAATAACCCGGACCTCCTGCTAATGCTCAGCAAGCTCATCTTCTGATCCACAGCAGGGTCAACCTCCCTCTCCTTCTGAAGCTGAGAGAGAGGAAGTCCCAACTGAGAGAGACAGTGAAGATCAATCTGGTGCTGCAGGCCAGTCTTCTCAATTAAAATTTGGAAAGAGAAAGAAGAGGATGGCTTCTAAACCAAAGCCAAAGAAAAAGAAGACTGTATCCTCTTCTAAACCTCAGGAAGAGTCAGAACATCCTAAGAATTTGTAGCCAGAGGATGCTCAACCAACTCCAACTTTAGTAGCTCCTCTAGCATCAGGAAGACCCTCTTGTCTTGGACATACACACAAATCCAGAAAGGTGGCATGTTATTAGAGATCAAGCAATTGAAGACATTTATACATGGCAAGATATGTTTCAGTTGCCTCTGCATGACCTCTTTGACATGACAAGACATTTTGATAGCCTGAAGGATCCTGATCATCTTATGAAGAAAGGAATGGTGATCATCCTAGTGAGGACTGTTAATATCTGAAGTTTTTTAAGTGTTTTGGTAGCATCAGCCTAGGGAGAGTTTGTAGCGATTAATGAAGAGGCTGATGCAACCTAAACATCTTTAGTCTTTCCTACATGCTGCACAAGTGCATTAAAGTGGAATGTTTCGGAAGTTTCACATATGCAACATAAATACTCTAAGTGTGAAATATTCCGAAGCCAAGACCAACATCTTCCGAAGCCAAAGATGAAGTCTTCCAAAGCCTCAGAGACAAAGTCTTCCGAAGCTTAAAGTTCATGAAGACAGATTTCTTCCGAAGACTTTTAGTAACATGCTTTATCAGATGTACTGTTCCATAAAGCTGGACACCTTTCTGCTGCAACTCTGCAAGTCACCAACTAACATGGTTTGGTGAAAAGGTCCATGCTTTTGGTAACTGTACATTAAGGTCTTGAGTCTGTAACTTTCTACTTTATGTACTTTATCTTTTTTGTAATAGATAAGGATGTGAGCTATGGCATGTCATAGTCACTAGTCAAAAGGCAATCTGCCTTTTGACTCTACAATTGATTTTGTGTGTGTCTAGTAAATTGTATCCGGCTGGCTTTCAAAGTATAGCCGGCTGTAGGATGTAGTATAAGTATCTCATGTTCTTGTATCTTTCTTTGTAATTGAACATAAAGAAAGCAATATACTGCATTCTTGAAAACCATACACTTGTGTTCTTTATATTCTATCTCTTACATTACTTGTGTTCTTAGTGTCTTATCTTGGTTAATCCAGTTTACTGTTTGATTAAAGTTTGGTTAATCTCCTCTTTGTGTTATTGTGTTGTAACTCACACCCTTCAACGATCCTGCAGATATGGTTGTACCACTGGAAGATATCAAAGTTGATGAATGACTCAATTATGTGGAGCAGCTAGTGGTGATCATTGATCATAACATGGTTTGGTGAAAAGGTCCATGCTTTTGGTAACTGTACATTAAGGTCTTGAGTCTGTAACTTTCTACTTTATGTACTTTATCTTTTTGTAATAGATAAGGATGTGAGCTATGGCATGTCATAGTCACTAGTCAAAAGGCAATCTGCCTTTTGACTCTACAATTGATTTTGTGTGTGTCTAGTAAATTGTATCCGGCTGGCTTTCAAAGTATAGCCGGCTGTAGGATGTAGTATAAGTATCTCATGTTCTTGTATCTTTCTTTGTAATTGAACATAAAGAAGCAATATACTGCATTCTTGAAAACCATACACTTGTGTTCTTTATATTCTATCTCTTACATTACTTGTGTTCTTAGTGTCTTATCTTGGTTATCCAGTTTACTGTTTGATTAAAGTTTGTTAATCTCCTCTTTGTGTTATTGTGTTGTAACTCACACCCTTCAACGATCTTGCAGATATGGTTGTACCACTGGAAGATATCAAAGTTGATGAATGACTCAATTATGTGGAGCAGCTAGTGGTGATCATTGATCATAAGAAGAAGTGGTTAAGGAATAAAGTAGTTCCCCTTGTGCGTGTACAGTGGAAGCACAGGAAGGGATCCGAGTCAACGTGGAAGACCGAAGAGGAGATGAGGCAGCATTACCCACGTTTGTTTGAGGAATAGTAGGTTTTGGGGATGAAACCTATATAAAGGGGGTGGACTTGTAACACCCGAATATTTTTAAAGGAAAGAAAGAAAAGAATAAAAGCAAAGAATAAGAGAAAAATACAATAAAACCCAAGTTGAGGGGTTAAAAGTGTCAAAAAGGACAAAAGTTGGTGAATAAAGAAACATGGCCGCCATACCATGTTACTTTTCACCTTTTTCATTCGGATATTTTAGAGAGATAAAGAAGAAGTGCCGAATTTGGATTTTTGAAGAACAAGAAAAAGAAGTCTTTTAAGGTAAGAATTCTTGGTTTCTAGATGTTCTTGACTAGCCTATGCTTCGGTTGTGTGTTTCTATGTGTTTGGTTGTGTGTTTTGGTGGGTTTTAGGTGCTTGAACGCGAAGTGCATTTGGGTTTGAGGAAGTTCATCCAAAATTTGTATAAGGTGAGTTCTAGAACCCTTTTTTTACTTGTTTTAACTAATTTTGGGTCTGGAATGCATGTTTAAACATTTTTATAAAATGTGGGTGTGTACCCGTATGTTGTATGCGTGTGAATGCAGGTGGGTTTGATTTTTGGGTGATATATGTTGTTAGGTTGATGTTTGGGACTGATTGGAATGATTATAGTAAGTGTTGATTGCCCATGCGCATAAATTGTGGCCTATGCGCCCAACGGTTTAAACTGCTATGTCCTATGCGCCCATAGTTCATACACCCAAATAGTAACCATGCGCCTAGGATTAGGCTGAATTTGACTAAGTGTCCATACTCCCGGAAAGCCCATGCGCCTAGGCACTCATGCACCTGCATAGTGCCCATGCGCCTAGAAGTTTCCCATGCGCCTAAGTGTTCCTAATGCGCCTACATAGTGCCCATGCGCCTAAGACTTAGAAAATATTCTAAAATTTTCAGGGAAAATGTAAAGTGTAGGCTTTGACTTAGGGTGTTCCCGGGGGTAATATAAGTTGACCTTATGAGGTCATGTGATGTATCTTATGTCATGTATGACGAGTATGATGATGTTATGCTTATTTATAGCTATGTTTATGTTTATGTTCCTTATTATATACATTTATTTTCTATGGCTTTACATGGTATGATTGTGAAAGAAAATGGAAATTATTATGTAACGTAAAGTGGAAGATAATGAAAAGAGGAACGTAATGAACGAATGCATGCATTAATGAATGAATGAAAGTAAGAAAGTCTTGCAAGCAATGTATGGATGTTTACACCCAATAAAGGGTGTTAGCTCAACTGTGTGCGGGTTTGCTACCCCGAAAGGATGCACACTGGGGTCTAATCTTTGTGATTGACCATACATATGGGACCCTTGCCGCTTGCCCAAGGTACTGGAGTCAGCTTCGTGCACAATGTTCGAGGTCTTTTATAGACCTTAGGCCCAGTAACCAGCTTCGTGCATAATTTTCGGGGTATAGCATATGGCATTGGTCTAGGATGAAAGCTGAATGAAAATAATGAGCGTACTTGCCCTAGGCCTTTGGGTCAGATTCGTGCACAATGTTCGGGGTGCAATACATGTCATCAGAAGTTAAAGAATGTATGAAAGATAAGAAAGGAAGATTATGAATGAAAGTGAATGATAACGATGACGTACGATGATGAATGAACGAAAGTTAATGAACGAATGGTGAAAAAGATAATAATGCTATTATCTATATGCATGTATGGTGTATGATCACATATGAAAGTAAAGAAGGTTTTAAACGAAAGTAAAGTATATTTTATATTAAAACTAGAACTCACTCAACAACGCTGACTTTTATTTATTTCCAGTTGGCAGGTAAATGTTGTTGCGGATGGTACGAGGTGGCTACTTGCTTGTTTTGGACGGCAACCATTTTATGTTGCGATAATGTTTTTGCATTGAATGCGAACAAACGATATTTTATAATAAATGTTGTATTATTTTGCAAAAGTGATTATTTATATGAAATGAAATGGTTGTTTAAAATGATTCCACTGCGATGTTTTAGTAAGTTAATTTAAATCATATGATTTATGTGCGATGATTGAGCAGCTGTGAGCGTCCCGAAAACGATGTCTTATATATACTTAAATGACAAATTTGTAATTTACTCTATCTTTTATCTTTCATCTCTTATATTTACAACAATTATAATGTATATTAATACATAGTATAAGTATTTGACAATAAGTTTACTACAATATTTCTCAAAGATAAGAAACGAAATAAACTTTGAGTTTTTATAACCAAAATGTTAGCTAAATCAACGATAATAAACATTTTTTAATTTCTTTTGTAGGAACCGTGCATATAATATAAAAATTCAAACAGTTTTATTAATATATTTAATACAAACGAACATAAATAAATGATTATCAATCACTTTTACAATGGTAAATTTACAGAAATAGAAGAAACAGAAATGTAAAAGCTGAGGATCGTATTTAACATGGGGCCCTTAAAACAAATTCCTGGCATCCCAAGAGAATTCGTTTTGTTTCCTAGGATATAATAGCCAAAGCAGTTTGTACCGGTGGATTTGATCTAGAACCTAAACTTGTTTGTAGAAGAGAATCCAGAGAAATAGAGAACATGTTTTGCTACAGGTTTCAAGTTGTGTTGTTGTATCTTTATAATGAGCTACACTCAGTATTTATAGTGGAATTCGAACCATAACAGCCATCCAGCCATTACTTAGTCATTAATCCGAAATCGTAAGTGCTCATTTAATTTGTAATTACAGTCGTCGGTTTCAGTCAACGTGTACGGAAGCTGTTACCAGTCACAACTCTGACCAAGGTCATTCGTACCTAACCGGACTCTCGAACCAACCTTCAAAAATACTAAGGCTGCTCTCAAGCGGCTCGCAGTGATGCGAATGTGCGAAGTGCGCCATCAAAGCGCCACATTGCGCCCACATGCCCACGTCGCGCGCGCGAGTGCGAGTGCAAGTGCGAATCCACTTAGTGTGACACCTTAGGAAATAATATAGACAAAAGGTTATAGAATAGAAATCATTTTATATTCTTTCTTTCCTGCAATATAGGACAATTTTCCACACTATAAATTCCTAATGTTATCAACTAGATTAATTTTCATTCAGCATATTAATTTATTGATTAAATATTAATAATCATATTAATATTATCAATAAATTCCAACATGTTTTACGTAACCTATTTGATAATATTTTACACAAAAAATAACTATTACATACCCATAAATTGGCCAAAATGTACGTATGTAACATATTTACATATATGTATATTTAAATATGAACATGCATGTATGTAAATATGTTAGTTACATCTATATAAATATATTAGGTGGTATTAAAGAGTAAAATTTAATATTGCAAAAAAGAATCATAAAACTAACATCATTGTGGATATTTTACATATTGTTAATCTTTGTACTATCCAAACTTCCTTTCTAACTAATAATATATTTAATATATGTAAATTTTCAAATACATCTATTTAAATATAGGTAAATGTTTACAATTGAGTAAATGTATAATTTACATATATGTAGCTCTTCAAATTGATTATTTATTTACATATAACTAAATGCAGATAAATATAAAAATAATTATTATAAACATATAAAATTTTAAATAAACTGAAGTTTACTTACATGTACCAAACATAAAAAACGTTCTTTCTAATAAAATGTGTCAATAATAATCTTAAAAGTATGTTCATTAAGAAACAATATAAATTCGAACATGCATTCTCGTAAACATATATATTAGCAAAAAATAAACACAATGCACATTTACATTTTATTACTTTTCTTCTTTGTGAATGAACTTTCTAGTATAACTTTCTAGTATTTTTAAAAGTAATATGAACCCCTCAAATAGAGAAAAAGCTTCGAAATAGTTGCAAATGTTCATTAAAATACAGAATTAACACTAGGGAAAACAAACTAATTTAAGATAACAAACATACCACCCAACCTAAATTAACTATATATACTTATAAGTAAATTACTAGCTTAACATACATGTAAGCATCTATGCATTTATGTAAGACATACACAATACGGTAAAACCAAAATAGAGAAGTATGATACTGGCAAAAAATGTCGATGTATGAAAATTATAATTTTCTTATAACAATTATTGGAAATTAACAAAACTAAAGATATATAATATATTTTGTTGATCAAATTACAAAAATTAGGTTTCTTTGCTAATAATTATTTATTAATTTTTCAAAAAAAGATCGACAGAAAACACATTATTTATATATATGAAATAACTATTATGAGATTTTTTCATAATAATTATTTATAATGCAACTAGGGTTGTAAACGAGTCGAGCTGAGTCGAGTCGAGCCTAACCGAGCCAGGATGGATTCAAGCTCGAGCTCGAAGCTTATCGAGCCGAGCTGAGCCGGCTCGAATATTTAATGAGCTCAAAGCACCGGCTCGAGTTCGGCTCGTGAAAAGCTCGAGCCAGCTCGTGGCTGTTCGAGCCGCCTCGTTTTAAAATAATTTTGTTTATTTTTTCATATTAATTTATATGAAAACACAAAAATCTATATTTTAGGGCTTTTACGTTTTGTTGAGTACTCTGTCTTAAGGGAACAAAAATCATTAATTTAAATATAACAATTTACTATCAAGTTATATATTTTTTAAATAAAATACTTAATGTTTCTAAAAATAATTTATTTTTATATAAGAAAACCTTTTTAAAATATTAATATAAAACTAATAATCATAATAAACGTAGTAGTAATATACTATTAATTATTATACTATATAGATTATACATATACATATTTTATATGCACCGAGTCACAACCTGAGCCAACGAGCCGAGCCATGAGCCGAGCTCGAATCGAGCTAACCCTGGCTCGAGTTTGGCTCGTTTAGAATTTGAGTCGAGCCAAGCCGGCTCGTTTAGATGCGAGCTTTTTTCGAGCCGAGCTTTTTTCGAGCTTTTCTCGAGCGAACTTTGAGCCACAAACATTTTGTAGAACCCTAAATTTGACTGATACTAACATTTTTTCTGCTTTGAATTTTAAACCATTCTTGAAAACAAAAGTTCAATAAGTTATAGTTAATGAATGAATAATTACATGCAAATCTTGAACACAAAAGTTCAATAATCTTTAGTCCAATCCACAATTGTGTCGGGAGTTCGCGGAGGTGATGCGTAGTTGCTTCGAAATGAGCATGATGGGGGAGATGTGCTTTTACCTTGGACTGCAGGTGGAACAAAAGCCAGATGGAATTCTCATTCATCATGAGAAATATGTTAAAGAATTTTTGAAGAAATTCAAGATGGATGAAGCTTCTCTTGAAATGACTCCATTTACTACTCAGACGTGCTTCATTCCTGATGAAAATAGGAAACCTATTGATCCTTATCTCTACAGATCCATGATCGGTTTCCTTATGTATATTACAGCAAGTCGTCCTAATATCACCTTTGCTGTAGGATATTGTGCTCGATACCAATCTGCCCCGAAAGAGTCTCATGAAAAGGCTGTAAAACGAATCTTTCGTTATCTTAAAGGCTCATCTTGTTTAGGTCTTTGGTATGCTTATGGTGGGAATTTTGACTTACATGCCTATTCTGATAGTGATTCCAATGGTTGCAGGTTAAACAAAAAATCAGTCTTTGGAGGATGTCAATACTTAGGCAATTTTCTGGTTTCATGGCAAAGCAAGAAACAGACCACTGTTTCTCTCTCTATGGGAGAAGTAGAATACATTGTTGCTTCCAGCTGGTGTTCACAATTGCTCTGGATACAACACCAGATGATTGACTATGGGATCAACTTTCTCCGTACACCGTTGTTCTACGACAATGAAGCAGCCATTGGCATTGGCAAGAATCCTATCCATCAGTCCCGAACTAAGCATTGAGACACGGATTCATGCCATTCGTGATGCTCAGGAATAGGGTTTTATTGATATTATTACAATAGACACAAAAAATCAAAAAGTGGATCTTTTCACTAAAACATTTGATAAATCTTGCTTTTATGAATTGATCATTATGTTAGGTTTAATATCATTTTAAAACTATTTATCCTTCAATTTATTATTTGTATATATTGTTTATACTTCTCTTTTATTTTCTTTCTTTTCTTTTCATTATGTTCGCTCCATTATTCTTCATCATTTTTCACATAAAAATATTTTAATAAAAAAACAAAAAAATAATATAAAAAACTAATAATAAATAAAAATTATATATAATAATAATAATAACATCTGGTTCAGTAACAAAATTTCTACATCTTGCTTATTTTTAGAAATTTGGGGGAGAATATATTAAATGTTTTTCCTGTTCTTCTTTGCAGAATAAACTGAGAAGCCTGGACGACGTAAAGGAAGTTGACACTATTGTGGGATATGCTTGATAGGTTCAACTAGAAAGTGAAGTAAACAGTAAACTTGTAGCTTAATTATAGAGCAAAATTTGATGACTCAGATAATCCCCTTGATATTTTTGGCCTTCACAAAGATAAGTCCTTATTCAAAAAGGTTGAATGTGATATCTCTGTTTTGAGTTACTCTTATCTAAAGTATCTTTGTGTCAAACCATTCCACCTTATCTCAAGAGTTATACGCTTTTTCATCTTTGTACCTAAGTTGCTCTCTGCTATATTACTCTTGGTGCTTATCTCCTCTGCTATGTGAACATTAACCTGGAGTGATGATCTCCTCTGCTGTACGATATTACTGACCTGGAGCTCTCATCGGCACAATATGATGATCTTCTTTGTTATACGTAAGTATAGACTTGAAGCTCTCATCTATAAAACACAATTGATTAAGTCCTCTGTTATATCTAAGTATAGACCTTGAGCTCTTATCATTTGATGTTTATAAGGGCTCCACTTCTTATGAAATATTCCTATGATGCTTCTGAGAGGAAGAATCATGAAGAGCGTGTCATTCGTTCAATATATCATGAGGACATGATAGGTTTCTTTGCCAAATGTCTGAGGGGACTAGGTCATCCTATGTTTTCTTTAAAAGAATCAAAATGTGATAACAGTAGCTACGGTGCACTTGTTGAAGCAAAGAAGGCATGGTCTTAAAAGGACGAATATTAGCAATTCCACCAAACTTTGACTCTCCGAAAGATCTTTTTAGCTTCTCGTTCATATCATTTATTTTGTTTTAAAAAAATTATACGTGAAGATTGGTGAGGTTTTGTGGAGCGAATTTTATTTTGATGTGTTTTATTTTGTCTACTTTGTTTTAATTTTTCTTTAAAATTAGTTTTACTTTTATTTTGTCTTTTTATAGAAAGGGAAACAATGTGAAATTTTTAAATTTTTTAGGTTTTCAGTGAAATTATAATTTCGCTTGTAGTTTCACAAGACAAAACTATAGATTCACCGACTCTTTCACAAGTGACATTATTAGTTTCGTCCAGAGTTTCGTCTGGTTTGCTAGGCGAAACTATAGTTTCGCTGCCTGCGAAACTATGTGCTATATAATACATTTTGCGAAATTGATTTCTCATTTCGCACATTCATTTGGTCTGTCATTCTAGGGTTTCTCCATAGTCTTCTTTGGCGATTTTGATTTGTAGTGGTTTTGATTCTTGTTTGATCCTTGTTTCTTGTTCGCAAGTGAGTTTCGAACTCAGGACCTTAGTTTAATCTAGGTTTTCTAACAACATTCTGGTTTATTTGATTGAGACTCTTCGGTACCTTCGCAGTTCTTATTGCGAAAGTAGTGGATAGTCCAACGAAACTGGACGAAGTTCATAGTTTATCAGCAAAATTATGGAGTTATGCTGTCTGGGAGAACTTAACAATTTCGCTGAGCCAAAACTATAATTTCGGTCAGTCAAATATACTTCACTGTGTTGTTGAAACTAATAACTAATTAATAATTGCTGGTGAAACTATAACTTATTGTTGCTGAAACTATAGTTTTGTCTAGCAAAGCTAAAACTTTCATTCCGTGAAACTATAATTTCACCTGGCGAATTTAATTTGGTTTTTGTGTAATTTTTATCCTTTTCATTTGTTTTTCTTTAATATTATTATTTAATATACTATTCTCACGCGTTTCATCTGGTTTTCAGATTAAAATGGCGAATCTGAAATTTGATGAGAGAAAACATCACTGCCATATTAGATGATACTCACCCTAAGGCAGCTGGTTTTAGAGACTGCATACGATGATTGTAGAGATCTCCTATAGCCTACGTGATATTTCATTCTACTACTATTTATTACCTTCACATTAGAGATTTTTCGCGAACGAATGAGTATGATACAAGAGGCAATACACAAAGGATCATAGCCAGAGTTATGGAGAATGATCATTACTATTGAGATTGTATCAAGGGTGCTAAGGTTAAATGAAGATACTAGAGAGAGTTTACTCTATCAGACCAGGAGGTGTTTGAGGCGTTCAGATTGATGAGATATGAGGGATCACCTTTTGGTACTAGGAAGGATATTAAGAAGTCCTTCCTCTTTAGGAATGGAGATACATAGCTCATGTCTTTATTATGTGCTTAGATCACCATAACGATGGATTAGATGGGCTTAATATCAGTGTTGTAAAACTCGGCTTAGGTGGCCGAGTACTCGAAACTCGGCAAGGTGCCTTCCTCTCTAAGGAATGGAGATACATAGCTCATGTCTTCATTATGTGCTTAGATCACCATAACGATGGATTAGATGGGCTTAATATCAGTGTTGTAAAACTCGGCTTAGGTGGTCGAGTACTCGAAACTCGGCAAGGTGCCGAGGCGCTTTTCAACAACTCGGTCAGCATTACTCGGAATCGGTCAAACTCAGTCAAACTAGACCTTACTCGGTCCAAATCGGCTCTACTCGGTCCAACTCGGCCAACTCGTCCCAACTCGGTCCAACTCGAATTTTCACTATTTTTCATCGATTTTTGTTGTTTTTCACTGATTTTTGTTAGATTTATATTGTTTTTCATTAAAATACCTTGGAAGATGATAATTAAATAATTACTACGTCTATAATATTAAATAATTGATATAAAGTTTAGAAATATTTTTGTATGCGAACATGTATTCTTTTGATTTATATTAATATTCACGTATTTTTTTATAAATCTTAGTAAGTTTATGATATTTAACATATTTATAATTTCCGAAAAACTAATTTTTTTATAACTTATCATGTCCGAGTACTCACCGAGTACACCCCGCCTAGTCCGAGTACTCGCAACTCCCCAGTCGACCGACCTGATAGCGCCTAGCGAGTTTTGCAACCATGCTTAATATAGATTAGGCAAAAGCAATGGTGATATGCTGTAGGGGAGAGAAGGCAAACATCGCAAGATTGATTTTTGCTTGTATGGCATAGAACGTGATGGCATTAAAGAAGGATAAATGGTTGCTTTATCCTCGATTCTTACAAACGATTTTTTTACCTTATCCCTAATATTCCAAGGCACGAGGAGGTTAAAAGACTAGTGCAAATGAACATCCGCATCTTCGCAGACTGCTGCACCATTCATCACGATTTTAGTGGAAAGATTACACACCTCTGGGAGAACATGTACCCACTAGAAAGGTGGAATTATATTAGTAGGGTAGATGAATCTGAAAACAAAAGGGTTGAGGAGACATGGGTGAAACATGCTGATGCGGTTAAGAAGAGGAAACGATATGCTAAAGAAAAAGATTATTATTTTGAGGAGGATGTGAATGAGACGGTTGAGGAGGCTAGGGTTGAGAAAGAAAAGAGATCAAAGAAGAAAGCTGATGAGAGAGAAGTCGAGAGAAGAGCTAAACATAAGCACCAATCTTTCACAGAGACTTCGAGGAGGGAGGAGAGAACTGGTATGGATGAAGATGTGATAAGAAATCTGAATGTGTCTCTAGCCAATGAATTAAGCATGGTAAAGACAAAACTTACCAATCAAGAGATAAGGGAAAGCAAAAAGGATGAGGTGATTGCGGGAATGACCAAGATGTTGATGGACCAAAATAAGCTGATCAAAAGACTGTTTAAGGAGGTGAATGAGCTAAAGGCTATAGCCGGCCTGCCCAATTAGCTAACTCAAACTGAGTTAGATGATTTGACTAACACTACCAAGTACTCATTTTTAAATGTGGGTACATCTTCCCTCGCAGGAGAGGGCACATCTAGAGTAGTAGCTGATTAAGCAGGAGGATCTGGAGAAAGGGAAGAGACTGTGAATGTGGAGAATGTAGAAGAAGTAGTTGAGGCTGGGTTTGTGAATATTCATTTTGATTTTGAGATAGAATTGGTTGGTGAAGAAGTGGTGAGAGAGAATCTTGTTGAACAAGTGGAAAAGAATACTGAGAAGGGGCTAATTGATGAAGAGGAAGATGATGAGCAACTGGTTGATTATGATTCTGAACCAGAATACCATGAGGTTGATAGAGACCCCTAACCTATGTTGCCAAAAAGGGTGATGGTGCTGAAGATGTATTTGAAATAGAGAAAGAAGATTGGTTTGCTAAGGAGAAAGGGACTAAAGAGATAACTCCCCTATTCCAAAATCTGGAAGGGTTGAATAAATCTGGGGTTAATAAGAAGATCATCAGTTGGAAGTATAAACCCGACCTCAAAATGTTTATGATAAAGAGGAGAGGGGGAGGCATATCTTATCTCCACAAGAGGAAGGCATTCAAGACCTTGCCTAAGTGGGACTTGAGGAGGCTTGTTGTGCTGCCATTACTAAATCTTCATCTAAGTGAAAGAGCCTCATTGCTAGAAAAGGAGATAAAGAATGGATTGAATGACAACTTTGAGTCATTTGTGATCATGAAAGCTGAGAGAAGAAAGTCAAAGAAGGATAAGGACTGGGAGACAGGAAAAGGGAGGATTATGCTAAGGGTGAAACCCCCAATGACTGTAAATAGGATCAGATTGTTAGATCCCCTTCCCCAACAATTACAAAATTTCAAGAAGTGTTTTTGTGATAACAATACGGGGGAGGTTGTGATGAGGGTAAAAGGTGGTGTTGAGTTCAGATTGTTTGATCCTATGGAAGTGTTTGGATTCTGTGATGAAGACTTACTGTTTCTCTGTGAAAATCAACTCAAAGAAGGAGTAGGAGAGGAGACAAGGAAAGAGGCCAGTTTGTTCATAATAGTGGCTAACAAGGTTAGAGGCGTAAGAAAAGAAGTGAGGAGCTGGCAGAGAAGGTTAGAGCTCAAGATGAATTGGACATGGATGTGAGGGACTTAACAAGACAGTTTGAGTAAGCTAGTGCTCGTCCTGAGGGAGCTAATGAAGAAGGAGGTGACCAGAGTGAATTAGTTGCTAAGGCTCCCGAGAAAGAAGCTGCATGAGCAAATAAAGACACATCAGATGCAACAGGAGAGATTGGAGCTCACTAGACAAATGTTGGGGGCATGTATAGGTTAGACTCACCTTAGATTAGTTTATGTTTATATTACTTTGTAATAGGTCTAATGTTAGTTTACGTTTGTATGTAGTTCATTTTGTTTAGTTTTGTTTTCCAGCGAAACTACGAGCGAAACTGTAGTTTCGCTCAAAGTCAGCTGTTTTAGTTCACCCAACGAAACTGTTGTTTTTGTCGGCGAAACCCTAGTTTCGGTAGCATAGTTTCGCTACCAGGGACACTGTCTATGAAACTAAGACTACTATATATAGACTTGATCATTTCCATTGTTTGGTAACCTTGTAAAACCTAATCGTTTATCATTGTTGTAAGAGAACTTTGTAAGTAGTTTATTCACAGAAATATCATTGTGCTTTGTTATTATTGAATGTATTGATTCTCATTGTTCTTACTTTGATTCATTTGTGATTGTTCTTCATCGTCTTCATCTTTGTTATCTATTGTTTGTATTTTATATTGAACGATTCAACATTTCATTTTTACTACAATTCGATCAAATGGACCAACAAGTATCTTTCACCATTCCTTGTCATTGCTTTAAAAGGACCACATACATCTAAATGTATGATTCCTAATAATTCTTTTGCCCTTTCGTTAGTGCCACTAAAGGGTCCCTTGGTCATCTTTCCTTGTAAACAAGATTCACACTTATTAAATGAATCGTTTTCATTTGCTTGCAAAAGACCTTTCTTTTGAAGTGTTTCAATGCGATTTTTATTTATGTGACCAAGATGACAATGCCAAAGATATGTCATACTTAAACCCATTTTAAGTTTCTTTGTGCTTGATTGGTACAACAAGTTATCAAAGGACGTGTCATCATGAACTATTTCATAAATGCTATTAGAAGGCATAACCAGGGTGTAACACTCGGCCCTCGCATCAACAATATTGTCCGCTTTGCCCACAGGAGCTCACGAATTTACTTTTGGTTGCCCAGGTGAAAACTTCCCATGGAGGTCACCCATCCTTGGTTGCTCCCACCTGAGCACGCATAACTGTGGAGTTCTCGTCTCATCCACAGCCAATATGCCCAAAATGCGTTATTGATGTTAGAGGCGATACATTCCTTATGAACCAGCAATCTCTCCTATCCACGACCGATATGGGATATGTGTAGGGTGTCACAAGCAAATCTGTCACACTCCGACTGATGGTGGAATCATCAGAGCGGACAAATGGGAGACGATTACTCATAGCACATGGAACTAATTAAGTTGAAATAATATTAAATGTCTTTATTCATTAAACATTACAAGACAAATATGTAAGGCCCCGTTCCCGGATGCTTACAGCTGGGTTCTCATCGCACATAAAACATATAATTACATTTGTGTTTCATAAATCGCAGCGGAAAACTAAAACAATCTTTCATTTCCATGTAAATGCTTTTGCAAATTAATACAACATTCATTACAAAATAGCTTGTTTGCATTACAATGCAAAAACATTAATCAAAAGAATGCCATCCCCAAAAGAGCCGAGTAGTCGCCCGTGCCATCCTCAGCAAACATTACCTGCCAACTGGAAACACATCAAAGTCAGCGTTGCTGAGTGAGTTCTAGTTTTATAAATAAAACATAGTTTACTTTCACATAAAACCGTTCGTTACTTTTACATGATCACACATCGTACGTACACATAGAATATATCATTATTATCTTCTTCATTCGTTCACTCGTTCTTTCATTACTTTACTTGCGCATCGGACATCATCCATACCAATACCATGTGCTACACCCCGGTTAGTCGTAGCTACCGGGCCGAAGTCAACAAATGAACAGCTAAACGTATGCCATAGTACTAGGGGTGAGCGGTAGAGGTTCTACAATAAGGGCCAATCACAAAGAAGGACCCGTCATCCGATGCGTGCAAGACGTTTCATTCGTTCATTAATACATGCATTCATTCATCATGTTCCTCTTTCTTTATCTTTCACTTTACGTTACATAATACTTCGTTCATTCATCATAATAGGTAAAGCCATAGGAAAGATATTAAACATCATATTAAGGAACATTAACATGCATCAACATCACATCGTACAGGGCAACATCATACATACATAACATACAACATCATTATCCTCATCATGCCCAACATGCTTTCTAAGACCTCGATCGTCATCTTACAAACTCTTATGGGAACCTTTACGTCAAAACTTACATCTGCACTTTCCCCCGAAAGTCAGAAGTCAATCTACACCTTCTCGGGTTCAACAGCCCTATTCGGGTGTATGGACACCCTTCAGTCGCATGGCCTCCATGCGACTGAACATCATGCGAATGAACTAATACGGATGAACACCTATGCGAATGAACATCCAGTCGTGCGAATGGGCAATGCGGATGAACACCTATGCGACTGGACCTTCAGTCGTGCGAATGGACAATGCGGATGAACACCTATGCGACTGGACCTTCAGTCGTGCGAATGGACCTTTAGTCGCATGACCCCTATGCGACTGGCCTTCAATCGTGCGAATGAACCCCAATCATGCGAATGGACCCCAATCGCACCCTAATCGGCCGTATGGCCTTCATTCAGCCTCCAATCGGTCGCCTAGCCCTAACTGATGCATAATGCAGTTCATCCCGACTGCAGCCGAGTGTTTTCGGCCTCCAAACTCATCTAAACCCATTTTAAGCCTAAATCGACCATCCTAGCCTTAGGGATGCATACCATAACATTATTCAAGCACAACCAAGCAAGAAATCAAGCCCCAAACGGGTCCTACACATACATACACGCATACATACGGGTTTTCACCCAAAAACGCGAAAAAAGGGTTTTCAGATGTGTTCTAGCCCCAAAATCATTCCAAAACATGTAAAAGAGGGGTCCTAGAACTCACCTAAATGAGCACAACGACAAGAGCTTCGATTTGGCTTGCTTCACGACGATTTTGGCGACCCAAACCGACTCGAACCAACACTTTTCCTCTTTTTCTCTTCTTCTCTCTAAGAAATCTGAAATGTGGGGTGTGTGGGGAGAGTGGGCTGCCTTCTCCCTACAAATATCACCACATTTCCCAACTTTTCTTCATTGGTGAGTTTGGTCCCTCGACTTTTGGACTTTATTTTCTTTTCTTTCTTCACCGGCTTCAAAATAATAAATATTCGGGTGTTACAAGTCCACCCCCCCTTAAATAGGTTTCGTCCCCGAAACCTGTTATTTGTCGAATAGACGTGGATAATGCTGTCTCATTTCCTCCTCAGTCTCCCACGTTGACTCGGATCCCTTCCTGTTCTTCCACTGTACACGCACAAGAGGAACCACTTTATTCCTTAGCCTTTTCTCCTTTCGGTCGATGATTGCCACTGGTTGCTCCACATAATTGAGTCGTTCATCTACTTCGATATCTTCCAATGGGACAATCATATCTTCATCTGCTAAGCACTTCCTTAGATGAGATACATGGAATGTCGGGTGAATCCCACTTAACTCATCTGGCAACTCCAATCTATAGGCCACCTCCCCTACTCGAGCAATGATTCGGAAAGGGCCTATATATCTCGGGCTCAACTTGCCCCGCTTTCTGAATCTGATAATACCCTTCCAAGGTGAGACCTTCAACATAACCCGGTCACCCATCCGGAACTCAATTGGCCTACGTCGCTTATCGACATACGACTTCTATCTATCTTTGGCTGCCTTCATAAAGGCTTTGATCTTTTCAAGCTTCTCAGTCGTAGCCTCGATTACCTCGATGCTCCCCAATTCCTTCTGACCAATATCACCCCAACAAACGGGTGTTCTGCATCTCCTACCGTATAGCATCTCATATGGTGGCATACCAATGCTGGCATGATAACTGTTGTTGTATGAGAATTCGGCTAACGGTAAGTGGTCATCCCAACTTCCACCAAAATCGATCACACATGCCCGGAGCATATCTTCCAAGGTCTGAATGGTTCTTTCTGACTGACCATCGGTTTGGGGATGATAAGTCGTGCTAATATGTAACCTCGTCCCCATAGCGTCGTGGAATTTCTTCCAAAATTTAGATGTAAACCGAGTGTCGCGATCAGACACAATAGACACCGGCACACCATGACGAGCTACAATTTCCTTGATGAACAGATCAGCCAATCTCTCAGATGAATACGTCTCACGGATCGGTAGAAAATGAGTGCTCTTCGTCAGACGATCAACTATCACCCATATGGCATCATACCCCTTCGGGTTACGCGGCAGCTTTGTAATGAAGTCCATGGTGATGTGCTCCCACTTCCATTTCGGTATATCCAAAGGTTGGATCTTCCCATACGGCTTTTGATGCTCTGCCTTCACTTGTAAGCAAGTAGGCACTTACTCACATACTCCACGACGTCACGCTTCATACCCGGCCACCAATAATCTTTCTTCATGTCATGGTACATTTTCGTGGCACCAGGATGAATGGAGTATCGAGTCTTGTGGGCTTCATCCATTATCTTCACCCGTAGATCCCCAAAACGAGGAATCCACACACGACTGAATCGAGTTCTAACACCGAGTGTGTTTCACCTAATTCCCAACCAGACCTCTCATTCTTTCGGAGTTAAGGTGATCTTTTTCAATGCCTCATCTTGAAACTCCTTAACTTGCTTCATCACATCGGAGGTCATGATTAATTTATACGCTTTCACCGAATTGGTTCGGGCCTTCCTTTCGGCTAAGGGCATCTGCCACCACATTAGCTTGCCTGGATGGTAATTGATCTCGCAATCATAATCCTTTATAAGTTCCAACCATCACCTCTGCCTCATGTTCAGGTCTTTTTGCTCGAAGAAGTATTCAGACTCTTGTGGTCAGTGAATATGGTGCACTTCGTCCCATAAAGGTAGTGCCTCCAAATCTTTAACGCAAAGACCACGGCTGCTAGCTCCAAGTCATGAGTGGGATAATTAACCTCATGAACTTTCAACTGCCGGGATGCATAGGCTATAACCTCCCTCTCGCATTAACACACCCCCAACCCTGAGTAGGAAGCATCAGAATAGACCCCAGATCTTCGCTTCCATCGGGTAATGACAGAACAGGAGCTCGAGTCAGTCTTGCTTCAGCTCTTCAAACGCCTTCTTTGAGCTTGACCCATACAAACTTCACATCCTTTCGGGTCAACTTAGTTAGTGGAGAAGCAATCTTAGAGAAGTCTTGGATGAATCTTCTATAGTAGCCTGCCAAGCCAAGAAATACGGATCTCGGATGGCGTCTTTGGTGACCTCCATTGCATACAAGCCTCCACCTTCGCTGGGTCAAACATAATCCCGTCAGGATTCACCACATGACTCAAACACTGAACTTCGCGCAACCAAAACGCGCACTTGGAGAATTTAGCATACAATTTCTCCCTTCTCAACGTCTCCAGAACCTCTCGAATATGACCGGCATGTCTCTACTTCGCTCTTGAGTAAATCAGGATATCATCAATAAACACAATCACTGATTTATCCAGCATCGGTCGACCCACACAGTTCATCAATCCATAAAAGCAGCTGGCGCGTTGGTCAGACCAAAGGACATGACAAGAAACTCGTAATGGCCATAGCGCGTACGGAAAGCTGTTTTAGGGATATCTTGCTCCTTCACCTTCAACTGATGATAACCAGATCCAAGATCTATCCTCGAGAACCAACTGGCACCCTGAAGCTGATTGAACAATCATCTATCCTCAGTAAGGGTAGCGGTTCTTCACTGTCAACTTGTTCAGTTCGCGGTAGTCAATGCACATCCTCATACTACCATCCTTCTTCTTTACAAATAGGACCGGAGCACCCCAAGGAGAGATACTCGGTCTAATGAACCCCTTATCAAGCAGCTCTCGCAACTGCTCCATCAACTCTTTCATCTCGTTGGAGCCAACCAATATGGTGCCTTGGCAACAGGTTGGGCACCCGGTATCAGATCAATCTGAATTCAATCTCTCTGTCAGGTGGCACTCCTGATAAGTCTTCTGGGAACATGTCTGGAAAGTCACACACAACCGGTACATCGGCTAGTTGTGGTGTTGGTGTATCCACATCTTTTACATAGCCAAGTAAGAACTACATCCACGCCTCATACACTTTCCCGCCACCGCCATTGAGATCACCTTCGAGATCGTAGTACCCGGTCACCATAAAACGTTACCAAACTTCCATCAGGCGCTGTTAACCGAACCATCTTCTGCGACACACAATGTTCGCCTCGAAGTCCGCCAACCAATCCATCCCAAGAACCAAATCGAAACCACCCAAGGTCATCACGAACGGTCTAACAGGAAACTTATGACCCAAGTTCACATCAAAATTCTCTATCATCCCAGAAATCCTGGTAGACTTACCTATGGCTGTTTCTACATCAAGGGCGCATCAACACGTCTGCTACTAACAGGCAGCTTAGCACAGAAAGCGCAGAAATAAAACTCCTACTAGCACCCGAATCAAATAACACAGAAGCTAAAGTCTGGTTCACTAGAAACGTACCAGACACAACGTCAGGGTCCGTCCTAGCCTCCTCTGTGTCATGGTGAACGCCCTGGCGCTCCCTTGGTCCATCACTTCCCGTCTTCTTCACCCCTGAACCCTCAGTCCCTGACTTCTTACAATCTCTGCTCATACGACCAGTTTCCCCACAGTTAAAACATTTGCCCGACAGGCAATCCTTCGCCATATGCCCTGTCTTCCCACACTTGAAGCACAAGTTTGACCCAAACCTACACTCCCCGCCGTGCTCCCTTCCACACTTGCCACACCTTTTCGACCCCGCACTTGATGTGACCACAGGGCATTCATCCACCGTGCCTTTTTGTTACCCATCGGGCATCACCCCGACCAAACCGTTTCCCGTTCCAGTTTCGATCACCACCACCCTTCTTACTCGCTTCAGTCACCACCACCTCCCGCTCGTCATACAGCCTCCCTGCCAAATCAACCGCCGACCTAAACGTGCTTGGCCGGGCGGCGATCATATGCCGGCGAACATCCACCGGTAAACCCTGAATGTACCTCTTGATTTTCCGAGACAGAGGCGTCACCTGATCAGGCACAAGCCGTGCCATTTCATTAAACTTGGTGGTATACTGCTGGTGTGTCATGGTTCCAGCCTCCAACTGCAGAAACTCCCTTTCCAACTTATCCATTTCCCGATGAGGACAAAATCCTCAATCACCAACCTTCTCAGCTCAGGCCATTTCATTTTCCCAAGGCCCTACTACCCTCAGCTTGGACAATGTTGTCCCACCAGCACAAAGCTGAATCCACAAAAGAGTGGGTAGCAAACTTCACCTTTTGGTCCTCTCGGCACTCGCTGATATCGAGAACAGCTTCCATTTTCCTCACCCACCGGTGAGCGGCTGCAGCGGTGCCGTTTCCATCAAAAGTAGGGGGCTTGCATCTCATAAAAGCCCCATAATTACATCCTCATGCCGTCTCCGGCGCAGGCTCTTCTTCTTCCTCTTCATCATCAGATAGAACCGTTTCGGCTCTGGTTTTTTCCGTTCTCCAGAGGATGTTTCTTTCTTCCTTTCCCCTTCTCGTACAGCCTTAATAACTTCAGTCACCACAGACGGTAAGATTGTCTGCATGACCTGATGGACTTCTTCTACAACAGCCTCCTTTACTGAGGCTCTCAGATTGGCGCTTTCGTCGCCACCCTCCGGATGAGGGGTCTCTGTTCTTCATGAACCACCCTCTCAACTCTGGGTCTCCCTCTCTTGGGTCGCGGTTCAAAACCGTGACCTCCACCCCTAGAAGCTTTCGAAGATCTACCTCCGGCCATCACACGCACACTGAAAGATTCAAACACCAACACGGTCATTCAAGGAAACAACTCAGTTTATGTCAAGTATAGTAAGTCCCTAATTACAGTGGCCAGTTGTGATTAGCCACTTACTTTACTCTTCATACCCCAAGTATTACCTGTCCTGACTACATGAGTATTTAAATCTACATACAACACATAACACATACCATGCGCACATAAAACCGGTTAACTTTACGAAAACCTGATGGCACGCAGCTACTCAGATTGGCATTCCATTCCCTTTCCGTCCCATTCTCAGTTTAAGATTAGGTTTATTTTGAAAATTTACCCATTTCACTTAAACTTTGGCTCTGATACCAACTTGTAAGGCCCCGTTCCCGGGACGCTTACAGCTAGGTTCTTCTCGCACATAAAACATATATTACATTTGTGTTTCATAAATCGCAGCGGAAAACTAAAACAATCTTTCATTTCCATGTAAATGCTTTTGCAAATTAATACAACATTCATTACAAAATAGCTTGTTTGCATTACAATGCAAAAACATTAATCAAAAGAATGCCATCCCCAAAAGAGCTGAGTAGTCGCCCGTGCCATCCTCAACAAACATTACCTGCCAACTGGAAACACATCAAAGTCAGCGTTGCTGAGTGAGTTCTAGTTTAAAAAAAACATACTTTACTTTCACATAAAACCGTTCGTTACTTTTACATGATCACACATCGTACGTACACATAGAGAATATCATTATTATCTTCTTCATTTGTTCATTCGTTCTTTCATTACTTTACTTGCGCATCGGACATCATCCATACCAATACCATGTGCTACACCCCGGTTAGTCGTAGCTACCGGGCCGAGTCAACAAATGAACAGCTAAACGTATGCCACAGTACTAGGGGTGAGCGGTAGAGGTTCTACATTAAGGCCAATCACAAAGAAGGACCCGTCATCCGATGCGTGCAAGACGTTTCATTCGTTCATTAATACATGCATTCATTCATCATGTTCCTCTTTCTTATCTTTCACTTTATGTTACATAATACTTCGTTCATTCATCATAATAGGTAAAGCCATAGGAAAGATATTAAACATCATATTAAGGAACATTAACATGCATCAACATCACATCGTACAGGGCACATCATACATAAATAACATACAACATCATTATCCTCATCATGCCCAACATGCTTTCTAAGACCTCGATCGTCATCTTACAAACTCTTATGGGAACCTTTACGTCAAAACTTACATCTGCACTTTCCCCGAAAGTTAGAAGTCAATCTACACCTCCTCGGGTTCAACAGCCTATTCGGGCGTATGGACACCCTTCAGTCGCATGGCCTCCATGCGACTGAACATCATGCGAATGAACTAATGCGGATGAACACCTATGCGAATGAACATCCAGTCGTGCGAATGGGCAATGCGGATGAACACCTATGCGACTGGACCTTTAGTCGTGCGAATGGACAATGCGAATGAACACCTATGCGACTGGACCTTCAGTCGTGCGAATGGACCTTTAGTCGCATGACCCCTATGCGACTGGCCCTTCAATCGTGCGAATGAACCCCAATCGTGCGAATGGACCCCAATCGCACCCTAATCGGCCGTATGGCCTTCATTCGGCCTCCAATCGGTCGCCTAGCCCTAACTGATGCATAATGGAGTTCATCCCGACTGCAGCCGAGGGTTTTCGGCCTCCAAACTCATCTAAACCCATTTTAGCTTAAATCGACCATCCTAACCCTTAGGATGCATACCATAACATTATTCAAGCACAACCAAGCAAGAAATCAAGCCCCAAACGGGTCCTACACATACATACACGCATACATACGGGTTTTCACCCAAAAACGTGAAAAAAGGGTTTTCAGATGTGTTCCAGCCCCAAGATCATTCAAAAACATGTAAAAGAGGTGTCCTAGAACTCACCTAAACGAGCACAACGACAAGAGCTTCGATTTGGCTTGCTTCACGATGATTTTGGCGACCCGAACCGACTCGAACCAACACTTTTCCTCTTTTTCTCTTCTTCTCTCTAAGAAATCTGAAATGTGGGGTGTGTGGGGAGAGTGGGCTGCCCTCTCCCTACAAATATCACCACATTTCCCAACTTTTCTTCATTGGCGAGTTTGGTCCCTCGACTTTTGGACTTTATTTTCTTTTCTTTCTTCACCGGCTTCAAAATAATAAATATTCGGGTGTTACAAGTAAATACAAAACAATCAAGATACAACACAGAAACATAAGATTTTCAATTATTCTAGGTCAAAGTCCTATATGAGCACAAGAAGGTCTTCAAAGAGGAAACCTGAAACATGTTAAAAATAAAAGGTCAACTATAAAGTTGGTGAGTTCCCATGGTTTAAACACATGCATAAGTATATATGTTTAAAAGGGTTACAAGTAGCAATCATGTCCATGGTTACGAGTTAGCAAGCCCATAGAACACATATAGTTACAACCAAACCTCGACTTGATTACAAGTATATAGATTGGCTATGTGTACTTGGTTCCCATGATGAACAAGCATACGTCATCAGGTCAGGCCCAAAGATCTAAGATGTCGCCAGGCTAGCATAGTTAATGATTGTAAACAAAATATGTATCTCATATAAGACTTACAATAACACAAATAACCATGACAAAAAGGTAAAGATGAATTGCATATGCATTTACAAGTCTCAAGATGGTTACAAGTGTAAATTTATAAGGTTAACATGTTTCACCCTAAAAGATGTGAAAATAAAGTAAAAGGGTATGAAGAACTCACATTATATATATATACATAAAGATGATGCTAAGAAAAACAAACGAGGCTCCAACGATTTCTCTTACAAGATGCCTAAATGTATATATTCCAATATTAAGTTTGATAACAGGATTAACAATAAGACGTGAACTAGGGTTTCAAATGGAATTTGGGAGTTTAAATAATTAAGTAAAATAATAAATCGTTTAGGTTTAATAAAGATGATATAAATCAATTAAGACCAATAATAATTAAAAATGTCTCAACAATTTAAGTTATTGATTTAATAGAAATTAAGTATAATATTCGAAAAGAAATAATTAATTTAATAACTAATTATTTAAAACTTGATAATGGTGATTAATTGAATGCTTATTATTTTAAAATTATTTAGAACCATTTTGTAGAGTGTTGAACTTTTAAATGATTTTTTAATATAAATGTATTAAATATCCAAAACCTTAAAATAAGAATGAAGAATAATGGAAAATTATATTATTTTATTAGTTTCAAGAGTTTAAATAAAAGTTTAAGGATTAAATTTATTAATATGATATAACATAGTTAAATGATTAGATAATAATTAATTATTTGCATAATTGTTTAAATAACTATCTAAGTAATTATTTATTTAATATATTGTTGGACCAAAAGAACCAATGAGCCTGATCAGAAAAACCTCTAAGTCCCACAGACATCACAACAACTGCTGAAGACTTGATCAGCTGTTTGACAAAGTCTGAAGACTTCAACAGCTGAAGACTAAAGTACTGAAGACTTCAACAGCTGAAGACCAAAGTCTGAAGATCAACAGCTGAAGGCTAAAGTACTGAAGACTTCAACAGTTGAAGACTAAAATACTGAAGACTTCAACAGCTGAAGACCAAAGTCTGAAGATCAACAGCTGAAGACTAAAGTACTGAAGATCAACAGCTGAAGTACAAAGACTGAAGACATCAGCTGATGCCAACAGCTGAAGTTCAAGTACAAGTACTGAAGCCTTCAGAGTTTGTTACAACAGCTGAAGAAGCATTCTTCAATTGTTGTGATGGTTTCCTTTCAGTAGTTTCTTTTATGTTTCAGTATCTGTAAAATGACTGAAGAGCATGTTCTTCAGTCGTTGTAGTTTCAGTAGTTTCTTTTCAGTAGTTGTAGTGATAGTTAACACTTAGTATTTTTGTAAGAAGATGTCAGCTGTTTTGACATCTTTAGTAGTTGTGTTAACTTTCTGTAGTCTGAATAAATCTGTTAGATGTCACTATCAAATGACATCAGCAGATGTCACATCTCCTATATAAGGAATGTTCCACCACGACATTCTTATATAAGGGATGATGACCTGATTGTAAGTGTGACATTTTGCCACCACGAAAGCGCGTATTGAATGAAATATTTGATTTGCAGAATTCTTTCTATAATCGTTTGCTCTTACTTTGAATATCAACTATGTTCTTGTGAATTGTCTAATTCATTGTTTGATTTCCGCTGCAATACTCTCTAATCAATCAAACGTAGATCACTGATCCTAACAATTGGTATCAGAGCGGGTTAATCATTGTTCAATCTAACAATTGATCATTGAAACTGCTAATCGATATCTGCATTTGATTGAATTAGCATATTTGCAAGAATCGGTTATAGTTAAATTGAATTTCTGCTACTTTCGTTTTATTGCTTTCTGTTTTCTCTTGGTTCAATTTGGTTTGTTGTGTTCTGTTCTAAATATATTAAAACTTAATTGATTTTGGTTGAATCTAAGAATGACTACTCCTTCTAATGACCCTCACAATACCGATTCTTCAACCAAGCCTCCGATGCTGGTTAGGACTGAGTATAACATATGGCAACGAAGAATGCTTCATCACCTGTCTGTTAACAGTTCAGGTTGTTGGACATCAGTGGTACATGGTCCACATAAGCCTATGGTGAACAATCCGGAAACCAATCAAATGGTTCCGAAGAAGAAGGAACAATACTCAGATGAAGATCGGAAACTGTTTGAGATTGATGCTAAAGCCCATGGAATTCTGGCAATGGCACCGCCGAATGAAATCTATTCGGGGCATATGCATCATGAACTGCGCATGACCTCTGGAAGGCACTGAAGGAACAATTCGGTGGAACTGATGAGGTCTTAGCAAAAACAGAGAAATCCTTGCCCAACAATATGAAACATTCTCTCATAGGAAGGGTGAGACACTGACTCAATAGTTTGAGCGTTTTTCCAGTTTGATCTCTAAGCTAAAAATGGTCAAACATGAATATACCAATAGCCAGATGAACAACAGATTCCTTAGATCACTGCCTGAGAGATGGGACACATACACTATTGTCCTACGCTCCAGTGCAAATCTGGATAAACTATCTCTCACCCAACTTCATGGGAAACTGCTTACATTTGAGAGAGAGATAGAGCAGAAAAGGAAACTGGCATCATCAGGAAAGCTCACTGATGACTTTGTACCAGGTAAACACTGCCTTGTTGGTCATGAGTCAGAATATGCTGCATCTGAAAGTAGTTATGATGAGTATATAGATTTCTCTTCAAACAGTTCAGATCATGCATTCATTGGTGTTGATAGTCACTCAGGCTGTAATAGTGACAATTTATGTTTTATCATGGATGATTTGAAAGGAATAGTTGATGATGATCTAGAAGAGATGGATATTCTGAGCCAAATGGCCTTGATTAATATCAGATCTCAGAAGTTCTACAAGAGGACTGGCAGGAAATTTCCAGGACTCTCTGGCAAAACCAAAGTTGGTTTTGACAAGAGTAAGTTGAGGTGTCGCAAATGCCAAAGGCTTGGACACTTTGCAAGAGAGTGTAGATCATCTGGATCTAACTCTTCAGCACCCTTTGTGACTTTTCCAAGCACTAGTCCACAAAACAGGGGGCAACATCCTGCTAGTTCTGGTCATCATTCACAACCTGTTTCGCCTGCATATTTTGTCCCTCAAGGTCCAATGTCATATCCGTATCCCTGCTATTACATGCCTCAGCCAAATCCAGTTCAAGTTCCTACTGAACAACAACTACAAGCATTACCTGAGCCTCTACCATCTCAATCACAACCTCATCAAAGCTTTTTCACCCCTGATAATGTTGACTGGAGCAGTTTACCAGATAATCTCTCTGGTACTGAGCAATTATTTGCTAGTGATGGTCAACATGGTGGTGAACATCCTTTTGGGAATCTGGCTCTCATGGCCCTGGAATCTACTGAGAGTTCATGCTCTAATGCATCTTCTTCACAGGTAACCTAGGTATCCTCTGAGGCTAAGGCCAAGCTTTGTTCTGAATCTTGCATAGATGCATTTTTCTCTATTAGAGAAGCAAATGTAGCTGTAATTAATCAAAATCTAGAGCTTGAGCAAACTATTTCCAAAAGAAAAGCTGAATATGAGTCTGTCCTTAAGGACAAAGATGATGAGATTTATAAGCTTAAATGCCAATTAAATGATGAAAAGGCTAAGCTAGAGGTCATTCTTGAGAACCATAAGGAACTCAAAGAAAAACTTGCAGTTACCCAAGTTGAGTGTGACCGCTGTTAATTTTAAGGAGGAAATGGTGGATCACAGGAACTCATCAAACACAAGTCCTGATATGTCACAAGAGCTAAAAGCTTTGGCTACAAATCAGACACAACTTGTTATGATGGTTCAACATTTGTTGGGGAGAGTTAACCAACTAGATGCACCTGTGATCAAATCACTGAAAAGGCATTCCAAGCCCAAATCCAAGGAATCCATTTCAGCACCATCTCCTTCTTCATCAGTTGTTAATCATAAGAAACAAGTTATGGTTGCATCTGTTGATGAAAACAGACCCAAAACCAAAAAGGTTTGGGTCTCAAAATCTAACTGGTATGTGGATAGTGGAGGATCTATGCATATGACTGGGAGCAGTTCTCTTCTTAATGACTGCTCTCAAGGAAAGAAGGGATTTGTTTCATTTGGAAACGATGCCAGAGGTTACATCATTGGGAAAGGATATGTGTCTAATGGACAAATCTGGTTTGATGATGTCAACCATGTGGAGAATCTCAAGTATAATCTGCTGAGTGTCAGTCAGATGTGTGATAAAGGGCATGTTGCACTTTTCACAAGCCAGAACTGCAGGATTCTGTCTTCCCAAGTTCTGAGGCTGATCGACAAGGTAATGGATGAACATACTCTCCTGAAGGCCAACAGGATCGGAAGAGTGTATGCCTTGGATTTGTCAACGAAGATTGATTTGAAGGGTCATCCATGCTTGTTCTCCAAAGCCTCTCTTCAGAAATCTAAACTATGGCATAGAAGGCTGGGTCATGTCAATTTAGAACATGAATCAGCTGATCCACAATCGTTTAGTGAGAGGTTTATCATAAAGGAGTTCCACTGTGATGAAGCCTGCACTGCTTGTTCGAAAGGAAAACAACACAAAGTCTCATTCCCTCCCATTGAAGAACCTAAGTCCACTGCCTGCTTGCAGTTACCGCACATGGATCTATTTGGTCTTGTGAGAGTGATGAGCATGGCAAATAAGAAATACTGTCTGGTAATTGTGGATGATTAATCCAGATGCGTATGGACTTTCTTTCTACATTCAAAGGATGAGGTTGCTCAGAAGATTACAAACTTTGTGCTGTATGTTGAGAAGTAGTATTCCCTATCAGTCAAGTGTATAAGGAGTGATAATGGTACTGAATTTAGAAACCATACACTTGATGATTTTTATCTTTCAAAAGGAATCAAAAGGCAGTTTAGCATCCCAAGGACTCCAGAACAAAATGGAGTAGTGGAGAGAAAGAACTGGACTTTAATTGAAGCTGCAAGGTCCATGTTGGCTGACTCTGGTTTGCCTTTGACCTTTTGGGCTGAAGCTGTCAATACAGCTTGCTATGTGCAGAATAGAGTGTTAGTAAATCAGAGGTTGATGAAGACTCCATATGAAGCTCTACATCATTTGGCTCTTTTGAGTTCATTCTTCAAAGCCTTTGGATGTCCTTGTTTCATTCTCAACACAAAGGGTCAACTCCACAAATTTGATCCTAAGGTGGATGCAGGGTATTTTGTAGGTTATTCATCCACCTGCAAGGCTTACAGAGTCTTCAACTGCAGAACAAAGATAGTTGAAGAAACCTTGCATGTGAAATTCAATGAATCTCCTAAGGATAAAATTCCACAAAACCCTATGGAGTTGTTTGATCTGGACATACTGTAATATGCTCCTTATCAAACTCCAGCTGTTGCAGATCATGTGGATAAATCATCTTCTGCAGCAAGTCTTCCACCTGGTGGTACTAAAGATGATGATGATATCAGTACTCACCTTTTCAAGTTCAGTGACCAATTGCCTGAGTCTGCTAAACTTGATGTTCCTGTACCTTCAGTAGCTCCATCCACAACAAATGCTGATAAGATTTCTGATTCCTCTACATCGTTTGATTTGCCATCTAATCCTGGTTTCAAGAATCTGAATCAACATCTGCTGATGTGAACCGGCTACAAACACTTGCACTGATCTTATTGTGCACCAAGAGCTGAAGAATCACCCCATGTCTCAAATCATTGGTGGTATCAATGCTGGCGTCTCAACCAGAAGTCAATTGTTTAACTTGTGCTTCTATGCTCTCTTCATCAGTCAGCAAGAGCCAAAGAACTATCATGTTGCTTTGAGAGACAATGGATGGGTGGAAGCGATGCAGCTTGAGCTACTTCAGTTCAAGAAACAGCAAGTGTGGGAACTGGTTCCTCTACCCCCAGGTAAGTGTGCAATAGGCACTAAATGGGTGTTTAGGAACAAAACAGATGAAAATGGGCTTATTGTTAAGAACAAGGCCAGACTGGTTGTTCAGGGTTTTTCACAAGAAGAAGGTATTGATTACGATGAGACCTTTGCCCCTGTAGCCAGACTGGAGGCAATTAGATTATTCTTAGCCTATGCTGCATTCACAATCTTAAAGTTTTTCAAATGGATGTTAAAAGTGCATTTTTATATGGTAAAATAAAAGAAGAATTTATGTGTGTCAACCCTCAGGTTTTAAGGATAATAAACATGCAGATTGGGTATACAAGCTTGATAAGGCTCTTTATGGTTGAAACAAGCTCCTAGAGCCTGGTATGAGACATTATCAAATTTTCTTCTTCAAAATAATTTCACTAGAGGCTCCATAGATAAAACTTTATTCATTAAGAAGGTGGATCAGCATAAGTTACTTGTTCAAATTTATGTTGATGATATTATTTTTGCATCCTCTGATGCCTAGTTGTGTGATGGCTTTACCAATTTAATGCATAAGAAGTTTGAAATGAGTGCAATGGGAGAATTACAGTTCTTTCTAGGATTGCAAATCAAACAAAAGGCTGATGGGACTTTCATTCTCTAAATATACAAAAGATCTTTTGAATAAGTTTGATTTACAAAATTGTAAGCCCTGTTCTACTCCCATGTGCAAGACCACACAACTGGATGCAGATCAGAAAGGTAAAGTTGTTGATGAAACACTTTACAGATGTATGATTGGGTCCTTGATGTACTTAACAGCTTCTAGACCAGATATCATGTTTGCAACGTGTGTTTGTGCTAGATTTCAGGCTGCCCCTAAAGAGTCTCACTCGATTGCAGTCAAAAGATCTTTAGATATCTGCAAGGTACGCAATCTCTAGGTTTATGGTATTCCACTGGACCCTCTTGCAAACTGGTTGCTTTTTCTGATAGTGACTATGCAGGGTGTAAGTTAACCAGAAAGTAAACTTCTGGTGGATGTCAATTCCTAGGCAACTGTTTGATTTCTTGGCAGAGTAAGAAACAAACATCTGTTGCTACATCCACTACTGAAGCAGAGTACATTGCTGCTGTAAGCTGTACTTCTCAGGTACTCTGGCTTCAGAACCAATTTTTGGATTATGGCATTACAGAGACTAAGACTCCATTATTAATGGACAGTGCTTCAGCTCTTTGCATTGTCAAGAATCCTGTCCAGCACTATAGGACCAAACATATAAAGATCAGACATCATTTTATTAGGGACTGTTTTGAAAAAGGTCTGATTGATCCAAAGTTTGTGCCTAGTGCTGATGAGCTTGCAGACATTTTTACTAAGCCTTTGGATAGTTCGACTTTCCAAAACCTAGTGTTAAGGCTTGGTATGTTGCAGCTAGAATAAGTGACAACTACTGATGATCTCAGTGAATAAGTACTGATTCTGTTACAAGAACTGATGCAGTCATAACTACTGATATAAGTACAAACAGATAAGTACTGATGTCCTATGAAACAACTAAAAAACAGCCAAAAAGACTGATAAGTAAGTGTTGAGGACAGTATGGAACAGCTGAAAAGCTATGAATTGACGAAAACTACTGATGAAAATTTTCTCTTCAGTTGTTTCTAAAACTGTTGCTTCATCTTAACAACTGATGACAAAACCACGTCTTCAGTAGTTTCACAACTACTGATGACTAACACCACGTCGTCAGCTGTTTACAACAACTGATGACAAAACCATGTCTTCAGTAGTTTCATAACTACTGATGACTAACACCAGTTATCAGTTGTTTCCAACATCTGAAGCTAAAACCATGGTCTTTAGTAGTTTTATAACTACTGATGCCTAAAACCAAGACTTCAGTTGTTTCAACCTCTGAAGGTTAATACCACGTCATCAGTCGTTTAAAACTACTGATGACTCATACCAAACCCTTCAGTTGCTTTCTAAACCGTACCCTATAAATACCTTATCTTACAGAGCTTCATCATCTCAAACCTAACATTCAAAACTCAGAACCTTCTCTCACATCAATGGCGAACATGAAGCTTAAACCACGACACAACTGTGTTGCTTACCTTACCAAATCACCCTTCTGGACAAAGTTTGATAATGCCATTGATCTAATGATCAACTCTCCATACAAAACGGCCTTCCTTCTAAATCCTACATTCATGCCGAATCCCTCCATCAGTTCTGGACGAACGTCACCCTCATCACTAGGGAGAATGACACCGACTCTCCCAGTCGTTCGTCAACAACCGTCAGGTGGTCATCACTCCAGCAATCCTTCGCCAAACCCTACAACTGGATGATGCCACTTTTCCCACTAGGTATCCAAAGGGCACCACTGATATATCATTTGCCTAACATGGATACCAGGGTAACCTTAGTGCCTCTACCATCCTGAAGAAGCATTTCCATGATGCGGAACGACTAATTTTTCATATGGTGAATGTATGCTTAGCTCCTAAGACTTCTTCTTGGATCAAATGTCGTGAGGTGGTAGCAGGTATTATTCTCTATCCTTGACCAACAAAGCTTAAATTTTTCTGAAATATTATTTCTTGAACTCAAGGATATGGCCTCCAAGCCTATAGCTAACCGATGGATATTATATCCACGGTTCCTAATGGCCATTATAGTAAACCAGCTGAAAGCTGAGGGACTTGTTGGCCTTGGAGTCCCTGCCACGGCTGTATTGCCTGAAGTATACTCCAGGCACAACTCAAACCAGTCACTCAAACTGGCTGCCAAACTGCGAAAACCCACGCAGCTGGAACCCACAGCCACCACCTCCAAATCCAATGTCCCTACCAACCCAAACACAAGAAAGCCAAAAAGGCTACTCAGGGAAATGAGTCCCTTGAGGATGCCCCTGCAACACAAACACAGGTTATATCTACTGGTCATAACCCCCCAGTAGATACACGTACTCACTCACCGTCAACCGCTCAGGTCTCCTCTCAACAGGAGCCTGTAGCAACCACCTCTGGGGCACCTATACATCTGGAACCTTCCTCACTTGAGGAGGTTGCCATTGAAACGCACCACTCTCCCCGGGTTCATACTGTCTTCACACCCTCTCCCACTGCAACCGCCCCCCAAAGTCCTACCATAATAATTGCCAAAGTGCTGACTCAGTTGCATTCCTCACCTCCTCCCTAGATACCAATCAAAACTGGGATGGCCTCAACCATTGAGGGGGAGGACCAAAGTGCTTTTGACACCCCACAGCACAGGGGTTACCATATTCAATCTCCAAGTGTAGAAACAGAGATTTGAATTTCTGGTGAGGCTGCCACTTCTCCTGCTTCAGCAAATGATCAGGATGAATTTGGTACTGTCCATAAGACCTCACCAGAGGCAACTGCCGATGAAGGACATGGTCCTGAGGCAGGAAGTCCCCAGTACCATGACCAAGGGGCACATGCTACTACTGATCTACACTTAGAGCATGTTCATCCTGATTCTATCAGGAGGTCAGGTGATTCAGTAAACACTGATGATGACCTAGGCTTCTTTTATGATGTTTTAGCCCAAAACACCATCCTCGAGGATGAGGTGAGCAGACTCAAAGAGCTGCTTGCCAAAATCTCTCAGGATCAAAGACCATCTACCCCTCAAAACCCACAGATGGCACCTTCCTTTGAAGGTCTCCCATACACAGAGCCACTCCAAAACACTCAGCCCTGCCTCTCTGCTTCTGGTACTATTTCTCAGGGACAGAATCCCCCTGAGCAAATAGCTGCTATCTTTCAACATTCCTTACCTCTCATCACATCAACTATCACTTATATGGTGCTTAAAATCCTTGATGAGAGGCTTCCCTCAGTTATACAACCCTTGATAGAGGATGCTGTGAGCAAAAGGCTTTCTGACAATCAACCCCTTGCGACTAATGCAACCAAAAAAGGGGAGATTCAGTCAGTGAAAGCAAAAAGAAAGAGGATTGCAGATAGGAAAGAAACTGAGAAGGAGAAGGTGAAGGATGCTGACATGGAGAAAGTGACTGAAAGTACTAAAGACTTTCATGTCACATACAAGAAAAGGAAGAATGAAAAGGAGACTACTTGGAGACAATGGTGAAGAAGGCTGATGCCGAACACAGCCGATCAATGGATAACATCATTGATCAGCTGTTTAGGCAAGGTCACGACACTGAAAAACTTGACTCAGAAATCAGAAGACTAGAGATTGAAGAAATCCAAGCTAGATGGGCAAGTTATGATGTGTTGGAAAGGGAAAGTCTAGAAATCATGATCAGGTTCATAGCAAAATATCTTGGTAGATCATTGATTGAAATCAAGGCATGGTCCAGGGACAGCATCTTGGCAATAACCACCAAGATCTGTTCGTCTGAAGTATAACAAAAGGATTGGTTATTGAAGCCTTAAACGAAGCTGGTGCTAGGAGCAGGACTGAACTAGTCAAGCAATCTAAAGCCGAACTCACATCCAAAATGCTAGAACAGCCTGTCAAAATTCCCTCACCAAAACCCACTAAAACAATACCTTTACCCCAAAAACCACCACAACCACAACCCACCAAACCAACCCCCTACCCTCAAAACCAATAGCCGATGATGTACCCCAGAAGAGGAAGAGAAGGTACTGAGGCTAGAAGAAGAAAAAGAAGATAATGATGAAGATGAAGATGGGCTGCCAATCTCAGCTATCATACAATTGCCTAAGGCCACAAGTCACCTCCTAACAATTACTCCTAAAACTCAAAGACAAATTGTGAAAGTGAAGCTAGAAGAAGAAGAGCTTCATAAACAACATGATGAGGAATTGTTGAGGAGAGTTGACAAAGCATATGCTGCCACATCTTCAATCATCAACATGAAGAAGCACACTCTCAGGTTATACACTCTTACGCATACATTTCAATATCAAAAGGAGAGAGTGAGGATTTGGCCTGATCCAGGGTGTCTCATAGGATTCACAAGAAAAAACATTCCACAGAGATACATTGGCCAAGTGAAGAAGATCGTAGATGAAGTGATCTCACTGGTCTTTGTAGTATCACCCTGGGAAATCCTAGATGACTTCAAGAAAGCCTATAAAGCTAACCTGACCCCACAAAAGATGCGGAAAATAAAATGGTGAAAAAGGGGTTAGTATATAAGAGGCTTGAGGAAGTTAGAAAGAATGAGCTCCAGTTGTTCTTAGAGGGTAATCACCCAGATGAATTTGCTTATAGAGTAATAACAACTATGGAACTCAAAAATGGGAAACAGGTCAAATACCTATCTGAATATTATGGGCCAGAATCACTATTTGAAGGAGGAACTGAAGCGCTTACCATGGAGGTACAAATAACCTTCCTTGAGGCCTATACAAGGGAGTCATACAGACTCATTGTTGGGAAGTAGATCTCATGGATGGGGCAACAGCTCTGTGTCCAGTTCCCCAAGAAAGAGTTCCCATTCATCCTTTGCCAAACAGTCATTAAGACTTCTTCTTAGGCCTGTGCTTACATGGGTCACTTCTGAGCTAATCTAGAAGACAAAAAGACCAAATCTTTCTGCCATAATAAGTGGGACATCTTCAATAAGTTTAGAGGTTTTGGCTGCATTGGTTCAGGGGGAGTTTGTTGGACCAAAAGAACCAATGACCCTAATCAGAAAAACCTCTAAGTCCCACAAACATCACAACAACTGTTGAAGACTTGATCAGCTGTTTGACAAAGTCTGAAGACTTCAACAGCTGAAGACTAAAGTACTGAAGACTTCAACAGCTGAAGACCAAAGTCTGAAGATCAACAGCTGAAGACTAAAGTACTGAAGACTTCAACAGCTGAAGACTAAACTACTGAAGACTTCAACAGCTGAAGACCAAAGTCTAAAGATCAACAGCTGAAGACTAAAGTACTGAAGACTTCAACAGCTAAAGACTAATGTACTGAAGACTTCAATAGCTGAAGACCAAAGTCTGAAGATCAACAGCTGAAGACTAAAGTACTGAAGATCAGCAGCTAAAGTACAAAGACTGAAGACATCAGCTGATGACAATAGCTGAAGTTCAAGTACAAGTACTGAAGCCTTCAGAGTTTGTTACAACAGCTGAAGAAGCATTCTTCAGTTGTTGTGATGGTTTCCTTTCAGTAGTTTTCTTTTATGTTTCAGTATCTGTAAAACGACTGAAGAGCATGTTCTTCAGTCGTTGTAGTTTCAGTAGTTTCTTTTCAGTAGTTGTAATGATTGTTAACACTTAGTATTTTTGTAAGAAGATGTCAGCTGTTTTGACATCTTCAGTAGTTGTGTTAACTTTCTGTAGTCTGAATAAATCTGTTAGATGTCACTATCAAATGACATCAGCAGATATCACATCTCCTATATAAGGAATGTTCAACCACGACAGTCTTATATAAGGGATGATTGACCTGATTGTAAGTGTGACATTTTGCCACCACGAAAGCGCGTAGTGAATGAAATATTTGATTTGCAGAATTCTTTCTATAATCGTTTTCTCTTACTTTGAATATCAACTATGTTCTTGTGAATTGTCTAATTCATTGTTTGATTTCCGCTACAATACTCTCTAATCAATCAAACGTAGATCACTAATCCTAACATATATTGATTTATAATGTTTTAAAATAATCTCCATTTAAAATAACATGATTAAACGATGGATATTTAAAGGAACGTTTGGACCAACAATAATTTACTTATTATTAAAATCCATTTTAATATAACTAAAGAATAATCTTTGTTTAAAATGTCTTATTAAATAATACTCTTAATTATTTAAATTTTGAAAAATTACAAAAAATTATTTGGTGTCTTTAAAAATATTTAAAGTTTAGAAAAACTATTTTTATAACTATTGAAAATTTCCCATAATTAAATTAAGGCTTAAAAAGCCTTACAAAAATAGATGAGGGAGCCCGGGTTCGAACCCGGACCTCATGGTGGAAGGAGAGTAACATAACCAGTGAACCAGGGCTCTAAGCCGTGATATGTATCAACTTTTAATTGTTATAAACAAGCTTCTATCGAATCCCCAATTCCATATAAACTATAGATCAATTGGGCCCAAAATTGAACCCCAAATCATTGTTACCAACTGAATTAGGTCTGGGGCTATTGTTTCCCATGTAAGAACGAATGTATTGATGTATGATACTTACGTTGTTGAGTTCGATTGATGAAGATGGTGACAAGGATAGCCGTGACTATGTTCAAGTCGATTTGATACACAATGTTGATGTCAATCAAATTAACTTTGCAGAAAGCTTTTATGGTTGAAGTTAATCAAAATCCCTCTGCCAATTCGGGTTCATAGAGCTCCGAACATGGATAACGACAGTGTTGCAAGTCGTGAATGGGGATGATGGTCGAACTCGATGTTTATGTGGGTTTCAGGTGGAATTGGATGTGTAGATATATTAGGGATAGTTAAACGATTCTCCGTGTTTGATTAATTGTGTTATTATTGTATCTTTAATGCCGAACGACTCAACCAATTTGTGGTATCGGTTACACGATGGTTCGAGTAGTAACCGGTGTTTTAAACGCAATTAATTCATGCCCTCAATTCGAAACACGCATACGAAGGAGTTTGGAACGGTTTGGGATTAAAAATCGATTAAATTTAAAGGTTTGGGGTCGCCGGAGCCGTGCCGGGGCTTGCCGGCCGGCGACCGGAAAAACGGGGTGAGGGAGGGAGGTTTTAAAGCAATTTACATATTTGGTCCATGTAGTTTCATTAGTTGTTATTTTATGTCAAACCTTTTTAATTCAAGTTTCAAGAATTACATTTTGAACCCCAAATTTATAATCTCCTTGTTTTCAAATTATTTATTTATGAATTCTATTAAATCAATCATTAGTTTATAAAACTTATATAGATTTTTTTTATATTTGTAAGAATATTAAACATTATAAAACTTATATAGATTTTTTTTATATTTGTAAGAATATAAACATTGTATATTAATTATTCATTTTAATTTTCTAATTTAATCCCATAAATGATAGATAAAACTTCATAAATTTATAAAACTTTATTTTATACATTATAAAATATTCTATAATTCATAAAATTATAATAACTTGTTTAATGATGTGATAAATAATAAATGAATAAAAATAATTCGTAATATTAAATTGCAAATTTAATGCATTTGGTCCATTGTAATTACTATTATAATTTTATAATAGTACTTAAAAATTGAGCTTTAACTTAGAAAATGGCATATGTTACACAGGGAAACGCACAAACTACGATGGTTGATAATACAATCGTCTCGTGTTGTGTGTGTTTATCTGTTAGAGGAGATTCTGTATAAAATCTAAATGTGTTGTCTTTGGATGATGCTTCGATCGCCGCCCCAGGTCAGGCGGGACTACCTGTTGAGTTTAGCATATCAATAAGCGGAGAAAAAGAAACTTACAAGGATTCCATTATTAATGGTGAGCGAATTTGGAACAACCCAGCTTGAAAATCAAATGACCATGTTGTTCGAATTGTAGTCTGGAGAAGTGTCATCACTGGGCCCAAGTCCCCTGGAAGTGGGCGCCAGAGAGGGTGATGATAGGATCAAATGAATCAATCTATGATGATTTATGAACACAATTCAAAGAAATTCACACAAATTAATCAAATCAAAACAAGATATCAACAAAATTCATGTTTTCATTAATATCAAGCTAAGACAATTACAAGTATGAAAGCAGGTTCGAATCTCTCTTTATCTACTTTCAAGTCTAAGCTATTTATACTGAAAACAAAAAGTAAAGGAACTAAAAAAATACACAAATAGTCCCTATACTATTACAAACTATTAAACGACAAAATAAAGACAACATGTTAATCTTTCTTAGAGCACTTAACAATACTCCCCCTAAGATTGACATGGTCTTCTGTCTTCGAAAACTTCAAGCTGTCTTCTTTTCCATCTTCAACTTTATCTTCAACCTTTGACTTCATCATTCAAAGTAATCATCTAGTTCTTCTTTAACTGTAAACATTGGCTTCTGTTTGTATATCTCTACATCTTTCACAGCTTTTGATATTGCAGACTTGAATTTACTTGCAAGAATGCATTGTTCGGGTTTAGCTTCATTCGTTTTAATCTCCATCTTGTTCATTCTTTCCAACGTGTCTTTTGAAAGACATGAAATATCAATATTAGCGTATAACTCAATAAGCTTCTTACTTTCCTTTGAGTATACTTCTAACACTCCTTTCCTTGATATTCTCATGAATTCAATATCTTTAATATCTTTCTTGACTATGTTGGCTGGGCAATTTGGATAGCCTGCTGAATCGTAGTCGGGTTAGAAGCTGTTACCATACTTTGGATTTCAGGCACCAATCCTCGTATGTAGTGCTCGATTCTCTTATGTGTCTCATTAACCATTCCTAGACACAATGTGGCCAGCTCATGAGTACGGGTCGTGTAAGCCTCAATTTCTGAACCCTTCATCTTAAGCTGCCAGAATTCCATCTCCAACTTTTGCACCTCGTTTCGAGGACAGTACTCCTCGATCATCATATCCTTGAACTCATTCCAGGGGAGTCCATTTGCCATCGCTTGTCCAAGCATCTGGACTTGCGCGTTCCACCAAGACAGTGCAACACCCTCCAAAGTCCTGGTGGCATACTTTACTTGATCCACGGTGGACAGTTACATTGGAGAAAACGGACTCAGTCTTCTCAAACCAGCGTACAAGCCCTACAGCACCCTCTGTACCGCTGTACGTGTGTGGTTTACAGTCCATGAAGGACTGGTATGTACACACTGGTGGTCCTGTTTTAACACAACACACGTTAATCAAACGTCCCCTACAGTTATAAAGGATAACAGATTTGTTTTTCTGTCATTGCTTACCTGCTGGCTGACCCGCGTGGGCAGCAGCCACTGCCGCCTGAACATGCTCGTTAATTAGAGCAGCCAATTCTGCAGGAGTCATGTTAATAGCACCACCACCCTGTTCTCCGGTGCCACGTCCACGTCCACGTCCACGACCACGTCCACGTCCACGTCCACGAGCGTCCATTCTTTTCGCTTTATATTCACAATACAATAATGAGTAACATCATACACATTTAACTCATTGAAGCGTAGTAAACAGTAAATGAAAGAAATAACGTATCATCACAACCACAACATTCATAACAAAAATAATAACCAAAGTAAATAAATTGCAATAAGTCACAATGTATTTAGCAATGTCAAAATTGAAGTTTTGTCGTTCGTGTGGGGAAACAACCCTTCCCACATAGGTTTCAAAAAGAAAACACTACGTAGTCTAAGTCATCTAAAGAAATCAATCGACAATGTCTGACCCATCACTATCATCCTCCATCTCCTCCGGTTCCTCTTCCTCGGGTCCCTCCTCGGGATCCTCCTCATCCTTAGAGTCTGCGGCAGGAGCAGGAGCTATAGCAATCTGGATTGCTGCTAGTTGAGCTTCTAGAGTGGCAATCCTATTATCGGCTATGGCGTCCCGCTGTTCACGAGCAGTCACGCGTCCTTGGAGTGCCACAACACCATCTTGCATATGGTGACAACCGTTCAGCGTCTTCCCGTGTTCTTCCTTGAGTTCGTCCAATTGATGTCTCAGGTTGTACACCTCTTGCTGTAGTGTACAGACATCACCTGTGAGTCGTCTCACACGATGCTGTTCAGTATCCAGTGCAGCCATTAGTGCAGCAATCAATTGCTCGTTGGACTGCGCCGTTCGTGGGAGTGAAAACATGGGTTGATTGGCATTGTTCCTAGTCCTTGGCTTTAGGACATGTACGCGTTCCCTAAACATGATATGGTCAACAAACCTAGGATAAGAACGCCAGTCACGCGGAGGGTCACGCTTCATCAACGCGAATGGTTGATCCCAGTCAATCTCCTCTCGGGGATAAGCCAGTCTGGGCCAATCGAATCCATCATCAGGTACAGGTGCGGGAGGTGGGGATTCAGATCGTGTAGGTGATTCGGGTCGTTTACCCGGAGCTCTTGAAGACGATGCCATGCTGCAGAGAGTGTGACGTGTATGCCAATGAGTATACAGTGGATGAGAGTAAGGCACAGGTAACTAATTAACTGTGTGCGGTTATAGTCTAGTGTGTATGCAACCTAGTTCCCTATAACCAATGGCTTTGATACCAATCTGTCACACCCTCAAAATCCACTTGCGGAGTTTTACCGCGAGGCGTGTGAACAAACCAGGATCACAGTCAATAGTTACTCAAAACGACTCTAAATGCCATAATTTAAACATAATTAACCAAAATACCAACTTTAAACAATGCGGAAGCGTTTTTGAAAACAACCCAAGTCTATAAAGTATAACTTATGGCAAAACAAGTGCCAGACCAAAGAGTAAACTATAATTGTTAAATCTCAACTTGTCTTGAAGCAAAGTGTCTTAAAATGCAGTGAACCGTGCAGTGCTCCTATGGCAAGCAAGCTAAGGACCTGAGAAAAGCATACTAAAATGTCAACACATAGGTTGGTGAGTTCAAGAGTTTGAGTTCAATAAACATGTAAACAGTTGCGATAAATATAAGCAGTGTATGGTAATAGATAGCTAGTCTATTATCAGTAAATATTAATACATAGTGATTTTGCAATTGAAGCTGACTGTGATAGTTGTTGCCTCCTGTCACGACTTACCATGTCGTGACAATGTTCAATAGGACAAATTGCACCCGGTTGACCTCGAGTCACACAGGTGGGGCTCGTCAGACCCAGTAGTACTACCCAAGTTTCCCCGCTATTAAATATTAACAATTCAAAAGTGTGAGGACTTTTCTCATGGTAAACAACACTATATTAATATTTTACACAACTTAAATAATGAAAGCGTTCGTATAAATACCAGTATGCTATCTCCCCCAAAAGAGATTAAGTAAAGAGTGGGGCATGAACTCACCTGATGTATGCAAAGGTACTTAGGGTTTATTTTGAGAAACGAGAGGATAGCCAACCTTCACAGGTTACCTAGATCATGTGAGTACATAAGTACGTGTAAATAAAAGACATGTGAAACCCTAATCATACCAAAACCAAAGACTCAAGCTTCCAGAAAAATAGACACGTTTGACCTAGTTGACCCGTTTGACCCGTTGGTGACATTATGAGTTATAATTCAAATAAAGCCAATGAGCACATACAACATACATGATTAACATTCAAATAGTATCATACATATGCTATATCAACCAGGTGTATCACTTAGATCATCATACAATCAAGTACTACACAAGTCATGCGAATCTAGAACATTAACATAACTACTAGCTACAATACAACTAACATGTCATACAAGGTTCAACCATTCATCACATGCCATGTGAAGCCACTCACGACTTCACATCCTAAACCCTGCCAATCCTACTAAGTAGGGGCCTCAGATCTGCACGCGTGTATAATGATCATAACCAAATTCTTTAAGCATAAACATTGCATTCACAACATCACAACAATCAATTACCAAACCCAAGCATGATGTCCTACTACTACACAACATCCAAACCATACATGATTACCAATTCCAATTATCACCCATGATTATCCAAACATGCCATACAACTAATTTAACACGTTCTATCACACTAGAATCCATCCTTGAACATAATAGCAAGTTCCTATCATCCCAAACATGATCATAACATCATACTTCAACGTTTACACAAATAAAGTTTCCCTTTTCGGAAAGAATATCCCAAAATCTACCAAACATCCAAAGCATACATGAATTCATCACTAATACACCAATTCAAGCTCATACTAACATCTAGACATGATCAACAACACTTAAACATCCCAATCTAACAATCTTCATAAACAAAAGTTTCTACTTTTGGCAAGCTATGATCAACATAACCAAATTAAAGATTTCTAGCATTCATAACAACAATCTAGCATCTAATTATCATCATGAACTCATCCATAACATCAATCCATCACTAGATCACTATTACAAGCCAAATAAAGTTACTATTCTTAGTAACCTATGAACAATGCATCAAAATCCCAACTTTCTTGTAAAATCAATGTATTCTAACATTCATACAACCTAATAATCATCAAACATTCATCAAACAATCATCCATCATGCATAATCACAATAATCTCGAATTAGGGTTTGTTTCATAACCAAAGTTCATGATCAACCCACTAAAAACATAGAATTCTTGCATAATCGACGTTAACTAACATGTATACAATCTAACTAACATGTTAACATCATCAACCAACATCAATTTCAACCCCATGAAGGTCAATTACGAATTAGGGTTCGGCCCTAAACAAAAACTCACAAAAACGTGAAAAATCTAACCTTTAAACGTGTTATAGCTTGCAATTGATGATTCCAACAAGTTATATGCCTTGAAATCGATCCAATTTCGTGTTCCTTGCTTGTTCTTGGCTGATTTCGCAATGGTGAGGGTGTTTGGAGATGGTTTGCGGCCGAAGGGGGGTGGGGTTGGCTAGGGTTTGGGTTTGTTTTAATTAATTTTAATTTACCTAATTACCCTTTTAACCCTTGTAATTTGTATTTTATAAAAACTAATCTTTAAACTCTTCGTAAAGTGTTTTTAACTTCATAATATAAAGATATAAACTTATGAAAATCATTATATATCTTATCTTTATAAAAACACAAGACATACGAATAAATAGGCACGTTTCCGCGTTACGCGATAAATTCTTTAATTAACCTTTTATAAGTGTGTAAACACATAAACATAACCCAAAATTCACATAATCATTTAGATTCACAACAATTAACATTATTCATTATTAATAGGTCACCACGTTCAACGACAACAAGTGTGTGCTCACGACACGTCTTTACAAGACTTAACGGAACTAACGGAGCTTGGTAACGGAAATTTACCGGATGTCACATCAATAGCTGAAAATCTAAAGTACTGAAGAACAACAGCTGAAGATCATAGTCTGAAGATCAACAGCTGAAGATCTAAAGTACTGAAGAACAACAGCTGAAGACAACAACTGAAGACATCAGCTGATGACAATAGCTGAAGTTCAAGTACAAGTACTGAAGCCTTGAGAGTTTGTTACAACAGCTGAAGAGGCATTCTTCAGTTGTTGTGATGGTTTCCTTTCAGTAGTTTTCTTTTTGTTTTAGTATTTGTAAAACGACTGAAGAGCATGTTCTTCAGTCGTTGTAGTTTCAGTAGTTTCTTTTCAGTAGTTGTAGTAATAGTTAACACTTAGCATTTTTGTAAGAAGATGTCAGCTGTTTGACATCTTCAGTAGTGTTAACTATCAGTAGTTTGAATAAATTCTATTAGATGTCACTATCAAGTGACATCAGCAGACGTCACATCTTCTATATAAGAGATGTTGACCTAATTGTATGTGTGACATTCTGTTACCACGAAAGTGAATATTGAATGAAATATATTTTGCAGAATTCTTTCTGTCTATAACTGTTTGTTCTTACTTCGAATATCTTTTGTGTTCTTGTGAATTTGCTAATTCAGTGTTTGATTTCCGCTGCTATACTCTCCAATCAATCAAACGTAGATCGCTGATCCTAACAAATGGTATCAGAGCAGGTTAATCATTGATCGATCTAACAGTTGATCATTGAAACTGCTATTGGATATCTATGTTTGATTGAATTAGCTTATTTGTAAGAACTGGTTATAGATTATTGAATTTCTGCCACTTTCGCTTATTCATCTTGAGATCTCTCTTGGTTCAATTTGGTTTGTTGTGTTTTGTTCTAAATCTGTTATAGCTTAATTGAATTTGGTTGAATTTGAGATGACTACTCCTTCTAATGACCCTCACAATACTGGTTCCTCAACCAAGCCTCCGATGCTGGTTAGGACTGAGTATAACATATGGCAACGAAGGATGCTTCATCACCTGTCTGTTAACAGTTCAGGTTGTTGGACATCTGTGGTACATGGACCACATAAGCCTATGGTGAACAATCTGGAAACCAATCAAATAGTTCCGAAGAAGAAGGAACAATACTCAGATGAAGATCGGAAACTGTTTGAGATTGATGCTAAAGCCCATGGAATTCTGGCCATGGCACTGCCTAATGAAATCTATTCAGGGCTTATGCATCATGAAACTGCTCATGACCTCTGGAATGCACTGAAGGAACAATTTGGTGGAACTGATGAGGTCTTAGCAAACAACTGAGAAATTCTCGCCCAACAATATGAGATATTTTCTCATAGAAAGGGTGAGACAATAACTCAACAGTTTGAGCGTTTTTCCTGTTTGATCTCTGAGCTGAAAATGGTGAAACAGGAATACACCAACAGCCAGATGAATAACAGATTCCTCAGATCACCGCCTGAGAGATGGGACACATACACTATTGTCCTACGCTCTAGTGCAAATCTGGATAGCCTATCTCTCACCCAACTTCATGGGAAACTGCTTACATTTGAAACAGAGATAGAGCAGAAAAGGAAACTGTCATCATCAAGAAAGCTCACTGATGACTTTGTACCAGGGAACACTGCCTTGGTTGGTCATGAGTCAGAATATACTGCATCTAAAAGCAATTATGATGAGCATATTGATTTCTCTTCAAACAGTTCTGATCATGCATTTGTTGGTATTGATAGTCATTCTGGCAGTAATAATGACAATCTATGCTTCATCATGGATGATCTGAAGGGAATTGCTGATGATGATTTAGAAGAGATGGATATTCTAAGCCAAATGGCCTTAGTTAATATCAGATCTCAGAAGTTCTACAAGAGAACTGGCAGGAAATTTCCTGGACTCTCTGGCAAAACCAAAGTTGGTTTTGACAAGAGTAAGTTGAGGTGTCATAAATGCCAAAGGCTTGGACACTTTGCAAGAGAATGTAGATCAACTGGATCTAACTCTTCTGCACCCTTTGTGACTTTTCCAGCACTAGTCTACAAAACAGAGGGCAACATCCTGCTGGTTCTGGTCATCAATCACGCCCTGTATCTCCTGCATACTTTGTCCCCCAGGGTCCAATGTCATATCCTTTTCCCTGTTATTACTTGCCTCAGCCAAATCCGGTTCAAGCTCCAATTGCACAACAACCAAATGCATTACCTGAACCTCAACCTACCCAATCTCATCAACAAACTCAACCTCAACACCACAGCTTTTTCACCCCAGGAGTTGTTGACTGGAGCAGTTTACCAGATGATTTGTCTGGTCATGAACAACTGTTCTCTGGTGCTGGTCAACATGGTGGTGACTGTCTTTTGGAAATGTAGCTCTTATGGCTTTGGAGTCTGCTGATACTTCATCCTCTAATGCATCTACACCACAGGTATCATCGGTATCCTCTGAGGCAAAAGCCAAGTTATGTTCTGAAACATGCATAGCCGCATTTGCATCTATTAGAGAAGCAAATGTAGCTTTAATTAACAAGAACATTGAGCTAGAACAAACAATTTCCAAAAGAAAAGCTGAATTTGAGTCTGTGCTTAATGATAAGAATAATGAGATTTACAAACTTAAATGCCAAATCACAGATGATAAGGCTAGGGAAGAGGTACTTCTAGAGAAGTATAGAGACCTCTAATAAACACTTGCAACTACCCAGGTAGAGTGTGATCGATGGGTAAATTCTTGCAAGGGTTTTGAAATGCTTCTTAGTAAGCAATTTGCTTCCAATGTGAAGTTTGGCATTGGTTATAATCACACTGCTCCTCCTACAGATTTTACTCCCAGAGCAGAGGTAGAATCTGATGGAGAAAGCAATAACCAATCCTTTTCATCATGTGATCTACTATCTGATACAGCACCATCAGAGGTTGTAGTCAGCATTAAGTCCTCTCAGAACCTATCAGCTAATGTTGATGGTTCAAATGCTGACACTCACATGATCAAAAAGTTGATCACTCCAGGTGGTATTTTACAAAGTACTAAAAGTACTAAAGTGAATGTCATAACACCTGGAAGACAAACCCAAACTATTGCATGTACTAAAGGGAAGAAAACTGCAAGTAGTAAGGGTGGGAAAACTACTGAAGAAGATATCAAGAAAGCAGGTACTAAAGGGAAGAAAACTGCTAGTACTGATAGCAAACTGCTGAAGAACAAGTCTTCAGTAGTTTCATCTTCTTCAGCAGATGATCAACTTAAGATGAAGAAAAAGCCATGTGAAATATGTGGCTTATTCAATCATCTTACTGATGATTGCTGGTATAAAAAGGGCTCCAAACTCAAACATAATAAAAACATTAAAGAGAAAATGGATAAAATGAAAACTGAGTTTGAAATCAAATTTGTACCAGCAACATCAAAACTTGTAACCCCAAAATCCAAAAAGAAATACACAAAGAAAGGGGTTAAACAGGCAACAGCTGAGGTTGCTCAAAGAGAGATGGTACAACACAGGAACCCATCTAACTCAAGCACTAATGTGTCTGATGAGCTGAAGGCTTTATCACAAAATTAGACACAACTTTTTATGATGGTTCAACATCTATTGGGGAGAGTCAACCAATTAGATGCTCCTGTGTTGAAACCACAGAGAAGAAAATCCATGCCAAAGGAATCGTCTTCTTCACCATCTCCATCCCCTCAGGCTGTTATTCATAGCAAGTCTGTTAGTTTACCATCTGTTGATGTGAATAGACCCAAAACCAAAAAGGTTTGGGTCTCAAAAACTAACTAATTGTTTATGATTGCAGGGTTCTTCAACATGCCAAAGTAGCATCTGGTATGTAGACAGTGGGGGATCTATGCATATGACTGGAAATAGCTCTCTTCTTCATGACTACTCTCAAAGAAAGAAGGGGTTTGTTTCTTTTGCCAATGATGCTAAGGGTTACATCATTGGAAAAGGCTTTGTCTCTAATGGAGAAATAAAGTTTGATGATGTTAACCATGTGGAAAATCTCAAGTACAATCTCTTGAGTGTTAGTCAAATGTGTGATAAAGGTCATGTTGCTCTTTTCACCAGTCAGAACTGCAGGATTCTGTCATCCAAAGTTCTGAATTTGATTGATAAGGTATTGGATGATCACACTCTCCTGAGGGCCAACAGGACAGGAAGAGTGTATGCCTTAGATCTTTCCAGGAAAATAAATATCAGAGGCCATCCTTGCCTATTTTCCAAAGCCTCTCCTCGGGAATCTAAACTGTGGCACAGAAGGCTGGGTCATGTTAATTTCAAAAACATGAATCAGCTGAACCATAATAGTTTAGTGAGAGGCTTACCAATAAAGGAGTTCCACTGTGATGAAACCTGCACTGCATGTTTAAAAGGAAAACAACACAAAGTCTCATTCCCTCCTATTGAAGAGCCTAAGTCCACTGCCTGCTTGCAATTACTGCATATGGATCTATTTGGTCCTGTGAGAGTGATGAGCATGGCAAAGAAGAAATACTGTCTGGTAATTGTGGATGATTACTCCAGATTTGTATGGACTTTCTTTCTGTATTCAAAGGATGATGTTGCTCAGAAGATTATCAACTTTGTGTTGTATGTTGAGAAGCAGTATTCCCTTTCAGTCAAGTGTATAAGGAGTGACAATAGAACTGAATTCAGAAACCATACACTTGATGAATTTTATCTTTCAAAGGGAATCAAAAGGCAGTTTAGAATCCTAAGGACTCTAGAACAAAATAGAGTAGTGGAGAGAAAGAACAGGACCCTAATTGAAGCTGCAAGGTCTATGTTGGCTGACTCTGGTTTGCCACTGACCTTTTGGGCTGAAGCTGTTAACACAGCTTGCTATGTGCAGAATAGAGCCTTAGTAAATCAGAGGTTGATGAAGACTCCATATGAAGTTCTACATCACTTGGCTCCTCTAATTTCATTTTTCAGAGCATTTGGGTGTCCCTGTTTTATTCTCAACACAAAGGATCAACTCCAAAAATTTGATCCTAAGGTGGATGCAGGTATTTTGTTGGTTATTCATCTACTTGCAAAGCATACAGAGTCTTCAACTGCAGAACAAAGATAGTTGAAGAGACTTTGCATGTGAAGTTTAATGAATCTCCAATGGACAAGATTCCACAAAACCCTATGGAGTTGTTTGATTTGGACATACTGCAATATGTTCCTTCTCCACCTCCAGTTGTTGCAAACCATATGGATAAATCATCTTCTGCAGCATGTCTTCCACCTGGTGCTATTGATGATGATGATGATGATAATATCAATACTCACCTATTCAAGTTTAGTGACCAACTGCCTGAGTCTGCTAAACTTGATGTTCCTATAGCTTCAGTAGTTCCATCCACAACAAATGCTGATGAGATCTCTGATTCCTCTACATCTTTTGAGTTACCATCAAATTCTTGGTTTCAAGAGTTTGTATCAACATCTGCTGCTGCTGAAGGTTCTACAAACACTTGCACAGATATCATTGTTTATCAAGAGCTGAAGAATCACCCAATGTCTCAAATCATTGGTGATATCAATGTTGGAGTTTCAACACGAAGTCAATTGTCTAACTTCTGCTTCTATGCTCTCTTTATCAGTCAGCTAGAGCCAAAGAACTATCATGTTGCTTTAAGAGACAATGGATGGCTTGAAGCTATGCAGCTTGAGCTACTTCAGTTCAAGAAACAGCAAGTGTGGGAACTGGTTCCTCTACCCCCAGGTAAGTGTGCAATAGGCACTAAATGGGTGTTTAGGAATAAAACTGATGAAAATGGGCTTATTGTTAAGAACAAGGCTAGACTGGTTGTACAGGGGTTCTCACAAGAAGAAGGTATTGATTATGATGAAACCTTTGCCCCTGTAGCCAGACTAGAGGCAATTAGATTGTTCTTAGCCTATGCTGCATTCCACCATCTCAAAGTTTTTCAAATGGATGTCAAAAGTGCATTTTTATATGGCAAAATAAAAGAAGAAGTTTATGTGTGTCAACCACCAGGTTTTGAGGATAATAAACATCCTGAATGGGTGTATAAACTTGATAAGGCTCTTTATGGGTTGAAACAAGCTCCTAGAGCCTGGTATGAGACGCTCTCCACTTTTCTTCTCAAGAATAATTTCACTAGGGGCTCCATAGATAAAACTTTGTTTATTAAGAAGGTGGATCAGCATAAGCTACTTGTTCAAATTTATGTTGATGATATCATTTTTGCATCCTCTGACCCCAGTTGTGTGATGATTATACCAAATTAATGAAAAAGAGGTTTGAAATGAGTGCCATGGGAGAATTACAGTTCTTTCTAGGCTTGCAAATCAAACAAAAGGCTGATGGCACCTTTATTTATCAGTCCAAATATACAAAAGATCTTTTGAATAAGTTTGATTTACAAAATTGGAAGCCCTGTTCTACTCCCATGTGCAACACCATACAACTGGATGCGGATCAAAAAGGTAAAGCTGTTGATGAAACACTTTACAGATGTATGATTGGGTCCTTGATGTACTTAATAGCTTCTAGACCAGATATCATGTTTGCTACTTGTGTCTGTGCTAGATTTCAGGCTGCTCCTAAAGAGTCTCATTTGATTGCAGTCAAGAGGATCTTTAGATATTTGCAAGGTACACAATCTCTAGGATTATGGTATTCCACTGGACACTCTTGCAAATTAGTTGCTTTTTCAGATAGTGACTATACAGGGTGCAAGTTCACTAGAAAGTCAACTTCTGGTGGATGTCAATTCCTAGGCAACTGTTTGATTTCTTGGCAGAGTAAGAAACAAACATCTGTTGCTACATCCACTGCTGAAGCAGAGTACATTGCAGTTGCAAGTTGTACTTCTCAGGTACTCTGGCTTCAGAACCAACTTTTGGATTATGGCATTACAGAGACTAAGACTCCCTTATTAATGGATAGTGCTTCAGCTCTGTGCATTGTCAAAAATCCAGTCTAGCACTCTAGGACCAAACATATAGGGATCAGACATCATTTTATTCGGGATTGTTTTGAAAAAGGTCTGATTGATACTAAGTTTGTGCCTAGTGCTGATGAGCTTGCAGACATTTTTACTAAGCCTTTGGATAGTTCAACTTTCCAAAACCTTGTGTTAAGGCTTGGTATGTTGCAGCTAGAATAAGTGATAACTACTGATGATCTCAGTAAATAAGTACTGATGATCATTAGTAAGCATATCACATATAAGTACTGATTCTGGTCAAACAACTGATAAAGTTACAACTACTGATGTAGATTGACAGGATCAGTGATCACAAGTTTGATGTATCAGAATATAAAGCAGCGGAATACAACACGAATTAGACAAATTGTAGCAAGCAATCGATATTTGTAAGCATTAAGACCGCATACGGTTATAGGGAGAGAATATGTATTTCTGATTTCTAGGAATGTTTATAGATGTAGAATATTTCTAATCAAATCAATCATTCATTCCATTCAATTACTCATTTTCATCACTGGTTACAATAAGTTGTCACTCCTTATATAGAGTGCAACAATCACTGCTGTTATCACGGAAAGTGACAACTGGCAGATCAAATACAAAAATAACTAATTCTTAACAAACTACTGAAATGTTCACAACTACTGAGAACATATCAGCATGTTAAGTACAAAATATAAAACTACTGAAACTACAACGACTGAAGAACAAACTCTTCAGTCGTTTTACAAAACTACTGAAACATAAAACTACTGAAACTAGAAATATAAAACTACTGATATCACAACTACTGAAGAAGTACTCTTCAGCAGTTGTGACAAACTACTGAGGCTTCAGTACTTGATCTTCAGACTTTGACCTTCAGGTGTTTCATCAGCTGATGACTTCAGTAGATATCATCAGCTGATGTCTTCAGTCTTTGTCTTCAGACTTTGTACATCAGTTGTTGATCTTCAGCACTTGTGAACTCTTCAGCTGTTGTACTTCAGTACTTTGGTCTTTCAGCTTCAGCACTTGTGTTCTTCAGCTGTTGTACTTCAGCACTTTGGTTCTTCAGCTGTTAAGGTCTTCAGCACTTGATCTTCAGCTGTTGAAGTCTTCAGCACTTGTCAAACTACTGATGAGGCTTTCAGAAGTTGTTGTGATACCGTGTGGGACTTAGAGGTTTTCTGATCTTGGCTCATTGGTTCTTTTGGTCCAACATAGATATAACTACTGATGTCAGTAAAATTAGATAAGTACTGATGTCCTATGAAACAACTGAAAACAGCAAAACGTCTGATGAGTAAGTGTTGAGGACAGTATGAAACAGCTGAAAGGCTATGAATTGACGAAACCTACTGATGAGAACTTTCTCTTCAGTTGTTTCTACAACTGTTGTTTCATCCTAAACAACTGATGACAAAAACATGTCTTCAGTAGTTTCATAACTACTGATGACTAAAACCAAGTTATCAGCTGTTTACAACACCTGAAGACAAAACCAAGGTTTTCAGTAGTTTCACAACTACTGATGACTAAAACCAAGTCTTCAGTTGTTTTCAAACATCTGAAGTCAAAACCATGGTTTTCAGTTCTTTTATAACTACTGATGCCTAACACCAAGACTTTAGTTGTTTCAACTTCTGAAAGGGTAATACCACGTCATCAGCTGTTTAAAACTACTGATGATTAACATCAAACCCTTCAGTCGTTTTATGACCCGTCCCTATAACTACCTCATATCTGATCCTTCAGAGCTTCATCCTTTCTAAACCTAATGTTCAACCTCCAAAACTTCTCTCTCATTAATGGCGACCATGCAGCTCAAACCACGACATAACTGTGTAGCCTACCTCACCAAATCACCTTTCTGGACAAAGTTCGATAATGCCATTGATCTTATGGTCCAGTCACCTTACAAAACGGCATTTCTTCTAAATCCCACCATTCATGCCGAATCCCTTCACCAGTTTTGGACGAACGTTACCATTACCACTGGGGAGAACAACACTGAGTCTCTCCGGTCGGTTGTCAACAACCATCAAGTGGTCATCACTCCGGATATCATTCGACAAACGCTAAACTTGGATGATGCCACTTTTCCTGCTGGGTATCCAAAGGGCACAACTGATTTATCCTTTGCCCACCATGGATATGAGGGAAACCTTAGTGCCTCTACCATTCTGAAGAAACATTTCCATGATGCAGAACGTCTTATCTTTCACATGGTAAATGTTTGTTTAGCTCCTAAGACATCCTCTTGGGATCAAATGTCTACCAGATGGCAGCAGGTACTATTCTGTATCCTTGAGCAACAAGACTTAAACTTTTCTGAAATCATTTTTTTTGAACTTAAAGATATGGCCTCAAAATCTATTTCTAACTACTGGATATTATATCCTCGGTTCATTATGGCCATAATAGAGAATCAGCTGAAAGCTGAGGGACATGTTGGCCTTGGAGTCCCTGCAATGGCTGTATTGCCTGAAGTATAGTCCAGGCACAACTCTGACCACACACTAAAACAGGCTGCCAAACTGCGAAAACCCACGCAGTTGGAACCCACAGCCACCACTTCCAGAACCAGAGTCCCCTCTAAGCCAAAATCCAAAAAGCCAAAAACGGCTACTCAGGAAGATGAGTCCCCTGAGGATGCCCCTGTACCACAAATGCAGGAAACACATACTGGTATTAACCCCCCAATTGTGTCAAAGACTCAACCAACCACAGCCGCACAGGTATCCTCTCAAAAGGATCCTGTTGCAACCAATATTAGGGAACCCACACTGCTGGAACCTATCTCACTTGAGAGGGTTACCATTGAAGCGCACCATTCACCCCGGGTGCAATCCGCACCCAATCACCACATGCAACCGCCCCCCAAAGTCCTACATTAATTGTTGCACAAGTGCTGAGTCAGTTGCACTCCTCACCCCCTCCCCAGATACCAATTACAACTAGGCATACCTCTACCATTGAGGGGGAGGATCAAAGTGCATCTGATAACCCACAGCATAGGGGTTACAATGTTCCATTTCCTAGTGTAGAAAAGGAGATTGGAACTTCTGGTGAGGCTGCCACTTATCCTGTTTCAGCATATGCTCAGGATGTAGTCGGTACCATTACTAAGACCTTACCACAGGCAACTGCTGATGAAGGACATAGTCCTGAGGCAGGAAGTCCCCAGTTCCAAGACAAAGGGGCACATGCTACAACTGATCTACACTCAGTGCATGTTCATCCTGATTCTATCAGGAGGTCAGGTGATTCAGTACCCACTGATGATGACCTGGGCTTCTTTTATGATATTTTAGCCCAAAACACCATCCTGGAAGAGGAGGTGAGCAGACTCAAAGAGCTGCTTGCCAAAACTTCTGAGGATCAAAGACCATCTGCCTCTCAAACCCCACAGATGGCACCTTCATCTGAAGGTCTCCTAAACACAGAGCCACTCCCACATTCTCAGCCACCTGCCTCTGCTTCTGGCACTATTTCTCAGGAACAGAACCCCCCCTGAGCAAATAGTTGCTATCTTTTAAAATTCCCGCCCTCTCATCACACCTATAATCACTGATATAGTGATCAAAACCATTGATGAGAGGCTCTCTCAGTAATACAACCCTTGATAGAGGAAGTTGTGGGCAAGAAGCTTTCTGACAATCAACCCTTGCAACCAATGCAACCAAAAAGGGGGAGATTCAGTCAGTGAAAGCAAAAAGGAAGAGGAGTGCAGAGAGAAAAGAGAAGGAGAAAGAAACAGAAGTGGAAAAGGAGAAGGAGATGGTAGTAGAGACTGAAAAAGAGAAGAGAAGGAAAAAGAGGAGAAAGAAGCTGACATGGAGAAATCAAAGAGAAGGAGTTGGTTGTGGAGACTGAAAAAGAGAAGGAGAAGGAAGCTGACATGGAGAAATTAAAGAAAAGAAAGAATGAGAAGGAGATTGCCTTGGAGCTGATGGTAAAAGAGGCTGATGCCGAACACAGCAGATCAATGGATAACATCATTGATCAGTTGTTTAGGCAAGGCCATGACACAGACAAGCTTGACTCTAAAATCAGAAGACTAGAGATTAAAGAAATCCAGAATAGATGGGCAAGTTATGATGTGTTAGAAAGAGAGAGGCTGGAGATCATGATCAGATTTATAGCGAAGTATCTTGGAAGATCATTGATCGAAATCAAAGCTTCGTCCAGGAACAGCATCTTGGCAATAACCACCAAGATCTGTTCATCTGAAGTATACACAAAGGGACCTGTTATTGAAGCTTTGAATGAAGCTGGTGCTAGGAGCAGGACTGAACTAGCCAAGCAATCTAAAGCCACACTCACCTCAAAAATGCTAGAACGGCCTGTCAACATTCCCACACCAAAACCACCAAAAACACAACCCACCAAACCAACTCCCTCACCCTCAAAACCAATAGCCGATGATGTACCCCAGAAGAAGAAGAGAAGGGTATTGAGGCTAGAAGATGATGAAGAAGATGATGATGAAGATAGACTGCCACTCTCAGCTGTTATACAGTTGCCGAAGGCCACAAGTCACTCCCCAACAATTACTCCTGAAACTCAAAGACAAATTGTGAAAGTAAAGCTAGAAGAAGAAGAACTTCACAAACAATACGATGAGGAATTGTTGAGGAGGGTTGACAAAGCTTATGCAGCCACATCTTCTATCATCAACATGAAGAAGCAAGCTCTCAGATTATACACTCTTAAACATACATTTCAATATCAAAAGGAGAGAGTAAGGATTTGGCCTGATCCCAGGGTGTCTCACAGGATTCACAAGAAAAACATTCCATAGAGATACATTGGCCAGGTGAAAAAGATTGTAGATGAAGTGATCTCCCTAGTCTTTGTAGTATCACCCTAGGAAATCCTAGAGGACTTCAAGAAAGCTTATAAAGCTAACCAAACCCCACAGAAGATGCTTGAAAATAAAATGGTGAAAAAGGGGTTAGTTTATAAGAGGCTTGAAGAAGTCAGGAAAAATGAGCTCCAGTTGTTCCTTGAGGGTAATCACCCTGATGAGTTTGCTTATAGAATAATAACAACTGTGGAGCTAAAGAATGGGAAACAGGCCAAATACCTATCTGAGTACTATGGGCCAGAATCTTTATTTGAAGGAGGTGCTGAAGAGCTGACCATGGAGGAACAAATTACCTTCCTAGAGGCCTATACAAGAGAGTCATATAGACTCATAGTGGGGAAGTAGATCTCATGAATGGGGTAACAGCTCTGTGTCCAGTTCCCCAAGACAGAGTTCCCATTCATACTTTGCCAATCAAATCATTGAGACTACTTCCAGGCCGGTGCTTACAAGGGTCACTTCTGAGCTGATCTAGAAGACAAAAAGACCAATCATTCTGCCATAATAAGTGGAACATCTTCAATAAGTTTAGAGGTTTTGGCTGCATTGGTTCAGGGGGAGTTTGTTGGACCAAAAGAACCAATGAGCCAGATCAGAAAAACCTCTAAGTCCCACAGACATCACAATAACTGCTGAAGACTTGATCAGCTGTTAGATAAAGTCTGAAGAGCAACAACTGAAGTACAAGTATTGAAGACGTTAACAGCTGAAAATCTAAAGTACTGAAGAACAACAACTGAAGATCAAAGTCTGAAGATCAACAGCTGAAGATCTAAAGTACTGAAGAACAACAGCTGAAGTTCAAGTACAAGTACTGAAGCCTTCAGAGTTTGTTACAACAGCTGAAGAGGCATTCTTCAGTTGTTGTGATGGTTTCCTTTCAGTAGTTTTCTTTTTGTTTTAGTATTTGTAAAATGACTGAAGAGCATGTTCTTCAGTCGTTGTAGTTTCAGTAGTTTCTTTTCAGTAGTTGTAGTAATAGTTAACACTTAGCATTTTTGTAAGAAGATGTCAGTTGTTTGACATCTTCAGTAGTTGTGTTAACTATTAGTAGTTTGAATAAATTCTGTCAGATGTCACTATCAAGTGACATCAGCAGACGTCACATCTTCTATATAAGAGATGTTGACCTGATTGTATGTGTGACATTCTGTTACCACGAAAGTGAATATTGAATGAAATATATTTTGCAGAATTCTTTCTGTCTATAACCGTTTGTTCTTACTTCGAATATCTTTTGTGTTCTTGTGAATTTGCTAATTCAGTGTTTGATTTCCGCTGCTATACTCTCCAATCAATCAAACGTAGATCGTTGATCCTAACAGTCCTGGTCGGATGTGGAACGGTGAAAGTCAGTCCGCCGATCGGCTCGGGATGTTGACCGGTGCGGATTGATACAGCGGCCAAAGCCCGGGCTGTTGATATGCCTGTGGATATGCCATTGTGTGGATCGTTGTTGGTAGCACGCGTCATCACGACGTGCTTCGGCATCTACATGCTCCTAGCACCATCCTACAAGCACCCTATTAGGTTCGTCTTGAAACACAGACCTAGGAGTCTGACATGTGTGCGAGTCAACGGGTGAGTAAACCCACAAGGCCAAAAATTAGAGGCATTGGGGGCCAAAAACTAATTGAACCGTCTAGTAGCTGCTTCACTCCGAAGTTTCCCTCAGGATAGCTGGAGCCCGGGTGTGAGTTCTATCAGGTAAAGCAAATGATTAGAGGCATTGGGGGCGCAATGCCCTCGACCTATTCTCAAACATTAAATAGGTAGGACGACAAGGCTTCTTTGTTGAGCCATGCCATGGAATCGAGAGCTCCAAGTGGGCCATTTTTGGTAAGCAAAAATGGCGATGCGGGATGAATTGGAAGCCAGGTTACGGTGCCAAATTACACGCAACCCTAGAACCCACAAAGGGTGTTAGTCGATTAAGACAGCAGGATGGTGGTCATGGAAGTCGAAATCCGCTAAGGAGTGTGTAATAAATCACCCACCAAATCAACTAGCCCTGAAAATGGATGGCGCTTAAGTGCGTGACCTACACTCGGCCATCGAGGCAAGTGCCCGGCCTCAATGAGTAGGAAGGGGCGGTAGTCGCTACAAAGCCTTGGGCATGAGCCCGGGCAGAGCGGTCGTCAGTACGGATCTTGGTGGTTGTAGCAAATATTCAAATGAGGACTTTTAAGGCCAAAGAGAGGAAAGGTTCCATGTGATTGGCACTTGCACATGGGTTAGTCGATCCTAAAAGATGGAGGAAGCCCATCAGATAGTGTGTTTAACGTGAGCTTCAAAAAGGAACCAAGTTAAAATACCTAAACTGGGAAGTGGCGGTTGATGGTAACGTTAGGGATTCCGGAGATGTCGGAGGGAGCCTCGGAAAGAGTTATCTTTTCTGTTTAATAGCCAGCCCACCCTAGAAACGACTCAGTCGAAGGTAGGGTCCAGCAGCCGGAAGAGCAGCGCACATCGCGTGGTGTCCGGTGTGCCCCTGATGGCCGTTGAAAATCTTGAGGACTGAGTGCCTTCCATGCCCGGTCATACTCATAACCACTTCAGGTCTCCAAGGTGAAAAGCCTCTGGTCGATGGAACAATGTAAGCAAGGGAAGTTGGCAAAATGGATCCGTCACCTCAGGAAAAGTATTGGCTGTAAGGGCTGGGCATGGGGGTCCCTGTCCTGAACCCATCAACTATTGGTGGACTGCTTGAGCTGCTTTCTTGGTGAGAGCGGGTCACCGCGTGCCGTCCGGGGAACGGACCGAGAACAGCCTCTTTGGGGGCTTTCCATGGGCGACGAACAGCCAACTCAGAACTATACGGACAAGGGGAATCCGACTGTATAATTAATACAAAGCATTACGATGGTCCTTGCGGATGCTAACGCAATGGGATTTCTACCAAGATCTCTGAATGTCAAAGTGAAGAAATTCAACCAAGCACGGGTAAACAACGGGAGTAACTATGACTCTCTTACGGTAGCCAAATCCCTCATCATCTAATTTGTGATGTGCATGAATGGATTAGTGAGATTCCCACTATCCCTGTCTACTATCCAGTGAAACCACATCCAAGGGAACGGGTTTGGCAGAATTAGTGGGGAAAGAATACCTTGTTGAGCTTGACTCTAGTATGACTTTTTGAAATGACTTGAGAGGTGTAGTATAAGTGGGAGCCCTCGGGTGAAAGTGAAATACCACTACTTTTATTGGGCTTGGTAGAGGATTGTAAGGTTTCGGGACAATCTATGGAGACAATAGATGCAGATGTGAACAATAATGCCCAGTCGGCTCCAAACTTGGCCCGGTCAAAGTTTGACCCGAGCGCATCATGTCACGGGGTCCTAATCCACTCTCCTCGACCCTAGGAACATCCGTGTAAAGTCTCGTGGAAATCCGACCAAGCCATACATCGTTACATGAAATCTTGACCCCGAGCCCCCCCGGGCCGTGAGGTCCCGAAAACGAATTTTATATTGGGAGACTCTAATTTCATCCTTTTGAAGCCTCACACAAATCTTCGTGGAAAACTGAGGTTGTTTGATCAGGTTTTCAAAATCTGTGATTCCTCAAAATTTTAATGTTTATTCCTGTCACTTTACACTTTGTGTAGAATGTATATATAGGGGGTATGGGTCCTTTGCACACCAGGGCCACACCAAGCATGGTGAGCGACTAAGGTGATTGGAGCTCAAGATGCCCCTCTACCCGTGTTTCCTAGTAAACAAGTGCCTTTTTTAATCATGTTGGCTAGCAATTGCCCCCAAGAGACCTAACAGCCCCCCACATGTTGCCTTGCAAACGACCCTTGATGCCCACACTGCCTAGCATGTGGGCTATAGTGATGCCCATGTTGCCTAGCAATGCCCCTACATGGTGCCTTGAAAGGGGGCTGTAATGCCCATGATGCCTAGCAATGCCCACCACATGGTGCCTTGGAAGACGCCTTGCATAGCCATGTTGCCTAGCAATGCCCCCACCATGAGGCCACACATGTCCATGTTGCCTAGAAATGCCCCCACCATAAGGCCATGCATGGCCATGTTGCCTAGCAATGCCCCCATGTTGCCTTGGAAGAGGTCTCGCATGGCCATGTTGCATAGCAATGCCCCTACTATAAGGCCACACATGGCCATGTTACCTTGCAATGCGTTCACCATGAGTCCACGCATGGCCATGTTGCCTAGCAATGCCCTCACCATGAGGCCACACATGGCCATGTTTCCTAGCAATGCCCCCACCATGAGGCCACGCATGGTCATGTTGGCTAGCAATGCCCCCATGTTGCCTTGGAAGAGGCCTCACATAGCCATGTTGCCTAGCAATGCCTTCACCATAAGGCCATGCATGGCCATGTTGCCTAGCAATGCCCCCACCATGAGGCCACACATGGCCATGTAGGTTAGCAATGCCCCTGATGTTGCCTTGGATGAGGCCTCGCATAGCCATGTTCCTTTGTGATGCCCACACCATAGTGCTTTGAAAGGGGGCTGTGATGGCCAACGTTTGGCACATCTTCAAAAAGTGTGATTCCTCAAAGATTAATGTCTATTTTTGTCACTTTACTTTTTATGCAGAATGTATATAAAGGGGGCATGGGTATTTGAATGGAGTTTGCAACATGGTTGGCCCCTCCTAGCAGCCGACGCAAGGCACACTCCTTAGCAGGGTATAGATGATTAAATGGAGTGTGCAACATGGCTGGCCCACCCTAGCAAACATGGCAAGGCACACTCCTCGGCGGGCGCATTGGTGGGTACTCGATGCAGTGTGCTACATGGGTGGTCGCCCCCTAGCAGCCTACACAATGCACACGCTTAGTAGGGTCATTGGTTGGTATCATGATTGATTGAGTGTGTAGCATGGTTGGCCGCCCTTACTAGCCTACCGAATGCACCCTTGGCAGGGTGTTTTTGGGTATCATTGATTGTTGGAGTGTGTAACATGGTTGGTCATCCTAACAGCCTACACAATGCTCACTCATTGGTGGGGCGTTGTTGATTGTAGATGATTGATGGTGTGTGGAACATGGTTGGCCTCTCCCCCTAGCAGCCTACATAATGCACACTCTTTAGCTGGGGTGTTACAATCTGATGATCTGAATTCACCTGCCTGTCACTTATCTTGAATAACCTTTTTGGTTTCATATTAATTGTTAGAATGAATGTAAAGATCAAAGCTAGGTGGGTGTGTTGTGTTATGAATGATGAGATGGCATAGACACCAATTGGCCTTTGTCTTGACCGATGAGTGTTTTGTGCTTGAAATTAAAGGATATCAATTAACTTGCTATGGTAGGGACCCAACCTAATGTGTTTCGCATCGTGTGGTGCATTCTAAGGATTGTTTTGGAATTTGGTTTGCTTGCTTGGCCTTGTGCTTAGTTGGTGGCCATTTGCTTGACGATTTTGGGAGTGTAGAACGTAAAGGTGCATGAGCGGTGTTTGTGTAAGGCCCCGTTCCGGGATGCTTACACATGGCCAATCATTGCTTACAAAACATACAATTACATTTAACTTTCATAAAAACATCACAGTGGAACATTTAAAATAACTTTTCATTTCAAAATAACTGCTTTTTGCAAGTTAGTACAATCATTCATCACACATTTTCATTTGTTCGCATTACAATGCAAAAACAGTAACAAAAGAATGTCATCCAAAATGCCAAGTAGCTGCCCCGTGCCATCCTCAGCAATGCTCACCTGCCAACTGGAAAATGCATAAAAGGTTAGCGTTGCTGAGTGAGTTCTATTTTAACATAAAAGCATACTTTACATTCATTAAACCGTTCTTTACTTTAACATGTGATCACACATCATACGTACACATAGATAATATCATTATTATCTTCATCATTCGTTCATTAACTTTCTTTCATTCATCGTACATCATTATCATTAACATTCATTACTTTCGTTCATACGTTCATCATTACTTCTTTTCATTCCATCAAACCATGAACCTTACCCTACCGTCATGCATAAACCTGGTACTGGGCCGGGGTCCATCATAGACCCCCCCATCATGGCGCATAGCAGCCTGGCCACAGTACCTAGGGTATGTTCAGGTGTACCATTGTCATGGGCTATACCCTACCGTCATACATAAAGCTGATACTGGGCCGGGGTCCATCATAGACCCCCGTCATGGCGCACAGCAACCTGGCCACAATATCTAGGGCAAGAGACAAAGGTTCCATACATATGGTTAATCACAAAGGAAGACCCCGATGTGCATCCTTCTGGGGTAGCTAACCCGCACACCGTTGGGCTAACACCGTTCAATGGGGCGTGTCCCGACATACAAGGCTTGCAAGACTTTCTTTTACTTTCCATTGTTCATTAATGCATGCATTCATTCATCATGTTCCTCTTTCATTATCTTCCACTTTATGTTACATAATACTTTCATTTCATTCATTAACATTCAACGTAGAGCCACAAGAAAATAATCATACAACAAGGAACATAAACAATCAACATCATCATACAGGGCATCATACATACATAACATACATCATACATACCATCATGCATAAGCATCAACATACATCATAACATGCCCATCATAACCGCTATGACCTAGTTTAATAAAAATATAAGTTCATGCATTTCCAGCCTCAAAATCAATTAAAAACCAGTAAATAGAGAGGTTCTAGAACTCATCTTTGCATCTCTTGAGTATGGTTTCTTTCAAACTCGTTTGCAATTGAGTTCAACCGCCTAGAAACCCACTAAAAACACACCCGTACACATACAAACACACATAAGCATAAACTCGAGGATAAAACCAGTCAAGAACATCATAAAACCATGAATTCTTACCTTGAACACAAATTCCTTCTTGTTCTTCCTTCAAAAACGAGAGTTTCAGCTCCTTCGCTCTCTCTCTCTCTACCAATATCCGACTGAAAAAGGTGTGGTGTGACCATTTGGACGGCCATACCACCTTTATCACCAACTTTTAAAAATTTTGTCCTTTTGGACACTTTTTACCCCTAGACTTTGGTTTTATTTCTTTTCCTTCTTTTTCTTCACTTTACTCTTCTTTCTTGACTTAAAAACAAATTAACCACGTGTTACAGTTCGGTATGTTTCGATGGATGGCTCTTTGCTCGCGCAACAAATTTCACCTAGTATATGTAGGATTCTATATGCCCAAGACACGTAGAACATTGATGCGGTTAGTACGTTATGATCCAAGTCGGGTTATACCCAATAACAAGCTTAGCAAACACCAATTAATATTTAATTAATGATATGATCATGCAATTAAATATTTGCACCAATTTAGAAAATGGGTTTTCTAAATAAGTTGCATATGAGAGGGAACAACTTATAAGGATATTTTGTTCAATAATATTATTTGAAATGTCATTTAAATTAGTTAGATGACATCAAATAATAATGAGAAATTATAACTTATAAGTTAAATGGTTAATTGTGTAAGTTATATAACTTGTACATGCAATTAAATGGTTAATTGCATGTCTAGTTAAAAGACCATTTAATGTATGATTGTGTGATAAAATTTAAAGGGGGGAAACCCTTTTTAACTTAAATTTCGGCCACCCCCCTTAACATATCATTGGTTCTTTTATTTTGAAAGACTACACACATCATAAATGTTTTTGGGGTCTTCATTTTTCTCAACACACTCAACACATGCAAACCAGCCAAAAACTCTTTCTTCTCTCCCAACAAACTCGGTTCTAGCAGCTTTCCTTTGTGGGTTTTGAAGGTTTTTGGTGGTGTTTCTTCCTAACAAGAAGGTGCTTTGCAAGGGCTTGGGGTATAGACACTTGAGGGCTTCTTCTCTTGAAGTCTGGTTGCTTTTGGTGCATCTAACACCTCCATTCTTGGTTGACATTTCAGCTGCAGAAAGGTAGTTAATCACAGCTTTATATAGCTGTGATTTTATGTGCATTTCATTATGTTCATAGCTTGTTCATTCACATAAATGATCCTTTTTTGATTTGGGTTTGTTTTCCATCTTAAAACATAACTAAGAACATGAAATTTTCAGCTTTAAAATCGGTTTTAAAAGCTACATATCCGCTGCGTTTTCTGAAAGTTTAAATGGTTAAACATGGATTTTGTGTTCTAGCAAACCCGTCAAATGGCATCAAGAGCCGGTTATGTGGATGACTTGCTTGTTTTGTCCTTAAAATAGGTTTTAAAGGATGATAATAATCTAAATATAAGCTGATTTGGGGCTGCTATGTTTTTGTTTTGTTGAATCCCCAACTTTCAAGATTATATTATACATGCTTAAGATTAAATCTTGAAAGATATATATATATATATGTTGATATGTTGTGTTGTTTGGACAACATCTAAACCCGAATTTTTCAGTTTATGTTGGCTGAAAATTTATGGTTTTAAGGGGATTCATAGTTATATTTTGGATGATATAATGGATGCTTACTTTAGTGCATAACCTAGCCATTGACCTTGTGTTGTTTGGGTGTTTGTAATGGTTGTATTCATTCATTCAATTGGGTTGTATTATCTATTGTTTCAAGTGTAATTTTATTTATTATTGGTTGTAATAACCTAGACATATGCCTTGGAAGCACAAAGGAAGACACTAAAGAAACATGGAGCATTTTGGATGCGGTTTCAAGTGGGAGGCTTTTGGAAGCTTTCTATGTGTTCTCTTGTTGTAACCTTAGAAAAGACCAAATGACAACACTTGTGATGGCAAACAAGTGTTGTCAACATAAGGCTATGGTTATGCACATATGATTGTTAATGTTTATGCTTGTTTAAATGTTTGTTGTTTGTTTGAATGGTTGATGTTTTGACATACATAACAAACTCACTAACAACTTAACAAGCTGAAAATTGATGGTTCTAAAAGTTATATAAAGTTATTAAAATGGTTTAATGATTTTAAAGATTAAAATTGGTTTTAATCAAAGGACCATAGGGTACCTTGTATTTGATTGCATGCAAATACAAGTACATAGAGTTTTCTAAACTAATATTATGTAACCTCTAAATATTCTTTAACAAGATCAACACCGTCCTTTTACACAACACTTGAGTCACTTGAGAACTCTTAGTGGGATAAAGGTCACCTAACCACTTTGAGGGAACTCGTGATTCAAGGTGAGAATGCCTTATTTGTGGGATAAAGGTCACCTAACCACTTGTTTTGGCAAACTCACACGTGGGTGTAAGTAGGGTGTCTTGATTTGCAAATCATGTCAAATGGATCACCTACGATGTGGTTTCCAAATGGTGTTGATGGGATTAACATGCCGACTTTACATATGATGTTTCAAGTCGATCCCATATTTCTAGAAGTTGCAAATGGTTGCAATCGTCAAACGTTGACCACCTTATTAATTTAAAACGTGGGATAAAGGTCACCTAACCATAATTTAAATGTAATGTGGGTTCTAGATTTTAATATGAAAAGACCTTAAAAGGCATTTATTATTAAAATTACAATATCGAAAATACTAAAATAAAAGTTTGTTAATTTTGTAGATGGCCTCAAATAATGATAATTCCGATAACTCATCCGCGGCCAACCAATCTCTACGAGCGATCCTCCAAAAGGAACGTCTAAATCATAACAACTTCATCGATTGGTATCGAAACTTGAGAATCGTTCTCAAGCAAGAGAGAAGATCGTATGTTTTAGATGAACCTATCCCCGATCAACCTAGCCAGGATGATGAGGAGGCCTACAACGATTGGCTGAAGTACACTGAGGACTCCGTCCAAGTGTCTTGTCTCATGCTAGCGAGCATGACTCCAGATCTCCAAAAGGAATATGAACACCACGAAGCTTACGACATGATAACCCAACTGAAGGAAACGTTCCAACAGCAAGCAAGGGTTGAGCGCTTCGAAACGGTTCGAGCACTCCATGCATGTCATATGGACAACAACCAATCTATTTCATCTTATGTACTTAAGATGAAAAGTCACATTGACCGCCTCGAGAGGCTTAATTGTCCCATCTCGAAGGAATTGGCCACGGATTTGATCCTAATGGCCTTACCAAGAGGTTTGAGACATTCGTGTTGAACTACAACATGAATGCTTGGGACAAAAGCATTGGTGAGCTTCACTCAATGCTCAAAACGGTCGAGGCGGCCATGGGTAAAAGGGTTTTACCCGTTCTCACCATTAATGAAGGTAGGAACAATAAAAGGCCTCGTCCCGCACCCAAGGCAAAGGTTGCCAAGGGTAAGGGACCCGCTTGGGGAAAAGGGAAAGGGGTGGCAAGGGTGCCACCCAAACCACAAGAGAAAAGGAAAAAGGTTGCTACTAATGACCCATGCTTCAAGTGTGGGGAGATTGGACATTGGGCAAGGAATTGTCCTGTCCATCTCCAAGAGTTGAAAGCAAAGAGGGATGCCGGGCAGACCTCAGGTACAATATACATGATCCATATTGATTTAAACATGATATCCTCTAACACATGGGTATTAGATACCGGATGTGGAACTCACATTTGCAATTTGTTGCAGGGGTTCAAAAGAAGTAGTGACTTCAAGAAGGGGATGTAAGCCTCTACATGGGCAATGGGGCTAAAGTTCAAGTTGAAGCCCGTGGTGACTACATCTTGAAACTTCCAAATGGTTTGGAAGTAATTTTGAACAATGTTTTGTATGCTCCTAGTTTGACTAGGAATATTATCTCTGTAGCCCTGTTAAAAAATTTGGATATGTATTATCATTTGTTGAAAAAGATATTCATGTTTCTTTTAATGGTATGTTCTATTTTAAAGCTATTCCCATTAATGGTATTTATGAATTGGTTCATGAAAATACTTTAAATAGCTCATTGTACCAAACTACCACCAAGAAACTCAAGTTGGACTTGAGTGATACCTATCTTTGGCATTGTCGTCTTGGCCATAAAACAAGAAACGTTTACAAACACTTCAAAAGAATGGTCTGTTAAAAACAAATGAATGTGATTCATTTGATGTTTGTGAATCTTGTTTACAAGGAAAGATGACTAAGGCACCCTTTAGTGGAACTAACGAAAGGGCAAAAGATTTATTAGGAATCATACATTCGGATGTATGTGGTCCTTTTAAGCCAATGACTAGGAATGATGAAAGATACTTCATTACCTTTACCGACGATTATAGTGGGTATGTGTACTTATTAAGGCACAAAGATGAAGCTTTTGAAATGTTAAAATCTTCAAGAATGAAGTAGAAAATCAACTCAACAAGTCAATTAAAGTTCTCCGTACCGATAGAGGAGGTGAATACCTAAGTGATGCCTTTCAAGATCATCTTAGGAGTTGTGGGATTGTCTCACAACTCACTCCACCTGGACACCACAACATAATGGTGTGTCTGAGAGGAGGAATCAAACCTTATTGGATATGGTCCGATCTATGATGGCTAGAAGCTCATTACCTCTATCATTTTGGGGTTTCGCTCTGCTCTCACGGCCGTATTCTAAATATGGCCCCAACCAAAAAGGTGGAAAGGACACCTTTTGAGATATGGCATGGAAGGGTTCCATCCCTATCATACTTAAGGGTCTGGGGTTGTGAGGCTTATGTTAAGACTCCCACCCCAAACACGTTAGAAGTCCGATCCACCAAGTGTATCTTTGTTGGATATCCTAGAGATTCTATGGGGTATTATTTCTATGATCCGCTGGAACAAAAGGTGTTTGTTGCCAGAAAGGGTGAGTTCTTAGAAGCAAAGTTCCTTATGGAAGGAGCTGGCAGTAGAACAGTGGACCTTGAAGAGGATCAAGAACCACAACCCAATGCACGTTTGGTTGAAACTAGCACTCAACATGAGGATGTTGAGGATGATCAAGGGGTTGATCAATACACACAAGACGTTCGCAGAAGTGGTAGAATTAGTAATCCACCTGAAAGATACGGATATTTCGTGGATGGATGCTATGTGGTAGATTCAGATGAACCAACCACATACCATGATGCAGTGTCCAATTCGGATTGTGACAAATGGCTTGAAGCCATGAACGTTGAGATACAATCCATGTATGAAAATCAATTTTGGGAACTTGTTGTACCACTCCTTAATTCCAAGGTAGTTGGAAGTAAGTGGGTTTTCAAGAAGAAAACCGATATGCATGGAAACTTGGATACTTATAAAGCTAGACTTGTAGCAAAGGGTTTCACTCAAACTCAAGGGGTTGATTATGATGAAACCTTCTCACCTGTTGCGATGCTAAAGTCTATAAGGATATTTTTTGCCATAGCTGCTCATTATGATTACGAGATTTGGCAAATGGATGTCAAAACCGCTTTCCTAAATGGATATCTTGAGGAAGATGTCTATATGGTTCAGCCTGAAGGTTTTATCAATCCAAGACATCCTAATAAAGTATGCAAGTTAAAGAAATCAATCTATGGATTGAAACAAGCATCGAGAAGCTGGAATCACCATTTTGATGAGGAAGTAAAGAAATTTGGCTTCATAAAAAATGCTGATGAGGCTTGTGTGTATAAAAGGCTAGTGGGAGCACAATAACTTTCCTAGTATTGTATGTTGATGACATACTACTATTTGGAAATGACATTCCAACCCTAGAAGGTGTAAAAACCTGGCTTGGAAGTTGTTTTTCCATTAAGGTTCTTGGTGAAGCCGCCTACATTCTGGGAATAAAGATCTATAGGGATAGATCAAGGCGGTTGATTGGTATGAATCAAAGTGCATACATTGATAAGATCTTGAAAAGGTTCAAGATGGAAAACTCTAAGAAAGGTACCGTACCTATTCAAAGAGGAACGATATTGAGTACAACTCAATGTCCAAGCTCAAAGGATGAGCAAGATAAAAATGAAGGCAATCCCATATGCATCTGCTATTGGATCCATCATGTATGCAATGATATGCACTCGACCGGACGTGTCATGCGCCTTGAGCATGAGAAGCCGTTACCAGAAAAATCCTGGAAACAGTCATTGGATGGCTGTTAAGAACATACTTAAGTACCTAAGGAGGACAAGAGATATGTTCCTGATCTATGGATCTGGTGACGAGGAGCTCGTTGTAAAAGGTTACACGGATGCGAGTTTCCAAACCGATCGTGACGATTCACGGTCACAATCGGGATACATTTTCATTCTGAATGGAGGAGCTGTCTCTTGGAAGAGCTCCAAGCAGGATGTGGTGGCTCTATCAACTACAGAATCAGTATACGTCGCCGCCTCATTGGCAGCTCAAGAAGCTGCATGGTTGAAGAAATTCATTGTCGATCTAGGGGTTGTCCCTTCCATTCAGGAACCCCTAGAGATCTTTTGTGACAACGAGGATGCGATTGCTCAAATCAAGGAACCTCGTGCTCATCAAAAGACTAGGCACATTGAGCGGAGATTCAACTACATACGAGATGAAGTTGAAAAGGGAAAGATATGTATTCGCAAAGTTCACACGGATCAAAACATCGCGGATCCTCTCACGAAGCTCCTTGAAAAGGCAAAGCATGAAGGTCATACTTGTGTCATGGGACTTCGATATTCTAGTGATTGGATTTGATCTGTAAATCTTGTATTTGGATATGTGGAACTCTGTATTATTTGAATAAAATTATTTGGTTATAGTGTTTCAATTAATGTTCCTATTTAGCATGTTTTATCCATGAGTAAAATGTTTACTCTAAAATGTCCGTAGTATCTCATACTTGTGGGAACAAGTGTGAGAGTAAGATTACTATGAACTTGGATTGGTTGATATTCATAAGGATGAATATAGAGCAATGGGTTGCTACCAAAGTTCATAGATATTTGTGGGACACAAATATTGGACTAACCCGCATCTCAAATTTTACTACATGGAATCTTAATGATTGATCATAAGTAAATTTGAGTAAAGGCGAATATCATTTGGTATCCTCCGACCTCAGATACATATTGAGTGTTGATATTCATTAAGTATTATACCTTGAGCTAATTCTTCATTGTCCTGAAATAGTGGACAGTACATAAGGGTATGTTCAGATATAACACAAGGTGTTTGTGAGAAACGTATGTAGTCAAGATGGAATTTGTTCCTTTTATTCGTTGAGAGTTAGATGTCTAAGGCCTGACAAGTTAAATCAACAAGAAATGATCATTCTGTGTTCTTGGATTTAACATGACATCTGTGACAAAAGGATAGATGATTGATTCACCTAAATCATTTCAAGTAGGATACTTGAATGGAATGATGTTATTGAATGGCTATAAGTCATGCGTATTAAGGGTAGTGAACCGTTGTTAGGCGGTATTTACTGCTTGCATCAATCCTCTACGAATCTTGTGCAAGTGGCAGATTGTAGGATTCTATATGCCCAAGACACGTAGAACATTGATGCGGTTAGTACGTTATGATCCAAGTCGGGTTATACCCAATAACAAGCTTAGCAAACACCAATTAATATTTAATTAATGATATGATCATGCAATTAAATATTTACACCAATTTAGAAAATGGGTTTTCTAAATAAGTTGCATATGAGAGGGAACAACTTATTAGGATATTTTGTTCAATAATATTATTTGAAATGTCATTTAATTAGTTAGATGACATCAAATAATAATGAGAATTATAACTTATAAGTTAAATGGTTAATTGTGTAAGTTATATAACTTGTACATGCAATTAAATGGTTAATTGCATGTCTAGTTAAAAGACCATTTAATGTATAATTGTGTGATAAAATTTAAAGGGGGAAACCCTTTTTAACTTGAATTTCGGCCACCCCCTTAACATATCATTGGTTCTTTTATTTTGAAAGACTACACACATCATAAATGTTTTTGAGGTCTTCATTTTTCTCAACACACTCAACACATGGAAACCAGCCAAAAACTCTCTCTTCTCTCCCAACAAACTCGGTTCTAGCAGCTTTCCTTTCTGGGTTTTGAAGGTTTTTGGTGGTGTTTCTTCCTAACAAGAAGGTGCTTTGCAAGGGCTTGGGGTATAGACACTTGAGGGCTTCTTCTCTTGAAGTCTTGGTCGTTTTTGGTGCATCTAACACCTCCATTCTTGGTCGACATTTCAGCTGCAGAAAGGTAGTTAATCACAGCTTTATATAGCTGTGATTTTATGTGCATTTCATTATGTTCATAGCTTGTTCATTCACATAAATGATCCTTTTTTGATTTGGGTTTGTTTTCCATCTTAAAACATAACTAAGAACATGAAATTTTCAGCTTTAAAATCGGTTTTAAAAGCTACATATCCGCTGCATTTTCTGAAAGTTTAAATGGTTAAACATGGATTTTGTGTTCTAGCAAACCCGTCAGTATACCTCTTCAATTCATGGTTATGGTGTGTCTTGCCAAAACTCAGTATGGGTTTCCTATGTTGAATTCTTATATTATGGTATTTTCTTGATCGAAGGGAATTATGTTCGTTGTGTGGCATGCTTATGACATATGATGGACCTTGATGCTTACTCTTTGAACCACATGATCAATGAAATGATGTTGTGGTCCATTGAGCCTTGCTTGAATTCTTGGATATGGATATGGATTTGGGTGTGGTTTCTTTTTAGATCCTATTATGCCTTTGTTTAGCGTTATCTAAAAATGACTAATCTCCCGCATTAGCTTGTACGTGCATGGGTTTATGTCATATAAAAATGCTACTTGGTTGATCCTACTAGTAGTCATATGCTTGTCTCAAAGATTAAGCCATGCATGTGTAAGTATGAACCAATTCAGACTGTGAAACCGCGAATGGCTCATTAAATCAGTTAAGTTTGTTTGATGGTATCTTGCTACTCAAATAACCATAGTAATTCTTGAGCTAATACGTGCAAAAACCCCGACTTCTGGAGGATGCATTTATTAGATAAAAGGTCAACGCAGGCTTTGCCCGTTGCTATGATGATTTATGATAGCTCGATAGATTGCACGGACCTCGTGTTGGCGACGCAACATTCAAATTTGTGCCCTATCAACTTTCTGTGGCAGGATAGTAGCCTACTATGGTGGTGACGGGTGATAGAGAATTAGGGTTTTATTCTGGAGAGGGAGCCTGAGAAACAGTTACCTTATCCAAGGAAGGAAGCAGGCGTGCAAATTACCTAATCCTAACACAAGGAGGTAGTGACAATAAATAACAATACCGGGCTCAAATGAGTCTGGTAATTGGAACGAGTACAATCTAAATCCCTTAACGTGGATCCATGGAGGGCAAGTCTGGTGCCAGCAACCGTGGTAATTCTAGCTCCAATAGCATATATTTAAGTTGTTGCAACTAAAAAGATGGTAGTTGGACTTTGGGTAGGGTCGGTTGGTTCGCCACCAGGTGTGCACCGATTTACTCGTCCTTTCTGTCGGTGATGCGCTCCTAGCCTTAATTGGTCGGGTCGTGCCTTGCGCAATTTTACTTTAAAGAAATTATAGTGATCAAAGCAAGCCTACGCTCTGTATACATTAGCATGGGATACCATCATAGGATTTTGGTCCTATTACGTTTGCCTTCGGGATCAGAGTAATGATTAACATGGACAGTCGAGGGCATTTGTATTTCATAGTCAGAGGTGAAATTCTTGGATTTATGAAAGACAAACAATTGCGAAAGCATTTGTCGAAGATGTTTTCATTAATCAAGAATGAAAGTTGGGGGCTCGAAGACGATCGGATACCGTCCTAGTCTCAACCAGAAACGATGCTGACCAGGGATTACTAGATGGTGCTTTTAGGACGCCGCAAGCACTTATGAGAAATCAAAGTGTTTGGGTTCCGGGGGGAGTATGGTCGCAAGGCTGAAACTTGAAGGAATTGAAGGAAGGGCACCACTAGGAGTGGAGCCTATGGCTTAATTTGACTCAATGCGGGGAAACATACCAGGTCCAGACATAGTAAGGATTGATAGACTGAGAGCTCTTTCTTGATTCTATGGGTGGTGGTGCATGGTCGTTCTTAGTTGGTGGAGCGATTTGTTTGGTTAATTCCGTTAACGAACGAGACCTTAGCCTGCTAACTAGCTATGTGGAGGTATCCTTCCACAGCTAGCTTCTTAGAGGGACTATGGCCTTCTAGGCCATGAAAGTTTGAGGCAATAACAGGTATGTGATGCCCTTATATGTTCTGGGCCACACGCGCACTACATTGATGTATTCAACGAGTATATAGCCTTGGCCAACAGGCCTAGGAAATCTTTGAAATTTCATAGTAATGGGGATAGATCATTGCAATTGTTGGTCTTAAATGAGGAATTCCTAGTAAGCATGAGTCAATAGCTCGCGTTGACTACGTCCCTGCCCTTTGTACACACCGCTCGTCGCTCCTACCGATTGAATGGTCCGGTGAAGTGTTAGGATTGTGGTGACGTGGGCAGTTCGTTGCCTGTGACGTGGCGAGAATTCCACTTAAACCTTATCATTTAGAGGAAGGAGAGGTCGTAACAAGGTTTCCATAGGTGAACCTGCAGAAGGATCATTGTTGAAACCTGCATAGAAGAACGACCCGTGAACATGTACCAAACCCATGGCTTAGTGTGATTCGATACTTATGTTTTAAGCCTCGTAAAGCATTGTCAACTTGGGTTCATTATGGCTATTTCAAGGCCATGTGGACTGTAAGTTGGCATAATAACCCCTCGACACGGGACGTGCCAAGGAAATATAAAACTTAAAGGGCCAATGCTTTAAAGTCCCATTTATGGTGTGCTTGTTGTATGTGGCTTCTTTTTAAATCTATAACAACTTTCAGCAACAAATATCTTGGCTCACACATTGATGAAGAATGTAGCAAAATGTGATACTTAGTGTGAATTGCAGAATCCCGTGAACCATTGTGTTTTTGAACACAAGTTGCGCCCGGAACCATCTGGTTGAGGGCACGTCTGCCTGGGCGTCACGCATCATGCTGCTCCCACCTAACATTCCTATAACAGGATATGATGGGTATGTGTGGAGATTGGTCTCCCGTGCCTGTGTGCGGTTGGCCTAAAATAGGAGTTTTCCCAAGGGAAACACACAATTGTGTGTGTTTATCCATTAGGGGAGATTCTTAATAAAACATTAATGTATTGTCTTTGGATGATGCTTCGATCGTGACCCAGGTCAGGTGGAACTACCTGCTAAGTTTAAGAATATCAATAAACAGAGGAAAATAAACTGACAAGGAATCCCATAGTAACGGCGAGCGAACAGGGAACGACCCAGCTTCAAAATTGAATGACCATGTTTTTTGAATTGTATTCTCGAAAAGCGTCCTTAGTGGCGGACCGGGCTCAAGTCCCCAGGAAGGGGGTGCCAGAGAGGGTCAGAGCCCCGTCGTGCCTAGACCCTGTTGCACCATGAGGCACTGTCTGCGAGTCAGGTTGTTTGGGAATGCGGCCCTAATAGGACGGTAAATTCCATCCAAGGCTAAATATTGGTGTGAGACCGGTAGCAAACAAGTATCGTGAGGGAAATAAGAGTACTTGAAAATGTCGGGAAGGGGGGACTGGTGATGCGTCCTGGTCGGATGTGGAATAGTGAAAGTCGATCTGCCGATCGGCTCAAGATGTGGACCGGTGCGGATTGATATGGTGGCTAGAGCCTGGGCTATTGATATGCTTGTGGATATTTTGTTGTGTGGATCATGGTTGGAAGCGCGCGTCATCACGACGTGCTTCGACATCTATGCGCTCCTGGCACCGGCCTGTGGGCACCCTAATCGGCCTGTCTTGAAACATGGACCAAGGAATCTGTCACGTGTGCGAGTCAATGGGTGAGTAACCCGCAAGGGGTAACGAAGCTGATTGGTGGGATCCCTCTTGTTGGGTGCACTGTCGACTGACCTTGATCTTTTGAGAAGGCTTCGAGTGTGAGCATGCCTATAAGGACCTAAAAGATGGTGAACTATGCCTGAGCAGGGCGAAGCCATAGTAAACTCTGGTGGAGGCCCATAATGATACTAACGTGCAAATCGTTCATATGACTTGGGTATAGGGGCGAAAGACTAATCAAACCATCTAGTAGCTGGTACCCTCCAAAGTTTCCCTCAGGAGAGCTGGAGCCGAAGTGCGAGTTCTATCAAGTAAAGCGAATGATTAGAGGCATTGGGGGGCGCAACGCCCTCGACCTATTCTCAAACTTTAAATAGGTAGGACGACAAGGCTGTATTGTTGAGCCATGCCATGGAATCGAGAGCTCCAAGTGTGCCATTTTTGGTAAGCAGAACTAGCGATGCAGGAAAGATCAGAAGTTGGGTTACGATGCCAAACTACGCGCTAACCTAGAACCCATAAACGGTGTTGGTCGATTAAGACAGTAGAACGGTGGTCATGGAAATCGGAATCTGCTAAGGAGTGTGTAACAAGTCACCCACCAAATCAACTAGCCTAAAAAATGGATGGCGCTTAAGTGCGTGACCTACACCCGGCCATCAAGGGAAGTGCCAGACCTCGATGAGTAGGAGGGCGGAGCGGTCGCTACAAAACCTTGGGCGTGAGCCCGAGCGGAGCGGCCGTCTGTGAAGACTTTGGTGGTAGTAGCAAATATTCAAATAAGAACTTTGTAGGCCAAAGAGGGGAAAGGTTCCATGTGAACAACACTTGCACATGGGTTAGTCAATGCTAAGAGACGGGATGACCTTCGTTCAAAGCAATTAGAGTGCTCAAAGCTAACCTATGCTCTATATATATTAGCATGGGATAACATCATAGGATTTCGGTGCTATTATGTTGGCGTTTGGGATCGGAGTAATGTTTAACACGGAAGTCTAGGGTATTCGTATTTCATAGTCAGAGGTGAAATTCTTGGATTTATGAAAGACAAACAACTGTGAAAGCATTTGCCAAGGATGTTTTCATTAATCAAGAATGAAAGTTGGGGGCTCGAAGACGTTCAGATACCGTCCTAGTCTCAACCATAAACGATGTTGACCAGGGATTAGCGGATGTTGCTTTTAGGACTTCGCTGGCACCTTATGAGAAATCAAAGTTTTTGGGTTCTAGGGGAAATATGGTTGCAAGGCTAAAACTTAGAGGAATTGATGGAAGGGCACCACCAGGAGTTGAGCCTGTGACTTAATTTGACTCAACACGAGGAAACGTACCAGGTCCGGACATAGTAAGGATTGACAGACTGAGAGCTCTTTCTTGTTTCTATTGGTGGTGGTGCATGGCCGTTCTTAATTGGTGGATCGATTTGTCTGGGGCCACTTCTTGAGGGACTATCATAAATGAGATTGCACAAAGCAAGAGCTCCCTGTTGATCGACAATGAATGTCAATCTTTGTCGGTACACATCATCATAATAGCTAACCTCTAATAGTTGATCTACAATGCAAGACACATAGCCAGCTCATGAATACGAATCCATCATCATACATCAGACTCACATAAGTGAAGTCTATCATAGTTTTGGCAAGACTTTTCATCATCATACGGGCCCGTGGTAACATTCGTTAAGTTCCACTTCTCATTAATATTATCTTCAACTTTAATATAGAATACTTAACTTATTGAGTACATGACATACGAAGTAAAATCCATTATAAAACATAACCAACCCTCCACAAGACAACGGGGGTTTGGGGGCGGCAGCCCCTGACAGCGGCGTCCTAGGGGTAGCAGCCCCTAGTGGGGTCCAAGGGACAATGCCCGTGGCTGGGGCCGGGCTGCCAGGTTAGCGTGAAGAAATTATATAGCATATTTTGTTATAGAAAAATCAATCTTCTTGTTAAAACCTCTTAAAATCTTGGTCATTTAAAACATATATTTAGTATGCATAATAGCCCCAAAACATGGAAAATCATAAATAAGAGGATCTAGAACTCACAATGCATTGAGTACCTTCTAATCTAAGCTCTCTAAGCTAGGGTCACAATACATTGCCTACAGATAAGTTAACACTTAAAGGGGCTAATTGTAGAGATTAATGAAGAGACTGATGCAACCTAAGCATCCAATGTCTATCCTGCATGCTGCACAAGTGCATTGAAGAAGAATGCTTAGGAAGTTTCACACATGCAACAGAAAATACTCTAAGTGTGAAATCTTTTGAAGCCAAGACCAATATCTTCCGAAGCCAAACATGAAGTCTTTTGAAGCCTGAGAGACAAGTCTTTCGAAGCTTCAAATCATGAAGACAGATTTCTTCCGAAGACTTTTAACACATGTTTTATCTGATGTACTTTTCCATAAAGCTGGACACCTTTTTGCTGCACCTTTATAAGGTCACCAACTTACATGAGTTGGTGAAAAGGTCCATGCTTTTGGTAACTGTACATTGAGGTCTTGAGTCTGTAACTTTCTATTTAATGTACTTTATCCTTTTTGTAATAGATAAGGATGTGAGCTATGGCATGTCATAGTCACTAGTCAAAAGGCAATTTGCTTTTGACTCTACAATTGATTTTGTTTTGTGTCTGGTCAATTGTATCCAGCTCGCTTTCAAAGTATAGCCGGCTGTAGGATGTAGTATAAGTATCTCATGTTCTTGTATCTTTCCATTATGCTTTGTAACACTTGTAATAGAACATAGAGAAAGCAATATACTGCATTATTGAAAACTAAACACTTGTGTTCTGTCTCTTACATTACTTGTGTTCTTAGTATCTTATTGTGGTTAATCCAGTCTTACTATTTGACTAAGTTTTAGTTAATCTCCACTTTATGTTGTTGTGTTGTAACTGACCCCTTCATCGGTCCTGCATTTGGTATCAGACCTTTCCAGGCTCTTGATATAAGATCTCACCATCTTAAGATCCCTCTCAAACACAAATACTAAACTCTTCAAATGGCAGCCATTTCCAAGATTGATATGGAAACTAGAACCATCAACAAGTCCCCACTGATCACTCTTGATGAGTTTGATACCTGGTGTTTGAGTGTGATATCATGCATTTTTTGTTATCTAATAGTTAACCTCGTTTATTCTTGTAAGGACTATTAATGCTTTTCATGAAACCTGTGGGCTATTTGTGTTTATCTCTTAGTTAGTCTTTAATTCTTTAATGTAAAAAGATTATAGTTTATTTATTAAATTGAACATAATAACATTTCTTATAGATTTTAAAATAAATAACAATCATAATAACTATGATAATAATAATAATAATAATATTTTTATTGTAGTAATAATAGTTATGTTATTAATAATAATAATATAATAATAATAATAGAAATAATAACTAATAAAACTTATATAAGTAATAAGTTGTAATGAGTTAAAACTTAAATCAAGGAAGTTAAGGGGGATGTTTTGTCAATTTAATAAAATTTCAATGTAGTTTTGAGCATAAATTAATAAAACCAAACTGAAGGGACTAAATATGTAATTTCTAAATCCCAAACCCCACCCCCCATTCCCTTTCGCGTTTTTCCGGCTGGCCCTCCGCCACCGCCGGTCGCGGCTCCGGCAAGGTTAATTACCGGGATTTAGGCATCGGTTGTGACACCAAATTACACCGAATCATTCGTAATGCAAATCCGAACCTGCGTTTACGTGTTAATTTGAGCTTCAAAGCGGTTTTAAGATTCTTTGATCTTAAAACCGATCGCACATCAATATTCACATCGGTTTTCATCAAAACCATAACAACAACACAATCAAACGACTAGAAAAGTTCCTTTAATTGCCACAAACTAAATGCGATGATTGATTGCACCTGCAACAACAATTAAATGATTTAATTCGATCTGTAACTTTCGGTTCGAACGTTGCAGCTGTTGGGTCTCAAATCGAACGAATTGAACCTATAAATTAGAGTGCTTTTACTCTAATTTGGTTTCCTGAACTCCTTGAACTTTCAATTGCACGAAACAATTGCATACACAACGAATTTGAAATCAAGAATAGTTGCGACTGCACTTCTCCTCAGTTCATCCTCGTTCCATCTCAATCCAGGTAATTGAGAGCATGTACACACTCGGTTTCATTCTAGGATCAGAAGCCCGATGAATGATTTCGTTAACAACATCATTTGGATGGTCAATTAGATCAAAATCGTTTAGGGTTCTTATGAAATTAGGGGTTTTTGTAAATGAGTGTTTTTAAACTTTATAACTAGGATTTAAACAAACTTGAGGCCTATAGCCCACCGATAACATACATCCACTACACACATGGGTCCCGGGTTCGAACCCGGGCACCCGCAGGTTATTTTATTTCTATTTTTTTATCATTTTAAATTCCATAAATTCTTAATATATCACTTAATTAAAATAAAAATTATTTTGTTAACTAAAGCATTTTAGAAAATTTTAAATTAATGAATTAAAAACTTATTACTTATTTACGGATAACAAGGATTATAAAAATATTATTTAAATGTTATAAATCTATATTGGTTTAAATGTTGATTATTTTAAACATTATAAACCTACATGTTTTAAATAATAATTATTTAAATAGTTATTTTAATAGTTATTTAAATAATTAATTATTCATTTATACATCTAAACATGTTATATATAATTAGTCAATAATGTTATTCCTTAAAATTTTATTTGAGTTTTTGAAACTTATAAAACAATATCACTCTATATTATCCGTTATTTTAAAGTCTTGATAATAAATCATATAAAAGCTTGATACTAAATATTATACTTTACTTTTATTTTAGAGTCTTGATATTATAAGACTTTTATAATAAAGCATTTCAAAAGTTTAAAACTCTGTAAAATGATTTTAAATAATTTTAAAATCATTTAATAAGTATGCGATTAATCACCTTTATCAAGTTTTAAATAATTAATTATTAAATTAATCAATTCTGTTCACACATTATACTTAGTTTTTAAATAATTAATTATTAATTAATTAGTTTTTATTAAATAATTAATTATTAATTAATTAGTTTTTATTAAATAATTAATTATTAAATTAATTAATTGATTTATACCATCTTTATTAAACCAAAACTTAAACGATTCATTATTTTATTTAATTATTTAAATCCCCAAATTCAAATTGTTACCCTAGTTTCCGTTTACTCGTTTATTTTACCATTAAACTTAACCTTGGAACATATATACGTTAGGTATCTTGTAAAAAGGAATCGTTGGAGCATCATTAATTTCTTACTATCATCTTATTTATTTCATGTGAGTATTTCTATACCCCTTTTTCATATTTTCACACGTTGGGGTGAAACATGTTACTTTATAAACTTTGCACTTGTAAACGTATGATTCTTGTAAACTTATAGCAATTTACTTGTATGTTGTGGTTAGTTGAAGTTTGTGACTACCATGTCATGTCAAATATATGTATAATCATTAACTATTGCTAGCCTAGCGAAGTCATAGATCTATGGGCCAGACAAGCCTGCTTGGTTAATCCAAGTACACTTTGCTAATCGTATATTCTTGTAAACGTTTGAGACTTGTAAAACTTTGTCGATGTTTGATTGTGCATCCTGTCTTACATCCCTAGTTTACTTTGTTCTCTAACTTACAATATGAATTGCCATCTTTTATATATCTATGTATTGCAAACTATGGAAATCTCACCAACATTATGTTGACATTTTTATTTTAACATGTTTCAGGAAATACTCAAGCTTGATTTCTACTCTTTGAAGCTTACACATCTAGAAATGGACCTAGATAAATAAATGAAATAAAATTACTTGTTACATCTTATGTTATGCTTTTAATTTTTTGAGACTTATGATTGTAATGGTACAATTGGATTTTATGATTAATATATATACTTGGGAATATTAATAGCGTTATGTGGCTGTGAACGATCTTAACTCTCACTCCTTGACATTTCCGCCATTAAGGTTGGGGTGTGACATTGAGAATGGAAGGTTTCATCAGGTCTCTTGATTCAAGAATGTGAGAATCTATTGAGAATGGACCTTTCATACCAAGCACCCCTTCTGCTACTGGTGCTGGTATGATCCCCAAGGATGTGGCTAACTACTATGATGAAGATAGGAAGAGAGTAGAGATTGATAGAAAAGCCATGACAGCCATTCAAACTGCCCTTCCCAACTCTGTGTACAGAGGTTTCAAGAAGTGCAAAACAGCCAAGCAACTATGGGATGCACTAAAACTGATGTATGAGGGTTCCTCTGAAGCCAAGGAGAACAAGAAGGATCTCCTGAAGCAGCAGTTTGAAAACTTCACCTTCAAAACAGGTGAGACCATGACTCAGCAGTACTTCAAGTATGTTGAGATTGTGGATACCCTAGTGGATGGAGGAGTTTCTCTTGAGAACAGAGACATTGTAAGGAAGTTCATGTCCTCACTTCATAGGCAGTGGACACACTACTATATGGTGATCAAGAGGACTGAAAATCTCAAAACTCTCACTCTGACAGAGTTATATGGGATTCTCAGTGGCTACCAGATGGAGATGAACATGCAAGGTTCATCTGGCAACTCCAACAATCAAATGGGTTCAGCCCTACATGTGGTTGAAAGGGATAGCATAGAACCCAAATATCATCTCAGATGCTACCCTGACAATTCACCAAAGGGTCCTTTTATCACCTTCCCAGAGACACCAAGGGAGAACTACACTCAAGGAAGCCCATTCCAAGAGACAAGCTCTTCTCAAGCTTTTATGTCTTCTGATGAAAGCTGTGGAAACTCTCTTTTACTCTTGAAGACCTGGACTGTATTCATCCAGATAATCTGTAACATGGAAATAGTCCAGCAGATGGCTCTTCTCACTCACAGAGCCAAGAAGTTTTACAAAAGGACTGGAAGGAAGTTTCCAAGCAATGAAACCAGTGGAAAGTTTGTCCTGGACAAAGGCATAGTCAAGTGTTACAACTGTAACTTGATGGGCCACTTTGCCAGAGAGTGTAAGGCACCTAAACCAAGTGGTGGCCAAACACAACCTAGACCAAACAACACTGACAAAGCTCTCCAGAATGAGAAGTCAAAGCAACAGGCTGCTATAGCTGTTGAAGAAGGAGGCTTTGACTGGAGCTTTTAGGTGGAAGATGCTTCTCCTAACCAAGCATTGATGGCAGATCAAGATGAAGCCAAGGTATTGGAACATCTTTGTACTCCTGAATGCATTGCTAAAGTCGAAAGATACAGGTCCTATAACTTGGAAATAAGATCTGAACTTGAGTCCTTAAACATTTTAAAATCTGATTTTAGAAAGTCTAAAAATGATTATAAACTGAAGATAGAGGACCTTGAGAAAACCATTTCAGTTCTAAAACATGAACACACAGATTTTAGGACTCAAATCAAATATCTTAGAACCAAGCTGACTGAGTGCTAGGCTGAGCTTGTGATTAGCAAAGCCTGGGTAGAATAGAGTGTTCTTGAAGAAGAGACCTTCAAGAACATGAGATCCTCATCCCCGCATAACAAAGTGTGCAATCAAAATAGGCAGGGGCTAGGATCAAATGAGATAGCTCCTCCACACACAATCTTGTCTGTAAGATCTCCTAGGTGTGGAACTTGTAAAGATGAGCTTCGTCTCATAGATCCTATGAGTGAAGAGGATGATAAAGAGATAGTGAAGAATTCCTCTGAGAAGAGTGAAGAGGAGGATTCCAAGAAGGGTCACTATCCTTCTGAGGAGAAGAAGAAGACTGTGATGACCAAGTCCATGAGAAAGAACTTGATCACAAAGAGCAAAAGAAAGGCAAGGAAGGCTCAAGAGATCAAGGCTACTTTTGACTCTAAGCAGAAACAAGTTTTCATATTTGCAAGATTCAAAGTAGTAAGGACTGAAGACATAAGCCAAACTTTTCTGCTAAGAGTTCTGGTTCTTGTGCAACTAATCTTAGTAACAAGAAGAAGACTGATCTGCTGTGTACCACTGTTGCACAGCCTGGACCATCAAACTCCAAGAACAGTTCCCAGCCTAAAGGAACTGTCTCAGCATCTGCAAAGATGAAGGTGGAGAAGGGATATGACCAAAGACAGTCTTGTTCCAGTAGAAGACTCTTGAAGAAGAAAATGATGTGTGTCATGTGTGAAAGTATCACTCACATTGCTAAGGATTGTCCATACAGTCCTAAAGGTATTGTCCATATGACAAGACAAAAACTTCAAAGAGTTCAAAGAAGATTCAAGCTTCGAAAGGAAAACCTGTTTCCTTCGGAAGCTCCAAGTCTAAGAAGAAGGGAAGTGGAAAATTACCCTTGGAAGAGAAGTTGGTCTCGGAAGAAATGGGTTCTTCCAAAGCACTGAAGTTTGCTACAGTGTCTGCACAATCTTCTAAAGGTTCAGTCAACAAAACTTCCAAAGTTCCAAAAGCTTCCAAAGTTTTGAAGGTCAAGTCCAAGACTCCAAAGATGGCGTGGAAGTCTAAGAAAGACCAAGTGACTGAGAATTCTCCATCACCAACAGCTCAAGATCCTCTAAGCACAACCATAGGATCTATTACTGTTGCATTAACTTCTGTTTCTGAACCCAAGACAAGCAAGTCTTGGGTTTCCAAATGTAACTAATCAACTTCTTTGTGCAGGGATAGCTCAAGACAAACAAAAATGTCTGGATCATTGATAGTGGCTGTTCCAGGCACATGACAGGCAATAGGTCATTACTCCAGAAATTTGAAAGAATTGATGGAGGACCAGTTACCTTTGGAGGAGATGAAGGTGGTTACATTTCTGGAAGGGGCAAGGTCAAAAATGGCAAGCTCAACATTGATAAGGTAAAATTTGTCAAAGAGCTTGGGTACAATCTTCTGAGTGTATCCCAATTTTGTGATCAGAGTCATAACATGCTCTTCACAGAGTATGAGTGCATTGTTCTCAAGCCTGGTGTGGTCATTCCGCATGAGCATATCCTGCTTAGAGTCCCCAGGAAAGGGAACATGTACAAGATGGATTTGCAAGAAACATCTCCTTCTCGAGAAGTTTTATGCTTTCTGTCTGAAGCTAATAGTGATGAGTCATTCCTATGGCATAAAAGAATATGCCATGTAAACTTAAGAACATGAACAGATTAATTAAAAATGATTTGGTGACTGGAATACAAAGAAAGAGTTTACAATCGATGACCATTGTGTTGCATGCGTGAAAGGGAAGCAACATAAGGTATCTCACAAGCCTAAGGAAAGGAACTCATCACTACACCTTTACACTTTTTACATATGGATCTCTTTGGCCCCACTAGTGTAATGAGTCTAGGAAGGACCTCTTACTATTTAGTGATCACAGATGACTTTGCAAGATTCACTTGGGTTTTCTTCCTTAGAATTAAGGATGAGACTCCTGATGTAACATCTCATATTTTTGTTAACTAAAGGTTAACTTCGTTTACTCTTACAAGGGTTATTATTGTTAATTTTGAAACTCATGTGTTGTTTGTGCTTATTCATTGAGTTTTTATGTATGAAAGTTAAAAATATAAGTATTAAATAATAATAATTTTAATATTAATAAAAGAAACAATAATAACAATTATAATAATAATAATAATATACTTGATTAAGTTACTTTAAAATGTTTAGGACTTAAATTAAGGGTGTTAAGGGGTTAATTTGTCATTTTAGAAACTTGAAATAGAAACTTGTGCATAAAATAATAAAAACATAAACCACAGGGACCATTGGTATAAATTAATAGAATTCAATCTCCCCTTCTCTCTCTCTCACGTTTTTCCGGCCGCCGGCCGGCACAACTCCGGCGCGGCGCTGGTTAACTCGATTTCATTGGTTTTAGCTCGATTTCGCTTCAAATTGGTGCCAAAAGACTCGGAAAAATACTTTGGACTCGAACCCACGACTTAATTGAGCGTTAAGGCTTGGAATGGAGAGGCTCAAACCGAAAGGCGCACATCAATCGGTTCATAACCGTTCAACGTACTCAAAATGATAATTAATGAAATCAAACGATGGGAACGTTCGCGCAATCACTACTAAACTAAATGGGTAATTCAATTCGAGCTTAACATACAATAAATTATCAAATTGTAACCGAAGCTAACGAACCAAAAGATGAAGAGTGTTCGGGACTAAATCAATTAAATTGAATCCATTTAACAGAGGGTAAAGGTTTCACTTGATTCCTTCCAACTCTCTGTGCACACAATTTGTGAAATACATACTCCATCAAACAAAAATCAAGCCTTGTTCATCGAGTGTTCATTGAAGTGAAATCAAGTTTCAAATCCTTAAATCAATCGAACCAAGTAAGTTTGATACATGGTTGTGATCGATTAAGCAAGGGGAACAAAAGCCCCATGGTTAATTTGATCAACAACCTCGAATTGACGATCAATTTGATCGATTGTGTTCTAGGGTTCTTAAGGATTTGGGGGTTTTGTTTAGGTTTCATATTTAAAAATTAAAAATCAATACATACCGCAGCTGAGAGCCTGGTTCACTGATTAAGTTACTTCATTCACACATATGAGGTCCCGGGTTCGAACCCGGGCACCATCATGTTATTTTTTGAAGGGTTTTTACCCTTAATTAAATTATAAATTTTTTTATATATATAAAAATTATTTTTATAAATTTTAATATTTCCAAAAAGCACCATATGTTTTCTGTATTTCTCTTTTAGTTTAAATAATTATTTTAATAAAACATTTTAACAAAGATTGTTCATGAATAATAAAATGGATTACAAATAATAATTAAAAATTATTATTGTTTCAAAACGTTTCTTTTCAATTAATATTGTTTAATAGTACTTAATTCCTTTTGTTATAAAAATTTATTCAAACTTTATGAAACTTTCAAAATGTTATAAGTGTTTCTTTTTTTTATATAAAATATAGATATATATATTTTTAGAAAATATAAATGATTTTCATTTGTTAAATATAATTATTTAACAAACCCCAAAATCCACTTAACCCTAGTACTCATTAATTAGTTAAACCCATTATGTTTAAGCTTAAATCTTGTAATATCTATATACTAGGGTGCATTGTGAAGACTTTACGTTGGAACGACGATTACTATATCTTATTAATCATCTAATATATATTCTTTTTTTGACCAAGTGAGTTCTCCTTGCCCCTTTTTATATTTTCACACTAATTTGGGGTGAAACATGATACTTATTCTCATACACTTGTAAACGTTTAAACTTTTCAGCACTTGCAATTCATATCTTTGTCATGGTTATTTGTGATTTGTAAGTGTTTTTATGAGATACATATTTTTGTTTGTAATCATTAACTATTGCTAGCCTGCTGACGTCTTAGATCTTTGGGCCTGACAAGCCTACTTGGTGCTAAAGCCGAGGTATTGCCGGCTCCTGATGACGTATGCTTGTTCATCATGGGAACCAAATACACTTAGCCAATCTTTTATACTTGTAATCAAGTCGAGGTTTGGTTGTAACGATATGTGTTCTATAACCTTACTTGCTTATGACCTATGACATGAATTGCTACTTGTAACCTTTTTCATATTATGTATGAAAACCTTGGAAACTCAACAACTATTTTTAGTTGACTCTTATTTTATCATGTTTGAGGTCAACCTCAAGTTTAAAGTGATCCTTTTCAAGCATGCTATAATCTAGGACTTGGACCTAGTTAATGAAATAAAAAAGTTTACATTATGTTATGTTATGTTTGAACTTATTACTTGTTTGAGACTTATGATTATATTTCATTTCAAGACTTATGACAATAATATTTACATTTTAATATACCGTTATGTGGCTATGAACAATCTTAACCGTCACATCTCGACGTTTCCGCCGTCAAGTTTGGGGTGTGACAGATTGGTATCAGAGCCCATAACTATAGGGATTTAGGTTATTAGAAATGGTGACCTGACTATAGCTTATACATGAACTTCATAGGATAATATTTATATTCTTGGAAATATATATATTGTTACATGCTACATAATGCTATACCTTACTTATGTGCAACTTGATGCCTTAGCATAGGTTTGCCTTGTAATTGTTTAAACTTTGTTATTACTCTCCCTAAACTTAACTTTGACTCTTTGACTCTCCTCGACAAATGAAACTTCTTGATCTTATTCTCGTCAACACGTGGAACTTATGCTTATGCTTATGATTTGAATCTTTAGACTTATGTCTAATCTATGTTAATCTCATCAAGGTTTTGATTACATGAACTTAAGAAATTTGTGTGACACATAGACACCTGTATTCTGGACTTCCTGGCAAAAGGCCCTCGGGCTAAGGCAAGCATATCGCATAATCCTACGGGACTAGTTATGCTTACCTGGGGAATTCTGGATGAGTGATAAACTATGGTCAACATACACAAATTTATAAGGCGAGTGGGTCGACTTACCTTGACGTGTCAACGTTTCCAAATGGTAATGTGTTACTAAATAGAACCATTCCATGTGCCTTACAACTTTTTGCCTTATCCTTGTTGAACATTAATCCTTGTTATTCCAATTCTCATATCCAACTCATTTGTATATTCCAGCATGTCTCGTCATCATGGAAAGCGTGGAAGTTCCGATCGGAAGTTAGCCGCCATGATTGCTCGACAAATGGTTGTTGTCATCCCAACCATGGTTGCTGAACTTAATAGCACCTTAATAACCAACGCTAGCAACAATGGAAATGGTCATGGAGAGAATAGCAACAACCAAAACGGGAACAATCAACACGGGAATAATCAAACTTGCACTTTCAAACACTTTATCTCTTGCAAGCCCACTAGTTTTAGTGGCAAGGAAGGAGCCACTGGTCTTCTTGAGTGGTTCGAAGCATGGAGAATACCTTTATCAATTGTGAATGTCCCGATGCACTCAAGGTTCGTTATGCCACTAGTATGCTCCAACAAATGGCTCTTACCTGGTGGAATAGCGAGAAGAGAAACTGTGGTCCTGAAGCTGTGCTAACACTTACCTGGGAAGAGTTCAAGAACATCGCCATCACGAAGTTCTGCCCAAGAAGTGAATTGCAAAGTTGAAGAAGAGTTTTGGAATTTGAAACAAAATGATGGTGATCATTTGGCCTACTTAACTAGGCATCATGAGTTGAGTATACTGCTGCCCCATATGGTCGACACTGTTCCCCGTAACATCGAGAAGTTCATTAAGGTGTACCACCCCAAATTCAAGATGTTGTGGTGGGTAGCCGACCCACAACCTTGGAAGAAGCCATTACTATCACCGCTCAACTCACCGAGAACCATATACGAGCGGGCACCATGTCTGTGAAGGGTGCAAAGAAGGTAGAGAAGACGGCTACCGAGGCTGTTAAGGAGACTAAAGCTGAACCGTCTTACAACAACAACAACAAGAAGCGCAAGTTCACACCAGCGCGTAACTATGTTGTGGCTGCACCCAAACAACCCCAAAGACAACTTGTACCTGCGGCTACACCTGTGGCACAAGTGCCTGGGGCTAGGGCTTATGCTGGTCCTTAGCCTATGTGCAACACGTGTAGGTATCATCATCCGGGGAATCAACCATGCCGCATCTGCACCTTATGCGGTAAATATGGTCATTTGGTGGCAACTTGCCACCGTGCACCTAACAATACCGCCGTGGTCACAAACCGTGTTTGCTACAACTGTGGGGAACCTGGTCATTTTCGCCCACAATGCCCTGGTCTTGTGGGTAATGTTCCACAAGCCCGAGGACGTGCTTTCAACATCAACGCTAACCAAGCACAAGCAAACAACGATGTGGTGAATGGTACGTTAACTCACCTTTAACTTTTATGATCCGATTCATTTCATACTTTACCTGTAATGTTAAATACCTTAAAAAATTGAACAGGTATGTCCTTATTAACAAAACTTATGCCTATGTCCTATTTGATTCTGGAGCCGATAAAAGTTTTGTTTCATTAGAGTTTGAACCCATACTTGCTAAGCCACATACGAAACTAGAAAGACCTCTTACTGTTGAAGTGGCTGATGGAGAACCGATCACCGTTGACGTCATCATTCATGATTGCATCTTAAGTCTTGACACGCGTGATTTTCTTATCGATCTTATCCCTATGAAACTTGGAAGCTTCGACGTCATCATTGGTATGGATTGGTTAGCCAAACACCATGCCGAGATCATTTGTTTCGAGAAGTGCATCCATATACCGTTACCTTCTGGTGATACCTTGAAGGTGTTCGGTGAAAAATATTCCAAAGGACTTAAACTCATGTCTTGCACTCAAGCCCGAAAATGCTTAAGCAAGAAGTATATGGCTTTCTTGGCTTATGTGGTCAACACGAAAGTCAAAGGGAAAGAACTTAAGGATGTCCCTACCGTACGAGACTTTCCTGAAGTATTTCCCGATGACCTTAGTGGTTTACCTCCCGTGCGTGAAGTTGAGTTTAAAATCGACTTGATACCGGGAGCAAACCCCGTGGCTAAGTCACCATATGGGCTTGCACCATCGGAAATGCAAGAACTCTCTAGTCAACTTCAAGAGCTATCCGAGAAGGACTTCATCCGTCCTAGTTCTTCGCCTTGGGGTGCACCTGTTCTTTTCGTGAAGAAGAAAGATGGATCGTTTCGTATGTGCATCGATTTTCGTGAGCTTAACAAGCTTACCATCAAGAATCGTTATCCTCTTCCTCGCATCGATGACTTGTTTGATCAACTTCAAGGAGCTGCCATATTCTCGAAAATTGATCTACGCTCTGGATATCATCAATTACGAGTTCATGAGGATGACATCCCAAAGACCGCTTTCCGTACTCGTTATGGACACTATGAGTTTATGGTGATGCCTTTTGGTTTAACCAATGCTCCTGCTGTCTTCATGGATCTCATGAACCGAGTATGCAAGCCTTATCTACACAAGTTTGTGATCGTCTTCATTGATGACATACTTATCTATTCCAAGTCCAACACCGATCATGAGCTGCATTTGAGATTGGTTCTTGAGTTGTTAAAGAAAGAGCAATTGTACGCAAAGTTCTCGAAGTGTGACTTCTGGCTCGAGGAAGTTCAATTTCTAGGACACATGGTGAATAGCCAAGGAATTCACGTTGATCCTGCAAAGGTGGAAGCTGTGAAGAATTGGTGTGTTCCTACAACTCCTACCGAAGTTCGTTCTTTTCTTGGTCTTGCTGGTTATTATCGGCGATTCATTGCCAATTTCTCGAGGATCGCGAAACCGCTCACTACTTTGACACAAAAGAATAAACCATTCGAGTGGGGTTTCGAGCAAGAAGAAGCTTTTGAAGCGTTAAAGCATAAGTTGTGCAATGCTCCTATCTTGACCCTACCCGATGGAAATGACGATTTCACCGTGTATTGTGATGCATTTAAACAAGGCCTTGGTTGTGTTCTTTTGCAACGAGGGAAGGTCATAGCTTACGCATCGAGGAAATTGAAGGTTCACGAGATGAATTACATAACCCATGATCTCGAGCTTGGTGCTGTTGTATTTGCTTTGAAGATTTGGAGGCACTACCTGTATGGTACGCAATGTATAGTCTACACCGATCACAAAAGCCTTCAACACGTTTTCAATCAAAAAGATCTCAATATGAGACAACGTCGTTGGGTGGAGTTGATTAGTGACTATGATTGTGACATTCGTTACCATCCTGGTAAAGCAAACGTTGTAGCCAATGCACTAAGCCGAAAGATTCACAACAGATGATCTCATTCCAAGAAATTCGCGATCGACATCAATGGTTTGACACCTTGGGTGAGTTCGATACTATGATCCGACTAGATGTCAACGAGACAACTGTATTACTACAAAACCTGAGAATAGATAGTGACATCGAGTCTAGCATCCTGGAGGCTCAACAAATGGTTCAACGAGAAGGAAGAATGAAGGATAAATTGGAGCATAATCTTCTAACCCAATTGGAAACGAAACCAATGGTTAATGTACTTCGCCAATCGCATTTGGATTCCAAATCGCGATAACATTCGTACCTTTATTATGAACGAAGCTCATCAAACTCGTTATTCTATTCATCCTGGTTCCGATAAGATGTACATGGACCTACGTGGTCAATATTGGTGGCCTGGAATGAACAAAAGACATAGCGACTTATGTAGCTAAGTGCCTCACATGTACGAAGTTAAAGCCGAACATCAACGTCCAAGTGATTACTCGAGCAACCCGAGATTTCTATGTGGAAATGGGAACACATATCCATGGACTTCATAACAAAGCTACCCGAACCTCTCGAGGACATGATAACATATGGGTGATCGTTGACCGATTGACCAAGTCGGCACATTTTATACCCATACGTGACACTTACAAGACTCAAAGTTAGCTCGTATATACGTTGATGAGATTGTAAGTCATCATGGGGTACCTCTGCCATCATATCTGACCGAGATGCTCGTTTCACTTCACATTTTGGTTGTCTATGCAAGAACTCTTGGGTACACAATTAGATCTAAGCACGGCTTACCATCCAAACTGATGGTCAAACCGAGTGAACGATCCAAACTTGGAGGATTTGCTACGTCTCTGTGTTCTTGACTTTGGTGGCGATTGGGATACGCATCTACCGCTCGCGGAATTTTCGTATAACAATAGTTACCACTTGAGTATCAAGATGGCACCGTTTGAAGCACTTTATGGTCGAAAATGTCGTTCACCAATCTTTGAACAGACATTGGTGAAAACTTCATCACTGATCCTGAACTTATACAAGAGACGACCGATAAAGTTTCTATTATTCGCAAGAACTTTGAAGTGGCGAGAAGTCGTCAAAAGAGCTATGCTGACAAGCGACGTAAGCCATTGGAATTCCAAGTTGGGGAGATGGTCCTTCTTAAGGTTTCACTGTGGAAAGGTGTGGTTCGCTTTGGAAAGAAGGGCAAACTGGCTCCAAGATTTGTAGGACCTTTCAAATCCTGAAAAGGATTGGGAAAGTGGCTATAAACTAGAACTACCTCCTGACCTTAGTGGAGTTCATCCTGTGTTCCACGTCTCAAATTTGAGAAAGTGCTTCCGACGAAAGTCTGTATGTTCCGTTGGAAGACATTCAGATTGACGAGTCATTACATTTTGTCGAGAAACCTGTAGATATCATGGACCGCATAATGAAGAAGACGAGAACCACAACAACCCCAATCGTCAAGGTTCGTTGGGAAAATAAACGTGGCGCTGAATTTACTTGGGAACGTGAGGAGCACATGAAGAAGAGATACCCATTTTTATTTGTATTTTTCATTTCTTTTAATTTCAGGACGAAATTCTTTTAAGTTGGGGAGACTGTAACATCTCATATTTTTGTTAACTAAAGGTTAACTTCGTTTACTCTTACAAGGGTTATTATTGTTAATTTTGAAACTCATGTGTTTGTTTGCGCTTATTCATTGAGTTTTTATGTATGAAAGTTAAAAATATAAGTATTAAATAATAATAATTTTAATATTAATAAAAGAAACAATAATAACAATTATAATAATAATAATACTTTATAAGTTACTTTAAAATGTTTAGGACTTAAAATAAGGGTGTTAAGGGGTTAATTGTCATTTTAGAAACTTGAAATAAAAACTTTGTGCAAAAAATAATAAAAACATAAACCGCAGGGACCATGGTGTAAATTAATAGAATTCAATCTCCCCTTCTCTCTCTCTCACGTTTTTCCGCCGCCGGCCGGCACAACTCCGGCGCGGCGCCGGTTAACTCGATTTCATTGGTTTTAGCTCGATTTCGCTTCAATTTGGTGCCAAAAGACTCGAAAAAATACTTTGGACTCGAACCCACAACTTAATTGAGCGTTAAGGCTTGGAATGGAGAGGCTCAAACCGAAAGGCGCACCTCAATCGGTTCATAACCGTTCAACGTACTCAAAATGATAATTAATGAAATCAAACGATGGGAAACGTTCGCGCAATCACTACTAAACTAAATGGGTAATTCAATTCGAGCTTAACAAACAATAAATTATCAAATTGTAACCGAAGCTAACGAACCAAAGATGAAGAGTGTTCGGACTAAATCAATTAAATTGAATCCATTTAACAGAGGGGAAAGGTTTCACTCGATTCCTTCCAACTCTCTGTCCACACAATTTGTGAAATACATACTCCATCAAACAAAAATCAAGCCTTGTTCATCGAGTGTTCATTGAAGTGAAATGATGTTTCAAATCCTTAAATCATCGAAACCAAGTAAGTTTGATACATGGTTGTGATCGATTAAGCAAGGGGAACAAAAGCCCCATGGTTAATTTGATCAACAACCTCGAATTGGCGATCAATTTGATCGATTGTGTTCTAGGGTTCTTAAGGATTTGGGGGTTTTGTTTAGGTTTCATATTTAAGAATGAATCAATACATACCGCGGCTGAGAGCCTGGTTCACTGGTAAGTTACTTCATTCACACCATGAGGTCCGGGTTCGAACCCGGGCACCATCATGTTACTTTTTTAAGGGTTTTTACCCTTAATTAAATTATAAAAAAAACTTTTTTTATATATATAAAATTATTTTTATAAACTTTAAATATTTCCAAAAAGCACCATATGTTTTCTGTATTTCTCTTTTAGTTTAAATAATTATTTTTAATAAAACATTTTAACACAGATTGTTCAGAATAATAAATGGATTACAAATAATAATTAAAATTTATTATTGTTTCAAAATGTTTCTTTTCAATTAATATTATTTAATAGTACTTAATTCCTTTTGTTATAAAAATTTATTCAAACTTTATGAAACTTTCAAAATATTATAAGTGTTTCTTTTTTTTATATAAAATATAGATACATATATTTTTAGAAAATATAATGATTTTCATTTGTTATATATTATTTAACAAACCCCAAAATCCACTTAACCCTAGTACTCATTAATTAGTTAAACCCATTATGTTTAAGCTTAAATCTTGTAATATCTATATACTAGGGTGCATTGTGAAGACTTTACGTTGGAACGACGATTACTATATCTTATTAATCATCTAATATATATTCTTTTTTTGACCAAGTGAGTTCTCCTTGCCCCTTTTTATATTTTCACACTAATTTGGGGTGAAACATGATACTTATTCTCATACACTTGTAAACATTTAAACTTGTAATCACTTGCAATTCATCTTTGTCATGGTTATTTGTGTTTTGTAAGTGTTTATATGAGATACATATTTTTGTTTGCAATCATTAACTATGGTAGCCTGGCGACGTCTTAGATCTTTGGGCCTGACAAGCCTATTTGGTGCTAAAGCCGAGGTATTGCCGGCTCCTGATGACGTATGCTTGTTCATCATGGGAACCAAATACACTTAGCCAATCTTTTATACTTGTAATCAAGTCGAGTTTCGTTGTAACGATATGTGTTCTATAACCTTACTTGCTTATGACCTATGACATGAATTTCTACTTGTAACCTTTTTCATATTATGTATGAAAACCTTGGAAACTCACCAACTATTTTTAGTTGACTCTTATTTTTATCATGTTTCAGGTCAACCTCAAGTTTAAAGTGATCCTTTTGAAGCATGCTATAATCTAGGACTTGGACCTAGTTAATGAAAAAAAAGTTTACATTATGTTATGTTATGTTTGAACTTATTACTTGTTTGAGACTTATGATTGTATTTCATTTCAAGACTTATGAAAATAATATTTACATTTTAATATAGCGTTATGTGGCTGTGAACAATCTTAACCCTCACATCTCGACGTTTCTGCCGTCAAGGTGGGGTGTGACACCTGAGATTCTGAAGAACTTCATCTTAAGGATTGAGAATCAATCTGATCACAAGGTCAAGATCATAAGATGTGATCAAAGAACTAAATTTAAGAACCAATTCCTTGATACGTTTTGTGATGAAAAGGGTATTACAAGACAATACAGTGCTCCCAAGACTTCTCAGCAGAATGGGTTTGCTGAAAGGAGAAACAGGTTACTGATTGAAGCTGAAAGAACCATGCTGTCTGACTCTAAGCTGCCCATCATCTTCTGGGTAGAGGCAGTCCACTGCCTGCTATGTGCAAAACAAAGTTTTAGTGGTTAAGACTCATGGCAAGACTCCATATGAACTTTGGCACAAGAGAAAACCTTTCATTGATTTTCTCGGTCATTGCACCATCTTGAATACCAAAGATCAAATTGCCAAGTTTGCTGAGAAATCAGATGATTGATACTTTATTGGATACTCTTCTCAAGATAAGGCTTATAGAGCATACAATCTCAGAACTAGAGTTGTTGAGGAGTCAGCCAATGTGAATTTCAGTGAACACACACCCGTGTTGCTGGTACCGGTCCGGATTGGTTATTTGATCTTGACTTAGTTACCAACCGTTTTAACAAATCTTGTGAGATTGTTTAAAGATCTGCAGAAAATCTAAATACAGGTGTTCCTCATCAAACATTTGAGCTAAGTAGACCTTCAAGTCATACATCTTTCAGCTCCAGTTGGAACTACTTCTGCTAATGAGGTTTCTATCAGCACTACAATGACAAACTCAGCTGATACATCTCGGGTGCCTTCAAATTCTAGTTCAGAGGCTCCACAACCAGATAAGAACATCTCAATTGTGGAAGACAATAATGGTGGTGGTGACAATGACCAATAATTTCTTGAAGCCACTAACCACACCATAGATGAGAACATCAATGATGTCACACACTGCTTGGATCAAGTTTCTCTTGAAAAGTGTGCTGATGTGGTGAGTGAAACATCCATGCCAGATCTAAACTTCTCTAATTTAGATCTTTCTCAGCAATTTGCTGTGATCCCTCAGCTTAGGATCCACAAGTTTCACCCCACTACAAACATCATTGGAGATGTTGTCTCAGGGTTAAGAACAAGAGGACAAACTCATGAAGCAAATGTTTGTCTTCACTCTCGCTTCTTATCCCAAATAGAACCAAAGAAAGTTGATGAGGCTCTAAAGGATGGAAGTTGGGTTGAAGCTATACAACAAGAGTGGCTTCAATTCAAAAGGTAGAAAGTTTGGAATCTTTGTCCTCTTCCTTCTGGGAAGACTACCATTGCAACCAAATGGGTGTTTAGGAACAAGAAAGATGATAGAGGCATCATCATCAACAACAAGGCTAGACTAGTTGTTCAAGGATACACATAAGAAGAAGGGATTGTTTACATTCATGTCTTTGCTTCAGTAGCACGATTAGAAGCTGTTAGGATATTCCTGGCATTTGCTGCATCCAAGAACTTCAAGGTCTTTCAGGTTGATGTGAAGTGTGCCTTTTTGTATGGAGTGATTGATGAAGAAGTATATGTCAAGCAGCCCCTGGTTGTAGACCCTGATCAACTTGATTATGTCTGCAAGCTTGACAAAGCTCTCTATGGGCTGCATCAAGCACCCAGGAAATGGTATGAAACACTGTCTGAGTATCTTTGTAAACATGGATATAGGAGAGGTACTATAGATGGAACTCTCTTCATCAAAGGACAGGGAAATGACATATTGCTAGTTCAAGTGTATGTGGATAACATCATCTTTGGTTCAACTAATCCAAAGCTTTGCAAAGACTTTGAGAAGCTAATGAAAGATAGATTTGAAATGAGTGCCATGGGCGAACTCAATTTCTTTCTGGGAATTCAAGTTAAGCAAGTTGAAGATGGCATCTTCATAAGTCAGTCAATGTATGTTCAGGACATACTCAAGAGGTTCAACATGACTTATTATAAGATTGCTAAGACACCCATAGCTAGAAACCATTCCTTGGACATGATCTTGAGGGGGAGTGTGTATATGAGCACTTATACAGAACTATGATTGGGTCTCTAACGTATCTTACTGCTAGCAGGCTTGATATTATGTTTGCTACATGCATCTACGCAAGATATCAAGCCAACCCTAAGATGTCTCACCTCATCACTGTCAAGAGGATTCTAAGATACCTCAAGGGTGCTTCAACACTTGGTTTATGGTACCCTAAGAATCCTGACTTTAATCTGTATGCTTATACACATAGTGATTATGGTGGTTGCAACATGACTACAAAGTCTATCAGGGGGATGTTAGTTCCTTGGTGGAAGTGTTGTCTCATGGCAATGCAAGAAACAATCATGTGTCTCTTCATCAACTGCTGAAGCTGAATACATTGTTGTTGCAAGTTGCTGTGCTCAAGTGCTTTGGATTCAGAATCAGATGTTGGACTATGGGTTAAACTTCAAGGAGAATCCCATTCATATAGACAACAATAGTGCTATCTGAATCACCGAGATCCCTGTGCAGCACTCAAGGACAAAGCACATTAATATCAGGTATCATTTAATAAGAGATAACTATGAAAAGGGAATATTTAAACTAGTCAAAGTTCACACGGATGAACAATATGCTGATCTGTTTACAAAGGCTTTTGATGAATAGAGATTTAAATATCTAATATCAGCTATTGGGTTGATAATCTATTTTTCTTAAAACTAATTCTTATTATTTCTTAAAATATGTGTTTCCTAAGTTGTCTAGCTCATCACTTTCATAAGCTCATGTTTTCTTTGGATGAAAATTTCTTTTTTGAAGACTTTCCTTCGATTTTTGTAAATTTCTGATACTTTGGAAGTTATGCTTTTAACTTCAGAAGCAAATCATACCTTCAAAATAAATAACTGTCTGAAAATTTTACCTTGGAAGAGTTCTCAGATCTATCTTTCGAAACTTAAATACTTGTCTCAGACACTTGCTTATTTTCAAGGACCATTTCCTTCCGAAGCAAAATTAACTCTCGGAAGCTTTGTATTATATACAAAGCAATCAAGTTTTAGTTTCTCTTCCGAATTTTCAAAACTCTTAGGAAATTCTTCCAAATTCGTTTTAGCTTTGGAAGACTTTTAGTTAAAACTTCCAAAGATAATTAACTTTCGGAAGCTTTTTGACTTCCAACAAAACTACTTTTTGGGCAAAAGTAAACTACTTTTTTAGAGGTGGGACCGACATCCAGATTTCAAAGTTTATCCTCTTTCATTAAACTTTATCTAAAATCTCTCACATATAAACCGAACGGTTTCCCCCTCTTTCTATCATATGTTCTTCCTCCAAAACTAGAAACCCAAATTCTCTCTAAATTTTTTTTCTTCCTTCTTTCTTCATCCTTAAGCTACCTCACAATGGCCAACCTTGCTCACAGAAATGACCCCAACTTTACCATGCAACTACATAGGAAACACAATCAAGTTGCTCTGTTAAGCTTTGAGAAAGATCCTTATTTCTCAGAGGTTTGTCGATTCTTAGCTTTATGAAACTACTTCACCTCCCTAACCATTGATCCTCCTCTCCATGAGGATCAACTGCTTGATTTTTGGAAGACCTGCCAAGAGGTCATTATGGATAGGGAGAAGGCACTGTTTGCCACATTGCAGGGGAGAACAATCTTCATCACTCCGGCCATCATCAATAGGCATCTTCAGCTGGATGATGAAGAAGGGGAGGTGTTCTTCCCAACGGAAGCTGTTAATCATTCCTTTGAGCAGATGGGATACGAGGGAGATTTCTCTGTAAAGACCTTTAGGAAAGGGAAGGTCTCATCCTAGTGGAGATTCCTGCTCCATGTGGTCATTCACAGCTTATCAAACAAGCATGGTGGATGGGACCAGATTCCTGAGAATCTCTCCTTCATAATCCATGGAATGGTTCAAGGGGTCAAGTTTAGGTATTCTCAGTTTGTTTATACCAATTTACTTGCTAATTTAGACTCCTTAGAATATTACATGTTTTCTAGATATGTCAAGTACATTCTTAACTATGACTGGGCTCACAGTTGAAGGAAATAGGTAACATTCTTAAATTGGGACAGATGAAGCCTAGCATCTTTAAAATACTAAGAAAACCACTATTGGTTTCTCTGGGGTAGAAACAGCCCTAGTCCCAAAAATGTTAGAGCTCATGGCTCAAGGTGACAACCTAGCACCACAAGCTAGTGTTGAGCCCACACCTACTACCTCCCAACCACCCATACAGCCGAAAATCACTCTCACTTACCAAAGAAAGTCCAAGCGAACCCCTGCTCAGACTATTTAGTCTGTGGAGGCCCCATGTACTTACCCACACAGCAAGAAGTGGACACTGAAGCTCCCACTTCTCCTGAGGAGCAGACCACTCCCATCTCTCCAAGAATCAATGTTGACGTTCCTCATGCTCAGCCTGATAAGCTCATTAGCCCAACTGCCTTAAGCCAGCACTCTGAGTCTCAACACTCAAGTGATCAACCTTCAGGGGACAGTTACCATCCCTAGCCTATGGATCTCAACCAACCAATTCCTAACCTTGATTTCTATACTGATGAAGATCTAGGTTTCAGTGAGTATAATGAGTCTCTCTTCTTTACCCCTACTCAAAGAGAGATGAATGCTCTTGAGTCTCCTATATTTATCCCACATCAGTCACCTACAACTGAGGTGGATACTTCTGAACCTGTTCAGGATGTCCATAGGGAAGAGGCTCTCACTTCTGAAAGTGATTACATAATTAAGACCCTCACTAACATCTCAATTGAGATTGCCAATGAGCAGAGGAAAACCAGCAGCTAAGAACCTGAAGCTGGTGGTGAGAGAGAAGACTTTGGTCCAATCATCTCATCCCCCAATGATTCTTCTGATGAAGATGAGGGGAATCTAAGACTAAAGGTGCACAAACTAACTAAAACATGCACCTATTTAGTCTCAAAGGTCAGTCACCTTGAATCTCAGGTGACCACCTTACACAACAGGATCAATGATCAACAACTTGAGATTTCATATCTTAAGGAAAAACTAGCTGGGAGACCCTTAAGAAGAGCTCAACTAGAACACAAGAACATGTGCATGTGATTGACCTATCTTCCAGCTCACCTATGCAAGTGGGTGATGCTACCAAAAAGGGGGAGAAAGTCATTACAGCCACAAAACCTGGGAGTTCTTTAGAGAGAATGGACATTGAGGACTCACCATCCTCACTTGCAATTGTGCATTCTCAGCAACCTCCTCAAATACACATTGATGTGGACTACACAGACTCCTTCATACAGAGTTTGTTTAAGGATGGGATACCAAGAGCTATGTCATCTTCACCATCTTCCAATCATATCATTGGGTGGAGGTATTCTAGAAAGCTCTAATCATCATAAGAGTTCAAGGACACAAGAAGTCTTCAATTTTCAGACTTTGAACTACTATGAAGGTCTGGATTTAGTCAACATGCCACTTGTCAACCCAAGCAAATCAAGACAAGCTGACAGATTGGCTCAAAGAATCCAGGATAGGATCACTACAGAGTTCAGCTTCAAAAGGAGACTTAGGCAATCAGGCAATGCCATCAGTCAACTTGATGTTAAGGCAGACCCTAAGATTCATTTCATAGGGGAAACCTGACTGAAGGCCTAGTGGCAGAACTTGAGACCCCTGTCTCATCATCATCAACTGCTGCAGACATCCACACTCCTATTGAGACACCTATTGGTGAATGTGCTTCTCAACCTCCCTCTGGCTAGGGCTTAGAAGCTGCATCAAGCAATGAAGGCCAAAGTTCTCCACCCTGAGTCACAAAAGTCTATGAGTGACAAATGGAAAAGAAAGATGACATCTGAGGAGATTGAGGAGGAGGAAAGAGAAAGGAAAAGGAGGCTGAGGGGAGAAAGTTCCTCTGCTGAGTCTTCAAGACTCATGGAGTCTGCTATCAGGGTTGCCCCCAGACCAAACACTCAGAATGATGAGTTAAGGGCAGTCAGATAAATTATCTACAAACAAGGAACTATAACATACATTGTCATCTCTCTCCCCTTAGATGAGTTGAATGAACTGGTTGACTTGGAAAGGTCAAAGGAGAAGAAGGAGGCAGAAGATGCAGAGCTTCTAGTATAAGTTAAAGAAGAAAGAAGAAGAAAAAGACTGTACAAGGATATGCCTACCTTCTCCTAGTTCAAGAAAGTCCTGTATAAGAATATGTGGTTCAACAAGAACCTCAGGTAGACAAAGAAGAAGAGAGGATCAAGATGATCAACTACCTGAGTGCCACAGGCTTCTATCAGGCATATGCACTCCTTCCCTTGTCCTATGACTATATTGTGTTTGAGTACTTAAAACAGCTTGAACTTGAGATAATCAAGGACAAAAGACAACTAAGAAGAAGCTAAGGGAAGAAGCTGCAAAATCAAGAGCTATCATCCAAAAGAGCATGAAGAAGTCTGCTGATAGGCAGAGGATGATGAGCCTGAGAGAGAGGAAATCTCAACTGAGAAAGACAATGAAGATCAATCTGGTACTGCAGGCCAGTCTTCTCAATCAAAACCTGTAAAGAGAAAGAAGAGGATGGCTTCTAAACAAAAGCCAAAGAAGAAGAAGATTGCACCCTCTTCTAAACCCCAAGATGAGTCAGAACATCTTGAGGTTGTGCAGCCAGAGGATGCTACATCAACTCCAATTCAAACAGTTCCTCTAGCATCAGGAAGACCCATCTTGTCTTGCACATACACCAAAAATCCAAAAAGATGGCATGCCATTAGAGATCAAGGCACTAAAGACATTTACAAATGTCAAGATATGTTTCAATTTCCTCTGCATGACCTCTTTGATATGAGAAGACATTTTGACAGTCTAAAGGATCTTGATCATCTTATGAAGAAAGGATTGGTGATCATCCTAATGAGGAATGTTGATATTTGAAGTCTACTAAGTGTTTTGGTAGCATCAGCCTAGGGGGAGTTTGTAGAGATTAATGAAGAGGCTGATGCAACCTAAACATCCAATGTCTATCTTGCATGCTGCACAAGTGCATTGAAGAAGAATGCTTAGGAAGTTTTACACATACAACAGAAAATACTCTAAGTGTGAAATTTTCCGAAGCCAAGACCAATATCGTCCGAAGCTGTAAGGCCCCATTCTCGGGATGCTTACAGCTGGTGATTCATCGCACGTAAAATATATACTTTACATTTATTCATAAAAACATTGCAGCGGAAAACATAAAACAAATGGCATTTCATTTCATTCTAAAAACTTTTGCAAAATAATGAATCGTTTTTTGGTTACAAAATTACATTGTTCTATTACATCACAAAAGCCTTAATTAAATGGATGCCATCCACAAGAGCTGAGTAGCCGCCTCGTGCCATGCTCAGCAATGTTTACCTGCCAACGGAAAATGTATAAAAGTCAGCGTTGCTGAGTGAGTTCTAGTTTTATAATAAAACATACATAAATTGTTATTTATTTCTTTACAGAGTCCATACTATACGTTTCATTCGTTCGTGGTCATACATCATACGTACATACAGATAATATCATTATTATCTTCCATTACGTTTGTTAACCATCGTTCATTCGTTACATCTTGTGACATGTACATTACCCCGAACATTGTGCACGAAGCTGGTTACTGGGCCTGAGGTCTATCATAGACCCCGAACATTATGCACGAAGCTGACTCTAGTACCTAGGGCAAGTACATTCACCATTCATCTTTTCTTTTCATTCCTGATCAATGCCATATGCTACCCCGAACATTGTGCACGAAGCTGGTTACTGGGCCTGAGGTCTATCATAGACCCCGAACATTGTGCATGAAGCTGACTCCAGTACCTGGGGCAAGCGGCAAGGATCCCATACATATGGTCAATCACAAGAATTGGACCCCAGTGTGCATCCTTCTGGGGTAGCTAACCCGCACACAGTTGAGCTAACACCCTTCACTGGGTGTGGACCTCCATACATTTGCTTGCAAGACTTTTTACGTTCATTCATTCGTTAATGCATGCATTCATTCATCATGTTCCTCTTTCATTATCTTTCACTTTACGTTACATAATACTTTCGGTTAATTCAATAACATAACACGTAAAGCCATGGAAAGATAAACATTCATCATCATAGGAACATAACATAACATACCATTCATACATCATCACAGGGCATCATACATACATAACATACATCATGCATAGTCATGCAACAACATCATCATCATCATCCATACATTCCCATCATACAATCTATGACCCCAAAATTCAACTTATAGTCCTCCGGAGTTTTCCCAAGTCAAAGCCTACGTTACACATTTTCCCCAAAAATCAGAAAATATTCTAAGTCCTAGGCGCATGGGCACTATGCAGGCGCATGGACACTATTCAGGCGCATGGGAACACTTAGGCACATGGGCCACTTTCAGGCGCATGGGTACTGTTCAGGCGCATGGGGATTCCTGGACGTCTAAACACTTAGTAAATTCCAGCCCAATACTATTCAGATGCATGAACACTTTGGTGCATGGCCATTTGGCGCATGGGCACTACTACTGGGGCGCATGGCCCTACCCTTAGTCATCCGACTAACATTTCCAGGTGCATGGGCCACTGTTCAGGCGCACTGCTGAACTCAAACATTTTTAAGGCAAATTTTGGGCACCTGAGCTACTGTTTAGGCGCATGGCTTACCCTTAATTCTTTCTAGGGCACTTTCAGACGTATGAACACTTATCTAGGCGTATGAGCATTCTGTAAAACATGTTTCTAGGATATTTCATCCTAATCATCAAACCCGTCGGTTCTAAGCATAATGGGCTATTCTAAACATGAGTAGCCTATACTCCATCAAGAACCAACATCAAACATACACAATACATACGGGTATTCACACATAAACTTTGTAAAATCATTTGAATACGTTTGCAGCCCCAAAGATAGTTTAAAACATGTAAAAAAACTGGGGTCTAGAACTCACCTAGTACACTTGGGTTTTCTTCCTTTTAACCGCTTGAAAAGTGTTCAACACCTAGAAACAACATCCAAAACACACACACACAGCACATACACATCCCTAAGCATACAGACACATAACCAGGATAAAACCCGTCATAAACATGTAAAAACCACGAATTCTTACCTTGAATTTGTTCACTTCTCTTCTTCTCTCCTACAAGCCAAGAGTTTCTGCTCTCCTCTTGCCTTTCTCTCTCTACCGAAGAAGATGTTGATGTGAGTGAGGGTGGGCGGCCATGCCCACCTTTACCCTAACTTTTCAAAGATTTTGTCCTTTTTACATTTTTAGTCCCTCCACTTGGACCTTATTGCCTTTTCTTTCTTGCTTTGTTCTTCATATCTTGACTTTTAAAAATAACCGGTTGTTACAAGTCCACCCCGCTTATATAGGTTTGTCCCTGAAACCTATTTTTCCTCAAACAGACGAGGATAATGTTGTCTCCTCTCCTCCTCAGTCTCCCATGTAGATTCGATCCCTTCCTGTGCTTCCACTGTACACGCACAGAGGAACCACTTTATTTCTCAGCCTCTTATCTTTACGATCGATGATTACCACTGGTTGCTCCACATAATTGAGCCTTTCATTAACTTCAATGTCCTCCAATGGAACAATCATGTCTTCGTCAGCTAAGCACTTTCTCAAATGAATACATGGATGTCAGGTGAATTCCACTTAACTCACCTGCAACTCCAATCTATAGGCCACCTCTCGTACTCGAGTAATGATTCGGAAAGGGCCTATATTTCTTGGGCTCAACTTGCCCCCTTCTTGAATTTGATAATACCCTTCCAAGGTAAGACCTTCAACATAACCTGGTCACCCACCTGGAATTCAATTGGTCTACGTCGTTTATCGGCATGCGACTTCTGTCTATCTTTGCTGCCTTCATGAAGGCTTTAATCTTTTCAAGCTTCTCAGTCGTAGACTCGATTACCTCGATGCTTCCCAAATCCTTTTGACCAATATCACCCCAACATACGGTGTTCTGCATCTCGTACCGTAGCAACTCGTATGGCGGCATACCAATGTTGTCATGATAACTATTATTGTACGAGAATTGAGCTAACGGTAAGTGGTCATCCCAACTCCTCCAAAATCAATCACATATGCCCCAAGCATGTCTTCCAACGTCTGAATGGTCCTCTCTGACTGACCATCAGTTTGGGGATGATAAGCCATGCTAATGTACCTCGTCCCCATGGCATCGTGGAATTTCTTCCAGAATTTAGATGAAACCGGTGTCGCGAGCAGACACGTAGACACCCCGCCACACCATGACGAGTTACAATCTCCTTGATGAACAGGGCAGCCAACCTCTCGATGAATATGTCTCACAGGATCGGTAGGAAGTGAGCACTCTTCGTCAAGCGGTCAACAATCACCCATATGGCATCGTACCCCTTCGGAGTACGTGGAAGCTTCGTAATGAAATCCATGGTGACGTGCTCCCACTTCCATTCCGGATATCCAAAGGTTGGATCTTCCCATACGGCTTTTGATGTTCTTCCTTCACTTGCAAACAAGTAAGCACTTGCTCACATACTCCACCACGTCACGCCTCATACCCGTCCACCAATAATCTTCTTCATGTCTTGGTACATCTTTGTGGCACCGGATGGATAGAGTATAGGGTCTTGTGAGCTTCGTCCATAATCTTCACACGTAGATTCCCGAAACGAGGAATCCACACCCGTCCAATCGAGTTTTAACACCAAGCGTGTTTTCACTCAATTCCCTAACCAGACCTTCATTCTTCAGAGTTTAGATGATCTTCTTTTAATGCCTCATAGAAACTCCTTGACTTGCTTCATTACATCAGAGGTCATGATTAGTTGGTATGCTTTCACCCGAATTGGCTCGGGCCTCTCTTCGGCTAAGAGCATCAGCCACCACGTTAGCTTTGCCCGGATGGTAATGGATCTCACAATCATAATCCTTTATGAGCTCCAACCATCATCTCTGCCTCATATTAGTCCTTCTACTCAATGAAGAAGTACTTTAAGCTCTTGTGGTCGGTGAAGATGGTGCACTTCGTTCCATACAGATAGTGCCTCCAAATCTTTAGTGCAAAGACCACGACCGCTAGTTCCAAGTCATGCGTAGGGTAGTTGACCTCATGAACCTTTAGTATCGGGATGCGTAGGCTATACGTTTCCTCTTTGCATTAACACACACCCCAACCCGAGTAAGAAGCCTCTAAATACACACCAAATCTTTGCTTCCATCGGGTAACGACAAGACAAGAGCTTGAGTCAACCTCGCCTTCAATTCCTCGAATGCCTTCTCTTGAGCCTGACCCTATACATATTACATCCTTCCAGGTCAACTTAGTCAGGGAGAAGCAATCTTAGAGAAGTCTTGGATAAATCTCCTATAGTAGCCCGCCAAACCAAGAAACTACGAATCTCGGATGGCGTCTTCGGAGACTTCCATTGCATCACTGCCTCTACCTTAGCCGGGTCCACCATAATCCCATTAGGATTCACCACATGACCCAAGAACTGAACGCTGCATAACCAAACATGCACTTGGAGAATTTTGCATACAACTTCTCCCTTCTTAACGTCTCCAGAACCTCCCAAATGTGACCGGCATGCTCAATCTCACTCTTTGAATAAATTAGGATATCATCAATAAACAATCACCGATTTATCTAACATTGGCCGACACACTCGATTCATCAGATCCATAAAAGCAGTTGGCGCATTGGTCATCCAAAGACATAACGAGGAACTCATAGTGACCGTAGCGCGTGCAAAAGCTGTTTTAGGAATGTCCTGCTCCTTCACTTTCAACTGATGGTAACAGATCGAAGATCTATCCTCGAAAACCAACTGGCACCTTGGAGCTGATCAAACAGATCGTCTATTCTTGGTAGGGGGTACGGTTTTTCACTGTCAACTTGTTCAACTCTCGGTAGTCAATACACATCCTCATACCATCTTTCTTCTTCACAAATATATGGAGCACCCCATGGAGAGATACTCGGTCTAATGAACCCCTTATCCAGCAGTTCTTGCAATGCTCCATTAACTCTTTCATCTCAGTCGGAGCCAACCGATACGGTGCCTTGGCAACGGGTTGAGCATCGGGTATCAAGTCAATTTGGAACTCAACCTCGCGATCTGGTGGCACACCAGGTAAGTCTTCCGGGAATACGTCCAAAAAGCGCGCACCACTGGTACTTCGGATAATTGCTGTACCGACGCATCCACATCTTTTATGTATGCCAAGTAGGCACTACATCCGTGTCTCATGCACTTTCCCGCCACCGCCATCGAAATCACCTTCCGGATTGTCGTGACGCGATCACCATAAACCGTCACCTCATTTCTGTCAGGCATTGTCAATCGGATCATCTTCTTGCGACACACGATGTTTGCCTCATTGGTTGCTAACCAGTCCATCCCTAGTACTACATCAAATCCACCCAGGGGTATCACGTGTAACCTAGCAGCAAACCTATGGTCTTCTAGTTCTATGGCGCAGTCCTCTATTACCTCAGTAATTCTAGTGGACTTACCAATAGCAGTTTCTACATCGAATGGCTCACCAATACATCTACTCTTATTGGGAAACTTAGCACCAAAAGGCAGCAGAAATGAAACTCCTACTAGCACCAGAATCAAACAACACGGATGCAAGAGTTTGGTTTACTAGAAACATACCTGACACCACGTCGGGATCTGTCCTAGCCTCCTCCCGAGTCATCGTGAAAGCTCGGGTGCTTGCCTTCTACCCTTCTCCTTTGACCTACTTCACCACAGAACTCTCGGCCCTTGGCTTCTTACACTCCTTACTCATGTGACCACTCCCCCACAGTTGAAACACTTCACACCTCCACAGTCTCTAGCCATATGACCAGGCTTCCACACTTGAAACAAATATTCGACCCCCATCTACACTCGCCATCGTGCTCCTTCCCGCACTTGCCACACTTGTCCAACCCCAGCACCAGCTGTGACCACACGTAGGTCACCTACCTCGCCACCTTATTGTTTGGAGCGGCCTACCACGTCCAAACCGTTTCCCATTCCAGTTCTCCATCCCTACTCGTCTTCTTCTCCTCAGCCACTACCACCTCACGCTCATCATATAGTCTACCAGCCAAATCAACCATCGACCTAAAGTTTTGGCTGGCGGCGATCATATTCTACGGATATCCGCCAACAGTCCCTGGATATATCTCTTAATCTTTCGTGACAGTGGTGTCACCTGATCGGGCACTAGTCGTGCCATTTCATTGAACTTTGTGGTGTACTCTGGGTGTGTCATAGTTTCCGCCTCAAGTTGCAGAAACTCTCTCTCGACCTTGTCCATTTCCGGTGAGGACAAAACTCCTCGATCACCAACTTCTTCAACTCCGACCATCTCATTCTCCCGATCGCCCGACTACCTCGGCTTGGACTATATTGTCCCACCAGCACAGAGCCGAGTCTATGAATGAGTGGCTAGCAAACTTAACCTTCTGGTCTTTTCGGCACTCGCTGATATCAAGTACCACCTCCATTTCCCTCACCCATTGGTGAGTAGCAGCGGCAGTGCCGTTTCCATCGAAAGTAGGGGTTTGCATCTCATAAACACCCCATAGTTGCAGCCTCGGGTCGCCTCCGCGCAGGCTCTTCTTCCTCGTCCACATCATCGGACGGAACCGTCTCAGTCTCGGGCTGTCTTCTTTCGCCCGTAGGTCGACTCCTTTCCTTTCTCTCTCCCTCTCTAACTGCCTTTATCACTTCGGTCACCATAGATGGTAGGATCGTCTGCATGACTTGGTGCACTTCTTCCACAACCGCCTCCTTCACTGAGGCTCTCAGGTTAGCACTCTCATCTCCTCCCTCCAGATGAGGGGTTTCTGGTTCTTCATGAACCACTTTCTCGACTCTGGGTCTCCTCCTCTTGGGTCGCGGCTCAGCACCGTGACCTCCACCACGAGAGGCCTTTGAATATCTACCCGCAACCATCTACTAACACATTGAAAGATTCAAACACCAACACGATCCTTCAAGGGAATAACTCAGTTCATGTCAAGTATAGTAAGTCCCTAATTAAAGTGGCCAGTTATGATTAGCCACTTACTTTACTCTTCATACCCCGAGCATTACCTGTCCTGACTACATTAGTATTTAAATCTACATACAACACATAACCACATACCATGCGCACATAAACCAGTTAACATTATGAAAATACCTTATGGCACGCAGCTACTCAGATTGGCATCCCATTCCCATTTCGTCCCATTCTCAGTTTAAGTTAAAGTTCATTTTGAAAATTTACCCATTTCACTTAAACTTTGGCTCTGATACCAATTTGTAAGGCCCCGTTCCCGGGACGCTTACAGCTGGTGATTCATCGCACGTAAAACATATACTTTACATTTATTCATGAAAACATTGCAGCGGAAAACATAAAACAAATGGCATTCCATTTCATTCTAAAAACTTTTGCCAAAATAATGCATCGTTTGTTGGTTCAAAAATTACATTGTTGTATTACATCACAAAAGCCTTAATTAAACGGATGCCATCCAAAAGAGCTGAGTAGCCGCCTCGTGCCATCCTCAGCAACGTTTACCTGCCAACTGAAAACGTATAAAAGTCAGCGTCGCTAAGTGAGTTCTAGTTTTATAATAAAACATACATAAATCGTTATTTATTTCTTTACAGAGTCCATATCGTTCGTGGTCATACGTCATACGTACATACAGGTAATATCATTATTATCTTCCATTACATTCGTTAATCTTCGTTCATTCGTTACATCTTGAGACATGTACATTACCCCGAACATTGTGCACGAAGCTGGTTACTGGGCCTGAGGTCTATCATAGACCTCGAACATTATGCACGAAGCTGACTCCAGTACCTAGGGCAAGTACGTGCACCATTCATCTTTTCTTTTCATTCCGGATCAATGCCATATGCTATACCCCGAACATTATGCACGAGCTGGTTACTGGGCCAGAGGTCTATCATAGACCCGGAACATTATGCACGAAGCTGACTCCAATACCTGGGGCAAGCAGCAAGGATCCCATACATATGGTCAATCACAAGGATTGGACCCAGTGTGCATCCTTCTGGGGTAGCTAACCCGCACACAGTTGAGCTAACACCCTTCACAGGGTGTGGACCTCCATACATTTGCTTGCAAGACTTTTTACGTTCATTCATTCGTTAATGCATGCATTCACTCATCCTCTTTCATTATCTTTCACTTTACGTTACATAATACTTTGGGTTCATTCATTAACATAACACGTAAAGCCATGGAAGGATAAACATTCATCATCATAGGAACATAACATAACATACCATTCATACATCATCACAGGGCATCATACATACATAACATACACCATGCATAGTCATGCAACATCATTATCATCATCATCATCCAAACATGCCCATCATACTATCTATGACCCCAAAAATCAACTTATAGTCCCCGGAATTTCCCAAGTCAAAGCCTACTTTACACATATTCCCCAAAAATTAGAAAAATATTCTATGTCTAGGCGCATGGGCACTATGCAAGCACATGGACACTATTCAGGGGCATGGGGAACACTTAGGTGCATGGGCCACTTTCAGGCGCATAGGTACTGCTCAGGCGCATGGGGACTCCTGGACGTCTGAACACTTAGTAAATTCCAGCCTAATCTAGGCGCATGGATACTATTCAGACGCATGAACACTTAGGCGCATGGGCCACTTGGGTGCATGGACACTATTGGGGGCATGGCCCTACCCTTAGTCATCCGACTAACATTTCTAGGTGCATGGGCCACTGTTCAGGCGCATGGGCATAACTTAAACATTTTTAAGGCAAATTTTGGGCGCATGAGCTACTGTTTAGGCGCATGGCTTACACTTAATTCTTTCTAAGGCACATTCAGACGTATGAACACTTATCTAGGCATATGAGCATTCTGTAAAACATGTTCTAAGATATTTTCAATCCTAATCATCAAACCCATCGGTTCTAAGCATAATGTGACTATTCTAAACATGAGTAGCCTACAAAGCATCAAGAACCAACATCCAACATACACAATACATACGGGTATTCACACATAAACTTTGTAAAATCATTTTAATACGTTTCCAGCCCCAAAGATAGTTTAAAACATGTAAAAAAACCGGGGTCTAGAACTCACCTGGTGCAACTTGGGTGTTCTTCCTTTTAACCCACTTTCAAAGAGTTCAAAACACCTAGAAACAACATCCAAAAACACACACACACGAGCACAAACACAACCCATAAGCATACAAACACATAACTGGGATAAAGCCCATCATAAACATGTAAAAACCATGAATTCTTACCTTGAATTCGTTCACTTCTTCTTCTTCTCCTACAAGCCGAGAGTTTATGCTCTCCTCTTTCCTTTCTCTCTCTAAAGCCAAAGAAGATGTTGATGTGAGGTGAGGGTGGGCGGCCATGCCCACCTTTACACCAACTTTTTCAAAGATTTTTGTCCTTTTTACATTTTTAGTCCCTCCACTTGGACCTTATTGCCTTTCTTGCTTTTATTCTTCATATCTTGACTTTTAAAAATAACCGGGTGTTACAGAAGCCAAACATGAAGTCTTCCGAAGCCTTAGAGACAAAGTCTTCCGAAGCTTCAACTCATGAAGACAGATTTCTTCCGAAGACTTTTAACACATGCTTTATCTGATTTACTTTTCCATAAAGTTGGACACCTTTCCGCTGCACCTTTGTAAGGTCACCAACTTACATGAGTTGGTGAAAAGGTCCATGCTTTTGGTAACTATACATGAGGTCTTGAGTCTGTAACTTTTTACTTCATGTACTTTATCCTTTTTGTAATAGACAAGAATGTGAGCTATGGCATGTCCTAGTCACTAGTCAAAAGGCAATCTGCCTTTTGACTCTACGATTGATTTTGTTTTGTTTCTAGAAAAATTGTATCCAGTTGGCTTTTAAAGTATAGCCGGCTGTAGGATGTAGTATAAGTATCTCATGTTCTTGTATCGTTCCATTATGCTTTGTAACACTTGTAATAGAACATAGAGAAAGCAATATACTGCATTCTTGAAAACTAAACACTTGTGTTCTGTCTTTTACATTACTTGTGTTCTTAGTATCTTATTATGGTTAATCAAGTCTTATTGTTTGATTAAGTTCTAGTTAATCTCCTCTTTGTGTTGTTGTGTTGTAAGTGACCCCTTCACCGGTCCTGCATTAATTTCTGCAAAAATTCGCTGCTAATTTCGCTGCGAGATAAGTAGATTCGCTATCAGTTTTGCTACCAGTTTCACATGGAAGTTAACTTTCACTAGAATTCCGTGGCTGTGAAAATACCTGCAAAACTATAGTTTTGCAGAAACTTCATAGGTTAGCAGCTTGAATACACAATTTCGCTGGATGAGCAGACAACTTCATAGATTAAGCTAAAATAACGAACCAGGTCAGAAACTTTTTATCATCCATGACGCTATATCTATGCTTTTTACATGATTTCATACGTAAAAATATGACCTTTATGCGATTCTTTGTAACTTTACAAAACCCAAAACCCTAGAATCTGGGTTTAATCTATAGAGGGGCTTAGAGGTTGATTCTTACCAAGATTTCTTGCTTCTTTCTTGTGGTCTGATGCTCAAACACCCAGATCTTCAATCCCTTAACCTTTCAAGCGCCAAATATGAATTTTCTTCACTTTCTCTCTCTACTCTCTCTTTCTCAAACTTGGTGGCTAGGGTTACAAATGAGGAAGATGATGGATGCTTAGGTGGGCTAATAGGATGATTATGGGCCCTTAATCACTTGGGATTTTTCCCATAAGCCTAATTTAGCTCATAACCCATTTCTTTCCTTTATTTTTTTATTAAATAACCACTTATTAAGCCCATTAGCATTGATGACTACTTTTGACTTTTCAGGGTGTTACAAGTATCCCCCACTTATTTAGGTTTTGTCCTTGAAACCTATTAGTCATCAAATAATTGCGAATAATATTCCCTCATCTCCTTATTGGTCTCCTATGTAGATTTTGACCTCTTTCTGTGTCTTCATTGTACCCGTACCAGTGGAACCACTTTATGCCTAAAAAACTTCTCTTTCCAATCAAGGATGGCCACAGGCTACGCCACATAATTTAGGTATGCATCCACTTCAATGTCTTGTAGCGGTACAACCATATCATCATCTGCCAGGAATTTCCTGAGATGAGATACATGGAACGTAGGGTGAATTCCATTCAACTCATTGAATAGTTCTAATCTATAGGCACTTCTCCTACCCTTGCGACGATACGAAATGGCCCTATGAAACTTGGGCTTAACTTTCCCAGCTTTCGAAACCTGATGATCCCTTCCAGGGAGATACCTTGAGCACAAGGATGTCACCAACCTTGAATTCTATCGATCTACGTCTCTTATCAGTGTAAGACTTCTGGCGATTGTTGGCGGCTTTCAAGATTGCCTTAATCTTATCTAACTTCTCGGTCGTGACCTTAATCACTTCAAGACTTCCCAATTCGTTTTGCTTGATGTGACCCCAACACACATGCGTCCTACACTTTCTACCATACAACATCTCATAAGGTGGCATACCAATGTTAGCATGGTAACTATTATTATATGAGAATTCTACCAATGGTATGTGCTCATCCCAACTTCCTCCAAAGTCGATTACACATGCTCGTAGCATGTCTTCTAATGTCTCAATCGTTCTTTCTGACTGACCGTCCGTCTGGAGGTGGTAAGCCATACTAATATGCAGTCTATTCTTCCATTGCGTCATGAAACATCTTCTAGAACTTGGACGTAAATCGTGTGTCTCTATCCGAAGTGATAGACACTAGCACACCATGACGAGCCATGATATCCTTGATAAATAGCTCCGCTAACCTCTTAGAGGAAAATGTCTCACGAATTGGTAGGAAATGGGCGCTCTTTGTTAAACGGTCAACAATCAGCCAGATTGTATAGCTTCCTCTCGCCATGCGAGGTAGCTTCATGATGAAGTCCATTGTGATGTGTTCCCATTTCCATTTAGGAATATCCAAAGGCTGGATCTTCCCGTATGACTTTTGGTGCTCTGCCTTCACTTGCAAACAAGTTAGGCACTTAGTCACGTACTTAGCCATATCACGCTCATTCCTGGCCACCAGTAATCTTTCTTCAGATCCTGATACATTTTCGTGGCACAGGGATGAATGGAATATCATGTTTTATGAGCCTCATCCATGATCTTCCCCCTCAGATCCCCATAGAGAGGGATCCATATTCACCCAGATCGCGTTTTAACCCCCAGGGTGTTTTCCCCCATATCTGAAACCTGTCATTTCATCCTTTTAGAGTTGACTCTATCACGTCGCCATACCTCATCTTGAAACTCCCTCACTTGTTTCATAACACCAGGCATCATGATTATTTGGTAAGCCCGCGCCCGAATTGGTTTGGGTTGTCCCTTCCAGCTAAGGGCATTGGTAACCACATTGCTTTGCCCGGATGATAATGAATTTCGCAGTCATAATCCTTGATCAGTTCCAACCACCTCCTCTGCCTCATGACAGTTTCACCCAACTTTTGTTGGAATTCCATGGCTGTAAAATTACCTGCAAAACTATAGTGTCATAGAACACTCATAGTTTCGCAACTTGTATATGCAATTTAACTGGATATGCGATTTGCTTCGCAGATCGAGTTGAAATGACATACCAGCCCATTTTAACCTAAAATTGCAACTTTTCGCATGTAAATTCTTAGTTTCTCATCCATGAAGCTCTATCTAAGCTATTTACATGATTTCATACATAAGAATATGACCTTTATATGATTCTTTGCAACTTTAGAAGACCCAAAACCCTAAAATTTAGGTTTGATCTACAGAAGGGTTTAGAGGTTGTTTCTTACCTAAATTTCTTGTTTTTTTCTTATGGTCTGATGCTCAAACACCCAGATCTTCAATCCTTTAACCGTTGAAGCTCCAAATCTTGAGTTTTCTTCACTTTCTATCTCTACTCTCTCTCTCAGACTTGGTGATTAGGGTTACAAATGAGGAAGATGGTGGCTGATTAGGTAGGTTAAGGGGCTGATTATGGGCCCTTAATCACTTGGTCTCTTTCCGATAAGCCTAATTTAGCCTATAACCCAATTCCCTTCTTTATTTTATTTTTTTATTAAATACCCACTAATTAAGCCCATTAGCATTGATGACTCATTTTGACTTGTCGGGGTGTTACAACTATCAAGTTAGTCAAGGTTCAATTTAAATATAACGGGTTCTGAAGTAAAATTGGAACTTGAAGAGGAAACAAGAGTTTTATCCTTGGTTGTTCAACGAATGACTGGTTTCGAGGACGAAACCTAAACAAGGGGGTGGAATTGTAACACCCCAAAATAGGGGGTTCATAAAGAAAATGAAAAAGGAAACATATTTTATATAAACATGGAGGATAAAGATAGGCAATTATAAGTTCAGCACCCTAAGACCCCTATAAAAGGAAAGGTGACCACCCCGTGCAAGCTTTCTTGTGAAAGCGAGCTGGTTGGAGAGAGAAAACTTGTGTTCTAAACATAGAAAGTTCAAGAAATCTAGCATGGTACCATTTGCTACGTAAATAATTATATATCTAGGTTAGATATATGTTTATTGGTTGTTTATGTACCCTTTTATTAGATAAAGTTAACACCTTTACATGTGTGTATATGTAGATCTCGACCCAAACTTGTTGTTAGGGTTTTGTCACGAGTTTTACATTGAAAGATGAGTTCTACATCGTCACTTTTATGTTTTTTATAGATTATAAGGATCACATGTATGCTTAAATGTGTTTTAGTAGTAGATCTAATGTTTTATGGTGTAAAATTACTACCTTTATATTTAGGGTTCAAGTTTTATGAACTTTATGCTATTTATTCAAAGTCCATATGAGAACCCTAGATTATATGTTAATGACCTAATGGTTTTTAAAGAAAAGGATGGTAACAAGGAATGGGACCGAATAAACACATGCGAGTAATAGCTTATCCTTTTGTATTGGCCACACAGACTATGGGGTCAATGCGGTTGGGTAAACAAATGAGGGTAACAGTTGTACGAGTGGGGCTTTACTCATCCGCATTGACATTTAAAATGTGATAGTCACATATACTATTACATGCATTAAACCTAGCAATTAGTCAACTGAAAGGTTCACATGCATTGCATGAGGTTATATATATTAGTGCAAACCATCTACTTTAAACCAAAACTTCGCCAATAAAGACTATTTCAAATCATATTTATCGAGTATTATCCATATTAAGTGGTGGCTATCTACATTGGATAAAAATTACCCGAATTCATCATACATGAAATATTTATTCCATATGTCGATATATTGTTCATGTCTAAGGAGTTTAGACTTAGTTATACCTACTTGTATGAATCAAAGTTAGATTTGTAGAAGAATAATAATATGATTACCTATTTTCCCAAAGTCTAGTTTGAAACTAGTATTCGAAGGCTTGTTGTGTGCTCGCATTCAAAGGTCAGGTCTACTTTGTGCTGATAATTCAAAAGTGTACTCTATGCTAATAATTCAAAGGTCTTCTATGTGCTAACAATTAAAAGGTCTTCTTTATGCTAATAATTCAAAGACTTGCTAGCAATGAAAGGTCGGATTTATTACTAAATCAATGTTGGACCCTGAAAGGATCATACATGCCAAATCAAGTGGTGAGTTGATGGTTGTTCTTTAGGAAATCCCACAAGTCCAAGTATTAATGCGGATGAAGAATCTACAAAGAAGACAAGTGCAGCTAACCGCATTTGTATATGCGAAACACATAGAACAAATGCGCATAAGTGTTTGTTCTTCCGCATTAACAAATGCGGATATCCGGAAAGAAATGCTGACAAGTTTTTTACATCCGCATCAACTAATATGGATGCCCAGCAACACATGCGCATAAGTGTTTGTTCATCCACATTTGTCAATGCTGATGACCAAACACTAATGCTGAAGACAAAGAAGAAATGTAGATCAAGATCAACACATTTGCATTAGTTAATGCGGATGAACAAAAGAAATCCTGATGAAGACTTAGACTAGTTCTCTGATGTATAAGTCACGGGTAGTTTAGTCATTTTGTAAAAGGCATCTTGTCAGCCTATAAATAGAATAGAAAACCTCGTATGTGAGGTGACTATTGATAGACATTATAGACAATCAGAATATTTTGTTTAGTCTTATGTTCTTAAGGTGTATTTGTTACTCTTTAATGCTCAAACCTTAGCATTCATTGTAACCTATCACCTTCATTAATACAAAATGCATTTATGAGTATTTCTTGCATTCAATATTTCTTGACTGTTTGATTCTGCCATACCATCATTTACTCAATCATCATATTCGATCCTTATCAGAAAATCAATCTCACACACCCCAGTCAATCAATATTTCAGATTCATTGAGCTTGGATCTTAGGATTAATCATGTTTACATCTAGAAATCAAAATTAATATGGGTGTATATGTGTGAATCAAAAAACAAAGAGACAGATAATAATAATGTTATGATTTAATTGATGTTGATTAATGAGCTATAATGAGAATCATATATGGCTGATGAAATCAAACCCACCCAAAGGAGAGGATTTCTCCTTGGATGGTAATTTACACCATGAGAAACACACACAAAAGAACTACATATGCAAAAATGCACTAGTGGGTCTATTTATACTAATATTACATCATGACCTAATTTTTAATTTTTTTGTCTTGATGTTGACTTTGTCTTGTATTTGTGTTGGATCAAGAAGAAGGCTAGTGCAACCAAAACCAAACAGTCATGTTGGACTCTGAAAGGATTATACATGACAATTCAATGGGTGAGTTGATGGATGCTTTGCTTGATTCCCACAAGTCCAAGAAGTAATGCGGATGAAGATCCTGCATAGAAGAAAAACCAACTATGGCTATCCGCATTTGTAAATGCGGAAGGCATAAAACAAATACAGACAAGTATTTATTCTTTCGCATTAACAAATGCGGAAGACCAAAAAGTAATGCGGATAAGTTTTTGTTCATCCACATTTGCCAATGCGGATGACCAGACAATGCATAGAAGTATTTGTTCACCCGCATAACCAATGCGGATGACCAACATACTAATGCGGAAGATCAAGTAAAGAAATGCTGATCAAGTCAACTCATCTGCATTTGCCAATGCGGATGAACAAGATGTAATGCGGATCAAGACTTAGACTAGTTCTGATGTAATAGGTTAGGGGTAGTTTAGTCATTTGGTAAAAGGCATCTTGTCTATCTATAAATAGAATAGAAAACCTCGTACATGAGGTGACAGATTTTAGACAATTAGAATATTTTGTATTCTCTAGGTACATTATTACTTTTCTTGCTAAACCCTAGCAGTCATTGTAATCAATCACCTTTATAAATATATACAAAGCATTTATGAGTATTCTTCTACATTGAATGTTTCTTGATTGTATGATCCCGCCATTCAATCATTAACTCAATCATTATATTCGATCCTAAGTGAGAATCTCAATCTCACAACCCAGTCAATTGGTATCAGAGCTTTGGCTCTCAGTTCATTTTCAGATCTACCCAAGACCTGAATAGAACTTGATTGATCTGGTGATTGAGTTACTAATAGAGTATTCTATCATCTCTACTTAGTAAAGAGCAAAAATACTCCTGTCAACACGTTCTTACTTACTGTTCAAGCGATTTCTATCAAGAACATAGCAACAGATTTCATTCTTGAAGTTGTGAACAATTTAAATCGCAAAAATTAACAACAAGAAACTCAAAAAAGTTACAGATCTGATTTTGAAATCTGTTGGATTAATTAAACCTAAAATTCATCTAATCAGTAATTAAATAAGTTAAAACCACCTGTTAAAAATGGATTCTCACAGTTTCTCAGAACTTGGCCATACACCTAAACCTCCTATGCTTAAACACAAATCTGAGTTTAAACAATGGAAAATCAGGTTCAGGAATTACATTACAGGTGTAGATCCTGATTTTTGGATCTCAATATGCAAGGGGCCACACATCCCTATCAATCTATCTGCAAATCAAGCTGCTATCTACAAGACTGCAAGGATACCCATTGAAGATCTAACTCTTGATGATGAAGATTACAAGAAAATCAAGATTGATTTGAAAGCTTACTCTATCCTAACTCAAGCACTAAAGATGGATGTGCAGAAAAGATTGGAGAAGTATGGTACTGCAAAAGCTATGTGGGATGCACTGAAAATTATGTGTGAGGGGAGCAGTGAAGTTGCAGAAATTAACAAGGATAAGTTTGTTAATCAGTTTGAAACATTTCATCACTCTAAGGGGGAGTCCATATCCAAACACTGCATAGATTTGTACAGTTGGTAAATGACTTGAAATCATGGGAGTCACTTACACGGTTAAGGAATTAAACAAGAAAATGCTGCAGAATCTTCCAGAGACTTAGAAACAAAATGTGACAATGTTAAAGAACACTCTTACTAAAAGAAGCAGAAACTTGAGAGGACCCACAGTGATTGAGGCATACAAATTTCCATCAGAATCTCATTCTGTGGAAAATGCTTTCATTACTGAAAAGGATGATTTCATCTCATCAAGAGATCAACTGAATACCATAGGGTTCATTGCAACTCCAACAACTAATCATCCATCAACATCATCCCAAGCATCCAGAGTCACTAATGCTCCTACAACCACTCCTGAAGACCCAAGATCTGAAGAACAAAAGGCACTTACAATGCCTTTGTTGTAAGCTTTAAAGCATATTTAGGAGGAAGACTCACATCGACTCATCTGATCTAAGAAGATCGGGAGGAAATGGATCCAGATGATGTGAAAGAAATGGATCTACAATGGCAAATGGCCATGATTGCTATGAGAGCAAAGAAATTTTTTAGAAAAGGCAGAAATCTCAGCCTTAATGATAATACAAAGCTTAGATATGATAAATCCAAAGTGAAATGCTTCAACTGTGGCATGGCTGGCCACTTCTCCTGAGAATGCAATGCCCCAAAAGAAACAACTTTCAAAGGAATTCTCAAAGCCAGTCATCCTCACAGTCAAACTCAAGCTTTCACTCTAACAATCATCAGCATCAATATTATCATCCACAACAACATCAATCATATCAAATCCACCTCAACTGACAAACCAATCTCATGGAAGCAGTCAGTCATCTGCTAATGCTCTCGTGATAAAGCAAGATGGGGTATGTGACTGGAGTATGTATGCAGAGGAAGTCAAGCCTCAATTTCAAAATCATGCACTTATGGCTCACATCAATGATGGTCCCTCCTCAATGCCTACAGAGGTAAAATCGAACCTTTGTAGTGAAAAATTCATTACTGAATTGTAAGGTTATAGAGAGCATAACCATAAACTGGTAGATAAAATTAAAGAACAGGTGAAGTCAGAGATGATGAAAAGAGAGATAAAAGGCTTTGAAATGAAAATAAAATCTCTCATCTCTGACATTGAAAAATTTCATGGTGAAAAATACACTCTTGCAGCTGAGAATGAGCTACTTATTGAAAAGTTAGCTCAATCTAAGGCCGAACATACACTTACTGAAGTGAAACTTGAAAAGTTTCAAATGTCTTCATTCAAGCTGCAAGAGATGCTTGATTCTCAAAAAGATCCAAAGGACATGTCGGGGATTGGGTATAATTCATGTCCTCCACCATACAATGACAACTACACTGTCATGCCTGAATCAGTCACACTCAATGAGGAATTGAAACTGAAACTATGGAACCAAAATCTATAGTTAAACAAGTAACCAATCCTCAAAACAAACCTGATGTTATATTGAAACAAATGACGATAAAATCAAGTTAGGAAACCCAATCAAAATCAAAGAGTGTTTAGAAAAGGCAGTGAGTGTCATCAAACCCACAAGCCCGTAAAGGCAATTGTTCCATTTATAAATTCGTACCTTCTGTTTTAAAAGGTAAAAAGAAGTATGTGAAGTCAATGAAACCCACTACTTAAAGCAGTTCTGATAATGAGATTAAATCTTCAAACAAATCAAGAAAATTAGACAAGGTTTCACTACAAAAGAAGAAAAGAGATCACTGATTTCAACGTGTAAAACTCTACCAGACCCTCAATCTTCTAAATCAAGACATGGTGTTGGTTTTGATATATGTAATAAGGAACACGTTGATCAATTTTGAGAAAGAGATACAAAAAGGGTTGAAGAAACAAAATAGCCAAGAAAGTCTATCAAAAAGGCTGATTTTGATTGATCCCCTAAGCAAAAGAAAGTGGCTTAGCAACAAATGAGAAAATCAGCTAAGTCCGACAAATCAAAATCTGATTCAAGCAACAAACAAATATATTGTGACATTGGTGATATGTTCAATCACAAAACAGAAAAGTGCTTTTACAATCAATATTGCTCTATCTGTGACATGAACAACCACTCAACCAAAAGCCATTATTTTAACAAATATAGTTCAGTCTGTGATACATCTGATTGTTACTTCAATCAGAAGGGGTTGAGAATTCCCCAAAACAAACCCATCTCAATATCATCAGGAAAAACATTACGTCACTCAATGACATGAGTAAAACAAGAGAAATATGGAAAAGTCAAAGAAGTAACCATTCTATCAATCAAAAGTCTGACTTTTCAAAACACAAAATGATCTTGAAAATAAAAAAAATGGTTTAAATTTCTTCAAAAGAATAGAGATCAAAGATTTCACTACTCATCTGACTCTTTTGTTATGTTGATGAGAAGACTCCTGTTAGGATCAGTGATCTACGTTTGATTGATTAGAGAGTATTGCAGCGGAAATCAAACAATGAATTAAACAATTCACAAGAACACAATTGATATTCATTATAAAAGTAAACGGTTATAGAGAGAGAGAATTCTGCGAAAGATATTTCATTCAATATGAGCTTTCGTGGTAACAGAATGTCACACGTACAATTAGGTCAACATCTCTTATATAGGAGATGTGACGTCTGCTGATGTCACTTGATAGTGACATCTAACAGAATTATTTAAACAACTGATAGTTAACACAACTACTGAAGATGTCAAAACAGCTGACATGTTCTTACAAAAATACTAAGTGTTAACTATCACTACAACTACTGAAAAGAAACTACTGAAACTACAACGACTGAAGAACATGCTCTTCAGTCGTTTTACAAGTACTGAAATAGAAAAGAAAACAACTGAAAGAAAACCATCACAACAACTGAAGAATGCTTCTTCACCTGTTGTAACAAACTCTAAAGGCTTCAGTACTTGTACTTGAACTTCAGCTAATGTCATTAGCTGATGTCTTCAGCTGTTGTCTTCAGTCTTTGTACTTCAGCTGTTGATCTTCAGTACTTTAGTGTTCAGCTGTTGATCTTCAGACTTTGGTCTTCAGCTGTTGAAGTCTTCAGTACTTTAGTATTCATCTTTTGAAGTCTTCAGTACTTTAGTCTTCAGCTGTTGATCTTCAGACTTTGGTGTTCAGCTGTTGAAGTCTTCGGTACTTTGTTCTTCAGCTGTTGCTCTTCAGACTTTGTCAAATAGCTGATCAAGTCTTCAGCAGTTGTTATGATGTCTGTGGGACTTAGAGGTTTTTCTGATTAGGCTCATTGGTTCTTTTGGTCCAACAAACTCCCCTGAACCAATGTAGCCAAAACCTCTAAACTTATTGAAGATGTCCTACTTATTATGGCAGAAAGATTGGTCTTTTTGTCTTCTAGATCAGCTCAGAAATGACCCTTGTAAGCACAGGCCTGGGAAGAAGTCTCAATGATCTGTTTGGCAAAGGATGAATGGGAACTCTGTCTTGGGGAACTGGACATAGAGTTGTTACCCCATCCATGAGATCTACTTCCCAACTATGAGTCTGTATGACTCCCTTGTATAGGCCTCAAGGAAGGTTATTTGTTCGTCAATGGTAAGCTCTTCTGCTTCTCCTTCAAAAAGTTATTCTGGCCCATAATACTCAGATAGGTATTTGACCTGCTTCCCATTTTTGAGTTCTATAGTTGTTATTACTCTATAAGCAAATTCATCTGGGTGATTACCCACTAAGAACAACTGGAGCTCATTCTTTCTGACTTCCTCAAGCCTCTTATATACTAACCCTTTTTCACCATTTTATTCTCCAGCATCTTTTGGGGTCAGTTTAGCTTTATAGGCTTTCTTGAAGTCATCTAGGATTGCCCAAGGTGATACTACAAAGACCAGTGAGATCACTTCATCTACAATCTTCTTACTTGGCCAATGTATCTCTGTGGAATGTTTTTCTTTTGAATTCTATGAGACACCCTGGGATCAGGCCAAATCCTCACTCTCTCCTTTTGATATTGAAATGTATGTTTAAGAGTGTATAACCTGAGAGCATGCTTCTTCATGTTGATGATTGAAGATGTGGCAGCATATGCTTTGTCAACTCTTCTCAACAGTTCCTCATCATGTTGTTTGTGAAGCTCTTCTTTTTCTGACTTCACTTTCACAGTTTGTCTTTGAGACTCAGGAGTAACTGTTGGAGGGTGACTTGTGGCCTTAGGCAACTGTATAATAGCTGAGAGTGGCATCATCGGCTATTGGTTTTGAGGGTAAGGGAATTGGTTTGGTGGGTTGTGGTTGTGGTGGTTATTGGGATAAAGGGATTGTTTTAGTGGGTTTTGGTGTGGGAATTTTGACAGGCTGTTCTAGCATTTTGGATGTGAGTTCGGCTTTAGATTGCTTGACTAGTTCAGTCCTGCTCCCAGCACTAGCTTCATTTAAGGCTTCAATAACCAATCCTTTGGTATATACTTTAGACGAACAGATCTTGGTGGTTATTGCCAAGATGCTGTCCCTGGACCATGCCTTGATTTCAACCAATGATCTACCAAGATACTTAGCTATGAACCTGATCATGATTTCCAGCCTTTCCCTTTCCAACACATCATAACTTGCCCATCTAGCTTTGATTTCTTCAATCTCTAGTCTTCTGATTTCTGAGTCAAGTTTTTCAGTGTCATGACCTTGCCTAAACAACTGATCAATGATGTTATCCATTGATCGGCTGTGTTCGGCATCAGCCTCCTTCACCATTGTCTCCAAGTCAGTCTCCTTTACATTCTTCCTTTTCTTGTATGTGACATGAAAGTCTTTAGTACTTTCAGTCACTTTCTCCATGTCAGCTTCCTTCACCTTCTCCTTCTCGGTCTCTTTCCTATCTGCAATCCTCTTTCTTTTTGATTTCACTGACTGAATCTCCCCTTTTTGGTTGCATTGGTTACAAGGGTTTGATTGTCAGAAAGCCTTTTGCTCACAACATCCTCTATCAAGGTTGTATACTGAGGGAAGCCTCTCATCAAGGGTTTTAAGGACTATATCAGTGATAGTTGGTGTGATGAGAGGTAAGGAATGTTGAAAGATAGCAGCTATTTGCTCAGGGGGGTTCTGTCCCTGAGAAATAGTGCCGAAGCAGAGGCAGGTGGCTGAGTGTTTTGGAGTGGCTCTGTGTATGGGAGACCTTCAGAGGAAGGTGCCATCTGTGGGGTTTGAGGGGTAGATGGTCTTTGATCCTGAGAAATTTTGGCAAGCAGCTCTTTGAGTCTGCTCACCTCATCCTCGAGATGGTGTTTTGGGCTAAAACATCATAAAAGAAGCCCAGGTCTTCATCAGTGTTTACTTAATCACCTGACCTCCTGATAGAATCAGGATGAACATGCTCTGAGTGTAGATCAGTAGTAGCATGTGCCCCTTGGTCATGGTACTGGGGACTTCCTGCCTCAGGGCCATGTCCTTCATCAGCAGTTGCCTCTGGTGAGGTCTTATGAATGTTACCAACTTCAGCCTGATCATATGCTAAAGCAGGAGAAGTGGCAGCCTCACCAGAAGTTCCAATCTCCTTTTCTACACTTGGAGATGGAACATTGTAACCCCTGTGCTGTGGGTTATCAGACACCATGGTCCTACCCCTCAATGGTTGAGGTATGCCCGTTGTAATTGGTTTCTGGGGAGGGGGTGAGGAGTGCAACTGACTGAGCACTTGTGCAACAATAATGTAGGACTTGGAGGGGCGGTTGCATGTGGAGATTCGGTAGAAGCAGATTGCACCCGGGTGAGTGGTGCGCTTCAATGGTAACCCTCTCAATTGAGATAGGTTCCAGCAATGTGGGATCCCCATATTGGTTGCAACAGGACCCTGTTGAGAGGATACCTGTGCGGCTTTGGCAGGTTGAGTCTTTGACATAACTGGGGGGTTAAAACCAGTATGTGTGAGCTGTGGTTGTGGTACAGGGGCATCCTCAGGGGACTTATTCCCTGAGTAGCCGTTTTTGTCTTTTTGTATTTGTGTTTGGTGGGGACTCTGGATTTGGAGGTGGTGGCTGTGGGTTCCAGCTGCGTGGGTTTTCGTAGCTTGGCAGCCTGTTTGAGTGATTCGTCTGAGTTGTGCCTGGAGTATACCTCAGGCAATACAGCCATGATAGGGACTCCAAGGCCAACAAGTCCCTCAGCTTTCCTGCTCTCTATAATGTGGCCATGATGAACCAAGGATATAATATCCATCGGTTAGCAATAGGTTTTGAGGCCATATCCAAGTTCAAGAAAAATTATTTTAGAAAAATTAATTTTGTTGCTCAAGGATAGAGAAGAATACCTGCTGCCACCTGGTTGACATTTGATCCCAGAAGAAGTCTTAGGAGCTAAGCAAACATTCACCATATGAAAAATAAGGCGCTCTACATCATGGAAATGCTTCTTCAGGATGGTAGAGGCGCTGAGGTTACCCTGGTATCCATGGTGGGCAAAGGATAGATTAGTGGTGCCCTTTGGATACCCAGCGGGGAAAGTGGCATCATCCAGTTGTAGGGTTTGGCGAAGGATTGCCGGAGTGATGACCACCTGTCGGTTGTTGACGAACGACTGGAGAGAGTCAGTGTTATTCTCCCCAGTGATGAGGGTGATGTTCGTCCAGAACTGATGGAGGGATTTGGCATGAATGGTAGGATTTAGAAGGAAAGCCGTTTTGTAGGGAGAATGGACCATTAGATCAATGGCATTATCGAACTTTGTCCAGAATGGTGATTTGGTAAGGTAGGCAACACAGTTGTGTCGTGGTTTAAGCTTCATGGTCGCCATTAATGTGAGAGAAGATGTGGAGGTTTTGAACGTTAGGTTTGGAGATAATGAAGCTCTGTAAGATTAGGTATATATAGGGTCAGGGTTAGAAAACAACTGAAAGGTCAGAGGTTGAAACAACTGAAGTCTTGGTTTTAGGCATCAGCAGTTATAAAACTACTGAAAACCATGGTTTTGGCTTCAGATGTTTGAAAAAAACTGAAGACTTGGGTATAGTCATCAGTAGTTGTGAAACTAGTGAAAACCTTGGTTTTGTCTTCAGGTGTTGTAAACAAATGATAACTTGGTTTTAGTCATCAGTAGTTGTAGAACTACTGAAGTCATGGTTTTGTCATCAGTTGTTGTAAACAGCTGAGGACTTGGTGTTAGACATCAGTAGTTGTGAAACTACTGATGACATGGTTTTGTCATCAGCTATAAAGGGTGAAACAGCTGTTGTAGAAACAACTGAAGAGAAAGTTCTCATCAGTAGTTTTCGTCAATTCTTAGCTTTTCAGCTGTTTCATACTATCCTCAACACTTACTCATCAGTCTTTTTGCTGTTTTCAGTTGTTTCATAGGACATCAGTACTTGATTTGTTTTTACTGATATCAGTAGTTATAACTACATCAGTAGTTGTAACTTGATCAGTTGTTTTAACAGAATCAGTACTAAATGTGATATGGTTACTAATGATCATCAGTACTTAGTTACTGAGATCATCAGTAGTTATCACTTATTCTAGCTGCAGCATACCAAGCCTTAACACTAGGTTTTGGAAAGTTGAACTATCCAAAGGCTTAGTAAAAATATCTGCAAGCTCATGAGCACTAGGCACAAACTTTGGATCAATCAGACCTTTTTCAAAACAGTCCCTAATAAAATGATGTCTGATCTCTATATGTTTGGTCTTAGAGTGCTGGTCTGGATTTTTGACAATGCATAGAGCTGAAGCACTATCCATTAATAATGGAGTCTTAGTCTCTGTAATGCCATAATCCAAAAGTTGGTTCCGAAGCCAGAGTACCTGAGAAGTACAACTTGCAGCTGCAATGTACTCTGCTTCAGCAGTGGATGTAGCAACAGATGATTGTTTCTTACTCTGCCAAGAAATCAAACAGTTGCCTAGGAATTGACATCCACCAGAAGTTGACTTTCTGGTTAACTTACACCCTGCATAGTCACTGTCTGAAAAAGCAACTAATTTGCAAGAGTGTCCAGTGGAATACCATAAACATAGAGATTGTGTACCTTGCAAATATCTAAAGATCCTCTTGACTACAATCAAATGAGACTCTTTAGGAGCAGCCTGAAATCTAGCACAAACACAAGTTGCAAACATGATATTTGGTCTAGAAGCTGTTAAGTACATCAAGGACCAATCATACATTTGTAAAGTGTTTCATCAACAGCTTTACCTTTCTGATTGCATCCAGTTGTGTGGTGTTGCACATAGGAGTAGAACAAGGCTTACAATTTTGTAAATCAAACTTATTCAAAAGATCTTTTGTATATTTTGACTGATGAATAAAGATTCCTTCAGCCTTTTGTTTGATTTGCAAGCCTGAAAGAACTGTAATTCTCCCATTGCACTCATTTCAAACCTTTGTTTCATTAAACATGTAAAATCATCACACAACTGGGGATCAGAGGATGCAAAAATAATATCATCAACATAAATTTGAACAAGTAGCTTATGCTGATCCACCTTCTTAATAAACAAAGTTTTATCTATGGAGCTTCTAGTGAAATTATTTTTAAGAAGAAAATTGGAAAGTGTTTCATACCAGGCTCTAGGAGCTTGCTTCAACCCATAAAGAGCCTTATCAAGTTTATACACCTAATCAGGATGTTTATTATCCTCAAAACCTGGTGGTTGACACACATAAACCTCTTCTTTTATTTTACCATATAAAAATGTATTTTTGACATCCATTTGAAAAACTTTAAGATTGTGGAATGCAGCATAGGCTAAGAACAATCTAATTGCCTCTAGTCTGGCTACAGGGGCAAAGGGTTCATCATAATCAATACCTTCTTCTTGTGAAAACCCTTGTACAACCAGTCTAGCCTTGTTCTTAACAATAAGCCCATTTTCGTCAGTTTTCTTCCTAAACACCCATTTAGTGACTATTGCACACTTACCTGGGGGTAGAGGAACTAGTTCCCACACTTGCTGTTTCATGAACTGAAGTAGCTCAAGCTGCATGGCTTCAACCCATCCATTGTCTCTCAAAGCAACATGATAGTTCTTTGGCTCTAGCTGACTAATGAAGAGAGCATAGAAACAGAAGTTAGACAATTGACTTCTTGTTGAAACTCCAGCATTGATATCACCAATGATTTGAGACATTGGGTGATTCTTCAGCTCTTGATAAACAATGAGATCTGTGCAAGTGTTTGTATAACCTTCAGCAACAGCAGATGGTGATGCAGACTCTTGAAACCAAGAATTAGATGGTAAATCAAAAGATGTAGAGGAATCAGATATCTCATCAGCATTTGTTGTGGATGGAACTGCTGAAGCTACAGGAACATCAAGTTTAGCAGACTCAGGTAGTTGATCACTAAACTTGAATAGGTGAGTATTGATATTATCATCATCATCAATACCACCAGGTGGAAGACATGCTACAGAAGATGAATTATCCACATGAGCTGCAACAACTGGAGGTTGATAACGAACATATTGCAGTATGTCCAGATCAAACAACTCCATAACGTTTTGTGGAATCTTGTCCTTTGGAGATTCATTAAACTTCACATGCAGAGTTTCTTCAACTATCTTTGTTCTGCAGTTGAAGACTCTGTATGCCTTGCAAGTAGATGAATAACCAACAAAATACCCTGCATCCACCTTAGGATCAAATTTGTGGAGTTGATCCTTTGTGTTGAGAATGAAACGGGGACACCCAAAGGCTCTGAAAAATGAAATTAGAGGAGCCAAGTGATGTAGAACTTCATATGGAGTCTTCATCAACCTCTGATTTACTAAGGCTCTATTCTGCACATAGAAAGCTGTATTAACAGTTTCAGCCCAAAAGGTCAGTGGCAAACCAGTGTCAGTCAACATAGACCTTGCAGCTTCAATTAGGGTCCTGTTCTTTCTCTCCACTACTCCATTTTGTTCTGGAGTTCTTGGGATGCTAAACTGCCTTTTGATTCCCTTTGAAAGATAAAAATCATCTAGTGTATGGTTTCTGAATTCAGTTCCATTGTCACTCGTTATACACTTGACTGATAGGAATACTGCTTCTCAACATACAACACAAAGTTTATAATCTTCTGAGCAACCTTATCCTTCGAATGCAAAAAGAAAGTCCATACAAATCTGGAGTAATCATCCACAATTACCAGACAGTATTTCTTCTTTGCCATGCTCATCACTCTCACAGGACCAAATAGATCCATGTGCAATAACTACAAGCAGGCAGTGGACTTAGGTTCTTCAATAGGAGGGAATGAGACTTTGTGATGTTTTCCTTTTAAACAAGCAGTGCAGGTTTCATCACAGTGGAACTCCTTTATTGGTAACCTCTCACTAAACTATTATGGATCAGCTGATTCATGTTTTTGATATTAACATGACCCAGCCTTCTGTGCCACAGTTTAGATTCCTGAGGAGAGGCTTTGGAAAATAGGCAAGGATGGCCTCTGAGAGCTGCTTTCTTGGAAAGATCTAAGGCATACACTCTTCCTGTCCTGTTGGCCCTCAGGAGAGTGTGATCATCCAACACCTTATCGATCAAATTCAGAACTTTGGATGACAGAATCCTGCAGTTCTGACTGGTGAAAAGAGCAACATGACCTTTATCACACATTTGACTGACACTCAAGAGATTGTATTTGAGATTTTCCACATGATTAACATCATCAAACTTTATTTCCCCATTGGAGACAAAGCCTTTGCCAATGATGTAACCCTTAGCATCATTGCCAAAAGAAACAAACTCCTTCTTTCCTTGAGAGTAGTCATGAAGAAGAGAGCTGTTCCCTGTCATATGCATAGATCCTCCACTGTCTACATACCAAATGCTACTTTGGCATGCCGAAGAACCCTGCAATCATAAACAATTAGTTAGTTTTTGAGACCCAAACCTTTTTGGTTTTGGGTCTATTCACATCAACAAATGGTAAACTAACAGATTTGCTATGAATAACAGCCTGAGGGGATGGAGATGGTGAAGAAGAAGAATCCTTTGGCATGGATTTTCTTCTCTGTGGTTTCAGCACAAGAGCATCTAATTGGTTGACTCTCCCTAATAGATGTTGAACCATCATAACAAGTTGTGTCTGAGTTTGTGATAAAGCCTTCAGCTCATCAGACACATTAGTGCTTGAAATTGATGGATTCCTGTGTTGTACCATCTCCCTTTGAGCAACCTCAGCTGTTGCCTGATTAACCCCTTGCTTTTTAGATTTCTTTTTGGATTTTGGGGTCATTGGTTTTGATGTTGCTGGTACAAATTTGGTTTCAAACTCAGTTTTCATTTTATCCATTTGCTTTTTAATATTCTCATTGTGTTTGAGTTTGGAACCCTTTTTATACCAGCAATCATCAGTAAGATTATTGAATAAGCCACATATTTCACATGGCTTTTTCTTCATCTTAAGTTGATCATCTGCTGAAGAAGATGAAACTACTGAAGACTTATTCTTCAGCAGTTTGCTATCAGTACTAGCAGTTTTCTTCCCTTTAGTACATGCAGTAGTTTGGGTTTGTTCTCCAGGTGTTATGACATGCTCTTTAGTACTTTCAGTACTTTGTGAAATACCACCTGGAGTGATCAACTTTTTGATCATGTGAGTGTCAGCATTTGAACCATCAACATTAGCTGATAGGTTCTGAGAGGAATTAATGCTGACTTCAACCTCTGATGGTGTTGTATCAGACAGTAGATCACATGATGAAAAGGATTGGTTATTGCTTTCTCCATCAGATTTTACCTTTGTTCTGGGAGTAAAATCTGTAGGAGGAGCAGTATTATTATAACCAATGCCAAACTTGGCATTGGAAGCAGACTGCTTACTAAGAAACATTTCAAAACCCTTGCAAGAATGTACCCATCGATCACACTCTACCTGGGTAGTTGCAAGTGTTTCTTTGAGGTCTCTATACTTCTTTAGAAGTACCTCTTCCCTAGCCTTATGATCAGTGATTTGACATTTAAGTTTGTAAATCTCATCATTCTTATCATTAAGCACAGACTCAAATTCAGCATTTCTTTTGGATATTATTTGTTCTAGCTCAATGTTCATGTTAATTAAAGCTACATTTGCTTCTCTAATAGATGCAAATGCAGCTATGCATGTTTTAGAACATACTTGGCTTTAGCCTCAGAGGATACCTGTGATACCTGTGGTGTGGAGGCATTAGAGGATGAGGTATCAACAGACTCCAGAGCCATAAGAGCAAGGTTTCCAAAAGGACTGTCACCACCATGTTGACCAGCACCAGAGAACAGTTGTTCATGACCAGACATATCATCTGGTAAACTGCTCCATTCAACAACTCCTGGGGTGAAAAAGCTATGTTGTTAAGGTTGAGATTGTTGATGAGATTGGGAAGGTTGAGGTTCAGGTAATGCTTGTGGTTTTTGTGCCATAGGAGCTTGAACCGATTGGCTGAGGTATGTAATAGCGGGGATAAGGATATGACATTGGACCTTGAGGGACAAAGTATGCAGGAGATATTAGGTGTGAATGATGACCAGAACTCGCAGGATGTTGCCCATTGTTTTGTGGACTAGTGCTTGGAAAAGTCACAAAGGGTGCAGAGGAGTTAGAGCCAGTTGATCTACACACTCTTGCAAAGTGTCCAAGCCTTTGGCATTTGTGACACCTCAACTTACTTTTGTCAAAACCAACTTTGGTTTTGCCAGAGAGTCCAGGAAATTTCCTGCCAGTTCTCTGGTAGAACTTTTGAGATCTGATATTAACTAAGGTCATTTGGCTTAGAATATCCATCTCTTCTAAATCATCATCAGCAATACCCTTCGGATCATCCACGATGAAGCATAAATTGTCACTATTACAGCTTGATTGACTATCAACACCAACAAATGCATGATCAGAACTGTTTGAAGAGAAATCTATATGCTCATCATAATTTCTTTTAGATGCAGCATATTCTGACTCATGACCAATCAAGGCAGTGTTCCCTAGTACAAAGTCATCAGTGAGCTTTCCTGATGATGCCAGTTTCCTTTTCTACTCTATCTCTCTCTCGAATGTAAGCAGTTTCCCATGAAGTTGGGTGAGAGATAGGCTATCCAGATTTGCACTGGAGCGTAGGACAATAGTGTAAGTGTCCCATCTCTCAGGCAGTGATCTGAGGAATTTGTTATTCATCTAGCTATTGGTGTATTCCTGTTTGACCATTTTCAGCTCAGAGATCAAACAAGAAAAACGCTCAAACTGTTGAGTCAGTGTCTCACCCTTTCTATGAGAGAATGTCTCATATTGTTGGGCAAGGATTTCTATGTTGTTTGCTAAAACCTCATCTGTTCCACCGAATTGTTCCTTCAGTGCATTCCAGAGGTCATGAGTAGTTTCACGATGCATAAGCCCTGAATAGATTTCATTAGGCAAAGCCATGGCTAGAATACCATGTGCTTTAGAATCAATCTCAAACAGTTTCTGATCCTCATCTGAGTATTGTTCCTTCTTCTTCGGAACCATTTGGTTGGTTTCCGGATTGTTCACCATAGGCTTATGTGGACCATGTACCACAGATGTCCAACAACCTGAACTGTTAACAGACGGGTGATGAAGCATCCTTCGTTGCCATATGTTATACTCAGTCCTAACCAGTATCGGAGGCTTGGTTGAGGAACCGGTATTGTGAGGGTCATTAGAAGGAGTAGTCATTCTCAGATTCAACCAAATTCAATTAAGCTTTAGCAGATTTAGAACAAAACACAAACAAACCAAATTGAACCAAGAGAGAGCACAAAGTGAATAAACGAAAGCAGCAGAAATTCAATAATCTATAACCAATTCTTGCAAATATGCTAATTCAATCAAACATAGATATCGAATAGCCATTTCAATGAACAATTGTTAGATCGATCAATGATTAACCTGCTCTGATACCATTTGTTAGGATCAGTGATCTACGTTTGATTGATTAGAGAGTATTGCAGCGGAAATCAAACAATGAATTAGACAATTCACAAGAACACAATTGATATTCAATATAAAAGTAAACGGTTATAGAGAGAGAGAATTCTGCGAAAGATATTTCATTCAATATGAGCTTTCGTGGTAACAGAATGTCACACGTACAATTAGGTCAACATCTCTTATATAGGAGATGTGACGTCTGCTGATGTCACTTGATAGTGACATCTAACAGAATTATTCAAACTACTGATAGTTAACACAACTACTGAAGATGTCAAACAGCTGACATCTTCTTACAAAAATACTAAGTGTTAACTATCACTACAACTACTGAAAAGAAACTACTGAAACTACAATGACTGAAGAACATGCTCTTTAGTCGTTTTACAAGTACTGAAATAGAAAAGAAAACTACTGAAAGAAAACCATCACAACAACTGAAGAATGCTTCTTCAGCTGTTGTAACAAACTCTGAAGGCTTCAGTACTTGTACTTGAACTTCAGCTATTGTCATTAGCTGATGTCTTCAGCTGTTGTCTTCAGTCTTTGTACTTCAGCTGTTGATCTTCAGTACTTTAGTCTTCAGCTGCTGATCTTCAGACTTTGGTCTTCAGCTGTTGAAGTCTTCAGTACTTTAGTCTTCAGCTTTTGAAGTCTTCAGTACTTTAGTCTTTAGCTGTTGATCTTCAGACTTTGGTCTTCAGCTGTTGAAGTCTTCAGTACTTTGTTCTTCAGCTTTTGCTCTTCAGACTTTGTCAAACAGCTAATCAAGTCTTCAGCAGTTGTTGTGATGTCTGTGGGACTTAGAGGTTTTTCTGATCAGGCTCATTGGTTCTTTTGGTCCAACAACTCCAGCAAAATATCATAAGCAATCTTCAAGGTCAACTCTAAATAGATTATAATTTAGAGGAAAGTATCAAGAAGTCACCATAATAGATAGGAAGAGGAAACCCAAGACCATCATGGCTTGGGTTCCATATTTTAATTAGTTCTTTTATGCTTGCAGGGTCATCCATATAGGTCCAATAGCTTATGGTACGTGGACAGTGGATGCTCCCGACACATGACTGGAGATCGTTCCCTCCTTCATGACTTCAAGCTTATACAAGGAACTACGGTGGCATTTGGTGAAGATTCACAAGGTGGTAGAATTACAAGTGAAGGATCTGTGACAAATGGGATGCTGAGCTTTGACAGAGTGAACTACTGTGAACAACTGAACTTCAATCTACTAAGTGTGTCTCAGATCTGTGACAAGAAATATTCAACTCACTTTACAGACCCTTATTGCTACATTCTGAAACCTGGATTTCAGATCTCTAAAGAATAGGTTGTCCTAAAGACCCCGAGGAAGATAATACTTATATTTTAAACCTGTGTTCTGCATCACCTAAAGAAGAAACATGTCTTTTGTCAAAAGCATCATTTGATGAGTCACAGCTTTAGCACAAACGTTTGGGGTACACAAACTTTAAAAACATGAACAAATTGGTCAAAGGAAACCATGTCATTGGTCTTCCACAAAAAGAATTTCACTTCGTTGATCACCATTCAGCGTGCCTCAAAGGAAAACAACACAAATCCTCTCATAAATCCAAGCTGGTGAACACAAACAATACTCCATTGAAGCTACTTCATATGGATCTGTTTGGACCAACTCATGTCATGAGTATTGGAAAGAAATAGTATTGTTTGGTGATCATTGATGACTTTTCATGATTTACATGGGTGTTCTTCTTACTTCATAAAAATGAGGCATCCCAAATAATTCAAAACTTTATCACACAAATTGTAAATCAACTTGATCTTAAGGTCAAAACAATCAGAAGTGATAATGTAACTGAATTTAAAAATGAAGACATGAGTTCTTTTTGTGCAACCAAATACATTGCTCATCAATTTAGTGCATCTTGAACTCCTCAACAAAATAGGGTAGCTGAAAGGAGAAATAGAACACTAATTGAAGCAGCAAAAACAATGCTAGCCAATGCTAAGCTGCCAATCACCATTTGGGCAGATGCAGTTAGTATATCATGCTTTGTACAAAATCAAACTCTAATTGTAAAAGAAAGCAACATGACTCCATATGAACTACTCTTTCATAGAAAACCATTCATTGGATTTCTTAAACATTTGGTAGTCCTGTCTAAATATTAAACACCCAAGACTATTTGGGAAAGTTTTCATCTCTGATGAAAGATTCTTTGCAGGTTATTCTTTTGTTAAAAAAGGCTTACAGAGTGTTTAATCCTAGATTAAACATTATTGATGAATAAAAAAATGTTCAATTCAAGGAACATTCGTTTCCTAAATCTACAAGTAGTCCCGACTGGTTGTTTGATATGGACTTATTTACAAAATTATTTGATCAATTTCACTTGTCTGATGCAGGAAATCTCCATTCAGGTGACACTTCTTCAGCTGTAGAAAGAAGAAATGACTTTCCATTGATTCCTCCTACAACTGCTGAATACATGAATGAAGATGTTCCTCTTCAAGTTGATCCTATTAGACAACCATCACAAAAACAGAGTGTTTCAACTGAAGGAGGTCCAAGCCTGTTACCATCACACTCAGATGATCTGTCAACTGAGATCAGAAATCAAAAACAAGCTACTCCTCCAACTAAAACACAAAGAACATCAAATGATGAAAGCAATCAAAGTGCTGTTGAAGCTGAAGCAGGAACTGAAACAGAGTCTGACAATCTTCATAATTCAACAACAGTACAAGATGAATGTGCCTTTGACCATAATGAACTGAATGTCTCTAATTTTGATGTAACTATTGCTGGTGATTCCAATCCAACCACCAGAATACCCAAGAATCATCCAGTTGAAACCATTATTGGTGAACTTAATGAGAGGGTGACAAGAAGCAAGTCCAGTATTGCAAACATCTGTTTGTTCTAATGCTTTCTATTTCAAACAGTACCCAAGAACATCAAAGAGGCTCTTTAATACAATAGCTAGATTGAAGCAATGAAGGAAGAATTGCTTTAATTCTAGAAGCAAGAAGCATGGCAACTGGTAGATCTTCCTGAAGGACAATATCCTATTGGTACCAGATGGTTATACAGGAACAAGACTGATGATAGATGGATCGCCATCAGAAACAAAGCAAGATTAGTGGCACATGGATACACTCAAGAAGAAGGAATCGATTATGATGAAGTGTTTGCACCTGTTTCCATATTAGAAGCAACCAAAATCTTTCTCGCATATTCTGCATCCATGAAATTTACTGTTTATCAAATAGATGTGAAGTGTGCCTTCTTGTATGGAAAGATTGCTAAAGAGGTCTATGTGAGTCAACCACCTGGCTTTGAAGATCCAGATTTCCTTCATAGAGTTTACAAACATGACAAAGCTCTGTATGGTCTTCACCAAGCTCCAAGAAAATGGTATGAGACTCTATCATCCTTTCTTCTTGAACATGGATGCGAAAGAGTAAATATTGATCAGACTCTTTTCAGAAGAAGAAGAGGAAAAGACATGCTATTAGTCCAGATTTATGTGGACGATATCATTTTTGGCTTAACAAACAGCAACTCTGCAAAGAGTTTGAGGACCTTATGCATTCAAAATTCCAAATGAGTGCAATGGGGGAACTCACTTTCTTTCTAGTGGTGCAAGTCCAACAAACATCTATCAATCAAAATACGTGGAAACTATGTGGAAGAAATTCCACTTTGCTGATTGTCAGTCTATCAGAACTCCTATGGATATTAAAGTGAAGATTGGACTTGATCAAGAAGGCAAATCAGTAGACTAGACTCACTATCGATCTATTATCGGTTCACTTATGTATCTAACAGCTAGTAGGCCTGACATTATGTTTGGTGTTTGTGTGTGTGCCAATATCAAGCTGATCCAAAAGAATCATATGTGAATGCAATCAAGAGGATATTTAGATATCTGAAGGGGAAACTAGCTCTTAGGTTATGGTATCCAAAGGAAGGAGACTTCAATCTCTATGACTTCACAAACAGTGATTATGGAGGATGCAACTTCAACAGAAAGTCCACCTCTGGCGACTGTCAATTTCTTGGTCCTGAACTGGTCTCTTGGCAATGCAAGAAGCAGGCAAACGTGTTTGTATCAACAACAGAAGCTAAGTATATTGCAGCATTAGCCTGTTGCTCTCAAGTACTCTGGATTCAAAACCAGATGCTTGATTATGGTTATAACTTCATGCACACACCAATTTACATTGAAATCATAGTAGCTATTTTCATAACAAATAATCTAGTTCAGCACTCAAAAACAAAACACATTAAAATTAGATATCACTTTTTGAGAGATTGTGCAGAAAAAGGGTTAATCAAATTGATTCAAGTACCCACTGAAAATCAATTGGCTGATTTATTTACTAAGACATTTGAACCTGGTAGGTTTGAATTTCTAGTTCAATCGATTGGCATAATTAACCTTGAGTAAAATCAATCAAAACATCAAAAAATCAAGTCAAAAATACTAGAAAAACACAAAAAGAGGTCAATTTTATGAAGAATAGAATATCATTGGAAATGATATAATTATAGTTGTTATATCATTCACCGTGCTTAATTTCAAAAATTGCAAGACTGTGATGACTTATCAGATATGTTGGCAGGCTCAACTTGGAAGATAAGATACATGCAGTGATGAATTAAAAATTTTATTCAATAGTGAAACACTCATCACAAGTACAGGTATGTATTGGCTTATCTGAGTGCATGTGTGTGTAGTAACCTAAACACACTAGGTAATGATGCTTTATGAATCTCTTTCACCTACATCAAGTTTCATCTTTGTTTTGCTGAGCAAAGACCTGATGAAACAAGCACATAGTGCAGATGTACTCATCCAAAAGATTCCCAATGAGGAACACATCCAAATTGGATGAATCCACAAAAGCAATACATTCCAAGTGAATGAACAAAAGAATCCTATCATGGATCACCTTCCAAAGTGAAGTGAAAAGAATCCTAATGTGGATCATCATGAAAAGGATCAAAGTAAAAGAATTCCAATGAGGATTAGTGAAAATGAGTTCTTATAACTTAAGTAATCTTGTAGGGAAAGTTGTGAAAAAGTTATACCATGCATTGTATAAGGATGGTTGATCATTCCATACTTGTGTGTGTGAGGTACATATTGAATAATTAAATCAACCAAAAGCATGATAAATATCATTTGCATCAAAATATCAACCTGGTATGAGTTTAAGAGGACAAACATACCTTCAATCATCAAGTTCATAAACATGTCCATTTTATCATAAAGGATGCACATGTGAAATGTAAGATTGATATGATCCCAACAAAAGATATACTTGTCTTCATTATTAATAATCAATGTATATAATAGTCAAAAAGTTTTTAAATCTTTAAAGTTTCTATCCAGATGTGGATATAAACTTTAAGGGGAGTAATTTAAAAGTTTTGATTAAATCTATATAGATTGTTAATAACATAAATTACTTTCTTAAAATTGAAAACAAAAGAAAAAGAAAATACATGTGTTGAAGCAGAAGTTATACCATAGTATCTCAGCCTATGCAGATTCTTGGAAGCATGAAAAGTCCAAGATCTGTCAAACACTGGGAAAGTTGTATCACTTCTGACATACAAGTCAATCCAAGCAAGAATTGACAACCTCAACACTCAACAACTTCATAAGAAAAATCAATCAATGACATCTCTTCATAACATGAAAAACCAAAACAATCACATTAACTTATGATTAAGTTCAAAAGTTAATGCAGGTAAGTGCATGGTTAATTCGGGTGAAGGTAACCCATGTTTATAACCAATGCAGGTAGCTTTTTATTTCCAAGTGAAACTAATGCGGACAATGATTGTACTCTACCGCATTAGTGTGTTACATGTATACACGAAATTTTGAAGTGTTAAAACCTATGCGGAACAAAAATGTTCTACCGCATTTGTCAATACGGATAAAATATTTTTCAAGTGTTCAACCGCATTTGTAAATGCGGATAACTTTTTAATTGTCCAACCGCATTTGTCAATACCGATGAAATTTACACTTCCCCATTTGTTTTACTCATCCGTATTTGTGGATGTGTATCTTCAATTTTCATGTATTTTCAATTTTCATGTATTTTCAAACAGAAATAAATAAGTGCTTAATCTCTTCTATCATAATGAATGATTATCAAGTAAATGTGGATTTTATTCTATTGCATTTGCTAGAGTGAGCAACGCTGAAAAATTCTGTTCAGTTGCATTTGCTACAGTGAGGAAATGCTGACAAAGTCAGGTCAGCCGCATTTGCTACAGTGAGCAATGCTGAAACAATTTTTTTCTGCCGCATTACCGCATATGTTATAGTGAACAAATGCTGATGAACTTCTTTCTTCCGCATTCGCCACAGTGCACAAATGTGGATAGAAGAAAATTGAACAAAACTTTCGCATTTGCTACAGTGCATAAATACAGATGACTAAAATCACAAGTTAACTCTTCCGTATTTGCAACAGTAACCAAATACGGATAGAAAAGTTATTTAAATATTCTCCTCCGCATTTACAACAGTAAACAAATACAGATGTATAAAACCATCCGCATTTGCTACAGTGTGAATTAAAATTTCAACCGCATTTGTTCTGAGACTTGTAAAATTTTGTAAAAGCCATTTTTTGACTATTTAAAGCAAGTTCAAAAGGTCATTTAATACTTTTCACATTTGAGAGACTCTATAGTGCGAAGAGAGAAAACATTGTTCTTCTTCATCAATCATCTTCTTCTTTAATAATCAAAGATTCAAGTTCATTTCACCCAATCTGTTCTCATATTAGATACTACACAACTGCATTATCAAACAAAAGGTGAAAATTTTTACATTGTGTTAAACCTAATATGTCGAATGTTTGAACTAATAATCAACTTAGAACCCTAGTTTAACAAAGAACACTCAAAATTAGATTTATTCCAAGAAAAGATGAACATTCTCGACTTCAATGAACATGCAAACTTTGTAGAATACGATTCAATCTGAATTTCTCAAAGTTATGTTTATCGCATGAACAGAGCATCATGAAACCGAAAATGTTGAAATCCAAACTTGAAATAATATTCAATTAATAATCAAAAAATCAAAATTTGATCTTCAAACATGATAAATCAAATAATAATGAGTATTCATGACAATATCTCAATCTGAAATAATTCCTATGGAACAGTATCGTCAAATGTTCATATTTGACCCTCAAAAGTCAAAATGATGAAGTCTGCTTAAAGTAGTACGTATATTATCATTAATCTAACTCATATGTCTCTAATGCAGGGTACATGGCTGTTCTCTTGTGGAGCAAGCTCCATAATGTTAGTGGTTTTCTAGACCCTGATGTACCTGAGGCAGAGGGGCTCAGAGACATGAACAGATTTATCTCCACAACCACAGTGGCTCATGCTATCACTGTCAAACCTATCATATATGAGAGACTCATAAGGTCATTCTGGAACTCTGATAAAGTGATAGATGATGATGGTGTGAGGTATTTATCTAGAAGAATTGATGATGAGCATACTCTGATCATAACTGAAGATTATGTGAGAAGGTGTCTGCAATTTGGTGATGATGCAGATGCACCAACTGATCTAGATGTTGATGATATCACTACCTTCTTTGCAAAAATTGGATATGAAGGAGGTTTTGAAGCTAAACAGATTGTGAAGGGGTTAGTTAACTTACCTTGGAGGTTTCTAATCCACATCTATAGCACTGTTTGCCTAAAAGGAAAACAGGGTGGAATGATATTCCAATCATCACTGCATCAGCAATTTGTGCTCTATGCACAAATAGGACATTCAACATGCCAGCTTATGTCTTAATGGTCTAGTATCGAACATACAAGAGGGAAGGAGATACAAATTCTCAATGTATCCAAGGTTCATTCAATGTCTGATAAATGAAGCATTCCCCAATCTAGCTGCTGAGGGACCGGTTCTAGATATTCCACATTATGATGCTAAGTCATACAAGTACATTTGGAGCTCACTTTCTTCTTCTACCTTGGATGCTTCAACAGATCAATCCTGATGAACAAGGTGAAGAACAACATGCTCTTGTTAATAAGCTTGTTGAAGAACAAGCTGCTGATGAGCAAGTTGAAGGTATTGATAGGCAAAGGTCAGTGTCACCCCATGATGGTGCAGGGGGTGATTCTCACACTGAACCTGAAATTCATGAGTTTGCATCTCCATTTGCACCTATACCAATCCCATCTCCACAAAGAACCCCACAACCATCACCATTATCATCTCCCCATAAATCACCAACCACTTCAATTCATAAATCACCTATCCCATCACCAATAGCTCAACCACTCACATCTCCACCTCATCACTCTCCAACACCTCCACCTCATCACTCTCCAACATCACCACCTCACCACTCACCAAAATCACCACCTTAACCATTCCTTACTAATGATAATCCAACTAAGTTTGGAGATTCAACTAGCTCATATAAAGAATCCAAATCATCTTCAGATGAGGAGGATCAACCTATGCAAATGCATGTAAAGAGAGTCACTTCTGAGACTGCTCCTTCAGAGTGTTTTGCTGAATCAATGTGAATAGGCCCGATGAAAAGGATGACTTGATCTCTAAGCTCATGCAAAAGATTGAAAGGATGAAAAGAATACTTAACATGAGAGCAAGAATCATTGATGATAACTTGAAGAAAAGGAGAACGAGTTGAAAGAGCTAAAAGAAAAATATGAAGCTGAAAAGAAAGAGAAAGATAAGGAAACTAACTACTTAAAAGCTGCCCTTAATCATTCCAAAGAAGAAATCAGTGGGCATGTTGATACTCTTGCAATTCAAACCATTGCTATGGAACAGCAAGAGGATACAATTGAAGAACAAGTAGAGATTATCTCCAATCTACAAAATCAAATTGAAAGCCAAAATAAAAGATCTCTAAGCTTGAGATGCTGATTGAAATTCAAAGAAGTGCTAAGGCTAAAGAAAGTGAAAAAGATGAAGAAAGAGTTGTAGCTGATGAAAAACAATCTTCTTCTGAGAATGATGAAAAAGAAGAAGATACAAGTTGTTGATACATATGTACCTAGATTTGGATCTTAATGTAATATGTCTTGAATGTCTTACGCTTATGTAAGGTTTGGGTACTTAATGAAATGAGAATGTTTGATTGTGATTTATAATGTTTAATATTTCATTAATGAGTTGTGTAGAACATATTGACTGGATTATATAGGTTTGTGATTGTTTGAATTGATATGCATAATGTTATAATAATGAATACATTCAAACTTGGTTAAGTGAAGTTCTCATGCGTCCGACTGGACCATGCACCCCAACAGTGGTCATGCGTCCGAATGGCCATGCGACTGAGTGTCCATGCGCCTAAATAGTCCATACGCCTAAACAACATCATGTGACCGACTCAGTCTCACGACTCAACACTCAGTCGTGCGAATGGATCAACTGCATGGCTCAATCGCACGAATGAACCATGCTAATGGGTCAGTTGCCCGAATGAGCAACCCTAACCTTCAAATACCACCTAATTCATGGAAAAACGCAAGCATTATACACACTTCGACTCCAAACATACCCTAGCCATCCAGAGACCTCTAAGATCATACACCAAGTTCATAGATTGGATTAGATCGATTCCTAATCGATTCTTAATGTTAGATTCAATACATATTTGTTTCTACGTGCGTTCTCACTAATTGGATCGCCAATCAAATAGGATTCCGCACTATTTGGTTAGGCATACACGTTAATCAGTTAGTACATCGTCAAGTACACGATCCCTAAGAAGTGGTATCAGAGCCTTGGCTCTTGATTAAGTGTTGATTCAATCGTTTTTTATACAAAAATTGTGTGTTTTCACTAAAAACGCAATCTTTTGTGTCAAACGGAGTCTTAGATGTTTCCTGACCATAAAGTTTAGTTTTTCCGACATACGGCAATTAGGGTTTGTGAAAATTCGAGTATTTGTGGCCAAAACACGTTTAACCTACGAGTTTTCAAACTTCAGCAGGTTCAGTCGCACGATGGCTCAATCGCACAACTGAGTTGACTTGCATTCCCCAAGCGCACGATTGGACTCATTCGTACGAATGAGAACTTTATTCAAACTGTTCAACCGCATTAGTTCATACGGACGACTGACTCATCCGCATTAGTTCAGTCGCACGATTGAACCAATCTCCTAGTTCAATTGCCCGAATAAGCCCAATTGCATACCTTCATTCGCATACATAAACAGGTTGTTTAAGAGTAAAGTTAATTGAAATGGAGGACCAGTTTTCAGCATACACAACAAGTAGAGACACTCGTATTCAGAACTTAATGTTATTGGAGAATGGAGTGGGAATTCATAATAAGCCCCTGAAGCTAATCAGATTAGACGACTACCCACAATGGAAGCAACATTTCGAAATCTACTTAAATGGAGTAGATACAAATTTGTGGGAGGCAATAGAATCGGGGTATAGCATGCCGGTTGGAGCTAACGGTGTCAAACATACATTAAGTGGCATGTCAGATGCACAAAAAGTAAAACACAACGTTGAGAAGAAAGTCTACGCTCTGCTTACTCAGTCTATTCCAAAGGACATCTTCCATCGGTACTCGGAATATACTCAAGCAAAGAAACTATGGGATGCGTTGGAAAAGACGTATGACGGAAATGCCTCACTCAAGGCCATTAAGGCAAAAGCTTTGAAGAAGGAGTTGACAACTTTTCTTCAATGGGAAAGGAAGGCCTGGACGATGTGATTGACATATTCTACCACTTGATGAGTGAGATGCACCCTCATGGAGTAACAACATGGATGGAGGATAAGGTATCCAACTTTGCAGATGGATTACCAGAGAAATGGGCTTCCTTCGTTTCAAATCTCAGACAGAATGGGATGCTCTCGAAGTTAGATATAAATGACTTCATTCTGAAACTGAGAGAGGAGGAGCTTAGGATGAAGTATAGAGCCCAAAAGGCCAACTATGATCAGAATCAGACACTTTACAACGCGACTCCTCAGGCCAAGATATCTGGAGCACCACTGCAGACTGCCTTTGTCTCAAGCTCAACAAGTCCAGCACAAGCATCTACTTCAAGGCCTGAAACGTCAGGGTCGTCTGGTACCCAGTATATTATACCTGAAGCCAATGCAGCAAAATTGAAGACCGATAACTTTGGTAAAGTGACTGTTGAGGTGGCCAGAGAACACATGGACCTCTTAGCTGTTGTAGTCCACTCCTATGATGGACTAATTTCTAGAAAGATAGGAAATTGCCACCTGGCAGATGAGGATTATGAACAGGTGGATGAGATGGAGCTGGAACGGATGGATATAATGTGGGCTTTGGCAAGTGCTGTCCGACGAGTGAAAACGTTTGTCAAGAAGACCGGACAGAACTTGGTTGCAACCAAGGACACAACTTGTGGCTTCAACAAGTCAAAGGTCACCTGTTTCAACTGTGGTGAGAAAGGGCATTTCAAACGGGAGTGTGTGAAGCCAAAGAAGACTGGTAATGACAATCCTTTCTCGTCCTTCAATCGTCAAGACAATGCCACAACTAGTAGTTCTACTTCATCAAGCAAGGATCCAGAAGCCTTGATTGCTAATGATGATGAAGGACAGGACTGTAGCTTTCAGTTCGTCACACAAGGAGAGTCCAACATAGCTAGTATGGAGGACCTTGATGACGATTCCGCTAGCGAGGGAGACATAGCAGTAGAGCTCGCGATGTCAACTACTGAAGACACTAAACCTATGGTCAACCACCTACCTAAAGAAGAAAAATCTATGTAAACTTCAGAAACACCTGAACCAGAGGCAACAGATTCTACATACATGGCTCATTCCTCTTCTACATCTCAGGTAAGTACTATTGACCAGTTGTTTAATAGTCATGCTTGTTTTGACTGTAATAAATTTAGAGAAAGCACAAATTTGAAATTTTCTAGGTTATTAGATCATAATGATACCTTAGTAAAGGATCTGGAACTGCGCACTGAAGCTAATAGAGTTTTAAAACAAAATGAGCATAGTTACAAGGAAAAGATAGGCCTTTTGAACAAACAGCTTAGGGAAACAAAAGTAGTTGCCTTTAACCAAGCTAATGACATTAGGTACTATCTTAACTCCCTAGAGGACGCTAAGAAGTAGAAAGTTGTTTTAGAAGTAGAAGTCAACTCCTTAAAATAAAAATTGCACAGTTGGACAAGCTCGTCTCACATTGTCCAACACTTAGTGAGAGAAAGAAATAATGGGGAGTGATTGGGATACAAAGTGGTTCTGCCACCACCTGAGACCTTGATGAACTCCAAAAGTAAACCAATTAATAATTCAAGGATCATGTGGTGACCACTCCTCTTGTTAGTGACTTAGATACCACAAGTAAATCAATTGCATCTGGCACTAAACAAAAGGAGTCCACTTCAAAGGAAAAATGAAAAATGCCTTGTGTTTACCTGGAAAAAGCGTTTGAAAAGGTTAATTTAAAGTCAGGTTCAAACAAAGTCAAATCAGAACCCAAAAAGATTGTTACACCTAATCAATCACGCACATCATGTCAAAGTCCAGGTAAACAAGAACTAAAAGATGTAGAACCAGGTAAAACAATTAAGTTTGTAAAACCCAACCATACATCTAACCAAGAAGTGTCTCAAGCTAAACAAAATAAGGTCAACCGTGTGACACCTATATCTCCACAAAAACATTTAAACGTAAAGTTGAAAGCAAATCCTGCTACAATTATGGAGAGTACGGTCACATTGCGTCTCACTATCCTTATTATCAGATACCGAGGAGGAAAGTTGAACTTCCTAGATCTTTTAAGAGGAACTCAGTGACGCCTCCTAAAAGGGATAATGAACCCATAGTTCAACCCATTAGCCAATCGTTTGTTATCACAAACAGGCCTTACACAAAGCTGGTCTATGGAAAGAAAAATCCACCTCAGCATCTGAAAATGAGAATAAACAGACATCTGAGTTTTCCTCAACCTCAAATGGTCAATGGGTTGAGTTTATGTTATGTGATGCCTCGGGGAAACCCAAGCCAGTGAAGGCTTGGGTTCCTAACAAGAACTAAAGTTTTCATTGAATGTGTAGGGTGTTCGCTATAGTGCTAAGACTAACACGGGATTGTAGATAGCTGAGCATCTAGGCACATGACAGGGAACAGAGATCTCTTATCAAACGTCAGACAAATCAAAGGAGGACATGTTTCATTTGCTGGAAACAAAGGGGGTTACATCACGGCCCAAGTAGAAGTGGGAAATCAGAAAGTTAAGTTTGATAAGGTAAACTATGTCCAACAATTACAGAATAACTTACTTTATGTTTCTCAAATATGTGATAAAGGCTTCAAAGTAGTCTTTGACAACAAGAAGTGCTACATTCTGAAGAAGGACTACATGATCCTCGAGGACCAAGTTCTAATGTCAGCTTCAAGATATAATGTTATTTATGTCCTGGATCTTTGAAAGCCTCCACAACGGGTCGTGAAGTTCAGTGCTTCTTGTCCAAAGCTACTAAAAAGGACTCTATCTCCTGGCATAGGAGAATGGGACACATCAATCCAAGGAAGATGAATCACTTGATCCAGAACGATCTAGTGAGGGGAGTGAACATCAAAAACTTCCAACTCCCGGATTTCTGTGTTGCGTGCAAGAAGGGCAAACATACAAAGAAGTCTCATAAGGAAAAGAAAGTTCATTCCATAGAACTACCTCTTGAGCAGCTTCACATGGATCTGTTTGGTCCCGTCAGTACAAGAAGCATCGCAAGCGACTTGTACTGCTACGTAGTTACTGATGACTACTCAAGATTCTCTGGGTAATGTTTCTGAAGTCAAAATCAGAATATTTGAATCCTTCAAGGAATAAGTAACTAAACTGGAATCCCTATACACTCCTCAGATGAACGGTGTTGCTGAACGAAAGAATCACAGCTTGATAGAGACCGCACGGACTATGCTAGCAGAATCGAAACTACCTATTCAATTCAGGAATGAGGCAGTTGCAAATGCATGTTATACACTCAATCGAGTTCTGGTAGTTAAACGCCATGGAAAAACATGCTACGAGTTACTACAACGACGTAAACCAAACTTAGAGTATCTCAAGCCGTTTGGCGCTCCGTGCATTCTGCTAAAGAAGACTCAGGAGGGAAATTCAATGAGAAGGTAGATGAAGGGATCTTTTTCAGTTCAAGAAGTTGGGAGTATGGACTCTAGTGGATAGACCTAAAGGTGCTAAGGTCATTGGCACCAAATGGGTCTTGAAATGCAAGAAAGATAATCAAGGAGTGATAATCAAAAACAAGGCTCGGTTTGTCGTTTAGGGTTTTTGACAAGTTAAGGTATTGACTACAATGAGTGTTTGAACTAGTGGCAAGAATGGAAGCAATCCACATCTTCCTTGCCTATGCATCGTATATGAAGATCAAGGCAACTAGATGTGAAGAGTGCGTTCCTTCATGTTGAGATCCGAGAAATAGTGTATGTCAGTCAACCCAAGGGATTTGAGGATCCATATCGTCGGACAGAGTTTACAAACTTGACAAGGCGTTATACGGGCTTCATCAAGCTCCAAGGGCCTGGTATGAGAAACTCTCGACGCATCTTGTGAAACATGGTTTTCGCAGGGGAGTCATTGACTGTACACTGTTTATCAAGGAAAAAGATTGAGAGTTATTGCTGGTACAATCTATGTTGATGACATAATCTTCGGTTCCAAGAATGAAGAATATGTAAAGAGTTTGAAGCAGTAATGAAGGCGGAATTTGAGATGAGTGCAATGGGAGAGATGAAGTTCTTTCTTGAGTTACAGGTGGATCAGACACCAAATGGGATCTTCCTACATCAAACCAAGTATGTAGGTGATATTCTTAGTTGGTTTGACATGGAGAATGCTTCCACAGCTGGAACTCCTCTTGCTACAAATCATGATGTAGCACCCGACGAGAATGGTGATATGGTGGATGCCACTACGTACCGAGGGATGATTGGATCTCTCATGTATCTCACTGCCTCACGACCTGATATCATGTATGCTACATGTCTATGTTCTGATATCAAGCAAAGCCTAAAGTGAACCATCTTATTGGGGTCAAAAGGATTTTTCGTTATCTGAAGGGTACACCCACACTTGGGTTGTGGTATCCACATGATGATGACTTTGAGCTTACGGCGTATAGCGACTTGGATTACGGAGGCTGCAAGATGAACTACAAGTCTACATCAGCAGGGTGTCAGTTCATTGGGAGAAGATTAGTTACCTGGCAGTGTAAGAAGCAGACCTTGGTTGCATTGTTAACCTGTGAAGCCGAATACGTTGCTGCTGCAAGTTGCTGTTCACAAATCATATGGATTCAACAGCAAATGCGGGATTGCAGTTTAAAATTCTTTTCTACTCCTATCTTTGTTGACAACTTTGCTGCTATTGCAGTCACCAAAAACCCAGTCCAACATCCTAAGACCAAACACATCGGGATTAAATATCACTTTATACGTGATTGCTTTGAAAAGAACTTAATCGATGTGGTAAAAATAAACACATATTTTCAACGCGCTAACCTCTATACAAAGGCTTTTGACAAACCACATTTTCTATATCTGTTAGAGGTCAACGACATTAAAAAGAAAAATGAGGTCCTTCCTGATGATGACCATGTGTAGTCCGATGGGTCATGTAAATTTACTTTTCCTTTTATTTCTATTTTTATTTTTCATTATTTAATTTAGTTGCTTAATTTTACGTTGGTTAATTAATATTGGTCTTATTGTCTTGCCTATTAAAATCCTAAAATGCTAATCCATTACGGTTTTAAGATTTTAGGGGGGAGAATAGGTTTAGACAGTATAAAGAAAATGAGGGAGGAGAGGTAGCTAAAGAAAAAATAAGACCGTGGTGATACCGATTCAATCTTTGGAATATGATAGTACACAGGAACAAACCAATTGGGACTTTAAAATTTAATTTGAAAAAAATGCAAAGCTCAAGTATAAGTCTGTGTAGTCTGAGCAAAATAAAAAAGGAAATATGATAGATAAACTAGCTACTACTACGGTAACACAAAGAAAGTAGACCTAGAGGTTGCTAGACCACAGATGATATGTTGGTAGATTCAACATAATAGATGACTTGACCTTTTTGCTGATCTCAAGATTAAACTAAAATGTTTGACTAGCTATGGGTAACACCTTATCCCTGTTAACACAATCAACAAGATTCCAATAAGGGGTGACGAGCAAAATAAACGCAATGAATATGTGCGTAAGATCTGTGCAAAAAGAATGAAATTGCTCAAACAAGAAGATAGGTTATGTGCCTCTCTGCTATGCGGTGGCACTGACCTGAGGATAAGCATAACCTATATATTCTAGAATTCATTGTTGTTTGTCGTCTCTATGCTGTGCGGTGGTACTGACCCGAGGCTTGGATTTTCTTCGAAAGTTCTATGAATAGTTTCTTCTTGAATACTACCCTGAGACCACTCAAAAATCTCCTAAGGAAAGTTGATTATGATATAAGTGTGGATCCATAAATGCTTGTTGAAATAAACAAACCTTAAACCATCACCAATTGTGTTGAAAGTCTGTGTATGGATTTAAGAGGACAAATATACTGACAATCATTGTGGCTACAACTCTTGAACGTTCAAATCAGTGTGGGACCTAATGGTACTAGTATGATTTCCTAAATTTGCTAAATGACTCTTGATGAAAAACAAGAATAGAGCATCAAAAGTTTTAGATAACCTATCACCCGAATGATTTGAATATCCTGTATAATTCCAAACTGACTTGTCCATGTATGATTTAGATGAATTAAAGCTGCCTTTTCTAGATGAATAATTTCTTAGATTTATATCTGAGGACTTAACCCTCACAAAAACACAAAAACATGTCTTAGTTTTAAGTTATAGTTTTATTTCTTTTATTTCTGTTTAAAGTTTGTCAATTTCAGTTTTTGTTTAGTATCGGACTATGTCATGGAAGTTGACAGGGAGCCTTATCATTTAAACGGTCATGTCTGAGGTGACAACACGTGCTTTCAAATAACAATGGGTCACGTCTGAGGTGACAAATTACTTTAAACAGACCACGTCTGAGGTGGTCAAAAGTTTTTCAAGTTAAAATGATCATGTCTGAGATGATCAAATGCTCATAATGTTTAATCAAAAGATAAAAGTGTGGAATGGTCTTAAAGTCAAATCCATGAGTCTGACCCATTCGCACGAATAGACTATGAGTATGGACCAATCATAGGAATGGACCATACTCATGCCCTAAACAGCCGAATGGACATGAGTATGAACCATTCAGTTGAATGGATTATCAGAATGAGCTAGTCGACCGAATGGAGGTGTGTGAATGAGTCAGTCGCCTGACTGAAACCCAGTCGGCCAACTAAATGTGAGCGACTGAGCCAATCGCACAACTGGGGTCCTTTCGCCCAAATGAACAGAGAGAATGGGTCCAGTCGGCCGATTGAACTCAGACTCAGTATAAATACGGCATAGTTGATCTCATTCGACTTATCACCCCCTAATCGCCCTTAATTCGCACACACTACCGTTACTTTGCCCAAATTTCATTAGATCAAGTTTTCTGATTCTTATTGATATATTGATGATTGTAGATTGATATACATGTACAATGTCATGATATCTCACTGAAATCTGATGAAATGGTGCCATAACTTTAAGATTCTCGACTCAAACAAGAACCGGACAATAAATGGGCTAATGACCTACTTAAACCAAGTAAAATGTTAAAATTGAAGGTTTTAGGTTATTAGATATGTGAATGCGAGTTTAAAGAACCGGTGCACAATGTCTAATTTCATATCTTGGTTAAAATTCAAATCTAAGTCGGTCGAACAGTGGGTCATGCGACTAGTCATCAGTTGAACAAAATCGCACGATTGAGCTGGTTGAATGGCTCAATCGTCCGAATGGACCATACGAATGAGCTTAATCGGCTGATTGAACCAATCGCAGGCTTAGTCAACTGACTAAACTCAGTCTCCTGTTCAAACACCCAACCGAATCCAGTCACATAACAAGATAAATGACTGAATCCAAACGCATGGTTAAATCGCATGAATGAATCTGGATGAATTCAACCAAGTTAATTAAGATTGATTTGTCTCGTGTGGATAACTAATGTCTCTGTGTCTTGTGTTGCAGATCGATGGATGATAGATGGTCTATCAACCCCAAGCACATTATATGTGCTCACTTAGACCACACAACTTGGAATAGTGCTGAGTTTGCAGAGATCATCACTTTTCTCAAGTGATCAAGGATCCACAAGGCCATTTCTACACCATGCACTCCTTACAGGTCTGAACAACAGGCCTTCTGGGAGAATGCATCTGTTGATCGATCATGGGAGCCGTACAGCATACAGAGTTCTATTTGTGGCATGGATATAGAGATTACCGTTGCAGACATTCAGCGGGTACTTGAGTTGGGAGATGATACTGATCACCCCACCAGACTTCACCACTAATTGTGAGAGGGAGTTTCATGAGGATTAAGTACTCTGGTGACATAACCTCAGGTGTGCTCAAGAAGAGTAACCTGTGCCCCCAATATAAGTACTTGGAACACGTCATCCTGAAGTGCATAGCTTCACGAAGGGGTGGGTTCGATGACCTCTCAGACCAGATACAAAATGCCTACGTGGCACTTGTATTGAACTACCCCTTCATCTTTTCGAGCATGATCTTCTCTTACCTTATAGAGAACTTGGAGGCAAAGGGCAAGGAGGGTTTCTGCATTTACCCTCGGTTCTTATAGATGATTTTTGAAGAGAAGCTGCCATCGCTGCCAAAGGAGCGCCATGACGCTGTGGCTTTAGAGATTATGGATGATACGACATTGGGTCGTATGAGGGTTTATCGGGGAAAGCAGGTCAAGCCTCCAGTAAAGAGACTTATAGGCCATCTTGCCAAGGTGGACTACATGGCACCGGGGAGGCGTAAGTGGCGTCACGTAGACAGTGACTCTGATGTCGAGCAGTTACAGCTCTCGGAGGATGACTCCGACGACAACAACAGCGGTGATGGTGAGATGCAGGGCCCACTCAAACAAGGGCCCCACACTGCGATATAGCATCTCCAGCATCTACCCATGATGGAGTAGAGACTGGAGGATTCTATCAGGACTTCATACCTAATGAGGAGGAGGATACTGATGAGGAGCCCCTCACTCGGACTGTTGGCAGCAAGGTGGTGGACACAGAGCGAGGGCTCCGGGCGGTTGGTGAACGCCCCGGCAGATCGGGAGAGCCTAACACGGATCCGACCTTTGCTCCCGATCAGCCAAGCCGTGTTTCAGGGGGAGCATCCTCCTCGAAAGGATCGAGGAAGAAAAGGATGGCTCAGCTGCACGGCCTGAAGAAGAAGAGAAGACTGACCTTCATAACCACCACCACTACTACCACCACTCCACGTACCACCACTACCACCACTCCACCTACCACCACTACTACCACACCCACTCCACCTACCACCACCACTACCACACCCACAGCACCACCACCTTCATCTATATTACCCCTAATCTTGACCATTGCCACCACCACCACCACTAGCCATCAAGCTGCACTATCATCACCTCATTTCCATATACATCTCGATCACCTCTACCTCCCTTTGGGGTAGAGGAACAGCTGCACCATCATCCTCCTTTGCATATACATCTGCATCACCTCTACCTCCCTTTGGGGTAGGGGAACAACTGTCAGCGCTGAACCGTATGGTGATGCGGCTGTTAGTGACCGATGACGAGAAAACTGCACAGATTCGTCAGTTAGTAGATCTTACAGCTGCACAATCTCAACAGATTCTCAGCAGGCTCGATTGATTGATCAACAGGCTCAGCATGTCTCAACTCCAGGAGCAACATGCCAAGAAGATTGAGGAGCTGGAGGCTGCAAACAAGTCCATCTTGCTAAAGTTCAAAGGATCCAAAGAAGAGCCCTTGAAGATTGGAGAAGGAAACGAAGACGATGATACTGATGATGATAAGAGTGATGATGATGATGATGATGGTGATGATCACGAGGGTGATATAGATGCAGATGGTGATGATGATGAAGACGATTCTACCGCTGGGGGTGCCACATCTGCATGCGAACAGAGGACCAAAAGGACTCAAGATCAGAGTGCCTCCACATTCGCCTTGGTAGCAGAAGAGCAGAGGATACAAGATAAGAGTAATGTTTAGTTATTTATGTTATTGAAATCATTTGTATTTGAATCCTGTATTAAACTTCTGTACACAATGTTTATATCTTGATTATTGTTATTTGGTATTTCTGTCTTGATTATTAACTAATGATTGTTGTGTTACATGTATAAATCAAGCAGATCCAAACTTTTAAAGGGATGAACATGATGTTGCTCCCCTCCAATAGATCAAGACTCAGCTCATGATGATTCTTGATCTGCAAGGTATTGTTAGGAGATCTGTGATGTACACTGCTGAAGAAGGAGAGATCATTCACAATCTCAATGACGAGCAAATTACAGAAATGTTCAAGCTTAATCCCGATGAGATTGTAAAGGACGCTCCAACCTTTGTAGAAACCAGCGACGATGAGCTTAACGACATTGATGAAACAGAGATAGAGGATGTCACGGCAGAGCACTATCCCGAGTACGCTGACAAAGAGGGAAATGTGGTTCCCAATTTGGGTGACTCCCTGGTCGGTGATACATTTGAGATATTGGAAAAGATGGAGCAAGAGTCCGAGAAGGTTGAAGGACAAGCCCAAGCCTCAAACCCTGATGTTGATATCAGAAAGGCTGAATGCGCTGCTTGTTTTGAGGAGATCCGAGCCCAACGTGTTGCTCCTAAACAAAATGCCTACACCAAGCTCTACAATGTGAAGAAACATCACAAGGTGTCTGGCAATATTATTGCGTGGGCACATTTTGATGATCTTACTGTTTACACAGTGAAGAGAGAGAAAGGTATTGAGTATTTTAGATTCCCGTATGATCTAAAGACTCTACCTGGTTTTGAGCTCAACCAGCTAGCTAAACTAAAGCTGTTATACGCTGACCCGAGAAAGATGTCAGGCTAGTTTGAGGCTACCTGAATAAACAGTACCACACCAGGTGGGTCAACTTCAAACCTCAACAACCTACGAGGTATATCAGACGTTCTGAAGTTGATCCCATAACTGGAAAGCCAAAGATAGTGCTGAAGTGGAGTCCTCCACAAACAATGTCAAAGATCCCTCTACGGGAAATGCCACAAGACTTCACTCCTCACTTCAAATGGTGGTACTATGATTGGAGAACAGGGGAAGCTGTCATAGTTCTGAACAAAGAGGGCAAAATGGATACTATCAGGGTATTCGACCCGATGTGGCTTACCAACTTGTCAGCTGACGACGTCTACACTCTATACAAGTGGCCACTGTTCTATGACAATAGGATATTGTACAGGCCCTCCAATTCCAAAATGTGATGTGACTCTTCTTTGTATTTGAAATACATGCAGGAGTCATAAGAGAGGAAAAATACAAGAAGTATGAGGAGGTTACGAAGAAGGTAAGACGATAGATAGATCTAGGTCCAAGAAGGAGTTTGTTGATACATATGTACCTAAATTGGATCTAATGTAATATGTCTTGAATGTCTTACGCTTATGTAATGTTTGGGTACTTAATGAAATGTGAAGGTTTGATTGTGATTTATAATGTTTAATATTTCATTGATGAGTTGTGTAGAACATATTGACTGGATTATATAGGTTTGTGATTGTTTGAATTCATATGCATAATGTTATAATAATGAATACATTCAAACTTGGTTAAGTGAAGTTTCATGCGTCCAACTGGACCATGCGCGCCAACAGTGGTCATGCGTCCGAATGGCCATGCGACTGAGTGTCCATGCGCATAAATAGTCCATACACCTAAACAACTTCATGTGACTGACTCAGTCGCACGACTGAACACTCAGTCGTGCGAATGGATCAACCGCATGGCTCAATCGCATGAATGAACAATGCTAATGGTTCAGTCGCCCAAATGAGCAACCCTAACCTATAAATACCACCTAATTCATGGAAATACGCAAGCATTATACACACTTCGACTCCAGACGTACCCTAGCCGTCCAGAGACCTCTAAGATCATACTCCAAGTTCATAGATCGCATTAGATCAATTCCTAATCGATTCTTAACGTTAGATTCAATACATATTTGTTTCTATGTGCGTTCTCAGTGATTGGATCACCAATCAAATAGGATTCCGCACTATTTGGTTCGGTATGCACGTTAATCAGTTAGTACATCATCAAGTACACGATCCCTAACACAAGCAAATCAAAGAATGAAGAATCAAGCCTAGAAATGGTGGTCTTTTCTGGAAAATCGGATGCGACATAAACTAAGAAGGCTGAATTTGAAGAACTGATCAGTGCACTAGACAGCTTCACAACTGAAGAATTCCTAACTGATGATGAATTTTGGGATTTCATTGCTGACCAGAGGACTAACACTCAACCCATTGTGGTCATTCCTCAATCTCCATTCCCTTGGAGAAGGAGTTGAGTATGCAAATAGTGCCTGTTGTGTTATTGTCTAAGGAGAAAAAAGATATGATCAGAGAGTTTTGTGAAAAAGACACAGAAAAGGAAGAAAAAGCAACTCATGATCATGAACAAGTACAAACTGAGGCTGAAAAAGTGTCTGAGGAGATTAAAAAGCCTGAATCCTCTTTTGGTCCTTCACTTCAAACCTATACGAGAAAGAGAAAATATTTATCTGAAAATGCAAAGGACAAAAGACCATAGTGGAAGAAGAGCATGTGAAGAAAAGTAAAATAGATGATCCAAGAAGCTTGACAGCTATAGCTGAATTCCTAGAAGAACATGAGCAGGCTGAGGCTCAATTAAAGAAAGAAGTTGCTTTTATTGACCTAGAAGAAGGAGACATAGAAGGAGGATATGATGTTAAAAAGGTTGTAGATGTGGATAGTCCTATGCAAAAAGAAAAATATGTGGATGAAATGGTGGTAAAGGCACAAACAGATGACCTTACGATAAAAGCCACGTTCTTGATCAATCATGGGTATGATGCTGATGAAGTATTTAGCATGACATATGAGGGCATGAAACCTGAAGAAGAGAAGTCAACAAACAAATTATGATAAGTCCATTGCACCCAAAGTTCACAAGTCAAAGTTGTCTGTCATGAAGAAGCAATCTTCAACTCCTGAACCTCTACATCCTAATCCCTATAAAATGATTGATAGGGAAATGAAGGATTAGCTCACCATTCAAGGCTTCACTAAAAGGAAATTGGGAAACATGAAAACTAACTCACTGAAAGCTGCCACGCTCAGATTAATCAATGAAAAGAAAGAAAGGCTAAAGTGGTTTGAAGAAGAAGTCCTCAATCAAAAGCCAAGATCAAGAGTCTATACACAAGGCATGCAACTTACACATAAAGATCAAGACTATCTGGCACCTGTTCTTCACAGATATCTAGAGTGGTTTGCTAAACCCTCCCAACTGAAACTTCAGGAAGGGTTAACCACTGCTAAGATGATTAGAGGTGTATCTACTTCAAAAGGCAAAATTGACCAGAAAATTATTTCCTGGAAGTATGATAGTTCATGGAATATGTTCATGGTTAAAAGAATCTCAGGGCTCGTGCAAGTTTTTATAGAGTACACTGCTCTAGTAAATGCCCTTGAGATTCATGACCTCAAAGAACTGGCTAATCTGGAACTAATCAACCTTAATGCCATGTTCAGAGGGTATGAATTTGAAGGTATACTTAAAATGTTCAAAAGAACCAACAACTTCAATTCATTGAAAGCCATATGAATGAGAAAAAAACAAATCATTCAAGAACCCTCTAGAGATGAAACAGACAAAATGAGCAAAAGAAGTAGTGTTCCAGATCTAAAAGTGAAACCTACAGAATCATTGAAAAGAAAAATGGTGGCTAGCACTCATTCCTCAATACCAATCTCAAATGGTTATTATGATGAGAAGACCTATGAATGGATGATTGAGAGGAAGTGGGGAGGTAAAGAAGGTGCAGAAATCAGAATTTTCAATGGTTATCAAGTGAGACTATTAGATCAATCCTATATTCACTACATATACACAAGGCACTTCTGAGAGATATCAAACAAATTGGGTGAAGAAGATCTGCATTTCTTTCTGAAGTGCATAAAAATATTAAAGTTGGCATATGATCAGATCAGTGCTAAGAGGGAGAAAAGAAAGAAGAAGAAAACACCTTTATAGTTGGGCAACATTGTCAAACTAGAAGTTGATACAGTGTCTATTTAGGAACCAATTTCATTTAAGAAACTACCACTAGAAGCCATTCACAATAGGAGCAAAATGAAGATACATGTACTAAGCAGGGAAAAGATGAATGAAGCTCAAGACTTTGTCAACATGATAAAGGCAATTTTGAATCCAGCTCAAGCAGCACCTTTTACACCATCCCAAGACCCAATAGAATCATCACAACCTCAATCACTACCCAAACATTGAAGAACATAGGTTGTATATCCTTAGGGGAGTGTTGTTAGACCCTGAAAGGATAATACATGCCAATTCAATGGCTGGGTTGATGGTTGCTCTGCTGGATTCCCACAAGTCCAAGAAGTATACGGATGAAGATCCTGCACAAAAGAAAAACCAAGTATGGCTATCCGTATTTGTAAATGCGGAAGGCATAAGACAAATACGGACAAGTATTTGTTCTTCCGCATTAACAAGTGCGGATGATCAAAAAGTAATGCGGACAAGATTTTCTTCATCCACATTTTCCAATGAAAATGACCAGACAAATGCGCAAAAGTATTTGTTCATCGACATTAACCAATGTGGATGACCAACATACTAATGTGGAAGATCAAGTAAAGAAATGTTGATCAAGTAAACTCATCCGCATTTGGCAATGCGGATGAACAAGATGTAATGTGGATCAAGACTTAGACTAGTTCTGATGTAATAGGTCAAGGGTAGTTTAATCATTTTGTAAAGGCATCTTTTCTGCATATAATAGAATAGAAAACCTCATACATGAGGTGACAGATTTTAGAAAATTAGAATATTTTTTATTCTCTAGGTGCATTATTACCTTTCTTGCTAAACCCTAGTAGTCATTGTAATTAATCACCTTTATTAATATATACAAAGCATTTATAAGTATTTGTTCTGCATTGAATGTTTCTTGATTGTATGATTCCGCCATTCAATCATTAACTCAACATTATATTTGATCCTAAGTGAGAATCTCAATCTCACAACCCAGTTAACTCGGACAATTTTTTGTACAAGTATAAAGGACTTCCGAAGCTAAGTATGGAACTTCCGAAGGATATGGACTTCTTCCGAAGACAAAGTGCAAAATTAACTTCCGAAGGAAAAGCTCCAACTTCCGAAGACAAAGTCTTCTCTTCCGAAGTTCAAGATTTAGAAGAAATCAAAGACAATGACTTTCAAAGTAGAATTACCCAAGCCACAGAAGAAGCAACCTCTTTCAAAATATAAAAGGCTTCAGAAGAACTTGTTCTTCTGAAGGCAATTAACCTTCTGAAGATGCTGCTAATGAACCAGTGGACATAAGTATGGTCTCTGATAATCCATTTCAGACCTCTCATACTACACGACGTTTTCCTAAAAGCCCATGTAGTTGACTATACTTTATTCCACTATTCACCTTTATATGTTAGTACAAGTTACCAACTTTAGTTGGTGACAAAAGGTAAGTCATGGACACGTCATGACTACCATATCTTAGATAAGATATTATTTTAGATACCTTAAACTATAACTTTGTAGTATTTGCTTTAGTTAGAGGATTCTAGCTGGTATCAATATATATCCGGCTGTAGATCGTAGTATATATAGTTTCTCATTGTAACTCTTGTAGTAAGCTTGTAAGAGTCTTGTAAACTTTGAGTTGAGAAATAATATATACAAGTATCTTGAAATTATTCTCTTGTGCTTTTCTTGTGTTACTTAGTATATTATAATCAACTCTTAGAAGAACTTTGCTTCTTGAGTGTTTGTTAGTGAGTTTGAGAGATAATACTTGTGTTGAGTATCAAAACCAATCTTGTAATTGGTATCAGAGCTTCTTAGGCTCTTGATTGTGTTATCTAACCATCCTAATCAACCACTTTTTTACTCACTCTTTTACTACACTCAAAACATGACGTTTAACCAAAAATTTGAATGTGAAATGAGCACGATGACTAATGCACCCATCATGACCCCAGAGAACTTCAAACAATGTAGCAGACATATAGAAGGGTTCATCAGATATAAAGATAGCCGCATATGGAGATCCATTGCCCATGGTCCCTACAAGCCAAAAGTGGCTTCACCTGCTGGTGGTGGTGCCTTGTTAGAGAAGGCAGTAGAGGACTACTCTGAAGAAGACCTCAACCAAATAGACAACGATGAAAAGTCAATGACAGTCCTGATAACAGCAATTCCCAACTCCACCATGGTGGGATTTGAAAATTGCACAACTGCTAACGGACTGTTTGATGGCTTAACCCTGATGTACTACAACTACAATGATTCAAAGAAAGATTCCCTGAAGCAGTAATTTGAGAATTTCACTCATATTGCTGTAGAGACCTTGCACCAGCAATACTTCAGGTACATGGATCTTACCTCTTCCCTTCAGTCTATGGGAATAGTTCTTGAATTGAGAGACCTCTCAAGGAAATTCATGAGTGCACTTTCCAACGAGTGGACGTTCTACTATGTCTCCATCAAGAGGACATGGAACCTGAACACACTCACAATGATTGAGCTATATGGTATTCTTGATGGATACCGTGTAGAGATGGAAAACAAGAGTGGCCGTCAAGGAAGTAGATCTTCAAGCCTTTCCTCAAGCAACGCTCTCATGGTTGCTAAAGCTAAAGACCCCCCAACCTCAGCAGTACATGTCGTACTCACAGCTACCATCCACCTCTTCTGGGCCTTACATCACCTTTCCTGAGACCCCAAGGTCTCAACAAGCTCAGCCCAGTCCCTTTCAAGACAGTAGTTCTTTTTCTTAGGGAGTGGACATTCTAATGACTTTCAATTCTGTTTTGAAGATCTAGAGTGTTCTAGCCCGGATGAGGTGGAGTACATGGACATAGTCCAACAAATGGCTCTACTAACCTACAGGGCAAAGAAGTTCTATTAGAGAATAGGAAGCCAGTTCCCTCAGAACCCAACAAGCAGCAAGTTCGGGTTTGAAAAAGCAAAGGCCAAGTGTTACAACTGTAACCAGCTGGGTCATTTTGTTAGGGAATGCAAAGCTCCCAAATCAATCCCGGGATCTGCTCATGCCTCTTCACATCCTTCCACACCAAAAGCTGTCGGAAAATCAAGTGAAACTGATGCTGTGGCACAAGAAGTTGATTAGAGCTTTATGGTCCAAGATGTCACCCGTGCACAGGCACTCATGGTTGGAACAGACAACTCTAAGGTATACGATCATCTCTATATGTTAGAGGACCGTGTACTAGACGGCGTACTAACTGATTCATGTGTATACCAAATCAAATAGTGCGGAATCCTTTTTGATTGGCGATTCAATCAGTGAGAACGTTAACCTGATCGATATAAGATTAATCTAAACGTTAAAAACGAATAGGAATCCATCAAGAACAATCTATGTACTTGGTCTGGCTTTCTTGGACGTTTTGGACGGCTAGGGTATGTGTAGGAGTCGAATTCTTCAAAGTGTTTGTTTTTCCATGAATTAAGTGGTATTTATAGGTTAGGGTTACTCATTCATGCGACTGAACCATTAGAATGGTTTAGTCGTGCGACTGAGTCATGCGGTTGATCCATTCGGACGACTGAGTGTTCAGTCGTGCGACTGAGTCAATCTCATGTCACAATTGTGCGACTGATCCAGTCTCCTGATTCAGTCGTGCGACTGGTTCATTAGCATGCAGTTGTTCATGCGTAAGGGCCATTAGCATGTTCCATTCGCATGAGAACTTCACACGATTAAGTTTAAGCATGTTGCACAATCATTATTGACTAAGAACTATGTAAACAACCACAACCCTATATAGTTAGTTCAATAAGCATTAACACGCAATAATCAATGAACTATTAAACATTATAAGCATAAACCACACATTGTATTTTATTCAAACCATCCAGTTACATATATGTAAGACATGAAAGACTTTTTACATTAAGCTCATAAACTAGGTACATATGTATCTCCCATGGCACTCATTTCAAATTCTACCTTCATCACCGCTTCAAATTCTTTACATAATTCTTCATTCTTGGAATCAAAGATTATGTCATCAACATAAATCTGAACAAGCAGTAGATCACCATCATTTTCTTTGATGAACAGTGTACAGTCAATTATACCTCTGTGAAATCCGTGTTTCACAAGGTGAGTTGAGAGTTTTTCATACCATGCTTTCGGGGCTTGGTGAAGCCCGTAGAGAGCCTTATCTAGCTTGTAAACTCTGTCCCGATGATATGGATCCTCAAATCCTTCAGGTTGGCTGACATACACTATTTCCCGGATTTCACTATGAAGAAATGCACTCTTTACATCTAATTGATAGACTTTAATCTTCATGTAAGAGGCATAGGCTAGGAAGATATGGATGGCTTCCATTCTCGCCACAGGTGCAAATACTTCATTGTAATCAATTCCCTCGACTTGTCGAAATCCTTGAACTACAAGTCGAGCCTTGTTCCTGATGATGACACCGTGGTCATCTTCTTACATTTCAAGACCCACTTGGTGCCAATGACTTTAGCACCTTTAGGTCTATCTACCAGTGTCCATACACCTAACTTCTTGAACTGAAGACGTTCTTCTTGCATGGCACTCACCCATGCCTCATCATTTAGGGCTTCACTGACATATTTTGGCTCGAACTAAGACACAAAACAACGATAAGCACCGTCGTGAAGATACCCTTTGTCCGTTACCGAGGCATAATCAGCTGTATACAGCTGATTTCTTGTCTGGACTCCTAATCTGACATCCCCAATGACGTTGTCCAGAGGATGATAGAAGTTTAGGCATGATCCAAGAGTGGTGGGAACAACTACCTCAGAATCAGGATTATGAACGTTTGGTTATGTATCTGAGGCAGTAAGAGTGTGAGGTTCCAAAGACTCAAAGGCATCAATGTCAGATGCTTGTGGACTTGCAGTAGTAGGAACCTGTTGCTCCTTAGTGTCCTCATCATTCTCCATGGCTTCATCATCAGAGGACGAGTCACTTACATCGAGTGCTCCGCCAGAGTGGGTAGATGATTCACCTTGTGAGCCAGATGATGTAGAGTCCTGTGAAGGTGTGTTTAAGAAATCATACTTCATTTTGGCTGCTAACTCATCATCAGAAGAGGAGAGAGGGATGTTGAAGGACTTGAAGAATCCATCATAGTCGAAAAAGAAGGCGAGTCCTTTTCCAGCAGGAGGGGTGGTGTATCTCTGAACATCGACGTTACACCACACCTCTACTTGACCCGTTGAGTTGTTGTAAACTCTCTTATTCAGTATGTTGTATCCTAGAAAGATGCCCTCTTCAGCCTTCTCGCTAAACTTTCCTTCCTGAGTTTTCTTCAGCAACGTACATGGTGCTCCAAACGGTTCGAGATACTTCAGATTTGGTTTACGTCATTAAAGTAACTCGTAACACGTCTTGCCATGGTGTTTTACCACCAGAACAAGATTTAACGTGTAACACGCATTGGCCACTGCCTCATTCCAAAATTGGATAGGCAGTTTCGACTTTATTAGCATTATGCGTGTTGTCTTTATTAAGCTTCGATTCTTTCTCTTGGCAACCCCATTCATCTGAGGAGTGTAGGCAGAAGTGAACTGGTGCACAATTCCCTTTTCTTTGCAGAAAGCCTCCATCCATTGGTTCTTGAACTAGGTTCCGTTGTCTGAGCGTACTTGTCTTACCTTCAGCTTGCAGAGAGACTCCAATGTAGTTACCAATTCTTTGAATGACTCAAATATTTCTGATTTTGATTTCAGAAACATCACCCAAGTGAATCTTGAGTAGTCATCTGTAACTACATAGCAGTACAAGTCTCTTGCGATGCTTCTTGTACTGACTGGACCAAACAGATCCACATGAAGAAGCTCAACAGGCAGTTCTATAGAATTAACTTTCTTTGCCTTATGAGACCTCTTTTTCTGTTTGCCTTTCTTGAAGGTGACACATAAATCCAGGAGTTGGAAGTTCTTTACATTGACTCCTCGCACTAGATCATTCTGGATCAAGTGGTTTATCTTCCGTGGATTGATGTGCCCTATTCTCCTATGCCAAGAGATAGAGTCCTTCTCAGTAGCTTTTGACAAGAAGCACTGAACTTGATGATCCGTTGTGGAGGCCTTCGACAGATCCAAGACGTAAAGGTCATTATTTCTTGAGGCTGACATTAATACTTGTTCATCCGGAATCACATAGTCCTTTTTCAGGACATACAAGTTCTTATTGTCAAAAACTACGTTAAATCCCTTGTCACATATTTGGGAAACATAAAGTAGATTATTTTGAAGTTATTGAACATAATTTACCTTGTCAAACTTGACTTTCTGGTTCCCTACTTCCCCTTGGGATGTGGTGTACCCTCCTTTGTTTCTAGCAAAAGAAACATGACCTCCTTTGATTTGTTTGACATTTGATAGGAGTTTCCGGTTTCTAGTCATGTGCCTTGATGCTACGCTATCTACAATCCAAGTGGTTGTTTCAGCACTATAGCGAACACCCCGCACATTCAATTGAAAACATTAGTTAAGGTGAGGGACCCAAGCCTTAACCAGCTTGGGTGTCCCAAAGGCATCACGCAACATGAATTCTACCCATTGTCCACTAGAGGGTGAGGGAAGATCATTTGTCTTATTGTTCTCATTCCCAGACATAGACTTTTCTTTCCATAAGCCAGCTTTGTGTAAGGCATGTTTGTGATAAATAGACGAGTGACTCATAGGTTGAACTTTAGGTTCACTGACTCTTTTTGATGGAGTTATGGAGCTTCTTTTGGAAGATCTTGCTTTAATGTCATAAAGTTCAATCCTTTTCTTTAGTGTCTAATAATAAGGACAATAAGACGCTATGGGCCCATACTTTCCACAGTTGTAGCATTATCTGCTTTCAAATTGACGATTTACCTGTTTCTCTGGAGAAATATGTGACACACGAGTGACTTTATTTTGTTTGAGTTTTGACACTTCTTGTTTAGATGTGTTATCTTGTTAACAAAATTAATTGTTTGAACATCGTTAACATCTTTTCCCTTTTGTGTATTGGACTTAGACATGCAGCACGTGATAGGTTAATTTGTTTGGTATTTTTTGGTTCGGAAATAGACTTTGTTGGACCAGAATTTATTTTAACCTTTTCAAATTGTTCGTCCAGATTAACACAATGCATTTTACCTTTTGATTTTGAATTGGCATCCTTTTGTTTAGTGACAGATTCATTCGGTTTACATGTGGAATTTGGATCACTTACAAGAGGAGTGGACACAACATGATCCTTGATTGGGTTATTATTTATTGGTTTACTTTTGCATTCATCAAGGTCTCATGTGGTGGTGGTACCACTTTATATCCCAAACCCTCCCCATTGTTGCGCTCTCTCACTAAGTGTTGGACAATATGAGAAGAACTTGTCCAACTATGCAGTTTTTGTTTTAATGAATTACTTCTTGTTGGACCTGATATGCCCAAGACACATACAAGATTAATGTGGTTAGTACGTTATGATCCAAGTCGGGTCATACCCAATAACAAGCTATACAAACACCAATTAGTATTTATTTGTTGATGATATCAAACAAATAAATAATGACACCAATTTAGAAAATGGGTTTTTCTAAAATGTTGCTTTTGTAAAAGAACAACATTATGTGGATAATTTGTTCATTAGAAATTGTTTGTTTCATTATTTAAATTGGTTAAATAATAACAAATAAAAGTGTGTTATTGTTATAAAATTAAAAGAGGTTTTAATTTTATAAAATGAAGGGTAAGAGTAACTTTTTTTATAAAATAAATGGGAGGGAAACCCATTTTGGATAGGGATTTTCGGCCGCCCATTTGGGGCCTTGGGACTCCCTTTTTGGTCTTGTTTTTGCAAGTCATTCCCACTAGAACACTCTTCCATCATTCACCTTTCCCTTACACACACTTCTCTCTAAGCAACTCAAACAAGAACTCTCTCAAAAGAGTGGCTGAATTTCGGATTTTGCAAAGGGAAGGGCTGAAATTAAGAAGATTAATGACAATTCCACTACTCATGCTCCAACACCAATATCAGTTGCTTCTCCAACCTTCTTCAAAAATTCAAAACAGGTAATATTACTTTGTTTGTTCCTGTAAGGTTTGTTAAAGAAGGAGACCAGGTGCCTCACCACCTTGACCATCATCATGGTCATCATCATCGTCGTCTTCTTCATCGGTTGGTAGCTCAATCGGCTCTACATCTGAGTCACTATCATCGTGACGCCACTTCTTATGAGAGGGTGCAACATACTTTTCCCTAGCCAAATGCCCGAACAGTCTCCTAACCGGAGGCTTCACCTACTTCCCCCGGTAGACCTTCATCCGACCTAATGTGGTATTGTCCATAACCGCAAGAATAACTGCATCGTCTTTCTCCTTTGGCAGTGAAGGAAGCTTCTCGTCAATAATCATTTGTAGGACACGTGGGTACATACAAAAGCCATCCTTGCCCTTAGCTTTGATGTTCTCGATCATGTAGGAGAACAGCATGTGTGAGAAACTAAACGGGTGGTTCAGCACCAGAGTGACATAAGCTTTCTAGAATTGATCTGACATCTCATCAAACCCTCCTCTCCTAGACGCTATGCACTTCAGGATGACATGAGCCAAGCACTTAAACTGGGGGCACAGGTTGCTCTTGTTGAGCACACCTGCGTTGATGTCCCCATTGTACTTCATCCATAGAAAGCATTCCCGAACAGTTAAAGGGTGGACTTTGGTTGGGTGGGTACCATCCTCACCTAGATCCAGGACTCGCCTTAGATCGTCAGCAGTAATGCTAATCTCCTGCCCAAAGATCGAGCTCCATATACTGTGGGGCTCTATGGACCTGTCTACTGAGGCACCTTCCCAGAAGGTCTGCTGTATAGATCGGTAGGGAGTGCATGGAGCAGATATGGCCTTGAATATCCTCGATCTCCTCAGAAAGGCTATATCCCAGTAAACTCGGATGCGTTCCGGGTAGAAGCATCTAAATGAGCACAGATGTTGTGCTTCGTGCTCATGGTCCATCTATCAGCCATGTTGCTACAAAACAAGAAGCATATACGTTAGATTTATGCATAATAGAAGGTAGTTGGAACTAAGCTGTTCAATCATACTGGTTCAGTCGTGCGATTGAAACATACGACTGAGTTTTAGTCGTACGATTGAGTTTAGTCGTTCGATTGAGCCTGCGGCTGAGTTCAGTCATGCGATTGAGCTTGCGCCTAAAATTTGTCGTATACTACACCATGCGGTTGAGTCAGTCGTGCGATTAAACCCATACACATGCTGCATATGTGTGATTGAATTGTACGCCTGGCTCAATTGTGCGACTGGGGTTCATCAGCATGACCATTCACATCCTACACTATTGAACACTCCAGATTTGAATCTTTGTCAAAACATTACATTAGACGTCGGGTTTAGACTCATTTGACTCGTAGAGACTCGAAAATACACTTAATGTCCTTTAAAATAAACTTTTATGTCCAGTTAAGTGGTCTAATTTAGGTTTTAGTCTCGGTTCTATGTTTTAGCCCAATCGGCCCTTAAGATACGATTAAGATGTTCACTTGGATTGATTACAATCGCCCAGTACCTGTAGATGAGTTGAGTAACTGTTAGAAACACAGATCCGTAGGTAAGAACAGTCAAATGAAATTTAGGCAGAGTATGATTGTATGAGTGATTTCAGAGGACTTGAAGGGTGGGAAGGGTTACGACTGATTGACCCCCTTATTTATACTATTTTAAGTTTCAGTCATGCGACTAGACTCATACTTATGCTCAGTCGTGCGATTGAGCCCATACTCGTGCTTCAGTCGTGCGACTGGCTCACACTACTTCATTCATTCGTATGATTGGTTTAGTCTTGTAGTCCAATCGCATGGTTGTCCCATACTCATGGTCCAATCGTGTGACTAGCTCATACTTATGGTTCAATCGTGCAATTGGCTCATCCTTATGATTCAAGCGTATGATTGGCTCATACTTATGAGTTTGACCTCATACACTTTCAAACATTTAAAAAATTTAACCTTTGATATAACATTATGACCTCTTAACACCATTTGATCACCTTAGACATGATCCTTTTAGTTTGGAACTGATTGATCACCTTAGATGTGATCCTTTTATTTAAAACTGATTGGTCACCTCAAACGTGACCCCTTTTAGTAAGTGATTCCCATAATTCGTCTAGTTGAATAGTCCGATATGTACACTACAAAAGACTAGAAGATAGAAAACAACTTCGAAACTTAAAAGAAAAAAACAAGACATGTTTTTGTTGTTTTGGGTTTGAGCAGAACAACTTCAAGTTAATTTTATCTTTTCTGGAAAGATTCATTATGGAATCATACATGTAAATCATAATCATTTGGGACCTTTTTAATATGCACTTTGATGCTAGATTCTTGTTTTGTCTGAGAGTCTAGGACTTTCAAGAAATCATACTAAAGCTATAAGATGCACATAATGATTTTGACTGTCAAGAATTGCAGCCACGATGATTGTCAGTATACTTGTCCACTTAAATCCATACACAGATTTTTGACGCACATTGGTGATGTATTAGGTTACATTACTTCAATAAGCATTTGTAGATCCGACACTTATATGGTAATCAACATCCCTCAGGAGATTTTTGAGCGGTCCATGGGTATTGTACAAGAAGAAAATATTCTAAGAGCTTTCAAAGAGATGCCAAGCCTCAGGCTAGTGCCATCGGACAACAGAGAGGCGGAAACAAAAATGAATTCTAGAATATTTAGGTTATGCTTATCCTCAGGCCAGTGCCACCGCACAACAGAGAGGCACACAACCTATCTTCTTGTTGGAACATTTATTTTTCTTTTGCACACAATGCACCAACAACATTAGTCATTAGCTCGATTGCTTTTAGTAGTTTTTCCATGTGCTTTGCTCATATTTATGGTCATCCGCACACATTGGTGGCGTTTATTTTGCTCGTCACCCCTTATTGGAAATGCGTTGATTGTGTTAACCAGGGATACGATGAGAACCCACAGCAAGTTGAACAAGTTAGTTTGAATTTTAATTCACTAATGAAGTCTACTCATCTATTGTGTTGAATCTACCGACACATCATATAATGAACTAGCAACCTCTAGGTCTACTTTCTCTATGTTACCTCAGTAGCAGACTAGTTTAACTATCATTTTTCTTTAGTTGTGCTTAGACTTCTCAGACTTGTACTTTGAATTTCGCATTTAGAGCAAATTAGTTTTGAAGTCCCAACCAATTTGTTTTCTATGTACTATCATTTTCCATAAAGTTTGAATCATGATCACAGATTTGATTTCATTTCATTCAGCTAACCTGTCCTTCCCCTAATATTCAAAAACCGAAAATCTTTTTTGTGTTTTGGATTCTAATAGATAGGAAAATAAAAGAAAAGAAAAGAAAATAACTAATAACCTAAGAAACTACTTGTCGGACTAAGAACTGTCTTCGTCTTGAATCACATCATTTTTATTTTTCACGCCATTAACCTCTAAAAGATATAAAAACCTAGGTTTGTCAATTGCTTTTGTGTAGAGGTCGGCGCGTTGAAATTAGTATTAATTTTAACAACATCAATGAATTGCTTTTCAAAACAGTCACGTATAAAATGATATTTAATACCGATGTGTTTTGTTTCAGGATGTTGGACCAGATTTTTGGTTATAGCAATTGTTGTAGAATTATCAACGAAAATAGGAGTGTTAGAAAATTGCAAACCATAGTCGCGTATTTAGCTTCACATGTTGACAGAGCAACTGAGGTCTGCTTCTTACATTACCAGGTGCCTAACCGTCTACCAAAGAACTGACATACCCCTGATGTTGACTTGTAATTTATCTTGCAACCACCATAGTCCAAGTCACTATACGATCTAAGCTAAAAGTCATCGTGATGAGGATACCACAACCCGAGTGTTGGAGTACCCTTTAGATAACGAAAAATCCTTTTAACCCCAATGAGATGATTTACTTTTGGTTTCGCCTGATATCTGGAGCAAAGACACGTGGCATGCATGATATCAGGACGCGAGGCTGTGAGATACATGTGAGATCCGATCATTTCTCTGTACATGGCGGCATCAACCACATCACCATTTTCGTCGGGTGCCACGTCATGGTTTTTGGCTAGTGGAGTTTCAACTGCCGAAGCATTCTCCATGTCGAATTGATTGAGGATATCTCTTACATATTTGGTCTGATGCAGGAAGATTCCTTTTGGTGTCTGATCCACTTGTAAACCAAGGAAGAACTTCATCGCTCCTATGGCACTCATCTCAAACTCTGCTTTCATTACAACTTTGAATTCTTTACATAATTATTCGTTTTTAGAACCGAAGATTATGTCATCCACATAAATCTATACCAGCAGCAAATCTCCACCCTTTTCTTTATGAACATTGTAAAGTCAATAACTCCTCTGCAAAAACCATGTTTCACAAGATGAGTTGAGAGTTTCTCATACCAGGCTCTAGGGGCTTGATGGAGCTCGTAAAGAGCCTTGTCTAGTTTGTAAACTCTATCTCGATGATAAGAATCCTCAAATTCTTCGGGTTGACTGAGATAGACTATTTCACGGATTTCACCATGAAGGAATGCACTCTTCACATCTTGTTGATAAACTTCAATCTTCATGTAGGATGAATAGGCTAGAAATATATGTATTGCTTCCATCCTTGCCACCGGTGCAAACACTTCATTGTAATCTATCCCTTTGACTTGTTGAAATCCTTAAACTACAAGTCAAGCCTTATTCCTGATTATGACCCTTGATCATCTTTCTTGCACTTCAGCACCCATTTAGTGCCAATCCCTTTAGCACCTTTTGGTTTGTCCACAAGGGTCCATACTCCAAACTTCTTGAACTGTAGGAGTTCTTCTTGCATCGCACTGACCCATGCCTCATCGTTTAAGGCTTCACTCACATATTTTGGCTTAAACTGAGACACAAAACATCGATATGCACCATCATGAAGATATCCTTTTTCCATGACTGAGGCATAATCAGCTGAGTATAGCTGATTTCTTGTCTGTACTTCCGATCGAACATCCCCAATGACATTTTCCAAGGGATGATAAACATTTAGCCAAGATCCAAGAGTGGTGGGAACAGCGACTTCATTATCCAGATTGTGAAACCCAGGTTCAAGATCTATAGCTGTTGGAGTATGAGGTTCCGAAGTGTCAGAGGCATCAGGATTTGATGCTTGTGTATTTTCATTTTTAGGAACCTATTCCTCTTGGTCCACATTGCCAGTCTCAACTGCTTTATCATCAGAGGATAATCACTTACTTCAAAGTCTCTCCCTGAAGGGCTAGAAGTATCATCTAATGGAGCAGTTGATGTCGAGTCTGGAGGAGGAGTGTTTAGAACATCATTCATCATCCCTGCAGAAAGCTTGTCATCAGTATGAGATGGTGGCAGATTGAAGGATTTGAAGAATCCATCATAGTCGAAGAAGAAGGAGGGTCCTTTTTGATGGGTTTTGTCACAAGTAAAACACTTACTTTAACCATTTAAACTATGAAAACGCAGCGGAATTAGAGGTTTAACATATGGTTTATAATCTGAAAATTTTTTCCATATTAAACCACCAACAAAACCCAAGAATGAGGATCGAAATGTATGTGAAAAATATGCTATCAAACAACACAAAACAACCATAGGGTGTTAAAATAAAACAACCTTTCTAGTGCAAATGTTGTAGATGAAAGAGATGATGTTCTTGAAAGTGTAGCATTCAAATGGAAATCCTCAAACTTGTATAGCCACAAGCCTAAACAAACACCTAATCTTGTTAGGTAGAAGAACACCAAGATGTACTCCCTTTTGAACAATCCAAATCAGCCAAGAAGATCTTGAAGTGCTGCCAACAAAAATGATTTTTCCAGCCCTTTCTTTCTTCCCTTTTGAACGAAATTGATTGTTCTTTTTGAGAGGTTTTGCTTTGTGTGTGTGAGAGAAAAGTGTGTTAGATGATTGAGTGAAAGAGTGAGTTAAGTCTTGCAAAGAACAATACAAAACACAAGCTGCCAACAGCCCATATGGGCGGCCGAAATCATCAACCCAAAAAATGGGTTTCCCTCCCATTTGAAAGTTTTATAAAATACTATTTCAACCATAAGATTTTATAAAATTAAAACCCCTTTTAATTTTATAACCATAACACACTTTTATTTGTTATTATTTAACCAACTTAAATAATGAAACAAATAATATCTCATAAACAAACTAATGTTGTTCTACCACAAAGCAATGTTTTAGAAAACTCATTTTCTAAATTGGTGTTAATGTTTATTTGTATGATCTCATCAACAAACAAACATTTATTGGTGTTTGTATAGCTTGTTATTGGGTATGACCTGACTTGGATCATAACGTACTAACCACATCAATCTTGTATGTGTGTTGGGCATATGAGGTCCAACACTTTTCTAGCAGGGGGTGGTGAATCTTTGAACATCAACGTTGCACCACACTTCTACGTGACCCGTTGAGTTGTTATAAACTCTCTTGTCTAGTATGCTGTATCCGAGAAAGATACCTTCTTTTGCCTTCTCAGTGAACTTCCCCATCTGAGTCTTCTTCACCAATGTGCACGGTGCTCCAAACAGTTCTAGATACTCCAAGTTAGGTTTACGTCGTAGGAGTAGTTCATAACATGTTTCCCATGTCGTTTGACCACTAGGACTCGATTGAGCGTGTAACAAGCATTAGCCACGCCTTGTTCCAGAATTGAATAGGCAGTTTCAAGTAGGCTAGCATTGTCCTGGCAGTCTCTATCAAGCTTTGATTCTTCCATTCTGCTACACCGTTCATCTGTCAAGTGTAGGTAGAGGTTAATTGATAAACAATTCCTCTTTCTCTATAGTATGCCTCCATCCACTAATTCTTGAACTCTGTGTTGTTGTCTGATCAAACCTACCTTACTTTCAACTTCTAGAGTGATTCGAATGTAGTTACCAGATTTTTGAGTGATTCAAAAGTTTCTGATTTGGCTTTCAGAAACATCACTCGAGAGAATCTTGAGTAATCATCTGTTACTACAAAGCAATACAGATCTCCAACAATGCTTTTTATGCTGATAGGGCTAAACAGATCCATGTGTAGAAGCTCGAGAGGCATATCAATAGAAATAACTTTTTTTGCCTTGTGAGCCTTCTTTGTTTGTTTCCCTTTTTTACATGCTATGCAAAAGTCTGGAAGCTAGAAGTTCTTGATAGTTACACTGTTTACTAAATCATTCTGAACCAAATGATTCATCTTCCTAGGATTGATGTGTCCCATTCGCCTATGCCATGAGACCGAGTCCCTCTCAGTTGCTTTTGACAAGAAGCATTAAACAGTGTGATTGGTTGCTAAGGCTTTTGATAGATCCAAGACATACAAGTCATTATATCTTAAAGCTGACATAAGAACCTTATCCTCCTCAATCACATAGTCCTTCTTCAACATGTAGCACTTTTATTGTCAAATACAACTTTAAATCCTTTATCATAAATCTAGGATATTGAAAGTAAGTTGTCCAGTAGTTATTGAACATAGTTGAACTTGTCAAACTTTACTTTCTTGTTTCCCACTTCGCCTTGTGCGGTGATGTAACCTCCTTTGTTTCCAGCAAATGAAACATGTCCCCTTTAATTTGGTTGATGTTTAAATGGAGGGACAAATTCCTTGTCATATGCCTAGACGCTCCACTAGCAATAATCCAGGTATTAGTAATAGCACTGTGACGGACTCCTTACATATTCAAAAAAACTTATTAGTTCAGATTTGGGACCCAAGCCTTAACTAGCTTGGGTGACCCAGAGGAATCACACATCATGCACTCAACCCATTGTCCTTTAGAGGATGAGGACATATCTTTCTTCTTATTCTCCTCGCTATCAGACAGTATACTTGATTTTTCTTTCCACAAACCAGTTTTATGTAGGGCCTGTTTATGGTAAATAGACGACTGAGTTATGGTTTGAACTTTAGGTTCACTAATACTCTTAGGTCGAGTATTAGATCTCATTTTAGAAAACTTGATTTTGCATCATAAAGTTCAATTTTCTTTCTGGATACATGATAATAAGGACAATTAGGAGAGATATGTCCTCGTTTTCCACAATTGTAGCAAGATCTCGCTTCTACAGATGAAGAAAACTTTTATGTGATGTTGAGTTTGGTGATAGTGTGAGGTGTGTCTGGTTGGGTTTTGACACTTTTCTTTTAGATGTTTCAGCCTTATTAACAAAATGAATTGTTTTCACATTTTTAACATCTTTACTTTTCATTTTATTTGGACTTTGATGATTTACACATTTTTGGTTAACTGGTTTAGTCATTTTGGGTTCTGAATTGACATTTGTGAACCTGATCTTACATTAACCCTTTTAATTTCATCATCCAAATTCTCAACTGGCATCTTGCCTTTTGATTTCAAAGTAGACTCCTTATGTTTAATGATAAAGTTTACAAATTTACCCGTGGAATTAGGATCACTAACCAGAGGAGTGGACACCACATGATCCTTTGCTGGGTTGTTATTTATTGGTCTACATTTAGTATTTAAAAGGACGTCATATGGTGGTGGAGCTACTTTTTAACCCAAACCTTCCCTATTATTTTGTTCTTTCACTAAGTTTTGAATTATGTGAGAAGAACTAGCCCAACTATGCAGTTTTTGTTTTAAAAAACTAACCTTGACTTCGAAAAATGCATTTTCCTTTTAGGTTTCTTCTAAAGAATTTAAATAAAACTTTATATCATTTGATTGATTTAAGACAACAACCTTGGTTTCCTTTAGTTGTTTCCCTAAAAGTTCTATCTTTTCTTTAAAACTGCATTCATTTTGGTTTAATATACGATTAGCTTCAGTGAAGAGTTATAAGTCATTTACTAAGTTATCATTGTGTTCTAATAACCTTGCAAATTTCAGATCAATGCTTTCCCTAAATTTTTCACAATCAGAACAAGCATGTTTTTGCAAATAATTGATCTAAAGAACATACCTGTGAGGAATCAGTTGAATCAGCCATCAAAGCATAGTTAGGCTCTTTTATTGCTAGAGATTCTGAACTTGTTGCTCTTAGTTCTTCCTCAACCAAGTGATTTACCATGTTCACAGCTTCTTCTATATCTGACATCGCTTGCTCAGCTGCAATCTCACCTTCACTGACAGACCCATCATCCAATGCTTGGGCAAAGGCAATATTTGATTCTCCAGGAGAAACAAATCGAAAGGACCAATCCTGCCCTTCATCACCTTGAGCAGTTAGAGCCTTTGTTTCTTTGCTTGAAGAAGCAGCTCTAATCACCTCCTTGTCTTGACGGTTGAAAGTAGGAAATGGGTTACCGTTTCTAGTTTTCTTGGGCTTCACACATTCACGTTTAAAATGCCCCTTTTCACCACAGTTGAAGCAGGTGAAATCTAGATTATGCTCTGTCTTCTTGACAAACTTTTTAGCTATTCTAACTGCACTTGCTAGAGCCCATATGATGTCCATTCTTTCCAGCTCATTCTCGTCAACTTACTTGTAATCTTCATCTGCAAGATGACAATTTCCAATCTTCCCAGCAACTAAACCATCATACGATTGAACCACTGCTTCTAGAAGATCCATATGCTCCTTTGCAACTTCCACTGTGATTTTCGAGATTCTCAGTCTTCAAATTCGTAGTATTGGTTTCAAGGACTATGTATTGGGTTCTAGATGACCCTGACTTTTCTGCTCCTGAAGCAATGGTTTGGGAAGGAGTAGATGAACTAGAAACGAGTATTGTTTTTAACGGTGCTCCTGAAACAGCTGGAGTTGGAACTGAGTTGTAGAGCGAAGGATTCTGAACATAGGATCCTTTCTTCGACTTGTACTTCATTCTCAAATCTTCCTCTCTTAACTTCAAGATGAAGTCATTTATGTCTAACGTTGTAAGAATGTCATTCTATCTCAGGTTAGACATAAATGAGTCCCATTTCTCAGGCAAACCATCAACAAAACTTGAAACTTTGTTTTCCATTGATGTGGTTACGCCATGAGTGTGCAACTCACTCATCACATGATAAAATCCTTCAATAATATCATCTAAGCTCTCATTCCCTATCGAAGAGAAATTATCAAACTCCTTCTTGAGAGCTTTAGCCTTCAGTGCTTTGAGAGTTGCGTTTCCATCATATCTCTTCTCCAATGCCTCCCATAACTTTTTAGCCTGCTTGTTCTCAGAGAACTAATGAAAAATGTCCTTAGGTATCGATTGAGTCAATAAGGCATATACATTCTTTTCAACATTGAACTGAATCTTTTGAGCTTCACTCATTCCTCCTAAGGTCAACTTGACTCCATTAGCACTGACTGGTACAGTATAACCAGTCTCAACGGATGTCCAAAGATTTGGGTCAACTCCATTTAAATAGATTTTAAACCGTTATTTCCCCTGTGGATATTCATCTAACATTAACAACTTTGACGGTTTATTATAATTTCCAATCTCATTCTCTAAAAGTAGAAGGTTCCGGATGCGTGAGTCCTTTCCGGCAGTAAACTCAGCAAATTGATCTTCCATTGCTTTAAACTTGGTACTTTTAGAACAGGACAGTTTCACTCATGCGAAGGGGCTATGAGTATGGATCACTCATGCGAATGCTGGGTGTGAATGAATTAAATCGTGCAATTGGATTCAGTCGTACGTATGAACAAGATGATTGGAATCAAACGACTGGAGTTGTTTAGTGGTGCGAATGAGGGATAGGACTGAGTTCAGTCGTGCGAATGGAGTATACGAATGAGTTCAATCATACGAATGGGCTAATCGTGTGACTGAAGGCTACTGGTTTTGTAAAATCGAAGATTTTTGACACTTTGACACAAAATACAATTTTCTTAGAAACCCTAATTTTCCGTATAATGAAAAATTGAAAATTTAATGGTTGAAAACGTCGAAAACACCTTTTGAAGCACAGTGGTGACTCTTTTGATTAAAATGTAGGTTTTTGACACCAAAACTAATCGAATCAAAGGCAAAATCATGAGCCAATGCTCTGATACCACTTGTTAGGACTGTGTATGTACAAGGTACTAACTGATTCTGTGTTAAACCAGATCAAATAGTGTACAATCCTATTTGATTGGTGATCCAATCAGAGAGAACGATAACCCAATCGATATAACAATGAACTAAACGTTAAGAATGAGTAGGAATCGATCAAGATTGAACTATGAAGTTGGATTGGCTATCTTGGACGCTCTGGATGGCTAGGGTTTATGTATATTCGAAGTATCTCTCAAAGTGCTATGTGTTTCCATGAACTAAGTGGTAACTATAGGTTTGTAGTTTTCATTCATACAACTGAACCATTAGCATTGGTTTAGTCGTGCGACTGACTCATGCGATTGATTCATATGCATGACTGAAGGTTTAGTCGTGCGACTGAGTCAATCTTATGTCTCAATCATACGACTAATCCAGTATCCAGGTTCATTCGAGTGACTAGTCCATAAGCATGATATATTCATGCGTATGGTCTATAAGTATGGTCCATTAGCATGAATAATCATCCAACTAGGTTGAACACATTACTTAATCATTATTGACTAAGAACTATGTACAACAACCTCAAACCTATATAAAAAGTTCATACATAAGAATCAAAGATAAATAAACATCAAGACATATGTCATAATTCATTAAATCAACACATTACATATATGTAAGACATGAATGACTTTTACATTTAAGCATGTAAACTAGGAACACATGTATCAACAGAAACTATTGACTCTGTTGGATACCAAAAAGGGGGATAAAGTACCTAGCAAACCCCTTGTGCCAAGAAAGAAGATTATCAATTGGAGATTTGAAGACTCTTCTCACAACTTTGTTGTTAAGAGAGTGAATGGCAAGTTGAACATGCTTAGTGCCTTATCTCCGCTACACTTGAGCAGATTTGATATTGCTGAGTTAGCAGAGAAGCCATTCTCCAACCTCTCAAACTCTGAGGTAGCTGGCCACATCATTAACCCCATGAGCAGCCTTCACCTTGCTGAGCTAACTGCTAGAACAAGGATTGAAGAGGAGTTAAAGCTGAAAGAGGAGGAGGAGAAGAAATGATCAACAACCAAAGGCAAAGCCTTTCTCCAAATGGTTGTAGATCCTAAACTTGAATCCATTGTTAGATGGGAGTGTGACTATAACTCTTGTCAACTAAGGGGCTGTTTTTTTTGGGCTGACCCAGCTGACCGACTGACTCGGTCAGCGGGTCAGCCCGTTTGATTTCGGCTTCGAGCCTGGCTGACCGGATCTCCAGTGCAGACCCAGACCTTGAAAATAATAGTGTTGACCGGCTGACTCGTACGCCATGGCCCCCTTGCGACCCGCAGGCCGCCACCCCATCCAACCCGCAGCCCCCCCCCTTGCGGTGGTGGTTCTGACCGGTGGTGTGACTGTGGTAGGTTTTGTTACTTAAAATTGAATCATTATGGTTCCAATCAGATCTTAATCAAACAACAAAGTTTCAGTCAGGTGCATACCCAGTCAGAACTTCTAACTTGGTCAGCTTCTAACTCAGTCTCATCTTACCCAGTCAGTGTAATCAAACAACCCCTAACTCTCTTTAGGGTGGCACAACAAAGGGTACATGTCATTAGGAGTGATAGAATGGATCTCATATCCACCGATGACTTGCACAGACTTCGTAGCACAACTTCCAGACAGAACAATAAAATAGACAAATATCTCCTACTCTTGTGCAGAAAGTTTTAAGAAGCAAAAGTAAGTGAGGTTTTGGTAGCTTTAGCATAGGTGGAGTTTGTTGGATATTGAGGTTTTTGGTGTAACTCATAAAGGACTTCCAAAGCTAAGTATGGAGTTCCGAAGGAAATGGAGTTCTTCCGAAGACAAAGTGCAAGATCATTTTCCAAAAAGAAAACCTCCAACTTCCAAAGACAAAGTCTTCTCTTCAGAAGTTCAAGACTTAGAAGAATTCAAAGACAATGACTTAGAAAGAAGAAGTCCTCAAGCCACGGAAGAAGCAACATCTTCCAAAGTATAAAAGGCTTTGGAAGAATTTGTTCTTTTGAAGCCAATTAACCTTCGGAAGATGCTGCTATGGACCGATGGACATAAGTATGGTTCTCTGACACTCCTCTGTAGACATCTGATACTGCATGGCATTTTCCCAAAAGACTATGTAATTGATCATACTTTATTCCACTGTTCACCTTTGTTTGTTAGTACAGTTGCTAACTTTTGTTGGTGACAAAAGGTAAGTCATGGACATTTTCTTTATGTAGGGACAACTCAAGACAAACAAGAATGTCTGGATCATTGATAGTGGTTGTTCCAGACACATGATAGGCAATAGGTCACTACTCTAGAACTTTAAAATAGTTTATTGAGGGCCAGTTGCCTTTGGAGGAGATGAAGGTGGTTACATTTCTAGAAGGGGCAAGGTCACAAATGGTAAGCTCAACATTGAGAAGGTAAACTTTGTCAAGGAGCTTAGGTACAATCTTCTGAGTGTATCCCAATTTTATGATCAAAGTCACAACACGCTATTTACTTAGCATGAGTGCATTGTTCTCAATCCCGGGGTGGTCATTCCTCATGATCATATCTTGCTTAGTGCCCCCAGGAAAGGGAACATGTACAAGATGGATTTGCAAGAGACATCTCCCTCTAGAGAAGTCTCATGCTTTTTATCTAAAGCTAATAGTGATGAGTCTTTCCTATGTCATAAAAGAATGTGCCATGTAATCTTTAAGAACATGAATAAACTGATTAAGAATGATTCGGTAACTGGAATTCAAAAGAAAGAGTTTACAAGTGATGATCATTGTATTGCATGCCTGAAAGGGAATCAACATAAGGTATCTCATAAGCCTAAGGAAAGAAATTCCATCATTACACCCCTACACTTGTTACATATGGATCTCTTTGGCCCTACCACTGTAATGAGTTTAGGAAGGACCTCTTATTGTTTGGTGATCATAGATGACTTTAAAAGACTCACTTGGGTCTTTTTCCTTAGAACTAAGGATAAGACCCTTGAGATTCTGAAGAATTTCATCTTAAAGATTGAGAATCAATGTGATCAAAAGGTCAAAACCATAAGATGTGATCAAGGAACTAATATTAAGAACCAAATCCTTGATTCATTTTGTGATGAAAAGGGAATTATAAGACAATACAGTGCTCCCAAGACTCCTCAGCAAAATGGTGTTGCTGAGAGGAGAAACATGACACTGCTTGAAGCTGCAAGAACCATGTTGTCTGACTCTAAACTGCCTATCACCTTCTGGGCAGATGCAGTCAACACTTCCTACTATGTGCAAAACAGAGTTTTAGTAGTTAAGACTCATGGCAAGACTCCTTATGAAATTTGGCACTAGAGGAAACCTTTCATTGGTTTTCTCAGGTCATTTGGATGTCCTTGAACCATCTTGAATACCAAAGATCAAATTGCCAAATTTGCTAAGAAATCAAATGATGGACACTTTATTGGATACTCTTTGCAAGCTAAGGCTTATACAGGATACAATCTTAGAACCAGAATTATTAAGGAGTCAGCCAATGTGACTTTCAATGAACATACACCTTGTGTGGCTTGTTCCGGTCCTGATTGGCTATTTGATCTAGATTTAGTTACCAATGTTTTAACAAATCTTATGAGAATGTTTCAGGATATACAGATGTCACATGCCGACCGACAGCGGAATCATCGAGGCGGACGAATAGGAGATGATTGTTCATAGCACATGGAACAAATTAAGTTGAAAGAATATTAAATGCCATTTTTTATTATACAAAACAAAACAAAAATATTGTTACAAAGCTATCAAGATACAACCAATAACATAAAATTTTCAATTAATCTAGGTCCAAGTCCTAATGAGCACAAGAAGATCTTCAAGTAGCAAACCTGAAACATGTTAAAAAATAACAGGTCAACTTTAACGTTAGTGAGTTCCCATGGTTTAAACACATGCATACATATATATATATATTATATATATATATATATATATATATATATATATATATATATATATATATATATATATATATATATTATATATATATTTATGTATATATATATATATAAAGGTTTACAAGTAGCAATTTTCACGTCAATGGTTACGAGTTAGCAAACTTATAGAACACATACAGTTACAACCAAACCTCAACTTGATTACAAGTATATATGATTGGCTAAGTGTACTTGGTTCCATGATGAACAAGCATACGTCATGAGGATCCGGTAATACATCGGCTTTAGCACCAAATAGGCTTGTCAGGCCCAAAGATCTAAGACGTCGCCATGCTAGCAATAGTTAGTGATTGTAAACAAAATATGTATCTCATATAAGACTTACAGTAACACAAATAACCATGACAAAAAGGTAAAGATGAATTGCATGTGCATTTACAAGTAACAAGATGTTTACAAGTGTTGGTTTATAAGGTTAACATGTTTCACCCCAAAAGATGTGAAATAAAGTAAAAAAGGGCATGAAGAACTCACAAGATATATATAAGGTGATGATAAGAAATTAAACAAGGCTCCAATGATTTCTTTTCCAAGTTACCTAAACGTATTGATTCCAAGATGAGGTTCAATAATAAGATTAATGATTAGATGTGAACTAGGGTTTCAATTGGAATTTGTGGGTTTAAATAATTAAATAAAGTAATGAATTGTTTACGTTTTGGTTTAAAAAAAAGATGATATAAATCAATTAAGACCAAGTATAATTAAGAATGATTCAAAAATTTAAGTTATTGATTTAATAGAAATTAAGTATAATATGTGAAAAGAAATAAATAATTTAAAAACTTGATAAAAAGAATTAATTAAATACTTATTTAAATGACGTTAAAATTATTTAAAATCATTTTATAAAGTTTTGTGATTTTAAAATGATTCATCATAAAGGCTTTTTTATACAAAACCTTAAAAATAAGAATAAAGCAAATTATATTGTTTTATAAATTTTAAGAATTTAAATAAAAGTTAACGAATAAATTTATTAACTAATTATGATATAACATGCTTAAATGATTAGAAGAATAATTAACTATTTAAATATTTATTTAAATAACCATGTTTATAATTAAACATTTAAAGTATTTGAAATATGTAGCTTTGAAGTGTTTTGGAATAATCCAAGTTTGGACTATAATATATTATAACATATAAATGACTTAATAATATTTTTATAAACCTTTTATTCATTAACAAGTAATTAAAGTTAAGAGTTCAAGTTTTCCAATATTAAAATTTAACTTAATAATTTCAGAAATGTTTGAGTTAACAAAATAATATTTATTTAGATTTATTATTATATTAATAGTTTTTTTCCGATTTAAAAAAATAAAAGAAAGCTACTAAAATAAAAACATGGCAGGGGCAGGATTCGAACCCCTAACCTACCATGTGTAAGTGTTTGTAGTTAACCAACGGGCCAAAGCCCGATTCTTGTCTTAAAACACAAATTAATTGTTAAAAAACATTCTTCAAATAGTCCCCAAATCCTTATAAACCCTAAAATCATTTGCCATCAAATTGATCTTCAATTCGGACATGTTAATCAAATTGACATTAGGGCTTTGTTTCCCCATATTAAACCGAGTATAATGATGTGCGAAACTTACGTGATTGAGTTCGAATTGATAATCACAAGTTTAAGAACAAGTCATGATTGCGTGGATGTGTTTCAAGGTGCAAACGTTGATGATAACTCAATTATCTTTAAGGTTAGCTTCGTGTGTTTTTCTTGATGCAAAGCCCCTTGTCAATTTCGAAGATTGAAGCCCGGATAATGGTGTTCGAGTGTGGTGTAGGTTGTATCAAAGATGATGATAGAATTTGATGTTTGTGTTTGTTTCAGGTGAAATTGAAGGTTGTATTCGATTAATGGTAACCAGATGATTGTTTATGTTAGTTTAATTGGATTATTATTAGGATTAAATTCTAAAACGGCTTTATGGTTAAAGACGAATTTCGGTTTCGTGTTTGAATACCCATAACGAATCTTAAAATCGAATTAAAGTGTAATAACAGATTCGATTCTTGTTCCTGAAGCGGTTAGAAATGATTTGGGTTCACGATTCAATGGTTTTGGAGGTTTCAAGTTGCCGGACTTCAGCCGGAGAGTTGGCCGGAGTCCACCGGTATAAAGTGGGCGGGGATTGGGTTTAAAACTTAAAGTTTATAGTTTGGCCCCCTTGAGATTCGAGTTGTTATTATTTTATGCGAAAACTTTCTTTTAAAGTTTTCAAAATGACATAACACCCCTTTTAAACTTAATTTTACTTTAAGTTCTAAATATTTTTATGATGAATACCTTTATTATTATTATTATTATATAATTAATATTATTTAATATTTTTATTTAACTTTCATACATTAAAACTTAATGATAATTAAAAAGAATAAGCATAAATAACACATGAGTTCCATAATGGACAATAATGACCCTTATAAGTACGAACGAAGTTAACTTTTAGTTAACAAAAATACGAGATATTACAACAGATATCTTATCACCAGCTGATCCTGATCAAGATTTGAACTTGGAAGATCTTCAAGCTACACATCTTCAAGTCGAGTTGTAACTACTTCTGCAAATGAGGTTTCTATTAGCACAACAATGACAAATTCAGTTGATACATCTAAGATGCTTTCATATTCTAGCTCAGAGGCTCAATAACCAGATAAAGAAGCTTCAAATGCAAAAGACAATGGAGGTGGTGATAGTGATCAAGAATTTCTTGATGCTGATAACCACTCCATAGATGAAAAAATCAATGATGTCACACACTCATTGGTTCAAGTTTCTCTTGATAAGTGTGTTGTTGTGGTGGGAGAAAATGTAGAAATTGATCTTCCATTGCTTTAAACTTTGTGCTTTTAGAATAAGACAGTTTCACTCGTGCGAATGGGCTATGAGTATGGATTACTCGTGCTAATGAAGGGTGCGAAGGAATTCAATCGTGTATTTGGATTTAGTCGTGTGTATGAACAAGACGATTGGAATTAAACGACTAGAGTTGTTTAGTCATGCGAATGAGGAATGCGACTAAGTTCAGTCGTGCGAATGGAGTATACGAATGAGTTCAATCGTACGAATGAGCTAATCGTGCGACTGAAGGCTGCAGTCTTTGTAAAATCGAAGATTTCTGACACTTTGACACAAAATACGATTTTCCTAGGAACCCTAATATGACGTATAATGAAAAATCGAAACTTTAACACTTGCAAACGTCGAAAACACCTTTTGAAGCAAAGTGGTGCCTCTTTTGATTAAAACGTATGTTTTTGACACCAAAACTAATCGAATCAAACGCAAAATCACAAGCCAAGGCTCCGATACCACTTGTTAAGGAGGATCGTGTACGTATGGAGTACTAACGGATTCTGCTTTATACCAGATCAAATAGTGCGGAATCCTAGTTGATTGGCGATTCAATTAGTGAGAACGATAAGGTGATCGATATAAGAATAAACCAAAAGTTAAGAACGAGTAGGAATCAATCAAGATCGAACTATGAACTTGGATACGCTATTCTAGACGCTCTGGACGGCTAGGGTTTATGTGTATTCGATGTATCTCTCACAGTGTTTTTTTCATGAATTAAGTGGTATTTATAGGTATGTAGTTTTCATTCGTACGACTGAACCATTAGCATGGTTCAGTCGTGCGACTGAGTCAATCTTATGTCTCAATCATATGACTGATCTAGTCTCCTGGTTCAGTCGTGCGACTGGTCCATAAGCATGATATATTCATGTGTATGGTCCATAAGTATGGTTCATTAGCATGAATAATCACCCGACTAGGTTTAACACATTACTAAATCATTATTGACTTAGAATTGTGTACAACAACCTCAAACCTATATAAGAAGTTCATACATATGAATTAAAGATAAATAAACATCAAAGCATATATCATAATTCATTACATCGTCATATTACACATATGTAAGATATGAAAGACTTTTACATTTAAGCAATAAACTAGGAACATCATGTATCTACAGGATGATGAGATCTCAGACTGAGTGGGAGGCCATGTTTCCACTCTAGCCTTTTTTTGTTGAACAGGGGAACTTGTTTAATCAGTGTAAATTGAACAAGGGTTTGCTTGGATCGTCTCTCATATGTATATTTGATAGGATGGAAAGGAAGATTTGGCATGGAGGTAGTTATTGCTGATGTGGGTTCATCACTTATGGGGTGAACAAGGATGTGACCAGGAGCTATTTGCTTAATCATACCTGGAAGAAGTGCAGTATGTCTTCAAGTGAAGTTGGTGGACACCCTCTTCAGCAACTTAAACATGGCCAACCTCATGTGAGGGATAGGTAGAGTAGCTGCACCGACAAGTTTCTCCTGATCCAACTCACAGTTGATGATTTGCTAAATAAACTTGGTATACATATAGAGTGTTTCCCTTTGAAGGTTTCCTCGGAGGTTGTTCAACACAAATCTGTAGTAATTGAATATAAGGCCTTTTCCCAACCCATGAATTAGGAATCCTAAATAATAGGGAATTTGATCCCAACCTTAAGTCTTGTTTAAAATATAGTGAAGAACAATATGAAGAAGGAACTTCTAGTTATAAGATAAACTGAATTGTAGTCAGTCGACTTGCTCACATCTCCACCATATCCCATTTGGGCATATGGGTCTTCTAAATGCATTTTGGGAATTCAGTAGGAGAACCCTGATCATGGAGCTCGAGATGCTTCCTGATGGTCTGTTCAGATATGACCAATTCCTGGCCGCAAATTATTGACCTAATGATCCTGACTCCGTTTAGAGTTTCAAGTTGACCATTTTCCTAGATTCCGCCATATGGTTTGAGTAAACAATAGGATTAACGGTTAGGGTTGTGTAGTAGGTGGACTGGGTTAAAAACTAGATGATTTCAAAGAAGTCAGCATCCTTGGAAGAGTCAAGGAGTGTGACGTGGTGTGCTGAGGGTTTAGTGCCATTATTGGAAAAATTACAGAGGAGATGGAGTTGACTTGGGAAAATGAAGACAAAGGAAACTTAGGGCCGTCAATTTAGTAAAAAGATTATAAGGATAAGTCAGAAGTATTTAAATGGGTGAAATGGTGGATGGGTAAGGTGAAGTGACAGTTTGGGGCGGTAACGTTAAATCCATTTAAAATATTTCGACATCATTAATAAAATCTTTACCTTTTTACAGAGTGGGACCCAAACGATTTACATTACACATTAAAGTTTTTTTCCAAGAGTAAGAGTGTTTTCATGAGTAAAATTTATCCAAAGAGAAATTTACTTCCAAGAGTAAGAATGTCTTTTTGTAACAGGGCTTAGATTGTATGACAAAGACAAAACACATTTTGAAAAGGTTTTTCAAAGGAGATAAACTAATCAATGTTTATCATCCCAATAGCTGTAATAAGACACTTAAATCTTTTTTAATTAAAAGCTTTGGTGAACAAATCAGCATATTGTTCATTTGAGTCAACTTTGACTAGTTTCATTAGATTTTTCTCATGAATATCTCTAATGAAATGATATCTAATGTCAATGTGTTCTGTTTTTGAGTGCTTAACTGGATTTTTAGTAATAGAAATGGCCTTCTTGTTGTCAATGTGAATAGGAGTCTCCATGAAATTGAATCCATAGTCCAAATTTGATTTTGAATCCATCGTAGCTGGGCACAACAACTAGCAGTAGCAATGTATTTAGCTTCAGTAGTTGATGTTGAGACAATGGATTGCTTCTTTCATTTCCATGAGATGATTCTTCCACCTAGAAACTGACATCCTCTTGATGTTGATTTCTTGTTGATGTTGCAACCACCATAGTCATTATCAGTATAGCCATAGAGATTGAAGTCTTGATTCCTAGGATACCACAAACCAAGTTTTAGAGCTCCTTTGAGGTATCTCAGGATTCTCTTGGTGACAACTAGGTGAGACCCCTTTGGAGCACTTGATATCTTGCACACATGCAGGTTACAAACATAATTTTAGGTCTACTTGCAGTTAGACAAATTAGAGATCCAATAATTGCTGTATATTGATTTTGATCGGTATCCTCCCCTCAGATTCAGGACAAAGATTGTAATTTTTAGGTATAGAAGTCTTTGTTGGCTTATAATCCTTCATATCAAATATTTCTAAAATATCATTAAGATATTTAGATTGATTGATAAAGAACCCTTCATTCATGTGTTTTATCTGAATTCCAAGGAGAAAGTCCATTTTTCCAATGGAACTCATTTCAAACTTTTTCTTCATAATGCTGTCAAAGTGTTTACACATTTGGTCATTAGATGAACCAAATATGATGTCATCAACGTAGACTTGTACGAGCAAAATGTCCTTCACAGACTTTCTTGTGAATAAAGTCTTGTCAATGGTACCTCTGATGTAACCATTCTTCAGGAGAAATTGAGACAATGTCTCATACCACAACCTAGGTGCTTGATGCAACCCATAGAGAGCTTTACCTAATTCACACACATAGTTAGGGTGCTGTGGGTCTTCAAATCCTGGAGGATGGCATACATAAACTTATTTGTTTATATCTGACAGGATCAGCGATCACAAGTTTGATGTATTAGAGTTCAAAGCAGCGGAATACGAACATGAATTAGACAAATTGTAGCAAGTAATCGATACTTGTATGCATTAAGAGCACATACGGTTATAGTGAGAGAATATATGTTTCTGTTTCAAGGAATGTTTATAGATGTAGAATATTTCTAATCAAATCATTCATATCATTCCCGTCATTCACTCAAATATTACAATAGGTTGTCACTCCTTATATAGAGTGCAACAATCACTGCTGTTATCACGGAAAGTGACAACTGGCAGATCTAATACAAAAATAACTAACTCTTAACAAAATACTGAAATGTTCACAACTACTGAGAACATATCAGAGTGTTAAGTACAGAATATAAAACTACTGAAACTACAACGACTGAAGAACAAGCTCTTCAGTCGTTTTACAAAACTACTGAAACATAAAACTACTGAAACTAGAAATATAAAACTACTGATATCACAACTACTGAAGAAGTACTCTTCAGCAGTTGTGACAAACTACTGACGCTTCAGTACTTGATCTTCAGACTTTGACCTTCAGATGTTTCATCAGCTGATGACTTCAGTAGATATCATCAGCTGATGTCTTCAGTCTTTGTCTTCAGACTTTGTATGTCAGTTGTTGATCTTCAGCACTTGTAAACTCTTCAGCTGTTGTACTTCAGTACTTTGGTCTTTCGGCTTCAGCACTTGTGTTCTTCAGCTGTTGTACTTCAGCACTTTAGTTCTTCAGCTGTTGAAGTCTTCAGCACTTGATCTTCAGCTGTTGAAGTCTTCAGCACTTGTCAAACTGCTGATGAGGCTTTCAGCAGTTGTTGTGATACCATGTGGGACTTAGAGGTTTTCTGATCTTGGCTCATTGGTTCTTTTGGTCCAACAAACTCCCCCTGAACCAATGCAGCCAAAACCTCTAAATTATTTATCATCCCACTTATTGTTGGCAAAATGTTGGTCTTTTTCCTTCTTGATCAGTAGAGAAGATGACCCATGTAAGCTCCGGCCTGGGAAGAAATCTCAGATATTTGTTTGGCAGGGTATGAATGGGAACTCTGTTTTGGGGAACTGGACACAGAGTTGTTATCCCATTCATGAGATTTACTTCCCCATAATGAGTCTGTATGACTCTCGAACATAGGCCTCACGGAGAACAACTTGTTCCTCCTGAGAGAGTTCTTCTACTCCTCCTTCGAAGAAGAACTCTGGACCATAGTACTCTGATAAGTACTTCATGGTCCTGCCATTTTTCAGCTCCACCGTAGTTACCTCCCTATAGACAAATTCATCAGGATGGTTGCCTTCAAGGAGTAACTAGAGCTCATTCTTCTAGATGTCTTCAAGCTTTTTATATAGCAACCCCTTCTTTATCATCTTGTTTTCTAGTAAAGCTTGAGGGGTCTTCTTTGCTTGGTGAGCTTTCTTGAATTCATCAATGATTTCTCAAGGTGAGACTACAACGGCCAACATGATGGTAGAATCTATTGTTTTTCGTACCTGGCCATTGTATCTGTGTGGAATAGTTCTTTTATGGATTCTAGAACTCACCCTGGGGTCTGGCCATACTCTCACTCTCTCCTTCTGATACTGAAAAGTGTGCCTGAGAGTGTACAGCATTTGAGCATGCCCTTTCATGGCTTGAATAGATGATGACTGAGGAAATTCCTTGTCAACCATCTTCAACAGTTGCTCATCGTGCTGTTTCTGCTGTTCTTCTTCTTCTATCTTGACTCTGACCATTTCCCTTTGAGAGTCAGGTGTGATCATGAGTTGACTTCGGGGTTTTGGTAGCTTTAGAACAGTAGAGAGTGGCAGACTATCATCTTCATCCTCCTCTTCTTCTTCTTCTTCCATCCTCAGCACCCTTCTCCTCCTTCTGGGTACATCACTGGATGACGGTTGGGTTGGTGAAGGAATTGGTTTTGAAGAATGAGGATGTTTGGATTTTGGCTTAGAGATTGGTTGGGAGATTTGAGGGATAGGCTCTGTTTGAGTGGGTGGAAGGGAAGGTTGATCCAGCATCTTTGTAGTCAGTTTCGCCTTTGTGAGTTTAGCCATCTCTAACCTTTTACTAGCTCCAGCCTCATCAAGGGATTCAACAATAATCCCTTTGTTGAATTGCTCAGACAGACAGATTCTGGTGGCTATAGCCATAATGCTGTCCCTGGTCCACGCGCGAATCTCCACTAACGATCTTCCTAAGTATTTTGCAATGAAGCGGATCATTATTTCCAATCTCTCTTTTTCAAGAGCATCATACCCTGCCCATCGGGTTTGTATCTCTTGCACTTCCAACCTTCTGATCTCACTATCCAGTGTGGCTGTGTCAAACCCCTGCCTGAAGAGTTGTTCAATTATTTTATCCATGGATCGGCTGTGTGTAGTGTCAGCTTCTTTTACCAGCTCCTCCAAGGATTTGTCTTCAGCAGTATGATCATCAGCACTTTTCTTTCGCTTGCAAGTGAGCAGAGGTTGCTTTTCTTTCTCCTCCTCTTGGGCTTGCTTCTCTTCCTTCTTTTCCTCTGTTCTTTTCCTCTTCTTTTCTTTCACTGCAGTACTCTCCCCCTTTTTGGATGCATTGGAGGAAAGGCTGTGTACCGCAGAAAGAGTCTTTTGTACAGCAGCATCAATCAAGGGCTGTAAAGTTGAGGAAAGCCTCTCATCAATGGCTTTAGTCACAATATCAGTGATTATGGGTGTGATGAGAGGGAGGGAATTTTGAAGTACAGCACCTATTTGCTCAGGAGGGTTCTGTTCCTGAGGAATAGGGCCTGAAGCAGTGGCAGGTGGTTGAGTTTGGAGTGGCTTAGTGTTTGGGGAACCTTCAAGTGAAGGTGCCATCTGTGGGTGGGTAGAGGCAGATGGTCTTTCTCCTTGTGAGAGTTGGTCAAGTAGGTTTTGCAGCCTACTGACTTTCTCTTCAAGGATTGTGTTCTGGGCAAGAACATCATAGAAGAAGCCCAGGTCATCATCAGCCGAAGCTGAATCATCTGACCTCCTGCTTAGAGCAGGATTTACATGCACTGGGTGTAGACCAGTTGATGCATGTGCCCCTTGTGCTTGGTACTGGGGACTTCCAGCCTCAGGACAGTGTCCATCATCAGCTGTTGCCTCTAGTGAGGTCTTAGCAATGTTACCAGCCTCATTCTGATCATGTGCTGAGTCAGAGGAGGTGGCAGCCTCACTGGATATTCTAAGCTCCTTGTCTACACCAGGAGATAGAAGTGGTAAACCCCTGTGCCGTGGGTTCTCAAGTGCACTGTGTTCCTCCCCCTCAATTGTAGAGGTGTTCCCAGTAGTAAGTGGTTTCTGGGGATGGGGTGAGGAGTGCAGTTGAGTCAGCACTTGTGCAACTATTAAAGTTGGGCTGTGAGGGGCGGTTGTTTGGGGTAAAGGGATAGAAGCAGTGTGCACCCGGGGAGGTTGGTGCTCTTCAATGGCGATCCCCTCAAGTGAGGAAGATCCCAGATATGTAGGTACCCCTTGTGTGGTTGCTGCAGGCTCCTGTTGAGAGGAAGCCTTAGCGGCTATGGCTGGAAGAGTCATTGTATCCACTAGGGGGTTTGGACTAGTGGATATATCCTGCGTTTGTGTTGCAGGGGCATCCTCAGGGGACTCAATTCCCTGAGTAGTCGTTTTGGGTTTCTTTTTGGTGGGTTTGGTGGGGACTTTGGATTTGGAGGTGGTGGCTGTGGGTTCCAGCTGCGTGGGTTTTCGCAACTTGGCAGCCATTTTTAGTGTCTGGTTAGAGTTGTGCCGGGAGTATACTTCCCGCAGAACAGCCATAGCAGGGACTCCCAAGCCAACAAGTCCCTTAGCATTAAGCTGGTTTGTAATGATGGCCATTATGAACCGTGGATATAGTATCCAACGGTTGGCAGTTAGTTTTTGAGCCATGTCCTTGAGCTCCAAAAATATTATTTCTGAAAAGTTTAGTGGTTGTTGCTCAAGAATAGAATACATTACCTGCTGCCATTTTGTCGACATTTGATCCCAAGACGACGTCTTAGGGGCCAAACATACATTCACCATGTGAAAAATTAGGCGCTCAGCGTCATTAAAGTGTTTCTTCATGATAGTGGAGGCACTGAGATCGCCTTGATATCCATGTTGGGCAAAGGATAGATCTGTGGTGCCCTGGATATCCAGCAGGAGAACTAGCATCATTCAGATGAAGAATTTGGCGGATTATTGCAGGAGTGATGACTACTTCTTTGTTGTTGACGACCGACTGGAGAGATGGTGTGTTGTTCTCCCCAGTGGTAATAGTAACGTTCATCCAAAATTGTTGAAGGGATTCGGCATGTAGTATGGGATTCAGAAGAAATGCCGTATTGTATTGGGACTGAACCATAAGATCGATAGCAGTATCGAACTTAGTCCAGATAGGCGATTTAGTGAGGTAGGCAACACAGTTGTGTCGCGGTTTAATCTGCATGGACGCCATTGAGAGGAGGGAAGTTTTGAGAGGAACGTTAAGTTTGAAGAAGATGAAGCATTAAAGGATTAGGTCTGGGATATATATAAGGTACGGGTAAGAAAACGACTGAAGGATGTGGTGTTAGTCATCAGTAGTTTTAAACGACCGTTGACATGGTATTATCCTTTCAGACGTTGAAATAGCTGAAGTCATGGTGTTAGGCATCAGAAGTTAGAAAACTACTGAAGACCGTGGTTTTGACTTCAGATGATGAAACAACTGAAGACATGGTGTTTGGCATCAGTAGTTATGAAACTACTGAAGACAGTGGTTTTGTCATCAGCTGTTGTAAACAACTGAAGACTTGGTATTAGTCATCAGTAGTTATAAAACTACTGAAGACATGGTATTGCTTCAGTTGTTTAGAATGAAACAGCAGTTGTACAAACGACTGAAGAGAAATTTCTCATCAGCTGTTTTCGTCAATTCTTAGCTTTTCAGCTGTTTCATACTGTCCTCAACACATTCATCAGCCTTTTTGGCTGATTTCAATTGTTTCATAGGACATCAGTACTGATCTGTTATTACTAATTTCAGTAGTTGTAACTACATCAGTAGTTTTAACTACATCAGTAGTTTGGAACAGATAAAGTACTTCAGTAGTTATGAGGCATTTAGCCATCAGTAGTTATAAAACTACTGAAGGGAAAAGGACTCATCAGTACTTATATGTGACATGGGTGCCAATGATCACCAGTAATTACTACTGAAATCATCAGTAGTTGTCACTTATTCTAGCTGCAGCATACCAAGCCTTAACACCAGGTTTTGGAAAGTTGAACTATCCAAAGGCTTAGTAAAAATGTCTGCAAGCTCATCAGCACTAGGCAGAAACTTAGGATCAATCAGACCTTTTTCAAAACAATCCCTTATAAAATGATGTCTGATCTCTATATGTTTGGTCCTAGAGTGCTGGACTGGATTTTTGACAATACACAGAGCTGAAGCACTATCCATTAACAATGGAGTCTTAGTCTCTGTAATGCCATAATCCAGAAGTTGGTTTTGAAGCCAGAGTACCTGAGATGTACAACTTGCAGCTGCAATGTACTCTGCTTCAGCAGTTGATGTAGCAACTGAGGTCTGTTTCTTGCTCTGCCAAGAAATCAAGCAGTTGCCTACGAATTGACATCCACCAGAAGTTGATTTCCTGGTCAACTTACACCCTGCATAGTTACTGTCAGAAAAAGCAACTAATTTACCTGAATGTCCAGTAGAATACCATAAACCTAGAGATGGAGTGCCTTGCAGATATCTAAAGATCCACTTGACTGCATTCAGATGAGATTCTTTAGGTGCAGCCTGAAATCTAGCACAAACACATGTAGCAAACATAATATCTGGTCTAGAAGCTGTTAAATACATCAAGGACCCAATCATACATCTGTAAAGTGTTTCATCAACCACTTTACCTTTCTGATCTGTATCCAGTTGTGTGGTGCTGCTCATGGGGGTAGAACAAGGCTTATAGTTTTGTAAATCAAACTTTTGCAAAAGATCTTTTGTGTATTTGGACTGATGAATGAAAATTCCATCAGCCTTTTGTTTGATTTGCAACCCCAGAAAGAACTGTAATTCTCCCATGGCACTCATTTCAAACTTCTGTTGCATCAACTTTGTAAAGGCTCACACAACTTTGGATCAGAGGATGCAAAAATGATATCATCTACATAAATTTGAACAAGTAGATTATGCTGCCCAACTTTCTTAATGAATAAAGTCTTATCTATGGAGCCTCTAGTGAAATTATTTTCCAGAAGAAAGTTTGATAATGTCTCATACCAGGCTCTAGGAGCTTGTTTTAACCCATAAAGAGCCTTATCAAGCTTGTACACCCAATTAGGATGTTTATTGTCCTCAAAGCCTGGAGGTTGACATACATAAACCTCTTCTTTTTAATTTTTCCATACAAAAATGCACTTTTGACATCCATTTGAAAAACTTTAAGGTTTTGATAAGCAGCATAAGCTAAAAACAATCGAATTGCTTCCAGTCTGGCTACAGGGGCAAAGGTTTCATCATAATCAATACCTTCTTCTTGTGCAAACCCCTGAACAACCAGTCTGGCCTTGTTCTTAACAATAAGCCCATTTTCATCAGTTTTGTTACTAAACACCCATTTAGTGCATATTGCACACTTACCTGGAGGTAGAGGAACCAGTTCCCACACTTGCTGTTTCTTGAACTGAAGAAGCTCAAGCTGCATGGCATCAACCTATCCATTGTCCTTTAAAGAAATGTGATAATTCTTTGGCTCTTGCTGACTGATGAAGAGAGCATAGAAGCAGAAATTTGACAATTGACTTCTTGTTGATACCCCAGCAGTGATATCACCAATGATTTGAGACATAGGGTGATTCTTCAGATCTTGATACATAATGAGATCTGTGCAAGTGTTTGTAGTAGGCTCAGCAGTAACAGATGGTGATGGTGATGGTGAATCATTTCCTTGAAACCAATCAGTGGATGGTAATTCAAAGGAAGTTGAATTCGAAGAGATCTCATCAGCATTTGTTGTGGATGGTGCTACTGGAGCTACAGGAACATCAGGTCTAGCTGAATCAGGCAGCTGATCACTAAACCTGAAGAGGTGAGTACTGCAATCATCATCATCATCAGCAATACCACCAGGTGGTGAACTGTTGACAGGAGCAACAACAGGAGTTTGATAAGGAACATATTGCAGTATGTCCAAATCAAATAACTCCACAGGGCTTTGTGGAATCTTGTCCTTTGGAGATTCATTCAACTTAACATGTAGAGTTCTTCAAACATCTTTGTTCTGTAGTTGTAGACTCTGTATGCCTTGCAAGTAGATGAATAACCAACAAAATACCCTGCATCCACCTTAGGATCAAATTTATGGAGTTGATCCTTTGTGTTGAGAATAAAACAGGGACACCCAAATGCTTTGAAAAATGAAATCAGAGGAGCCAAATGATGGAGAACTTCATATGGAGTCTTCATCAACCTCTGATTTACTAAAACTCTATTTTGCACATAGCAAGCTGTGTTAACAGCTTCAGCCCAAAAGGTCAGTGGCAAACCTGAGTCAGCCAGCATAGACCTTGCAGCTTCAATGAGGGTCCTGTTCTTTCTCTCCACTACTCCATTTTGTTCTGGAGTCCGTGGTATGCTAAACTGCCTTTTGATTCCCTTTGAAAGATAGAAGTCATCAAGTGTATGGTTTCTGAATTCAGTTCCATTGTCACTCCTAATACACTTGACTAGAAGGGAATACTGCTTCTCAACATACAACACAAAGTGAACAATCTTCTGAGCAACCTCATCCTTTGAATGTAGAAAGAAAGTCCATACAAATCTGGAGTAATCATCCACAATTACCAGACATTATTTCTTCTTTGCCATGCTCATCACTCTCACAGGACCAAATAGATCCATATGCAGTAAGTGCAAGCAGGCAGTGGACTTAGGCACTTCAATAGGAGGGAATGAGACTTTGTGTTGTTTTCCTTTTAAACAAGCAGTGCAGGTTTCATCACAGTGGAACTCCTTTATTGGTAAGCCTCTGACTAAACTATTGTGGGTAAGCTGATTCATGTTTTTGAGATTAACATGACCAAGCCTTCTGTGCCACAGTTTAGATTCTTGAGAAGAGGCTTTGGAAAATAGGCAAGGATTGCCTTTGAGATCTATTTTCTTGGAAAGATCTAAGGCATACACTCTTCCTGTCCTGTTGGCTCTCAGGAGAGTGTGATCATCCAACACCTTGTCAATCAAGTGCAAAACTTTGGATGACAGAATCCTACAGTTTGGACTGGTGAAAAGAGCAACATGGCCTTTATCACACATTTGACTGACACTCAAGAGATTGTACTTGAGATTTTCCATATGATTAACATCATCAAATTTGATTTCTCCATTAGAGACAAAACCCTTACCAATGATGTAACCCCTAGCATCATTGCCAAAAGAAACAAATCCCTTCTTTCCTTGAGAGTAGTCATGAAGAAGAGAGCTGTTCCCAGTCATGTGCATAGATCCCCCACTGTCTACATACCAGATGCTACTTTGGCATGTTGAAGAACCCTGCAATAATAAACAATCAGTTAGTTTTAGAGACCCAAACCTTTTTGGTTTTGGCCTGGTCTCATCAATAGATGGTAAACTAACAGGTTTATCTGAAACAACAGCCTGAGAGGAAGAAGATGGTGTAGAAGAGGAGTCCTTTGGCTTGGATCTCCTTTTCTGTGGTTTCAACATAGGAGCATCTAGTTGGTTAACTCTACCCAACAGATGTTGAACCATCATAACCAGCTGTGTCTGATTTTGTGATAAAGCTTTCAGCTCATCAGACACATTGCCAGTGGAGTTTGATAAGTTCCTATGTTGCACCTTCTTCTTCTAAGCACTCTCAGCTGTCACCTGTTTAACCCCTTCCTTTTTGGATTTCTTTGAGGACTTAAGGGTCACAGGATTTGATGTTGCTGATACAAATGTGGTCTCAAACTCAGTTTTCATTTTTACCATTTTCTCATTAATTTCTTTTTTTTGTTTGAGTTGGAACCTCTTTTGTACCAACAAGCATCTGTAAGATGATTGAACAAACCACATACTTCACATGGTTTCTTCTTCATCTTAGGTTGATCATCAACTAAAGGGTGAAGCAATGTTTGCTTTCTTGGCTGCCTCTTTAGTAGTCTTCAAACTCTTTCCACTGGCAGTTTTCTTCTCTTTAGTACTGACAGCAGTTGAAGTTTGAACTTCAGGTGTTAAATCCTGCTCTCTAGTCCTTTCAGACCTTCAGAATTAACTCCTGAGTTGATCAACTCATTAATCATGTGAGTGTCAGCATTTGAACCATCAACATCAGCTGATAGGTTCAAAGAGGGCTTGATGCTGACTGCTACTTCTGATTGTGCTGTATCAGAAGGTAGATCACATGATGTGATGGATTGGTTATCACTCTCACCCTCAGATTCTACTTCTGCTCTTGGAGTAAAATTTGTAGGTGGAGCGGTGTGATTGTAACCAATTCCAAACTTCACATTTGAAGCAGATTGCTTAGTAAGAAGCATTTCAAAACCTTTGCATGATTGTACCCATCTATCACACTCTACCTGGGTAACTGCAAGGGTTTCTTTGAGATCTTTGTACTTCTCTAGAAGTACCTCTTCTCTAGCCTTATCATCAATTATTTGGCAATTCAGTTTATAAATCTCATCATTTTTATCTTTAAGCACAGACTCAAACTCAGCTTTGTTTTTGGAAATTATTTGTTCTAGCTCAATGTTCTTATTAATTAGAGCTACATTTGCTTCTCTAATGGAAGCAAATGCTGCTATGCATGGTTCAGAACATAATTTGGCTTTTGCCTCAGAGGATACCTGTGATACCTTAGGTGTAGAGGCATTAGAAAATGAAGTATCAGCAGACTCCAAAGCCATAAGAGCTAGATTCCCAAAAGGACTGTCACCACCATGTGACCAGCACCTGAGAACAGTTGGTCATGACCAGACATGTCATCTGGTAAACTGCTCCAGTCAACAACTCCTGGGGTGAAGAAGCTGTGTTGTTGAGGTTGAGTTTGTTGATGAGATTGGGATGGCTGAGGTTCTGGTAATGCATGAGGTTGTGGTGCCATAGGAACTTGAACTTGATTTGACTGTGGCATGTAATAACAAGGGTACGTATATGGCATTTGACCCTGAGGAACAAAATATTCCGGAGATTGTTGTTGAGGATGATGACTAGAAGTGACAGGATGTTGCCCTCTGTGTTGTTGACTATTGCCAGGAAAAGTCACAAAGGGTGCAGTGGAGTTAGATCCAGTTGATCTACACTCTCTTGCAAAGTGTCCAAGCCTTTGGCATTTGTGACACCTCACCTTGCTCTTGTCAAAACCAACTTTGGTTTTGCCAGAGAGTCCTGGGAATTTTCTTCCAGTTCTTTTATAGAACTTTTGAGATCTGATATTTATCAGGGCCATTTGGCTCAAAATATCCATCTCTTCTAAGTCATCATCAGCAATCCCCTTGAGATCATCCATAATGAAGCATAAATTGTCATTATTACACCCAGTAAACTGACCATCAACACTTACAAATGCAGAATCAGAAGTGCTTGAAGAGAAATTAATATGCTCATCATACTGGCATTCAGATGAAGCATATTCTGACTCATGACCCACCAAGGCAGTGTTACCTGGTACAAAGTCTTCAGTGAGCTTTCCAGATGAAGACAGCTTTCTCTTCTGTTCTATCTCTCTCTCAAACGTGAGCTGTTTCCCATGGAGTTGGGTGAGAGATAGTTTGTCCAAACTTGCACTGGAGCGTAGGACAATAGTATATGTGTCCCATCTTTCAGGCAGTGATCTGAGAAATCTGTTATTCATCTGAATATTTGTGTACTCAAGTTTGACCATTTTTAGTTCAGAGATCAAACAAGAGAACCACTCATATTGTTGAGTCAGTGTCTCACCCTTTCTATGAGAGAATGTCTCATATTGTTGGGCAAGAATTTCTCTATTATTTGCCAAGACCTCATCTGTTCCTCCAAATTGTTCTTTCAAGGCATTCCAGAGGTCATGGGCAGTTTCATGATGCATTAGCCCAGAATAGATTTCATTTGGCAGTGCCATGCCAGAATTCCATGGGCTTTTGCATCAATTTCAAGCAACTCTTATCCTCATCTGAGTATTGCTCCCTCCTCTTCGGAACCATTTGATTGGTTTCCGGTTATTCACCATAGGCTTGTGTGGACCATGTACTACTGATGTCCAACAACCTGCGCGTTAACAGACAGGTGATGGAGCATTCGTCTTTGCCATATGTTATACTCATTCCTAACCAGCATTGGTGGCTTGGTTGAGGAACCAGTATTGTGAGGATCATTGGAGGGAGTAGTCATTTTCAGTTCAAAAACAATTTAGTTCAAGCTTTTAAAATTTTACACAGACCACAACAAACTCAATGAAAACCAAGAAAAGATCTCAGGATGAATGACCAGAAATACAGAAAATTCAATCTCTATAACCGTTTTTGCAAAAACAAAAGCTAATTCAATCAAACTTGGATCTTGAATAGCAGTTTCAATGATCAATTATTAGATCGATCAATGATTAACCTGCTCTGATACCATTTGACAGGATCAGCGATCACAAGTTTGATGTATTAGAGTTCAAAGCAGCGGAATACGAACAGGAATTAGACAAATTGTAGCAAGTAATCGATACTGTATGCATTAGAGAGCACATACGGTTATAGTGAGAGATAATATGTTTCTGTTTCAAGGAATGTTTATAGATGTAGAATATTTCTAATCAAATCATTCATATCATTCCCGTCATTCACTCAAATATTACAATAGGTTGTCACTCCTTATATAGAGTGCAACAATCACTGCTGTTATCACGGAAAGTGACAACTGGCAGATCTAATACAAAAATAACTAACTCTTAACAAACTACTGAAATGTTCACAACTACTGAGAACATATCAGAGTGTTAAGTACAGAATATAAAACTACTGAAACTACAACGACTGAAGAACAAGCTCTTCAGTCGTTTTACAAAACTACTGAAACATAAAACTACTGAAACTAGAAATATAAAACTACTGATATCACAACTACTGAAGAGTACTCTTCAGCAGTTGTGACAAACTACTGACGCTTCAGTACTTGATCTTCAGACTTTGACCTTCAGATGTTCATCAGCTGATGACTTCAGTAGATATCATCAGCTGATGCCTTCAGTCTTTGTCTTCAGACTTTGTACGTTAGTTGTTGATCTTCAGCACTTGTAAACTCTTCAGCTGTTGTACTTCAGTACTTTGGTCTTTCAGCTTCAGCACTTGTGTTCTTCAGCTGTTGTACTTCAGCACTTTAGTTCTTCAGCTGTTGAAGTCTTCAGCACTTGATCTTCAGCTGTTGAAGTCTTCAGCACTTGTCAAACTGCTGATGAGGCTTTCAGCAGTTGTGTGATACCATGTGGGACTTAGAGGTTTTCTGATCTTGGCTCATTGGTTCTTTTGGTCCAACAATATCCCTATATAAAAATGCACACTTGACATCAAGATGTTAGACTATAAAATTCTTGGATGCTTGATGTGCTCCAAATTATATATAAAAGTCCTATCAAAAGCACATCAAATATTCCTTAATATCTTCCTTAAAATGATGAAAATGTACTTAAAAGTCTTAAATTGTGTTTTCAGGTGTTTAAAAGGGCAAGATGGGCAAAAGAAACATATTTAGCAAGAAATTAAAGTAATCCGAGCTTTGGAGTCCAAGCATGGGGCCGTGCCTCTTTAAGCACGCTCCCATGCTTTTCCAGAAACACACCCCCGTGCTAAATTAACACACCCCCCGTGTTTGGACATCTGACAAGGACAAAAGTACTCTTCCCTAAAAGTAGACATGGGGTCGTGCCTTATAAGGCACTAGGTCGTGCCCCACCTCCAACACGGGGCCATGCCCCATTTAGCACGGGGCCGTGCCCGACACAACCTGCATGTACGAGCCGACCAACTTTCGTAAGCATTATACTAGCATGGGGATGTGCCTTTTAGGCACGCGGCCGTGCCTTTTAGGCATGGGGCCATGCTTAAACACTCTGGAAAGCCTATAAATAGAAGTCCAAGTTCACCATTTATGGCAAGCTTTGGTGGGAGAGTTACTCTATAGAACTCTCTCGGGAATCAAGACTTCAAGTTCATTTGAAGGCTCGGGAGGTGCATACAACACTTAGAAGAAGCTTGGGATCGTCTAAACCCCATCCATTGTGGATTATCGGTTTGATTGTTCCATTTCACAAATGATTACATAACTATCTTCATTGATATATGTTGTTATGTTCAAGCTCATTATGAGCTAAACTCTTTTTATCATCCTAATCGGATGAAACTTATGTAATTTGTGATGAACTAATGGTGTGAAAAATATTATGTTAATGTTATGGTGGTCTTGGGAAAACTATTGATGGGTAGCATCTACAGTTGAAAAACCATATGATTAACTTTCATTTGCGAAACCGGTCCTCATAATAAATCCATGGCTAATGAACTAGTAATGGTTATTAGAAATCATATCACTTTAACTTTCTGATCATTTGCGGGTTCCCTTTTATTAGTTTGGAAAATTCAGTAATTGTTACGGTTTTCTAAAATTGAAAATGCTTTTTTTTGTGATATCCTTAAAAGTGATAATCTAATCTAGTAAAATATTTAATCATGTAAAATGAAACACTTGTACCCAATTCCATCCATATGTGAGTTTATTTTTGAGCCTTAAACAACTTTTGCAAATTGCAATTCTACTTTCATTCTGGATTTAATTGAGGGTGCCATATGGGTATGCATTTCAAGACCTTAATTAGTATTTGTTGCATAAAAATGAGTTAGGCACTAGGTGAGCTTAACCATTCTAGCCCCAACCATTCTCTTTAACTTTCCTTACCCGAACATCAACTTTAGTTAGCCCCGTTGAGCTTAAACGTTTTTATCTTTCAATCACCCGAGCCACCATGTCACTTAACCAAAAAGCCTTCAACAAAACCCATTTTCGTTAAAGACACGTTTTTGGCTTGTAAAAAAAAGAAAAAAAATAATATTGGTCTTTTACCGCCAGACCTTAAAGAACTGGAATGCATTCTTTTGATTTCAATTTGGTTTGTTGCCTTCATCACGCAATAACGGGACTTCCCCCGGAAATCCGCGAACAAATTTTCAATCTCACGTTTGACGCAAGAAAGAAATGGCGAAAAAAGGAACAAGTTCCGCCATTTTGTGGAATTTCAAAAACTGCTATAAAGAGATGGGCAAACAGATTTGAAAGATGCCCGAATTGTGGAAATTGGTCTCATAATGGAAAATGCAAAAAGAATCAAAGTGAATCTCAATACGAATACACAGAACTAATCCGATTGGGTGCTATTAGGTTTCAAGCCGAACGATCCTTGAGAAAGGAAAGTTTTGTGTATCTTCGGGTAAAAGATGAAGTACGATTCTTGAAAGCAAAATACGGTCTTGACAATCTGACCTTAAACGAGTCCTCAAGCTAGCATATCCCTTCTAGCTTGAAGTATTGTATTGTGAACCTTTATTGCTTTCCTTGTAGTTTATGTTAGAAAAATAAGCCAAGACCGTCGTCTTTAGCAATTAGCAACTTTCTCCAAATATTCCATACCCGAGCCCGAGCCAAATTACAACCCATCAAAAACCTAATGATTTATGCAAGTAAATATCTAAGTAGGTGGAGATTTGATCCCCTAACAAGCATATGATTTCACACGTACTCATACTAGGCAATTGAGTGTATTAGTCATACTTAATCTTTATTATGACTCCATATATTTAGCCGAGTGTGAGTGCATCTTGTAAGAAGTGTGGATTTTTACATGATAATAATCTTTACTAACAAATTTATTGCTTGCTAGGATATAATTTCACATATGCTTGGAATATTTATATTTGGATGAAAATAATGTTTACTTGTGCATTTCTCGAAAGACATGATTATAATTTGTTTTATTTGGTTTTTGGTGAATTTGTCATTTTAAGTGATTTTTGCTTGAGGACAAGCAAAGTTCAAGTGTGGGGATGTTTGATGTGCTTCAAAGTATACATAAAAATTCTATCAAAAGCACATCAATTATTCCTTAATTTCTTCCTTAAAATGATGAAAATGTACTTAAAAGTCTTAAATTGTGTTTTCAGGTGTTTTAAAGGGTAAGATGGACAAAAGAAGCATATTTAGCAAGAAATTGAAGTAATCCGAGCTTCAGAGTCCAAGCATGGGACCATGCCTCTTAAGCATGCCCCCATGCTTTGCTAGAAACACACCCTCGTGCTAAATTAACACACCCCCGTGTTTGAACATCTGACAAGGACAAAAGTACTATTCCCTAAAAGTACACATGGGGCCGTGCCCCATAAGGCACGGGGCCATGCCCCACCTCCAACACGGGGCCGTGCCCGACACAACCTGCATGTACGAGTCGACCAACTTCGTAAGCATTGTACTAGCACGGGGCCGTGCCTTTTAGGCACGCGACCATGCTTAAACACTCCGGAAAGCCTATAAATAGAAGCCTAAGTTCACCATTTTTTGCAAGCTTTGGTGGGAGGGTTACTCTGCAGAACTCTCTCGGGAATCAAGACTTCAAGGTCATTTGGAGGCTCGAGAGGTGCATACAACACTTGGAAGAAGCTTGGGATTGTCTAAACGCCATCCATTGTGGATCATCGGTTTGATTGTTCCATTTCACCAATGATTACTATATGTTGTTATGTTCAAGCTCATTATGAGCTAAACTCTTTTTATCATCCTAACCGGATGAAACTTATGTAATTTGTGATGAACTAATGGTGTGATAAATATTATGTTAATGTTATGGTGGTCTTAGGAAAACTATTGATGGGTAGCAACGATATTTGAACAGGAAGTTATAAATTTAGGGTTTGTGATTGTGATCATCATACATAGTTGAAAACCGTATGGTTAACTTTCATTCGCGAAACCGGTCTTCATGATAAATCCATGGCTAATGAACTAGAAATGGTTATTAGAAATCATATGACTTTAACTTTTTGATCATTTGCGGGTTCCCTTTTATTAGTTTGGAAACTTCAGTAATTGTTACGGTTTTCTAAAGTTAATGGTATGTTAGGAAGGAACCTGATCAACTCTCTTTTTAACATTAAGTTATGTTTTCGAAAATTGTATGTCAAATAGGTCACAAAAGATTTAACTACATTACTAGGACTTTATCTGAGTAGTAAAACTTAGCCTGACAGGATCAAGTCACTACGACAGCAGGATAGACGAGAAATCATGCCAGCTCATCTTTATAAACATTAACATAATCACATTAATCAATATCTATAAATCCCACCACCAATTCATCACGGTTACACAAGTGGAGTCTAGTTAGGATGATAATTTTTATTCCCTAGTTTTAAATCCAAACGCTTCAAATCTTAATTTACTTTCTTTCTATTATTGTTTATTTTTAAATCCTAAAAATCTTTCCAATGCAAATTATCATTTTCTTTAACAGAAACCAAATATGATAGTCAAACATCAACTTTTTTGAGTAGGCTAGGCGTGTCGACGGATTGATACTCGGTCCTTACCAACACTATATTACCACACGACACGTACATTGCCTTTTGTGTGTGTGGTTTAGTATTAGTAATAACCAATTAAAATTGAATCTGTGCAATAAATCTTTATCAAAATATTTATACTATCCCCACACCCATCAAGTTTTTGGTGCCGTTGCCGGGGACACACGACAGTTTGAAAGACAAACTAAATTTTTGACTATCTTGTATATTACTTGTTCATATATTTTTCTTTAAACTTCATTTTTATTTTTAGGTAGTTTGCCTAGTTAGTTTAGTTACTTTTGCTGATTCATTTTACGCATTAGTTAGTTTATGCTTCTTTAAGTTAGTGTATGTCCGACTCTTCTAGTTTTGAACTTGTTTCGCCTCTTCTGGAACCCGAACGACTTTTCCGTCAAAGATTACGCAAAAGATCACAACAAGCAGCACTAATCATTGAAGAAGACATTTTGGAAGGCACACCATCCGAAGAAGACATGGCTAACTAAGACGAGGAAATGAAGATGACACACTATGCCACACCGTCAATAGATGGTTATGAGTCTAGTGTTGTCTAAGCAGCAATAGCAGCCAACAATTTGAGATTAAGTCTAGTATTATCCAACTCGTAGAAAACTCTGTTCAGTTCCATGGGTTACAAGACGAAGATCCTAATGCTCACATATCACGATTCCTTCGTATCTGTGCTACCTTCAAAATCAATAACTATTCAACGATGCCATTCAACTAAGACGTTTCCCATTTTCACTTCGAAGCCGAGCCATTGATTGGCTTGATTCACTTCCGCCTGGTTCCATCACCACATGGGTGGAAATGGCTAAACAATTCCTTTTGAATACTTTCCACCCGATCGCACTGCCAAACTTAAAAGCAGCATCACAAGTTTTCGCCAAGACGAAGATGAATCTTTACATGCAGCATGGGAGAGATATAAAAGTCTTCTTCGGAACGGACTTGATCTGTGGCTGCAGTGTCAAATCTTTTACGATGCAATCAGCGGAGCCCACAAGCAAGCGGTAGACCAAAGTGCAGGAGGAGATTTCAGAAGTGTCACACCAACAGAAGCAAACCAAGGCTTAGAAAGAGCAGCTAAAGAGAGCTTTGCTTACAATCCCTTAAGAACCAAACCTACTTCTAAAGGTATTCATCAAGTAGACTCTGAAATCCTAATTGCAGCCCAATTAGAAGCTCTAACCAAAAAATTCGAACAATTGCAAAGCGAGCTAAGGAAAACTCCAACACAATGCAACACATGTGGAAATTCACACAAGACCAACGAATGCCCACAAGGCATTATGATGGTTAAAGATGTTGACTATGTAGGAAGCCCAAACAACTCATACAAAAACAACTCAAATTGGAGAAGCAACTCGAATTACAGAGATGCTGACAATAACCAACAATCATCTAGATTCAACCGAAGGCCACCTTACCAACAACAGAAACCACAATACCAAGGTCCAAGCAGTAGTAACCAATCATAAGCTGACCCGTATGAGCATCAAGTTAGCTGAACCTAGACCTACCCGTATGCATTTATGCGGTTTTCGAAAAATTAAACCTAGGTGAACCTAGACCTACCCGTATGAGCATCAAGTTAGCTGACCCTTCTGTCAAATATCCTAGGGGCATCATTGAAAATCTCTTAGTTAAAATTGACAAATTCATACTTCCCGTTGATTTTGTGATCCTTGACATGGATGAGGACAAAAATGTTCCTCTTATCCTAGGTCGACCATTCTTAGCGACTGCTCGAGCCCTCATTGATGTTTGTACAGGCAAACTCACGCTTAGAGTAGACGAGGAGGAAGTAACTTTTGATATAGGCCAATCCATGAAACACTCTCAATATCATGATGACTCAATCTATTACGTATGCTTGTGGTTCAATCATAAGCTATCATTTGGAGAAAACTCTTCAAAATGAAGCGTGCAACACTCAATTAATAGAAGTCCAAATCACCGAACCCGTTTGTGAGAACTAAATCATTCAAGAACTTGAAGTTGATGAAACATCATTTCATCAAGAAGCATTTGAGATCATTGAGCAAGACCTAGAACCAAAAGCCAAACCTTCTATAGAAGACCCTCCCGTTTTAGAGCTCAAAGAACTTCCATCTCATCTCGAATACGCTTTTCTTGAAAACACATCTCAACTTCCTGTCATAATCTCGTCCGCCTTGTCAATTGATGAGAAGAACAAGTTGCTCAATGTGCTTAAGGCGCACACACGAGCAATTGCATGGAAAATCATGGACATAATGGGAATCAATCCATCCTTTTGCACTCATAAAATATTGATGGAGGGAACTTCAAATCTGTCATTCAACCTCTAAGACGTTTAAACCCGAGCATGCAAGAGGTGGTGAAGAAAGAAGTAGTCAAACTACTAGATGCCGGTTTGATTTACCGTATTTATGATTCACCTTGGGTCAGTCCCGTCCAAGTTATTCCAAATAAAGGAGGAATGACTGTTGTAACTAACAAGAAGAATGAGCTTATTTCCACTCATACGGTTACCGGATGGAGAGTTTGCATAGACTATCGCAAACTCAATGACGCCACAAGGAAAGATCATTTCCCTCTTCCTTTCGTTGACCAAGTGCTTGAGCAAGAGCAATTATCTAGAAAAATGTTCTATTGTTTCCTGGATGGTTTCTCAGGTTATTTTCAAATCCCTATTGCTCCCGAAGATCAAGAGAAGATGATATTCACCTGTCCATATGGCACATTTGCTTATCAGTGAATTCCCTTTGTATTGTGTAATGCTCCTGCTACATTTCAAAGATGCATGGTAGCAATTTTTCATGACATGATTGAACACTCAATGGAAGTTTTCATGGATGATTACTCTATCTTGGAAACTCATTTGAACAATGTCTTGAAAATCTTAAAAAGTTGCTGGTTAGATGTGAAGATTCTAAACTTGTTTTAAACTGGGAAATGTGCCACTTCATGGTTACGGAAGGAATAGTGTTAGGACACAAAATCTCTCGAGCAGGGCTTCAAGTCAATCAAGCCAAAGTTGACACTATTTCTAAACTTCCACATCCCACAACCGTGAAAGATATCAGAAGTTTTCAAGGTCATGCAGGATTCTACCATCGTTTCATCAAAGATTTCTCAAAAATCGCTCGACCAATGACTCAACTTCTCGAGAAAGGCGCTCAATTCGTATTTTCTGACGAATGCATTAGTGCATTCAAATTTCTTAAAGAGAGGCTGGTAACCGCTCCAATCATGGTTTCCCCAGATTAGAAGCTACCATTTGAACTCATGTGCGAGGCAAGCGATTTCCCGGTAGGAGTCGTATTAGGACAAAGGAAAGACAAGCAATTTCATCTAATTTATCATGCGAGCAAAACCCTAAACGACGCACAAGAAAAATACACCACCACCGAAAAAGAACTTCTTGCGGTAATTTTCGCATTTGATAAATTCCGCTCGTATCTCATCCTTTCAAAAACAATTGTTTACACCGATCATGCAACCCTTCTTTATTTGTTCAACAAACAAGATACAAAGCCAAGATTGATTTGTTGGATCCTTCTGCTTCAAGAATTTGACATCGAAATTCATGATAAGAAAGGAGTAGAAAATCTAGCGGCTGATCATCTCTCTCGTCTTGGGGATTCAAGTCCTTCACAAACTGAGGAAGCCATATAAACGACAACTTTCCTCACAAATTCCTTATGTGCATTCAATCCTTAACCGATGAACATCCTTGGTTTGCCTATTTTTCAAATTACTTAGCAAGCGGAATCCTTCTCAAAGGAATGACTTATCAACAAAAGAAGAAGTTCTTTACTAATATCAAACATTACTATTGGTAAGAACCATATCTATTCAGAATAGGTGCACACCAACTCATTCGAAGATACGTATACGGAAGAGAAGTAGAACAAATTCTAAGGCACTGTCGTGAAGGACCCACCGGAGGACACCATGGAGCAACCTTAACAGCCAAAAAGTATTTGACTCTGGATTTTACTGGCCCATGATATTCAAAGATGCTCACAACATGGTACGCACCTGTGATGCATGTCAAAGGGCAACCAATATCTCAACACGGGATGAGATGCCTCAAAAACCAGTTCAAGTATGCGAGATATTTGATATATAGGGTATTGATTTCATGGGGCCATTCCCGGTGTCATTTGGCAATCGTTACATCTTGGTAGCAGTTGATTACGTCTCAAAATGGGCTGAAGCTCAAGCCCTGCCTACTAATGATGCCAAAAAAGTTGTCAAATTCCTTAAAAACTATTTTCTCGTTTTGGTACCCCCAAAGCTCTAATTAGTGACCGTGGAACTCATTTCTGTAACAATCAGCTCGAACGAGCAATGGCGCATTATGGAGTTTACTATCACTTTACAACTGCTTACCATCCACAAGCGAATGGGTAAGCTGAAGTCACTAACTGGGGCATCAATGAATCCTTGAGAAAATTGTAGGTCAAAATCACAAGGACTGGTCTACCAAGTTAGATGATGCATTATGGTCTTTTCGAACAGTCTATAATACTCCCATCGGCACAACACCGTTTAAACTAGTTTGTGGGAAGTCGTGTCATCTACCTGTGGAGCTAGAGCACAAGGCTTTTTGGGCACTTAAAGCAGCAAACCTGGACCCTCGCTTCCTACAAATTCACGAATTAGAGGAATTGAGAGAACAAGCGTACGAAAACGCTAGGGTTTACAAAGAAAAGACAAGGAAATTCCACGACGCTGGATTAAAGAACACAAAACGATTTCATGTGGGAGAACGTGTCTTACTATATAACTCTCATTTACGTTTCTTTCCCGGAAAACTGAAATCACGTTGGTCTGGACCTTATACGATCAAAAACGTGTTTCTGAATGGTGCCATTGAAATTTATAACCACGAAGGTTTAAGTTTCAAAGTAAATGGTCATCGTTTGAAACCGTATAACGATCGACCAACCAAGATTCCCTCGGAGGAATTACACCTCCGTGTAGACGAAAACTAAGTGTGGGGTAGGGTCATGCCGAAGACCCGAAACTTAAACGCGGCACCTGTACATAAATTTTTCTTATTTTAACAATTCTTTAGGATCTAACAAGCACAAGCACGGGGTCGTGCCTCATCAAGAACGCCCCCGTGTCTTTGACAAATTTCTTTCCACGATCTCCACTGATGACTCTAGAACATTGCAGGTCGAGTTTAAGACGAATTCTGACAAGCACGGGGCCGTGCCTAGCCAAGCACGCCCCCGTGTTCACTTTCCACGACTTGTATATAAATACCACACTTGTTCCATTCTTTCAACACTCACTCCTGTTTAAAAACATCTGAAAAATGAAAGAATCAAGTCACAGAAGTTCCAACCGGAATCTTGCGAAGAAACCGCGTTCTGAAACACGAGAGCCAACGACTCAAGAATATTTCTTCAAGCTGCATGAACTAATCAAGCAACTGACTGAAATAAACCTCGCTGCATCCCAACGCTTAGCTGAACATATCCAAAAAGTTCAACAGATGAGCAAGGAACTCATTTCCATTAACCAGCAACTTGCGGAATTGAGCAACCGCACTTCTCACTATCCCATCCCAAACCTTCCACACGAAATGTGTGGAGGTTTCTTTTAGAAGCATTTCGTGATGTGCTAAGTGCGCTGTTGTGTGTTAAAGAGTCTAGGTTTTGCTGTTTCAGATTCTCGGTTTTTAATGTATCATGTAGCCGTAGGACCTTAGGAAATGTAATTTTCAATTTGGCTTATGTTATTTAACTTTAGGACTATTTTCGTATTTTTTTGATGATTTGGAAGTGATAAAACATAACCGGGAAAATTACATAACGTGCGAAACTAAAAAAAAGAACAACAAAAGACTGAAACCAAACACAACACATGAACACGACCCCGTGCTTAAGGAGGCACACCCCCATGTTCGACAAAAAATGACACAAGCTAACATATTCAACCTTTTGTCTTCTTCCTCTTAAATTTTGCATGATAAATACCGACCTCAATTGCTTGCAAAGTCGTATCCACTTTCATTTTCACATTGTTTTCCATTTTTCTTTCATCTTTTCAAGAGTTCTTTCAAGAGTATTTGATCAAGAGGTTAGTATGCTAATTCCTTTGATTATGAAAGTCATTTACATGTAGTTAGGTGATTAGGTCTCTAAACAACCAAAATCCTAGCAATTATGTGTAAAGACTTGTTATAAAACGTTTTATGGAATGATGAATGCTTTCAACCTACTTGTTCATGTTTATTCTTGTAAGTAGATTAGTGTTAATTAGTATGTTTTATTAGTTATTAGTTTGTTTAGTTAGTTAATTAGTTTGTTTTCTTTTATTGTTAACAAGACTATCTTCATAATTCGTGGTGAAATATTTGTTAATCATGTTCAAGAGTTCCCAAGTGGTATTAAACATAAAATATATTTTTGGGTATCTTGAATTATTAACAAATGATTAAAATGTTAAAGGTATAATCTTTGATTTTTAAAGGAAGAAAATGTTAAACCCATGCTTAATCAACGATTTACAAACACGACCAGGCGTGCTCGAGTCAAGATTTCATGCCTTACCATGTTTACCGCACCCCCACGTTTCACAAAACACACCCCCCATGTTCAACAATTTTTCCTAGGATGATAAATTCTCAACTATTTTTGAACATGAGTTGAATCATTATGATGTTATGTCTTGAAAAACACATGATTTTCACTAACATCATGAAACTATTCAAGAAATTTGTTTTGTATAGATTAACTTATTTTTGAAATTTCGGGATCATGAATCATCCTTACTTATGTTCTGAAGGGACCTGTAGAGATGGTGTCATGATAGACTTCAAAGACTGCTACAAAGGGTCGAAAGATCCCACTTACAAGCACATGAAGAAACACTAGCGGCAGTCGGACAGCTAGAAAGATACAATACATTATTAAGTGTTCAGTGGAAGCGCTTCTTCTCATAAATAGACCTTCCGTTTATGAACTAACTCTTGAATTTTTAGCATCTTTCAAATTTAGCATGAAAGACTCTGAACCTTGGGATAATAATGTAGTTTCATTTAGACTTGCTGGACATTGGCACAAAACATCCATAGCAAGGTCCAAGCAGTAGTAACCAAGACTGTGGAGCATCATCAATGGAAGACTTATTGCAGCAATTGTTGTTAACCACACAAGCCACAGATGAGTACATCCGGAAATCTGATCGAAGAAATGAGGAGAGGTTCCAAAGAAACGAAGCTGACATCAAAAGCAACAAAGCATCATTGCAATCCATAGAGCACCAAGTAGGTCAAATAGCACAACAGTTATCTAAAAGACCTCAAGGAGCTTTGCCCAGCAACACTGTAACAAACCCTAATGCTTAAGTGAAAGCCATCACCACCAGGAGTGGCAAAACCACTCAAGGTGATCCACCCGCATTACAACCCATCCTTGAAGAGGTAGAAACTGAAACTCTAAGTAGTGCAGGTGATAAGCAAAAGCAACTTGTTGTTATTGAAGAACCAGCAAAGATATACGTTCCACCACCACCATATGTTCCACCACTCCATATCCAGGTCGTTTGAGACAACAAAGAATGGAAACACAATACGACAAATTCCTTGGGTTGTTCAAGCAACTCCACATCAATCTGCCCTTGGTGGAGGCCTTAGCACAAATGCCAAACTATGCTAAGTTTCTAAAAGGTGTCTTGTCAAACAAAAAGAAACTGGAAGAGTTATCACACGTAGTTTTGAATGAGGAATGCTCTGCAGTTCTTCAAAACAAACTACCTCAAAAGATGACTGATCCAGGAAGTTTCACCATACCTTTCCTAATAGGAAATCTTTCGGTCAGTAACGCATTAGCTTATTTAGGTGCAAGCATTAACCTTATGCCTTATGCAGTTTTCAAAAATTAAACCTAGGTGAACCTAGACCTACCCGTATGAGCATCAAGTTAGCTAACCGTTCTGTCAAATATCTGAGGGACGTCATTGAAAATCTCTTAGTTAAAATTGACAAATTCATATTTCCCGTTGATTTTGTGATCCTTGACATGGATGAGGACAAAAATGTTCCTCTAATCCTAGGTCGACCTTTCTTAGCGACTGCTCGAGCCCTTGTTGATGTTTGTACAGGCAAACTCACACTTAGAGTAGATGAGGAGGAAGTAACTTTTGATATAGGCCAATCCATGAAACACCCTCAACATCATGATGACTCACTCTATTACGTTGATGCTTGCGATTCGATCATAAGCTGTCATTTGGAGAAAACTCTTCAAAATGAAGCATGCAACACTCAATTAATAGAAGTCAAAATCACCAAACCCATTTGTGAGAACTAAATCATTCAAGAACTTGAAGTTGATGAAACATCATTTCATCAAGAAGCATTTGAGATCATTGAGCAAGACCTAGAACCAAAAGCCAAACCTTCTATAGAAGACCCTCCGGTTTTAGAGCTCAAAGAACTTCCATCTCATCTCGAATACGCTTTTCTTAAAACACATCTCAACTTCCTGTCATAATCTCATCCGCCTTATCAATTGATGAGAAGAACAAGTTGCTCAATGTGCTTAAGGCACACAAACGAGCAATTGCATGGAAAATCATGGACATCAAGGGAATCAATCCATCCTTTTGCACTCATAAAATATTGATGGAGGAGAATTTCAAATCCGTCATTCAACCTCAAAGACGTTTAAACCCGAGCATGCAAGAGGCGGTGAAGAAAGAAGTAATCAAACTACTAGATGCCGGTTTGATTTACCGTATTTCTGATTCACCTTGGGTCAGTCCCGTCCAAGTTATTCCAAAGAAAGGAGGAATGACTGTTGTAACTAACGAGAAGAATGAGCTTATTCCCACTCGTACGGTTACCGAATGAAGAGTTTGCATAGACTATGGCAAACTCAATGACGCCACAAGGAAAAATGTTCGATTGTTTCTTGGATGGTTTCTCAGGTTATTTTCAAATCCCTATTGCTCCTGATGATCAAGAGAAGACCATATTCACCCGTCCATATGGCATATTTGCTTATCAGTGAATGCCCTTTGGATTGTGTAATGCTCCTGCTACATTTCAAAGATGGATACAATTGACTAGACACAAGAAAGCCAGCTGGCTATACTTATACTATGTCCTACAACTGGTTATACTTTGATAGCCAGCTGGATACAATTGACTAGACACAAACAAAATCAATTGTAGAGTCAAAAGGCAGATTGCCTTTTGACTTGTGACTATGACATGCCATAGCTCACATCCTTATCTATTAGAAAAAGGATGAAGTACATAAAGTAGAAAGTTACAGACTCAAGACCTCAATGTACTGTTACCAAAAGCATGGACCTTTTCACCAAACCATGTTAGTTGGTAACTTGTAGAGTTGCAGCGGAAACGTGTCCAGCTTTATGGAATAGTACATCAGATAAAGCATATTACCAAAAGTCTTCGGAAGAAATCTGTCTTCATGAACATGAAGCTTCGGAAGACTTTATCTCTAAGGCTTTGGAAGACTTCATATTTGACTTCGGAAGATATTGGTCTTGGCTTCGGAAGATTTCACACTTAGAGTATTTCTGTTGCACATGTGAAACTTCCGAAGCATTCTTCTTTAATGCACTTATGCAGCATGCAGGAAAGAGTAAAGATGTTTAGGTTGCATAAGCCTCTTCATTAATCTCTACAAACTCCCCCTAGGCTGATGCTACCAAAACACTTTGCAAACTTCAGATATTAACAGTCCTCATTAGGATGATCACCATTCCTTTCTTTATAAGATGATCAGGATCCTTCAGGCTGTCAAAGTGCTTCTCATGTCAAAGAGGTCATGCAGAGGCAACTGAAACATATCTTTCCATGTATAAATGTCTTCAATGCCTTGATCTTTAATAACATGCCATATTTCTGGATTTGTGGTGTATGTCCAAGACAAGATGGGTCTTCCTGTTGCTAGAGGAGCTACTGAAGTTGGAGTTGATTGAGCATCCTCTGGCTGCACATCCTCAGGCTGTTATGATTCATCTGAGGGTTAGAAAGGGATGCACGCTTCTTCTTCTTTTTAGACTTTGGTTTAGAAGCCATCCTCTTCTTTCTCTTTCCAAATGTTAACTGAGAAGACTGGCCTGTAGCACCAGATTGATCTTCACTGTCTCTCTCAGTTAGGACTTCTTCTCTCTCAAGTTTAGATGGAGAGGGAGGTTGACCCTGCTCTGGATCAGATGATGAAGCTTGCTGAGCATTAGCAGGAGGTCCGGGTTGTGTTGTGTCTGGTTGTTCAACCTTAACCTCCACTTCAGGTGGAGCCTGACTTGGAGTGGAGTGTAAGTCAGTGAGCTCTCCACTCTTAATCTTCTGCTTGATTACCCTGATATGCTCATCAATAGTGGATAGAGATATGGGTCCAAGTCTCCTTCCAGATAATCTATACATCTTCAATAAGCTCATCATCCTCTACCTATCAGCAGACTTCTTCATGCTCTTTTGGATGATGGCTCTTGATTTTGCAGCTTCTTCCCTTAGCTTCTTCTTTGTTGTCTTTCTTTCCAAGGTCTGAAAATTGAAGACTTCTTGCTGTCCTTGAACTCTTGTGGTGATGAGGGCCTTCCTGTTGTTGTCATACCTCCACCCAATAATGTGATTGAAGGATGATGAAGGTGACATAGCCCTTAGTATCCCATCCTCAAACAAACTCTGTATGAAGGAGTCTGTGTAGTCCATATCAATACGAACTAGAGGAGGTTGCTGAGAATGCATAGTTGCAAGTGAGGATGGTGAGTCCTCAATTTCCACTCTCTCTGAAGAAATCCTAGGTTCTTTGACTGTAATGACTTTTCCCCCCTTTTTAGTAAAATCACCCACTTGCATAGGTGAGCTGGAGGATAGATCAATCACATCCACAGGTTCTTATGTTCCTGGTTGAGCTCTCCTTAAGGGTCTCCCAGCTAGTTTTTCCTTAATATATGAAATCTCAAGTTGCTGATCATTGATCCTATTATGTAAGGTAGTCACCTGAGATTCAAGGTGACTGACCTTTAAGACTAAATAGGTGCATGTTTTGGATAGGTTTTGCACTTTTAGTCTCAGATCCCCCTCATCTTCATCAGAAGAATCACTAGGGGTGGAGAAGATTAGACCAGAGTCCTTTCTCTCATGACCAGCTCTATGTTCTTGGCTACTGGATTTCCTCTGCTCACTGACAGTCTTAGTTGAGATGTCAGTGGGCTGAGTTGCCATGGTTGAGGTCTTAATGATGTAATCACTTTTAGAAGTCAGAGCCTCTTCTATATGGACATCCTGAACAGGTTCAAGAGTGTCCACCTCATTTGTAGGTGACTGATGTGGGATAGATGTAGGAGACTCAGGAGTACTCATCTCTCTTTAAGTAAAGGGAAAGAAGAGAGATTCATTATACTCACTAAAACGTATATCTTCATCAGTATAGAAATCAAGGTTGGGAATTGGTTAGTTGAGATCTATAGGCTAGGGATGGTCACTGTCCTCTGAAGGTTGATCACTTGAGTGTTGAGACTCAGAGTGATGGCTTAAGGCAGTAAGGCTAATGAGCTCATCAGGCTGAGCATGAGGAATCTCAGCACTGATTCTTGAAGAGATGGGAGTGGTCTCCTCCTCAGGAGAAGTCGGAGCTCCAATGTCCACTTCTTCCGGTATGGTTGAGTATATGGGGGCCTCCACAGACTGAATAGTCTAAGCAGGGGTTCGTTTGGATTTTTTTGGTAGGTGATGGAGATTTGAGGCTGTGTGGGTGGTTGGGAAGTAGCAAGTGTGGGTTCAACACTAGCTTGTCCTGCTAGGTTGTCACCTTGAGCAATGAGCTCTAACATTTTTGGGACTAGGGCTGTTTCTACCCTAGAGAATCCAATAGTGGACTTTCTCAGTATTTTAAAGATGCCGGGCTTCATCTGTCCCAATTTAAGAATGTTACCTGTTTCCCTTAACTGTGAGCCCAGTTCATAGTTAAGAATGTACTGGACATATCTAGGAAACATGTAATACTCTAAGGAGTCTAAATTAGCAAGCAAATTTGTATAAACAAACTAGAGTACCTGAATTTGACCCCTTGAACCATTGCATGGATTATGAAGGAGAGATCCTTAGGAATCTGGTCCCATCCACCATGCTTGTTTGATAAGCTGTGGATGACCACATGGAGCAGGAATCTCCATTGGGATGACACCTTCCCTTTCCTAAAGGTCTTTATAGAGAAATCTCCCTCATATCCTATCTGGTCAAAGGAAAAACACCTCACCTTCTTCATCATACAGCTGAAGATGTCGGTTGATGATGGCCGGAGTGATGAAGATTGTTCTCCCCTGCATTGTGGCAGACAGTGACTTCTCCCCATCCATAATGACCTCTTGGCAGGTCTTCCAAAATTCAAGAAACTGATCCTCATAGAGTGGAGGATCAATGGTTAGGGATGTGAAGTAGTTTGATAGAGTTAGGAAACGGCAAACCTCTGAGAAATGAGGATCTTTCTCAGAGCTTAACAGAGCAACCTGATTATGTTGTCTGTGTAGCTGCATGGTAAAGTTGGGATCATTTCTGTGAACAAGGTTGGCCATTTTGAAGTAGCTTAAGGACGAAGAAAGAAAGAAATTTCAGAGATAAATATGGGGTTTTAGGTTTGGAGGAAGAACAGATGATAGAAAGAGGGGGGAAACCGTTGGGTTTTATGTGAGAAGGATTTTAGATAAAGTTTAATGAAAGAGGATAAACTTTGAAATCTGGATGTCGGTCCCACCTTTGAAAAAGTAGTTTACTTTTCCTCAAAAAGTAGGTTTCTTGGATGTCAAAAAGCTTCCAAAGGTTAATTATCTTCGGAAGTTTTAGTTAAAAAGCTTTCGAAGCTAAAATGACTTCGGAAGAATTTCCTGAGAGGTTTGAGAATTTTACTTCAGAAGAAAAATTAAAACTTGAGTGCTTTGTGTATAAACTAACAAAGCTACCGAGAGTTAATTTTGCTTCGGAAGTAAATGGTCCTTGAAAATGTGTAAATGTCTGAGACAAGTATTTAAGCTTCGGAAGATAAATTTGAAAACTCTTCCGAAGGTAAATTTCTCAGATAGTTATTTATTTTGAAGGCATGATTTTCTTCCAAAGTTAAAAGCATAACTTCCGAAGTATCAGAAATTTTTCAAAAATCTAAGGAAAGTCTTCAAAAAGAAATTTTCATCCAAAGAAAACATGAGCTAATGAAAGTGATGAACTAGACAACTTAGAACACACATATTTTAAGAAATAATAAGAATTAGTTTTAACAAAGATCTACTCAACGTTGATCATCCCAATAGCTGATATAAGATATTTAAATATCTGTTCATCAAAAGCCTTTGTAAACAAATCAGCATATTGTTCATCTGTGTGAACCTTGACTAGTTTAATTAATCCCTATTCATAGGTATCTCTTATTAAATGATACCTGATATTGATGTGCTTTGTCCTTGAGTGCTGCACAGGGTTCTTTGTGATTGAGATAGCACTTTGTTGTCTATGTGAATGGGAGTCTCCTTGAAGTTTAACCCATAGTCCAGCATCTGATTTTGAAAGTAATGTCTTCAGTTTCAGCAGTTATGCAGAGACACAGGATTGTTTCTTGTATTCCCATGGACAACCCTTCCACCAAGAAATTGACATCCCCCAGATGTAGACTTTGCAGTCATGTTGCAACCACCATAATCACTATCTGTATAGGCATACAGATTGAAGTCAGAATTCTTAGGATACCATAATCCAAGTGTTGATGCACCTTTGAGGTATCTTAGAATCCTCTTGATAGTGATAAAGTGAGACATCTTAGGGTTGGCTTGATATCTTGCACAAATACATGTAGAAAACATGATATCAGGCCTACTAGCATTAAGATACATAAGAGACCCAATATAGCCCTATATAAATGCTCATCTACACACTCCCCCTCAAGATCAGGATCAAGAGATTGGTTTTTGGCTATGGGTGTCTTAGCAATCTTATAGTCAGTCATGTTGAACCTCTTGAGTATGTCCTAACATACTTTGACTAACTTATGAAGATGCCATCTTCAACTTGCTTCACTTGAATTCCCAGAAAGAAATTGAGTTCCCCCATGGCACTCATTTAAAATCTGTCTTTCATCAGCTTCTCAAAGTCTTTGCAGAGCTTTGAATTAGTTGAACCAAAGATGATGTCATCCACATATACTTGAACTAGCAATATGTCTTCTCATTGTCCTTTGATGAAGAGAGTTCTATCTATAGTACCCCTCCTGTATCCATGTTTACAGAGATACTCAGACAGTGTCTCATACCACTTCCTGGGTGCCTGATGCAGCCCATAGAGAGCTTTGTCAAGCTTGCAGACATAATCAGGATGATCAGGATCTACAAAACCAGGTTACTATTTGACATAAACCTCTTCATCTATCACTTCATTCAAAAAGGCACACTTCATAACAAGTTGAAAGACCTTGAAGTTCTTGGATGCAGCAAATGCCAGGAATATCCTAACAGCTTCTAATCTTGCCACTGGAGCAAAGACATCAGTGTAGTCAATCTCTTTTTCTTGTGTGTATCCTTGAACAACCAGTCTAGCTTTGTTCTTGATGATGATGCCTCTATAATCTTTCTTGTTCCTAAACACCCATTTGGTTCCAATGGTAGTCTTCCTGGAAGGAAGAGGACAAAGGTTCCAAACTTTTGACTTTTGAATTGAAGCAGCTCTTGTTGCATAGCTTCAACCCAACTTCCATCCTTTAGAGTTTCATCAAATTTCTTTGGCTCTATCTGGGATAGAAAACAAGAGTGAAGACAAACATTTGCTTCACGGGTTGTCCTCTTGTCTTTACCCCTGAGACAACATCTCCAATGATGTTTGTGGTAGGGTGAGACTTGTGAATCCTAAGATGAGGGATCACAGCAAGTTGTTGAGAAAGATCTAAATTAGAGAAATTTAGATCTGGCATGAAAGGTTCTCCCACCACATCAGCACACTTTCAAGTGAAACTTGATCCAAGCAGTGTGTGAAATCATTGATGTTCTTATCAATGGTGTGGTTAGTGGCATCAAAAAATCTTGGTCAGTGTCACCACCACCATTGTTGTCCTCCACAGTTGAGGTGTTCTTATCTGGTTGTAGAGCCTCTAAGCTAGAATTTGAAGGCATACAAGATGTATCAACAGAATTTCTCATGGTTGGGCTGACAGAAACCTCATTTGCAGAAGTGGTTCCAACTGGAGCTGAAGATATATGTCTTGAGGATATTCCTAGCTCAAATCTTGGATTAGGATCGTCTGTATTTAAATTTGCTGCAGATCCTGAAAAATTCTCACAAGATTTGTTAAAACAGTTGGTAACTAAATCAAGATCAAACAACCAATCCGGACCAGAACCAGCAACACAGGGTGTGTGTTCATTGAAAGTCACATTGGTTGACTCCTCAACAATTCTAGTTCTGAGATTGTATACTCTATAAGCCTTAGCTTGGGAAGAGTATCCAATAAAGTGTCCATCATCTGATTTCTCAACAAACTTGGCAATTTGATCTTTGGTATTCAAGATGGTGCAAGGACATCCAAATGACTTGAGAAAACCAATGAAAGATTTCCTCTTGTGCCAAAGTTCATAAGGAGTCTTGCCATGAGTCTTAACTACTAAAATTCTGTTCTGCACATAGCAGGCAGTGTTGACTGCCTCTACCCAGAAGGTGATGGGCAGTTTAGAGTCAGACAGCATGGTTCTTGTAGCTTCAATCAGTGTCCTGTTTCTCCTCTCAGCAACACCATTTTGCTGAGGAGTCTTAGGAGCACTGAATTGTCTTGTAATACCCTTTTCATCACAAAATGTATCAAGGATATGGTTCTTAAATTCGGTTCCTTGATCACATCTTATGATCTTGACCTTGTGATCATATTGATTCTCAATCTTTAAGATGAAATTCTTTAGAATCTTAGGAGTCTCATCCTTAGTTCTAAGGAAGAAAACCCAAGTGAATCTTGTAAAGACATCTGTGATCACTAGATAGTATAAGGTCCTTCCTAAACTCATTACACTGGTGGGGCCAAAGAGATCCATATGTAACAAGTGTAGGGGTGTAGTGATGGAGTTCTTTTCCTTAGGCTTCTGAGATACCTTATGTTGCTTCCTTTCAGGCATGCAACACAGTGGTCATCACTTGTAAACTCTTTCTTTGGCATTCCAGTTACCAGATCATGCTTTATTAACTTATTCATGTTCTTAAAGTTTACATGGCATATTCTATTATGCCATAGGAAAGACTCATCACTATTGGCTTTAGACAGAAAGCATGAAACTTCTCCAGAGGGAGAGGTTTCTTGCAAATCCATCTTGTACATGTTTCCTTTTCTGGGGGCTCTAAGCAGGATATGCTCATGAGGAGTGACCACATCAGGCTTAAGAACAAAACACTCATGCTCAGTAAAGAGCATGTTATGACTCTCATTACAAAATTGAGATACACTCAGAAGATTGTATCCAAGCTCCTTTCCAAAGTTTACCTTTTCTATGTTGAGCTTACCATTTGTGACCTTGCCCCTTCCAGAAATGTAACCACCTTCATCTCCTCTAAAAGTAACTGGTCCTCCATCAATCCTTTCAAAGTTCTAGAGTAGTGACCTATTGCCTGTCATGTGCCTGGAACAACCACTGTCTATGATCCAGACATTTCTGTTTGTCTTCAGTTGTCCCTACACAAAGATAATGATTAGTTACATCTGGAAACCCAAGCCTTGCTTGTATCGGGTTCATTTACAGAAGGTAATTCAACAGTAATAGATCCTATGGTTGTACTAAGAGGATCTTGAGTTGTTGTTGATGGAGAAATCTTAGTCACTTGGTCTTTCTTAGACATCCACACCACCTTTGGAGTCTTGGACTTGACCTTCAAAACTTTAGAAGCTTTTGGAACTTCAGAAGTTTTAATGACTGAACCTTCGGAAGATTCTGCTAACACTGTAGCAGACTTCAGTGCTTCGGAAGAACTCCTTTCTTCCGAGACCAAATATTCTTCCGAAGAGAATTTTCCACTTCCCTTGTTAGATTTGGAACTTTCGAAGGAAACAGGTTTTCCTTCTGAAGCTTGAATCTTCTTAGAACTCTTTGAAGCCTTTGATTTGGCCATATGGACAGTACCTTTAGGATTGAAGGGACAATCCTTGGCAATGTGAGTGGTGCTATCACACATAACACAATTCATCTTCTTCTTCACAAGAGCCTTGTCTTTGGAATAGGACTGTCTTTGGTCACATCCCTTCTCCACCTCCATCTTTGCAGATGACAAGACAATCCTCTTGGGCTGAGGACTGTGCTTGGAGTTTGATGGTCTAGGCTGTGCAGCAGTGGTACACAGCAGATCAGTCTTCTTCTTGCTGCTAAGATCAGTGAAACAAGAACCAGAACTCTTAGCAGAGGAGTTTTGGTTGATGTCTTTAGTCCCTACCACTTTAAACCCTGCAGAGATGAAAACTTGTTTCTGCTCAGAGTCAAAAGTAGCCTTGATCTCTTGAGCCTTCCTTGCCTTTCTTTTGCTCTTCCTGATCAAGTTCTTTCTCATGGACTTGGTCATCACAGTCTTCACTTTCTCCTCAGAAGGATAGTGGCCCTTCTTGGAATCCTCCTCTTCACTCTTTGCAAAGGGATTCTTCACTATCTGTTCTTCATCCTCTTTACTCATGGGATCTATGAGAGGAAGCTCATCTTCACAAGTTTCACACCTAGGAGATCTTACTGACAAGATTGTGTGTGGAGGAGCTATCTCATTTGATCCCAGTCCCTGCCTGTTTCGATAGCACACTTTGTTGTGCAGGGATGAGGATATCATGTTCTTGTAGGTCTCCTCTTCAAGAACACTCTTTTCTGCCCTGGCTTTGCTTATCATAAGCTCAGCCTGGCACGCAGTTAACTTGGTTATGAGATCTTTAATTTGAGTCCTAAAATCTATGTGTTCATGTTTTAGAACTGAAATGGTTTTCTCTAAGTCCTCTATTTTCAGCTTATAATCATTTTCAGACTCTCTAAAATCATATTATAAAATGTTTAAGGACTCAACATCAGATCTCAGTTCCAAGTTCTAGGACATGTATCTGTTAACTTTAGCAATGCATTCAGGAGTACAGATATGTTCTAATACCTTGGCTTCATCATGATCAGCCATCAGTGCTTGGTTTGGAGAAGCATTTTCCACCTGAAAGCTCCAGTCAAAGCCTCCTTCTTCAATAGCAACAGTAGCTTGCTGGTTTCTTTAAACCCTGCAGAGATGAAAACTTGTTTCTGCTCAGAGTCAAAAGTAGCCTTGATCTCTTGAGCCTTCCTTGCCTTTCTTTTGCTCTTCCTGATCAAGTTCTTTCTCATGGACTTGGTCATCACAGTCTTCACTTTCTCCTCAGAAGGATAGTGGCCCTTCTTGGAATCCTCCTCTTCACTCTTTGCAAAGGGATTCTTCACTATCTGTTCTTCATCCTCTTTACTCATGGGATCTATGAGAGGAAGCTCATCTTCACAAGTTTCACACCTAGGAGATCTTACTGACAAGATTGTGTGTGGAGGAGCTATCTCATTTGATCCCAGTCCCTGCCTGTTTCGATAGCACACTTTGTTGTGCAGGGATGAGGATATCATGTTCTTGTAGGTCTCCTCTTCAAGAACACTCTTTTCTGCCCTGGCTTTGCTTATCATAAGCTCAGCCTGGCACGCAGTTAACTTGGTTATGAGATCTTTAATTTGAGTCCTAAAATCTATGTGTTCATGTTTTAGAACTGAAATGGTTTTCTCTAAGTCCTCTATTTTCAGCTTATAATCATTTTCAGACTCTCTAAAATCATATTATAAAATGTTTAAGGACTCAACATCAGATCTCAGTTCCAAGTTCTAGGACATGTATCTGTTAACTTTAGCAATGCATTCAGGAGTACAGATATGTTCTAATACCTTGGCTTCATCATGATCAGCCATCAGTGCTTGGTTTGGAGAAGCATTTTCCACCTGAAAGCTCCAGTCAAAGCCTCCTTCTTCAATAGCAACAGTAGCTTGCTGGTTTCTTTAAACCCTGCAGAGATGAAAACTTGTTTCTGCTCAGAGTCAAAAGTAGCCTTGATCTCTTGAGCCTTCCTTGCCTTTCTTTTGCTCTTCCTGATCAAGTTCTTTCTTATGGACTTGGTCATCACAGTCTTCACTTTCTCCTCAGAAGGATAGTGGCCCTTCTTGGAATCCTCCTCTTCACTCTTTGCAAAGGGATTCTTCACTATCTGTTCTTCATCCTCTTTACTCATGGGATCTATGAGAGGAAGCTCATCTTCACAAGTTTCACACCTAGGTGATCTTACTGACAAGATTGTGTGTGGAGGAGCTATCTCATTTGATCCCAGTCCCTGCCTGTTTCGATAGCACACTTTGTTATGCAGGGATGAGGATATCATGTTCTTGTAGGTCTCCTCTTCAAGAACACTCTTTTCTACCCTGGCTTTGCTTATCATAAGCTCAGCCTGGCACGCAGTTAACTTGGTTATGAGATCTTTAATTTGAGTCCTAAAATCTATGTGTTCATGTTTTAGAACTGAAATGGTTTTCTCTAAGTCCTCTATTTTCAGCTTATAATCATTTTCAGACTCTCTAAAATCATATTATAAAATGTTTAAGGACTCAACATCAGATCTCAGTTCCAAGTTCTAGGACATGTATCTATTAACTTTAGCAATGCTTTCAGGAGTACAGAGATGTTCTAATACCTTGGCTTCATCATGATCAGCCATCAGTTCTTGGTTTGGAGAAGCATTTTCCACCTGAAAGCTCCAGTCAAAGCCTCCTTCTTCAACAGCAACAGTAGCTTGCTGGTTTGACTTCTCATTATGGAGAGCTTTGTCAGTGTAGTTTGGTCGGGATTGTGTTTGGCCACCATTTGTTCTAGGTGCCTTACACTCTCTGGCATAGTGGCCCATCAAGTTACAGTTGTAACACTTGACTTTGCCTTTGTCCAATCGAAACTTTCCACTGGTTGCATTGCTTGGAAACTTCCTTCCAGTCCTCTTGTAGAACTTCTTGGCTATATGAGTGAGAAGAGCCATCTGCTGGACTATTTCCATATATTCCAGATCATCTGGATGGATACAATCCAGGTCTTCAAGAGTGAAAAGAGAGTTGCCACAACTTTCATCAAAAGAGACAAAAGCTTGAGAAGAGCTTGTCCCTTGGAATGGGCTTCCTTGAGTGTAGGTCTCCTTTGGTGTCTCTGGGAAGGTCATGAAAGGACCCTTTGGTAAGTTGTCAGGGTAGCATAAGAGATGATGTTTGGGCTCTATGCTATCCCTTTCAACCACATGCAGGGCTGAACCCATTTGATTGTTGGAGTTGCCAGATGAACCTTGCATGTTCATCTCCATCTGGTAGCCACTGAGAATCCCATATCACTCTGTCAGAGTAAGAGTTTTGATATTTTCAGTTCTCTTGATCACCACATAGTAGTGTGTCCACTGCCTAGGAAGTGAGGACATGAACTTCCTTACAATGTATCTATTTTCACGATAAACTCCTCCATCCACTAGGGTATCCATAATCTCAACATACCTGAAGTATTACTGAGTCATGGTCTCACCTGTTTTGAAGGTGAAGTTTTCAAACTGCTGCTTCAAGAGATCCTTCTTGTTCTCCTAGGCTTCAGAAGAACCCTCATACATTAGTTTCAGTGCATCCCACAGCTGCTTGGCTGTTTTGCACTTCTTGAAACCTTTGTACACAGAGTTTGGAAGGGCAGTTTGAAGAGCTGTCATGGCTTTTCTGTCTATCTCTACTCTCTTCCTATCTTCATCAGAGTAGTTAGCCACATCTTTGGGAATAATATCAGCACCAGTAGCAGAAGGTGTGCTGGGTATGAAAGGTCCATTCTCAATAGACTCCCATATTCTTGAATCAAGAGACTTGATGAAACCTTCCATTCTTAAACACCAGGTATCAAACTCATCAAGAGTGATCAGTGGGGACTAGTTCATGGTTTCAGTTTCCATATCAGTTTTGGAAATGGCTGCCATTTGAAAATTTTAGTATTTATGTGTGTGAGGGATCTTAAGATGGTGAGATCTTATATCAAGAGCCTGAAAAGCTCTAATACCAAATGCAGGATCATTGAAGGGTTAGTTACAACACAACAACACAAAGAGGAGATTAACTAAACTTTAATCAAATAGTAAACTGGATTAACCAAGTGTTGAGATACTAAGAACACAAGTAATGCAGGAGACAAAGAACACAAAGAGCATAAGTGTTTGGTTTTCAAGAATGCAATATATTGCCTTCTCTATGTTCTATTACAAGTGTTACAAAGCATATTCTTAAAGATACAAGAACATGAGATACTTATACTACGTCCTACAGCTGGCTATACTTTGAAAGCCAGCTGGATACAATTGACTAGACACAAACAAAATCAATTGTAGAGTCAAAAAGGATAAAGTACATAAAGTAGAAAGTTACAGACTCAAGACCTCAATGTACAGTTACCAAAAGCATGGACCTTTTCACCAAACCATGTTACTTGGTGACTTGCAGAGTTGTAGTGGAAAGGTGTCCAGCTTTATGGAATAGTACATCAGATAAAGCATGTTACTAAAAGTCTTTGGAAGAAATCTGTCTTTATGAACTTGAAGCTTCGGAAGACTTTGTCTCTAAGGCTTCGGAAGACTTCATCTTTGGCTTCGGAAGATATTGGTCTTGGCTTTGAAAGATTTCACACTTAGAGTATTTCTGTTGCACATGTGAAACTTCCGAAGCATTCTTCTTTAGTGCACTTGTGCAGCATGCAGGAAAGACTAAAGATGTTTAAGTTGCATCAGCCTCTTCATTAATCTCTACAGAGATCATTGAGCAAGACCTAAAACCAAAAGCCAAACCTTCTATAGAAGACCCTCCAGTTTTAGAGCTCAAAGAACTTCCATCTCATCTTGAATACGCTTTTCTTGAAAACACATCTCACCTTCCTGTCATAATCTCATCCGCCTTATCAATTGATGAGAAGAACAAGTTGCTCAATGTGCTTAAGGCACACAAACGAGCAATTGCATGGAAAATCATGGACATCAAGGGAATCAATCCTTCCTTTTGCACTCATAAAATATTGATTGAGGATAAATTCAAATCCATCATTCAACCTCAAAGACGTTTAAACCCGAGCATGCAAGAGGTGGTGGAGAAAGAAGTAATCAAACTACTAGATGCCGGTTTGATTTACCGTATTTCTGATTCACCTTGGGTCAGTCCCGTCCAAGTTGTTCCAAATAAAGGAGGAATGACTGTTGTAACTAATGATAAGAATGAGCTTTTACCCACTCATACGGTTACCGGATGGAGATTTTGCATAGACTACGCAAACTCAATGACGCCACAAGGAAAGATCACTTCCCTCTTCCTTTCATTGACCAAATGCTTGAGCGATTATCTGGAAAAATGTTCTACTGTTTCCTAGACGGTTTCTCAGGTTATTTTCAAATCCCTATTGCTCCCAAAGATCAAGAGAAGACGACATTCACCTGTCCATATGGCACATTTGCTTATCGGCGAATGCCCTTTGGATTGTGTAATGCTCCTACTACATTCCAATGATGCATGGTAGCAATTTTTCATGACATGATTGAACACTCAATGGAAGTTTTCGTGGATGCTTTCTCCATCTTTGGAAACTCATTTGAGCAATGTCTTGAAAATCTAGAAAAGATGCTAGGTAGATGTGAAGATTCTAAACTTGTTTTAAACTGGGAGTCCAAGCATGGGGTCGTGCCTCTTTAATTTTGTTTTCAGGTGTTTAAAAGGGCAAGATGGGCAAAAGAAGCATATTTAGCAAGAAATTGAACTAATCCAAGCTTCGTAGTCCAAGCATGGGGTCGTGCCTCTTTAAGCACGCCCCCATGCTTTGCCAGAAACACACCCCTATGCTAAATTAGCACATCCCCGTGTTTGAACATCTGACAAGGACAAAAGTACTGTTCCCTAAAGTAGACACGGGGCCGTGCCCCATAAGGCATGGGGTCGTACCCCACCTCCAACTCGGGGCCGTGCCCGACACAACCTGCATGTATGAGCCGACCAACTTTCGTAAGCATTGTACTAGCATGGGGATGTGCCTTTTAGGCACGGGGCCGCGCTTAAGCACTCCGGAAAGCCTATAAATAGAAGTCTAAGTTCACCATTTTTGGCAAGATTTGGTAAGAGAGTTACTCTATAGAACTCTCTCGGGAATCAAGACTTCAAGGTCATTTGGAGGCTTGGGAGGAGCATACAACACTTGGAAGAAGCTTGGGATCGTCTAAACGCCATCCATTGTGGATTATCGGTTTGATTGTTCCATTTTACCGATGATTACATATCTATCTTCATTGTTATATGTTGTTATGTTCAAGCTCATTATGAGATAAACTCTTTTTATCATCCTAATCGGATGAAACTTATGTAATTTGTGATGAACTAATGGTGTGATAAATACTATGTTATTGTTATGGTGGTCTTGGGAAAACTATTGATGGGTAGCATCTACATTTGAACGGGAAGTTATAAATTTAGGGTTTGTGATTGTGATCATCATACAAAGTTGGAAAACCATATGATTAACTTTCATTTGCGAAACCGGTCTTAATAATAAATCCATGGCTAATGAACTAGAAATGGTTATTAGAAATCATATCACTTAAACTTTCTGATCATTTGTGGGTTCCCTTTTATTAGTTTGGAAACTTCAGTAATTGTTACGGTTTTCTAAAATTATTGGTATGTTAGGAAGGAACCTGATCAACTCTCTTTTTAACATTAAGTTATGTTTTCAGAAATAGTATGTCAAATAGGTCACAAAAGATTTACCTACATTACCAGGGCTTTGATCTGAGCAGTAAAACTCAGCCTGACAAGATCAAGTCACTACGGCAGTAGGATAGACGAGAAATCATGCCAGCTCATCTTTATAAACATTAACATAATTACTTTAATCCATATCTTTAAATCACACCACCGTTTCATCTCGTTACATAAGTGGAGTCTAGTTAGCATGATAACTTTTATTTCCTGGTTTTAAATCCAAACGCTTCAAATCTTAGTTTACCTTCTTTCTATTATTGTTTACTTTTAAATCCTAAAAATATTTCCAATGCAAATTATCATTTTCTTTAACAAAAACCAAATCTGATAGTCAAACATCAAGTTTGTTGAGTAGGCTAGGTGTGTCCACGGATTGATACTCGGTTGTTCCAACACTATATTACCACACGACAGGTACACTGCCTTTTGTTTGTGTGGTTTAGTATTAGTAATAACCAATAAATTTGAATCTGTGCAATAAATCTTTATCAAAATATATATACTATCCGCACACCCATCAATGCTGCACAAGCAAAAAAGATCCTCACTTCTTCAAACCTTGCAAACAAGTGCAAAGACATCAGTGTAATCAAGTGCCTCCTCTTGCATGTGTCCTTGAACTACCAGTTTTGCCTTGTTTTTGATAATCAAGCCTTGATCATCTCTATTATTCCTAAACACCCACTTTGCGCCAATGGGTACTTGACCAGATGGTAAAGGACATAGGTTCCAAACCTTTTGTATTTTGAATTGAATCAACTCTTCTTGCATTAATTCAACCTAACTACTTTCTTTTAAGGCTTCTTCTAACTTCTTTGTTCTATCTCAGAAATGAAACTTGATTACAAGCATACATTCCTATTATGAGTTTATCTTCTTGTTTTCGCACCATCGAAAACATCTCCGATGATGTTTTCAGCTGGGTGAGTGTTGTAAATCCTAAGCCTAGGGATCACATCCAATTGAATGGAGAGATCTAGAATTGAAAATTTTCTACACAAGATTTTGAACACTTAGACTAGCTGATGTCTCACGTTCATTTAGTAATGACTGATTGCATGAAGGAGAAACAACATCAATATCATTTGGCTGTGAAGTAGCTTTAAAAGTTTCCTATTCCTTCAGAATACTGCTTCCATCAGCTTGGTGTTTGCATTGTTTGATTTGTCACTTGATGAGTTTTGTGGCTCACTTTGTGGACAACTTGTTGAAGCTCCATTGGTTCTTGAGATAGTCATACTATCAGATCTTTCGATTGTGGGAGCTAGATTTTTAGTAGCTCTTGGAGAAATTGGAAGAGGTCTGGGTAACTCAAATAGTTGGTCCTTATCAGAATCTCTTTGAGTACCTATTCTAGTTGAAACATTATCTCAAGAGGGTTTAGAATAGTTTGGAACAATTTTAAGTAAAAAATATGATCAGGGTCATTCTCCCTAACACAAGGAGTGTGCTCATTAACAACAATGTTGGATGATTCCTTAAATTATTGGTTTTTGATGTTATAAATGCTATAAGCAATAGAGTTGGAGGAATGTCCAATAAAGATAAAATCATTCAAATTTTTAGCAAATATTGCCAAATTGTCCTTTGTGTTGAGTATGGTACACCTGCTTGTAAAGGACCTAAGAAAGCCAATGAATGGTTGCCTCTTCTTCCATAATTCATAAGGGGTTTTTCCATAGGGCTTAACTATAAGAACTCTATTCTACACATAGCATGCAGTGCTGGCTGCCTCTGCCCAGAATGTTAGAGGCAACTTTAAATCAGTTAACATAGTCCTAGCAGCCTCAATAAGTGTCCTATTTCTCCTCTCAACACCATTTTGTTGAGGAGTTCTTGGAGCACAATATTGTCTGGCAATCCCTTTTAAGTTATAGAATGAGTCAAGAACTTGATTCTTAAACTCAATCCCTTGATCACTTCTAATTATTCTCACCTTGTACTCAATTTGATTTCTATTTTAAGAATGAAAGATTTTAAAGTTTTAATAATTTTACCTTTAGTTCATAAAAAGAATACCCATGTAAATATAGTAAATCATCAACTATCACAAGCTAGTATGATTTCCTTCCAATGCTTATTATACTTGTGATACCAAATAGATCCATGTGCAATAAGTGTAATGGAGTGGTGATAGAGTTAACTTCTTTGGATTTATAAGGGACCATGTATTGCTTTCCTTTTCAACATGCAACATAGTTATCCTTACAGAAAAATTCCTTTTTAGGCACACCATGTACCAAGTTATTTTTAACCAAAATGTTCATGGTTTTAAGATTAACATGACACATTCTTTTATGCCAAAGAGTTGACTCATCACCATTAGCTTTGGAAACAAAGCATGAGACTTCACCTAGTGGGAAACCATTATGCATATCAAGTTTGTACATATCCCCTTTCTTGGGAGATCTAAGAAGCACCAATTTCTAAGGAATTGTCATCCTGAGATTGAGGATAATGGACTCATGTTTAGTGAAAAGCATTTGGTGCTTCTAATCACAAAATTAAGAAACACTTAAAAGATTGTATTCAAGCTATTTGACAAAGTTTACTTTATCTACCTTCAACTTACCATTGGATACACTACCTCTGCCTGAAATGTATCCTCCGGTTTCACCTCCAAACTGAGCAGGTCCTCTATCAAAATGTTGAAATTGTTGAAAAAGAGATATGTTCCATGTCATGTTCCTAGAGCATCCACTGTCCATAATCCATATATTTCCATCTTTGTCATGTGGAAGTCCTTGCACATATGGTGAAAAGATTAGTTACTATTGAAGACCCAAACCTTGTTGGTCTTGGGTTCTTTCAATGTGGATGACATTATTGAACCAAAATGTATGCATGTGGTTTTAATAGATGTTTGTGAAGAAGAGGTTTGGGCTGCAACATCTGTTTAGATCTTCCATTCCATCCTTTGGTAGATTAGTGTGGATGAGCTGGATGAGGTTCGTGCAACATAGCTTTCTTCTGAAGCTTCTTTCTTCTTGGAAGAGGCTTTCACCACCTTTTCTTCTAAAGTGTTAGGACCGTGTACGTACGGAGTACTAATGGATTCTACGTGAAACCATATCAAATAGTGTGGAATCCTATTTGATTGGTGATCCAATCAGTGAGAACGATAATCCGATCGATATAACAATGAACTAAACATTAAGAATGAGTAGGAATCGATCAAGATCGAACTATGAAGTTGGATTGGCTATTTAGGATGCTCTGGACGACTAGGGTTTATGTATATTTGAAAATCTCTCAAAGTGCTTTTTTCCACGAATTAAGTGGTATTTATAGGTTTGTAGTTTTCATTCGTACGATCGAACCATTAGCATGGTTCAGTTTTGCGACTGACTTATGCGATTGGTTCATACACACGACTGAAGGTTCAGTCATGTGACTGAGTCAATCTTGTGTCTCAATCATACGACTGATCCAGTCTCTTGGTTTTGTCATGCGACTGGTCCATAAGCATTATATATTCATGCGTATGGTCCATTAGCATGAATAATCACCCGACTAGGTTGAACACATTACTTAAGCATTATTGACTAAGAACTATGTACAACAACCTCAAACCTATATAAGAAGTTCATACATATGACTTATACTTAACACAACAATAATATGACACAATCAAAGATAAATAAACATCAAGGCATATATCATACTTCATTACATCATCACATTACACATATGTAAGACATGAATGACTTTTACATTTAAGCACATATACTAGGAACATCATGTATCTACAAACTCCCCCTTGGACCTAGTTTATCCTATTGTCTAACATTCTTCTTATGCTCTTGAAACTTCTTGTATTTCTCTCTCTAGTGACTCACGTGTGTATCTCAAACGCGAAGCAGAGTCGTATAACATGTTGGAACTATAGAGCTTGTACAATATCTTGCGTATCATTGAATAGTGGCCACTTGTATAGAGTGTAGACATCTTCTGCAGACAAGTTGGTAAGCCACATTCGGTCAAATACCCTGAGAGTCTCTATCTTCCCTTCTTTGTTCAACACTATGACCGCTTATCCCGTCCTCCAATCATAATACCACCATTTGAAGTGTGGAGTGAAGTCCTGAGGAATCTCCCTTAGAGGAATCTCAGACGTTGTGCGTGGGGGACTCCACTTCAACACTACCATAGGTCTTCCAGAGATAGGACTAACGTCAGTCTTATGAATAAAACGTTTAGATTGTTGAGGCTTAAAGTTGACCCATCTGGTGTGGTATTCTTTCTTCAGAGCTGTCTCAAACCATCCTGACATCTTCCTCTGGTTGGCATACAAAATATTTAAATTAGCCAATCTATTAAGCTCAAAACCAAGAAGAGTCTTCAGATCATGTGGATATTTGAAGTACTCAATCCCTTTTTGTCTCTTTACAGCATAAACATTTAACTCTTCAAAATAAGCCCACACGATGATTTTGCCAGACACTTTCTGATGTTTCTTAACTCTGTGCAGTTTGGTGTAGGCATTCTGCTTTAGAGGTGCGTGCTGGGCTTTCATTTCAACAAAACACTCAGCCCATTCAGCTTTCTTAAGATCAACATTCGCATTAGAAACTTGGACTTGACTTTCATCTTTCTCCATTTCTTTCTCCATCAATTTGAGCTTATCAAAAGTAGCACTGCCAAAAGTTTCACCCAAGTTGGGGAGAACATTGCCCTTATGGTCAGTGTACTCAGGATAGTGATGTGTTGTCACATATTCAATCTTTATTTCATCGACATTCTATAGCTGCACATCACTTAGAACATCGAATTCAGGAGCATCTTTGATCAGTTCATATGGATTTCGTCTGAACATATCAGCTAGCTGCTCGTTTGCGAGGTTGTGGATGATCTCTCCTTCCTCAGGAGTGTAGATCATAGATCATCTTACGATCCCTTGCAAATCAAGAATCATAGTGAGTTGAGTCTTGATTTGCTCAAGGGGGAGGACATCATATTCATCTGGCTATTGAGCTTCATCTGTTTGATTAAACATTCAACACATCACACATAAATCATTATCAAGACATTGAAACATAAATATTCATTAATTACATTATTGTAATACACAATTAAAGTACAAAAGTTTCAAATACATAAAATCTAATCATTACTCTTGCCTTGATCGGGTGTCTCTTCAGCTTGAAGAGCTGAGGACGAGGCTCTTTGATCCTGATTTCGCTTGGTGTGCCTCTCCTTTGCTGATGGATTTGAGACTGATGCAGATGCATCATCTTCTTGATCATCCTCATCATCATCATCACCTCCTTTTTCCCTTTCCACTTCCTCCCGCTTCCTCCCATCATTATCTTCTTCATCATCAGTAAGCTCATCATCATCATCCACATCATCATCATCATCATCATCATCATTACCCTCTTTAATATTAAGGGCTCACCCTTATATCCCTTCAGCCTTAGCATAATCTTCTTTTTCTTTTTCTCTAGTCCCTCAATCCTTTTCACCGACGCCAACACCAACTCGTTTTGACTCTTTAGTGCATGGTGGGCTCGACCTAAAGCTCTCTCATAAAGTGCATTCTTCTCACTGAGCTGAGCTATTTGCTTGGCCTGAGCTGCATTTACCACCATCAGCTGGTTTATCTGAGTAGTACTCAGATCATCAGTTGTGATCAGCTTTAGCATAATGCAGTTTAGGCTTGTCAGCTGTTCCTCTAACCTGATAGTGGGTAAAGTGGAGCCATGTGTCATTGGGGATTGGGTGGATGTACCAGCTTGTTGAGTGGTGGTTGTGGTGGTGGATGTAGTGAAGATAGGAGGAGGAATGGAAATGGATTGTGGTGGAATTGTGTTGGGTATTGTGGGTGAGATGGAGGTAGGTGTATAAGTGGTAGAGGGAGTATGTGATCAATGTGAATCTTGATCCCTTACTCATTTTGCCGAGGGGTTTGGCCATCCTTTTCTTCCTTGATACCTTGGATATTGAGGCTCCCCCTGAGCTGATTGGCTGGTCGGGTGTGTAAGTAGGATCAGTGAAGTCAGTAGCACCACCCTTCGACCCAGCTTGGTGTCCACCAACCGCCTCTTTCCCTTCGGTAGCCACAACCTGGCTACCGACTTCCCTGACAAAGGCTCAGCGTCAGATTCTTCCTCTTCATCCAGTAGGAAGTCCTGGTGGAAGGCAACCTTCTCCGTTCCACCAGCTGCATTAGTGGTGTCATGTGGGCATGGTTGAGATATTGTAGAAGTTTCAGTGGCTCTTGATTGACTCGGACCAGCATCTCCACCACCTTGACTGTCATCAAGATCGTCATCATCATCGTCATCTTCATTAGTAAGTACCACAATGGGCTTAACGTCAGAATCACTATAATTGTGACACCATTTCTTGCGAGCAGGCACCACGTAGTCTTCAATGGCCAGATGCCCAAACAATCTCCTATCCGGGGGCTTCACCTACTTCCCCTGGTATGCTTTCATCCTGCATAAGGTGGTATCATCCATCACCTCAAGCACCACTACATCATCTCTCTCTTTTGGCAGCATAGAAAGCTTCTCATCTATGATCATCTATATGAAATGTGGATACATACAGAAGCCTTCCTTGCCTTTGGCTTCAAGGTTCTCTATTAGATAGGAGGAGAGCATGCAAGAAAAACTGAATGGGTGGTTTAATACCAGTGCAACGTATGCATTCTGGATTTGGTTCGACATTTCATCAAATCCTCCCTTCCTGGAGGCAATACACTTTAAGATCACATATGCCAAGTATTTGAATTGCGGGCACATGTTGCTCTTGTTTAGTATGCTAGCATTGATGTCTCTGGTGTACTTGATCCTTAGAAAGCAACCACGCATAGTAAGTGGATGCAACTTGATTGGATGGGCTTCGTCTTCCACCAAGTCTAGGACTCTCCTCAGGTCTTCCTCACGAATCTCAATGTCTTGTCTGAAAATGGAGCTCCAAATATAGTGAGGCTCCACCGACAGGTCAACTAAGGCACTTTCCCAAAAGGTCTGCTGAAGAGATCAGTATGGTGTGCATGGAGTCGAGATGGCCTTAAAGATTCTCGATCTACGTAGGAAAGCAATAATCCCAGTGAACTTAGAAGCGTTCCGAGAAGTAGCATTGAGATGTTCACATATGTTGTGCTTGGTGCTCATCGTCCATCTTTCAGCCATATTGCTGCAACACAAGAAATATATACATTAGATTGGTTGCTAGACTTAACAGTTGAATTTTGAATGATTTTGATCTACTGATTCAATCATGCGACTGAACTATACGATTGAGTTCGGTCGTACGATTGAGTTCAGTCATACGATTGAGTTCAGTCGCACGATTGAGCCAGCGTCTACGCTTAGTCATACACTAAACCATGCAGTTGAGTTAGTCGTGCAACTGGACCCATACGCATGATTCATTCATGTGATTGAATCATTCGCCTGGCTCAATCATGCGACTGAAGTTCATCGGCATGTCCATTCACATCCTTCACTGTTGAACCCATAGATTTGAACTTTGTCAAAAACATGACATTATACTTCGTGTTTATAGTCATTTGGACCATAGGGACTCGAAATAGCACTTTTTTTTCATTTAAATCAACATTAGTGTCCATTTAAGTGGTCTATTCTTAAGAGTTAGTCTCAGTTTTAGGTTTTAGAATTATCGGTCCTTAAAGGTGCGAATAAGAATTTCATTTGGATCGATTATAGTTGTAAAGTACCTGTGGATGAGTAGAAAACACGTTAGGATCACAAATGGGAGTTATCACAACGATCAACAATTTGGCAGAGTATGTGTGTGTATGGGCGGTTTCAGAGAGTGTTGAAGGGTGGTAAGGGTTATGACTGACTGAGCCCTTTATTTATAATGTTTTTAAATTTCAGTCGTGTGACTGGACCCATAACCATGCTTCATTCGTGCGACTGGCTTATACTCCTTCAACCATTCGTATGATTGGTTCAGTCTTGTGGTCCAATCGCGTGGTTGTCTCATACTCATGGTCCAATCGTGTGACTGGCTCATACTTATGGTTCAAACGTGCGATTGGCTCATTCTTATGATTTAATCGTGCGATTGGCTCATACTTATGAGTTTTACCTCATACACTTTCAAACACTTAAAGTTTTAACTTTTGATATATAACATTATGACCTATGATCATCTCAGACATGACCCTTTTATTTAACATCATTTGATCACCTCAGACGTGATCCTTTTAGTTTAGAATCGATTGGACACCTCAAACGTGACCCCTTTTAGTGAGTGATTCGCAGATTTCATCTAGTTGTATAGTTCGACATCTACGCAACAAAAGACTAGAAAACAAAAAACAACTTGAAAGTAAGAGAAACAAGACATATTTTTGTGGTTTTGGGTTTGAGATGGATGGAAACCTTTTAGAATACATCTAACCAATTTTACTTCCTTAGTAGAATAACTTCAAGTTAAATTTGATCATTTCTTGAAAGATTCATTATGGAATCATGTAGGTATATCATAATCATTTGGGACCCATTTTAATATGCACTTTCATGCTAGATTTGTGTTTTGTCTAAGAGTCAATAGCACTTTCAAGAAATCATACTAGAGCTATAAGATGCACACAATGATTTTGATTGTCAAGAGTTATAGCCACGATGATTGTCACTATATTTGTCCACTTAAATTCATACACAGATTTTTGACTAACATTGGTGATGAGTTAGGTTTAATTATTTCAACTAGCATTTGTTGATCCCACACTTATATGGTATTCAACATTCCTCTGGAGATTTTTGAGCGGTCTACGGATATTTGACAAGAAGACACTATTCTAAGAGCTTTCAAAGAGATGCTAAGCCTTCTGGATAGTGCCATCACATAGCAAAGAAGCGCAAACAACAATGAATTCTAGAATAGTTAGGTTATGCTTATCCTCAGGTCAGTGCCACCGCACAGTAGAGAGGCACACAACCTATCTTCTTGTTAGAGCATTTGTTTTTCTTTTGCACATAACACACCAACAACATTAGTCATTAGCTTGATTGCTCTTATAAGTTTTTCCATGTGCTTTGCTCATTTGTATGGTCATCCGCACACATTTGTGGCGTTTATTTTGCTCGTCACCCCTTATTGGAAATGCGTTGATTGTGTTAAGCAGGGATAAGATGAGAACCCATAGCAAGTTGAACAAATTAGTTTGAATTTAGTTCACCAATAAAGTCTACTCATCTATTGTGTTGAATCTACCGACACATCATATAATGAACTCGCAATCTCTAGGTTTGCTTGCTCTATGTTACCTCAATACCAGACTAGTTTTACTATCATTTTTCTTTTGTTGTGCTTAGACTTCTAAGACTTGTAATTTGAATTTAGCATGTTGAGCATTTAAATCCTTTTGAAGTCCCAACCAATTTGTTCCCTGTGTACTATCATTTTCTATAAACTTTAAATCAAAATCACAGATTTGATTTCATTTCATTCAGCTAATCTGCCATCCCCTCTCGTTTTTAAGTAAATAAATACTGCGACTAAGTAAATACTAAACTAAACTATTGTCCCCCTAAAGTTTTAAAACCGAAAATCTTTTTGTGTTTTTGGATTTTAATAGACAGGAAAATAAAATAAAAGAAAATAAATAATAAACGAAGAAAATACTTGTTAGACTAAGACCTTTCTTCTTTTTGAATCACATCACTTTTCTTTTTCACTTCATTAACCTCTAAAACATAAAAAACCAAGGTTTGTCAAATGCTTTTGTGTAGAGCTCGGCGGGTTGAAAATCCACATTAATTTTAACAACATCGATTAATTGCTTTTCAAAACAGTCATGTATAAATTGAAATTTAATACCGATGTGTTTTGTTTTCGGATGTTGGACTGGATTTTTGGTGACAACCATAGTTGCACATTTACTATCGATTCAAATGATTTGCGAACAACAACTTGCAATAGTAACATATTCAGCTTCACATGTTGATAGAGCAACTGATTTCTGCTTCCTACACTGCCAGGTGACTAACCATCTACCAAAGAACTAACATCCCACAGATGTTGACTTGTAATTCATTTTGCAACCACCATAGTCTGAGTCACTATACCCTGTAAGCTCAAATTCATTATCTTGAGGATACCACAACCCGAGTGTTGAAGTACCCTTGAGATAAAGAAAAATCCTTTTAACTACAATGAGATGATTTACTTTTGGTTTGCCTGATATCTAGAATAGAGATACGTGGCGTACATAATATCAGGATGAGAGGCTGTGAGGTACATTAGAGATCCGATCATTCCTCTAAAATGGTGGCATCCACCTGATCACCATTTTCGTCGGGTGCCACGTCATGGTTCGTGGCAAGTGGAGTTCCAGTAACCATAGCATTCTCCATGTCGAATCGACTGAGGATATATCCTACATATTTGGACTGATGCATGCAAATTACTTTTGGTGTTTGATCCACCTACAATCTAAGAAAGAACTTCATCTCCCCCATGGCACTCATCTCAAACTCTTCTTTCATTACAGATTTGAATTCTTCACATAAATCTTCATTTCTGGAACCGAAGATTATGTCATCTAGATATATTTGTACGAGTAATAAATCACCATCTGTTTGTTTGATAAATAACGTGTAGTCAATAACCCCTCTACGAAAACCATATTTCACTAGATGAGTTGAGAGTCTCATACTGGGCTCTAGGGGCTTGATGGAGCCCGTAAAGAGCCTAGTCCAGTTTGTAAATATTAGGGACCGTGTACTGGACGGAGTACTAACTGATTCACGTGTATACCAAATCACATAGTGTGGAATCCTCTTTGATTGGTGATCCAATCAGTGAGAACGTTAACCCAATCGATAAAAGATTAAACTAAACGTTAAGAACGAATAGGAATCGATCAAGAACGACTATGAACTTGGACTGGCTTTCTTGGACGTTCTGGATGGCTAGGATACGTGTACGAGTCGAATTCTTCAAAGTGTTACGTTTTCCTATGAATTAAGTGGTATTTATAGGTTAGGGTTACTCATTCGTGCGACTGAACCATTAGCATGGTTCAGTCGTGCGACTGAGTCATGCGGTTGATCCATTCGCACGACTGAGTGTTCAGTCGTGCGACTGAGTCAATCTCATGTCACAATTATGCTACTGATCCAGTCTCTTGGTTCAGTCGCGTGACTGGTTCATTAGTATGAAGTTGTTCATGCGTATGGTCTATTAGCATGGGCCATTCGCATGAGAACATCATATGACTAAGTTTGAATATGTTTCTCAATCATTCTTTGACTATAATCTATTCAAACAACCACAAATCTATATAGTTGGTTCAATATGCATTAATAAATGATAAACATTAAATCACACACTGAAACATTAAACATTAAGATCAACAACTACATATTATGTTTCATTCAACTCATACATTTCATTAAATTTAGGACATGACTGACATATTACATTAAGACGTAAACTAGGTACATATGGATCAACAAACTCCCCTTTGGACCTAGTTTCTATCATTGTCCGGCATCCTCCATTAGCTTGTCAAACTTCTTATGCCTCTCCTCGACTATGACTACAGTATGTATCTCAAATGCAAAGCAGAGTCTTATCACGTTGTAAAATTGGAGGGCCTGTGTAATATCCTGCGGATCATAGAATAGTGGCCACCTATATAAAAGATAAACATCATTCGCTGACAGGTTAGTTAGCCACATTGGGTCAAATACCCGGATGGTCTCTATTTGGCGCTCTTTCTATACTACTATGACCGTTTCTCCTGTTCACCAATCATAATACGACCACTTGAAGTGGGTAGTGAAGTCCGGTGGCGTTTCCCTCAATGGGATCTTTGACATAGTATGCAGAGGACTCCACTTCAACACCACTTTGAGTTTCCTAGTCCTTGGGTCCACCTCTGACCTTCGAATATACCTCGTAGGTTATTAAGGCTTGAAATTAACCCATTGTGTGTGGTATTATCTCTTCAACGTAGCTTCAAACCAGCCAGACATCTTCCTTGGTTCAACATACAGCAGGTTCAGGCGTGCCAACTGGTTGAGCTCAAAACCAGGAAGAGTCTTCAGATCATGTGGAAATCTGAAGTACTCGATTCCCTTCTCCCTTTTCACTGCATATACATTCAGATCCTCAAAGTAAGCCCACACTATAGATTTTCTAGACACCTTAAGATGCTTCATTACTTTATAGAGCTTGGCGTAGGCACTCGACTTTGGTGCTATGCATTGGGCACAGATCTCTGCAAAACAAGTCGCCCATTCAGCCTTTTTGTTCTCAACATCGGCGTCCGTGGCTGGGCTTGGCTTTCTGATTTCTCAGTCTCCCTCTCCATGGTATCCAATTCAACATGCATATCATTATCGAGTGTATCTCCAAAATCAGGGACCACATTTCCCTCTCGATCAGTATATTCTGGATAGTGCTGTGATGTGATGTCTTCAATCTCTATCTCATCAACATCATTGAGCTTATCATCACTAGCAATATCGATTGTAGGGGCATCCTTAACCAATTCATCAGGGTTTAACCGGAACATTTCTGCGAGTTACTCATCAGTGAGGTTGTGAATAATTTCTCCTTCTTCGGGAGTATAGCTTACTGACCTCCTCACAATCCTTTGTAGATCAAGTATCATTTTGAGTTAAGACTTGATCTGCTGAATGGGAGCAACATCATAGTCATCTCGCTGATAATGTGGATCTGCTTGATTTAAAACATTTAACAACTCATGCATCAGTAAATAATCAAGACAGTGAACATTAAATATATACATAAACATTCATGCACATAAGTTTAATACAATATTCAAATTACACATCATCTAAATTACACAAACATCTATGCATTACTTTTGTCTTGAATCTTGTGTTCCTCTGCTATCGGGGCCGATGTTGAGTGACCCGGATCTTGATTCCTTTTGGTCCGCCTCTCACTAGCTTCTTGGGCACCCGAAGCAGATGAATATCCTCCTCCTTCATTGTTTCCTCCATCCTCATCATCACTATCATCATCATCACTATCATCATCATCACTATCATCACCATCATCACCGTCACCCTTTCTAAAATTCAAAGGCTCATCCTTTGTGCCCTTAAGTTTGAGCAGGATGGTCCTTTTGGCATCCTCCAACTCCTCGATCTTCTTAGTAGATAGCATGTTCTGCCCCTTGATTTGGGTAATCTCTTGACTTTGAGCAGCCATTTGCTAAGCCTACTCCTCAATCTGATGTGCCTGTTGAGAGACCTTGTGTGATTATGCAGTAGTAAGCTTCACTAACTGTCAGAGCTGAGTAGTCTTCTCGTCATCGGCTGCTAACAACTTCAGCACCATACGGTTTAGTGCTGAAAGCTAATCCTCTACCCACTGGGAGGTAGAGATGATCCTGAGGGAAAGGATGGGTGATATGATGGTCCTGCCTGGTGGCTAGAGGTGGTGGTGGTGGCAATGGTGAATATGGGAGGTGGTATGTGTGTGGGTGGTGATGGGTAAGCTGTAGTGGTGGTGGATGTGGTGTGAGTATGTGGTGGAGTGGCTGTAGTGGTGATGGTGGGTGAGGTAGTAGTAGTGGTGGTGGGTGGAATGGTGGTAGTGGTGATAGGTGGAGTGGTAGAGGTGGTGGCTGTGGTGGTGGTGGTTACGAAGGTCATCCTGCTTTTCTTCATCTTCATCCCATGAGGCTGAGCCAGCCTTTTTCTCCTCATGCCCCTTGAGGTGGATGCTCCCCCTGGGATGCTGTTGAGCTAACCTGGTGTGTAAGTGGGGTCGGTTGCAGTCTCCCCAGACTTGCTAGGGCGTCCTCCAACCTCCCGAATGCCTCGGTCGATGGCAACCACCTGCTGCCCACTGTCCTTATTAGTGGCTCCTCATCACTCTCTTCCTCCTCATCACTCTCTTCCTCCTCATCAGGAGGACAAAAATCCTGATAGAAACTGGCGGTGGTGGCATGTGCATGAGTGGGTGGTGGAGGTGTAACGTGTGCAGTGGTGGCCCTAGAAGTAGCGGGGCCAGACTCTCCACCAGCGCCACTGTCGTTATCATTGGATTCATCAGATGGAAGAGCAATTTGCTCAACATCTGAGTCACTCTCCTCATGGTGCCACTTACGCCTTCCCGGCGCCACGTACTTCTCTCGGGCCAGGTGCCCGAACAGTCTCTTCACAGGGGGCTTAACTTGCTTTCCCCTGTAGACCTTCATGTGGCCCAAAGTAGTGTCATCCATCACCTCATGTGATACCACATCATGGCTCTCCTTAGGCAAGGAAGGCAGCTTGTCATCGTTAATCATCTGTAAGAATCTTCAGTGCATACAGAAGCCCTCCTTGCCTTTGGCCTCAAGATTCTCTATCAGGTATGCAAATATCATGCTGGTGAAGCTGAAAGGGTGGTTAAGCACCAGTGCCACGTAAGAATTCTGGATTTGGTCTAATAAGTCATCGAACCACCCCTTCTCGATGCTATGCACTTCAGTATCATGTGTGCCAAGTATTTGAACTGGGGACACAGGTTGCTTTTGTTTAGCACACTTGCATTGATGTCCCCAGAGTACTTCATCCTGAGGAAGCATCCCCTCACAACCAGAGGGTGTAGCCTGGTTAGGTGATCAACATCATCACCCAGATCCAGCACTCGTCGAAAATCTACAGCAATCACCTCTATGTGTTGCCAAAATATAGTGCTCCTGATGCAGTAGGGCTGACGAGATCGATCAACTGATGCCCCCTCCCAGAAGGCCTGCTATATAGACCTGTAGGGAGTGCATGGGGCAGATATGGCTTGGTGTATCCGTGATCTCTTTAGAAACGCAATGATGCCAGCAAACACGGCAGCGTTTCGAGTGGTGGCGTCTAGATGAGCACAAATATTGTGCTTGGTGTTGATGGTTCACCGATCAGCCATAAATTTGTGACACATGACACATATAGATTAGATCAACACATAACAAAAAGCATTCACTCTAAACTATTTGAGGTCAGTTTGGTTCAATCATGCGAATGAACCATACGACTAGGTTCAATCGTTTGACCTAACATGCGACTGAATATAGTCGGGTGACTTATCATGCGACTGAGTTCAATTGGGTGACTGAGCCTGCGACTGGTTTAGTCAGCTTACTGAGCTCATACGCCTTGTTCATTCGGCCGACTGAGTCATTCGTCCAGCTCAATCGTGCGATTGTAGTTCATCTGGTTGTCGAGTCGCATGACCTACTATCTGTTCGATTGAAATTCAAATTTTGGGAAAATATTAATATTAGACATTGTGGTTTGGCTCATTAGACTCGCAACAACCCTACTAAGCACCTAATAACCTTGATTTCAACTTTTTACTTAGTTTATTAGTTTATTTGTCCAACTATGTCTCGGTTCTTCATCAGGGCCGAATTCATTAATTTAGGGCACAAATCGATTGCGATTTGTGTAGATTGCACCGTATTGTACCTGTGTAAAGACTAGCAATTGTTAGAATCCCGGAATTTGAAGTCGAGTAAGGTCAGAAGAAATTTTGGCCGAGTAACGGCACGATATGAGATTTTAAGGTGAATGTGGAGTGATGAGCGTATGTGATCGACTATAGCCCTATTTATACTAAATCTGGTTTCAATCGGGCAACTGGATCCATTCGCTCTTTTCATTCGGGCGATTAGAACTCAGTCAGGCGATTGGTTCAGTTGATCACCTTCAGTCGGCTGATTGGGTTTCTATCAGGCGACTAACTCATTCGGACAACTCTATTTAGGTGAATGGCTCAATCTTGTAAGCCATTCGTGTGTATGGTTCATACTCATGCTCCATTCGGTCATATAGTGCATAAGTATGGTCTAATCGTACGACTGGTCCATACTCATGGTCCATACTTATGGTCCAGTCGTGCGAATGGATCATACTCATGATTTTGACTTTATGACCATTAGATATTTAACACCTTTTTACTTTTGATTAAACATTTTGAGCATTCGATCATCTCAGACATGATCATTTTAACTTTGAAAAATTTTGATCACCTTAGTCGTGATCATTTTAAACAAAACACATTTTTTGTCACCTCAGACCTGACCCATTTAACATTTGAACACACGTTCGGTCACCTCAGACGTGACCCTTTTAAGTAGTTTAGTCCCAGATTAAATTCCACGACATAGTCCGACATATAACTCTAAATTGACTAAATGTTAAAATAAAACAAAAGAGCTAACATTTAAAGATAAAAGTAAAGATGTTTCTGTGATTTGTGTGAGGTGGAAATCCTAAGATAGAAATCTAACAGATTCATTTCTTGAACAGGCAGCTTCAAGTTATTTTGATCATAAGAGGAATGTTTCATTATGGAATCATACAGGTAATCAACTCATTCAGGACATGTTACCAAAATCATTTGATGCTAGATTCTTGTTTCGTCGAGAGTCATCATCAAATTAAAGAAATCATACTAGTAGTATAAGATGCACACACTGATTTAGACTTTCAACAATTGCTGCCACGATGATTGTCAGTATACTTGTCCCCTTAAATCCATACACAGACTTTTGACACAGATTTGTGATCGTTTAGGGATTAATTATTTCAACAAGCATTTGTGGATCCCACGCTTATATGGTAATCAACATTCCTCAGGAGGTTTTTGAGCAGCCTACGGGTATTTTGAAAAGAACAAACTATTCTTAGAGTTTTCAAAGAGAAGCCAATCCTTCGGTTAGTGTCACCGCATAGCAGAAAGGCATCAAACAAAAATGAATTCTAGAATATCTAGGTTATGCTTATCCTGAAGTTAGTGCCAGCGCATAGCAGAGAGGCACATAACCTATCTTCTTGTTTGAGCAATTTTATGCTTTTGCACAGATCACACCAATAACATAGGTTATTAGTTTGATTGCTTTTTCCATTTTTCATCATGTGTTTTGCTCATATTTTGGTCATCCACACACATTTGTGGCGTTTATTTGCTCGTCACCCCTTATGGAACTTTGCTGATTGTGTTAACCAGGGGTAGGTGATAACCCACATCTTGTTGAACAACTTAGTTTGATCTTGAGATCACCAACGAGGTCTACTTATCTATTGCGTTGAATCTACCGACACATTATCTAGTGGTCTAGCACCCTCTAGGTCTACTTTCTTCATGTTACCTTAATAGTAGCTAGTTTTACTATCATTTTTCCTTTTGTGTTGCTCAGACTTCTCTGACTTATACTTTGAATTTCGCATCTAATAGAATTTAATTATTTAAAGTCCCAAATGCTTTGTTCCTGTGTACTATCATTTTCCACAGTTGTTGAATCAGTTTCACAGATCCGATCTCATTTTTATGAGCATGCCTGTCCTCCTCCCGCATTTTTTTATACTAACTTAACCTATTCTCCCCCTAAAATTCTAAAACCGTAAACAATTTGCGTTTTTAGGATTTTAATAGGCAAAGAAATAAAACCAATAAAATTAATTAAATGACATAAAATTAAAGAAAATAAAAGAAAATTTGACTCGACGCATCGGACTAAACATGTTCATCATCTGGAATTACATCACTTTTCTTTTTAATGTCGTTGACCTCTAAAAGATATAGAAAGTGTGGTTTATCAAAGGCTTTTGTGTAGAGGTCAACGCGTTGGAAATCCGTATTTATTTTAACAACATCGATTAGATTCTTTTCAAAACAATCACGTATAAAGTGATATTTATTCCGATGTGTTTGGTCTTAGGATGTTGGACAGGATTTTTAGTAATAGCTATTGTAGTAGAACTATCAACAAATATAGGCGTGTTAGAAAATTTCAAACCATAGTCCCGCATCTGCTAGTGAATCCAGATGATTTGAGAACAGCAGCTTGCCGCAACAACATATTCAGCTTCACAAGTTGACAATGCAACTGATGTCTGCTTCTTACACTGCCACATGACTAATCTTCTCCCAAAGAATTGACAACCTGCTGAGGTGGATTTCTAGTTCATCTTGCAGCAGCCATAATCAAAGTCACTGTACGCGGTAAGCTCAAAATCATCATGATGAGGATACCACAACCCAAGTGTTGGTGTACCCTTCGAATAACGAAATATCCTCTTGACCCCTATAAGATGGTTAACGTTTGGTTTCGCCTGATATCTTGAACAAAGACATGTCGCATATATGATATCAAGTCTTGAGGTAGTGAGGTACATGAGGGATCCAATCATTCCTCGGTATATGGTGGCATCAACCAGATCACCATTCTCGTAGGGTGCTACATCATGGTTTCTAGCAAGTGGAGTCCTAGCTGCGGAAGCATTCTCCATGTCAAACCAACTAAGAATATCCCCTACATACTTGGTCTGATGTAGAAATATCCCTTTTGGTGTTTGATCCACCTGTAACCCAAGAAAGAACTTCATCTCTCCTATGGCACTCATTTCAAATTCTGTCTTCATTACTGCTTCAAATTCTTTACATAAGTCTTTGTTCTTGGAACCGAAGATTATGTCATCAACATAAATCTGGATAAGCAGATCACCATCCTTTTCTTTCATGAACAGTGTACAGTCAATTACACCTCTGCAAAATTCATGTTTCACAAGGCGAGTTGAGAGTTTTTCATACCATGCTCTCGGGGCTTGGTGAAGCCCGTAAAGAGCCTTATCCAATTTGTAAACTCTTTCCCGATGATATGGATCCTCAAATCCTTCAGGTTGACTGACATACACTGTTTCCTGGATTTCACCATGAAGAAATACACTCTTTACATCCTGTAATAGACTTAATCTTCATGTAAGAGGCATAGGATAGGAAGATACGGATGGCTTCCATTATCGCCACAGGTGCAAATACTTCGTTGTAATCAATTCCCTATGTTAGGATCAATGATCTATGTTTGATTGATTAGAGAGTATAGCAGCAGAAATCAAACATTGAATTAGCCAATTCACAAGAACACAAAAGATATTCAGGGTAAGAACAAAACAGTTATAGACAGAGAGAATTCTGCAAAATATATTTCATTTAATATTCGCTTTCGTGGTAACAGAATGTCACAATTACAATTAGGTCAACACCTCTTATATAGGAGATGTGACGTCTGCTGATGTCACTTGATAGTGACATCTAACAGAATTTATTCAAACTACTGATAATTAACACAACTACTGAAGATGTCAAACAGCTGACATCTTCTTACAAAAATGCTAAGTGTTAACTATCACTACAACTACTGAAAAAGAAACTACTGAAACTACAACGATTGAAGAACATGCTCTTCAGTCGTTTTACAAATAATGAAACAAAAAGAAAACTACTGAAAGGAAACCATCACAACAACTGAAGAGTGCTTCTTTAGCTGTTGTAACAAACTCTGAAGGCTTCAGTACTTGTACTTGAACTTCAGCTGTTGTCATCAGCTGATGTCTTCAGTCTTTGTACTTTAGCTGTTGATCTTCGGACTTTGATCTTCAGCTGTTGAAGTCTTCAGTACTTTATTCTTCAGCTATTGAAGTCTTCAGTACTTTAGTCTTCAGCTGTTGAAGTCTTCAGTTCTTTAGTCTTCAGCTGTTGATCTTCAGACTTTGGTCTTCAGCTGTTGAAGTCTTCAGTACTTTAGTCTTCAGCTGTTGATCTTCAGACTTTATTACAACAGCTGATCAAGTCTTCAGCAGTTGTGATTTCTTTACGACTTAGAGGTTTTTCTGATCAGGCTCATTGGTTCTTTTTGTCCAACACCCTAGACTCCTCGAAATCCTTGAACTACAAGTTGAGCCTTATTCCTGATGATGACACCTTGGTCATCTTTCTTACATTTCAATACCCACTTGGTGTCAATGACCTTAACACCTTTAGGTCTATCTACCAGTGTCCATACACCTAACTTCTTAAACTGAAGAAGTTCTTCTTGCATGGCACTCACCCATGCCTCATCATTTAGGGCTTCACTGACATATTTTGGCTAGAATTGAGACACAAAACAACGGTAGGCACCATCATGAAGATACCCTTTTTCCATTACTGAGGCATAATCAGCTGAATACAACTAATTTCTTGTCTGAACTCCTATTCTGACATCCCCAATGACATTTTCTAGAGGATGATAGACGTTTAGGCGTGATCCAAGATTGGTGGGAACAACTACCTTAGAATTAAGATTATGAACGTTTGGTTCCGTATCTGAGGCGGTAGGGGTGTGAGGTTCCAAAGATTCAGAGGCATCAATGTCAGATGCTTGTGGACTTGCAGTAGTAGGAACGTGTTGCTCTGATACCACTTGTTAGGGACCGTGTACTCGACGGAGTACTAACTGATTCACGTGTATACCAAATCAAATAGTGTGGAATCCTATTTGATTGGCGATCCAATGAGTGAGAATGTTAACCCGATCGATATAAGATTAAACTAAATGTTAAGAACGAATAGGAAATGATCAAGAACGATCTATGAACTTGGACTGGCTTTCTTCGACGTTCTGGACGGCTAGGGTACGTGTAGGAGTTGAAGTCTTCAAGGTGTTATGTTTTTCCCCGAATTAAGTGGTATTTATAGGTTACGGTTACACATTCGTGCGACTGAGCCATTAGCATGGTTCAGTCGTGCGAGTGAGTCATGCAGTTGATCCATTTGCACGACTGAGTGTTCAATCGTGTGACTGAGTCAATCTCATGTCATAATTGTGCGACTGATCTAGTCTACTGGTTCAGTCACGCGACTAGTTCACTAGCATGAAGTTGTTCATGCGTATGGTCCATTAGCATGGGCCATTCGCATGAGAACTTCATATGACTAAGTTTGAATATGTTTCTCAATCATTCTTTGACTATGATCTATTCAAACAACCACAAACCTATATAGTTGATTCAATATGCGTTAATAAATGATAAACATTAAATCATACATTGAAACATTAAACATTAAGATAAACAACCACACATTATATTTCGTTCAACTCATATGTTTCATTACATTTAGGGCATGACAGACATATTACATTAAGATAGTAAACTAGGTACATATGGATCAACAGTATACTCTATCCCGATGATACGGATCCTCAAATCCTTTCGGTTGACTGAAGTACACTGTTTCACGGATTTCACAATGAAGGAATGCATAGGCTAGAAAGATACGAATTGCTTCCATCAGTTCCACAGTTACAAACACTTCATTGTAGTCTATGCCTTCGACTTGTCAAAACCCTTGAACCACAAGCCGAGCCTTATTTCTAATTATAACCCCTTGGTCATCTTTCTTACACTTCAACACCCATTTAGTGCCCATCACCTTAGCACCTTTTGGTCTGTACACAAGGGTCCATACTACTAACTTATTGAACTGTAGCAGTTCTTCTTGCATAGCACTAACCCATGCCTCATCGTTTAAGGCTTCACTTACATATTTTGGCTCAAATTGAGACACAAAACATCAATATGCACCATCATGAAGATATCCTTTTTCCATGACTGAGGCATAATCAGGTGAGTATAGTTGATTTTGTGTCTGTACTCCCGATAGAACATCCCCAATGATGTTGTCCAAGGGATGATATACATTAATTCGAGATCCGGGAGTGGTGGAAACAACTACTTCAGGATCCAGATTTTGAATTCCAGGTTCAGTATCTGTACTTGTTGGAGTATGAGGTTCAAAAGTGTTAGAGGCATCAAGATTTGATGCTTGTGTACTTTCATTGGTGGGAACCGGGTCCTCCTAGTCCACATTTGCAGTCTCAACTACTTCATCATCAAAGGAGGGGTCACTTACTTCAAGCGCTCCCCCTGAAGGACTAGAAGAATCGTCTAATGGAACCGTTCGTGTTGAGTCTTGTGGATGAGTGTTCAGAACGTCGTACATCATTGTAGCAGATAACTCATCATCAGGGTGAGAGGGAGGTAGGTTGACGGACTTAAAAAATCCATCATAGTCAAAGCAGAAGGAAGGTCATTTTCCAGTAGGGGGGGGGGGTGGTGTATCTTTGAACATCAACATTGCACCACACTTCTACCTGACTTGTTGAGTTGTTATAAACTCTCTTGTCTGGTATACTGTATCCGAGAAAGATACCTTCTTCTGCCTTCTCACTAAACTTCCCAGTTTGAGTTTTCTTTAACAACATGCGTGGTGCACCAAATGGTTCGAGATACTCCAAGTTTGGTTTACGTCACTCAAGCAGTTCATAACATGTTTTACCATGATGTTTGACCACCAGGACTCGATTAAGAGTGTAGCATGCATTCGCCACTGCCTCGTTCGAAAATTGAGTTGGCAGTTTAGAGTCGGATAACATTGTTCTTGTTGTCTCTATCAAGCTATGATTCTTTCTTTCAGCAACCCCATTCATCTATGGAGTACAGGCAAATGTAAATTGATTTACAATTCCTTACTCTCTACTGAATACCTCCATCCACCGATTTTTGAACTCAGTTCTGTTGTTTCATCAAATCTACCTTACTTTCAGCTTGTAGAGTGATTCAAAGTAGTTACTAGATGTTTGAAAGATTCAAACGTCTCTGATTTGGATTTTAGAAACATCACCTAAGAAAATCTTGAGTAATAATCAGCTACTACAAGGCAGTATAGATCTCCAGCAATACTCTTTGTGCTTACCAGGCCAAACAGATCCATGTGTAGAAGCTCGAGAGGAATATTGATAGAATTAACTTTCTTAGCCTTGTGAGACTTCTTGGTCTGTTTCCCTTTCTTACATGCTACGCAAAAATCCGGAAGCTAGAAATTCTTGATAGTTACTCCATTCACTAAATCATTCTGTACTAGATGATTCATCTTCCTAGGATTAATGTGTCCCATTCTCCTATGCCAGGAGACTAAATCCTTCTTTGTTGCCTTTGACAAGAAGCATTGCACAGTGATCTCAGTTATGGAGGCTTTTGATAGATCCAAGACATACAGATCATTATATCTTAAAGCTGACATTAGAACTTTATCCTCCTGGATAACATAATCCTTCTATAACATGTAGCACTTCTTGTTGTCAAACACAACTTTGAATCCTTTATCACAGATCTGGGAGACTGAAAGCAAGTTGTTCTTTAGTTGTTGAACGTAGTTGACCTTGTCAAACTTCACTTTCTCCTTTCCCACTTCGCCTTGAGCGGTGATGCAACCTCCTTTATTTGCAGCAAATGATACATGTCCCCCTCTAATTTATTTGATGTTAAAAAAGAGAGACGAATTCTCAGTCATGTGCCTGGACACCCCACTATCAATAATCCAGGCATTAGTGATAGTGCTGTAGCGGACACCCTGCACATTCAAAGAAATTTATCAGTTCGGATTTGGGACCCAAGCCTTAACTGGCTTGGGTGACCCAGAGAAATCACACATCATGAACTCAACCCACTGTACTTTAGAATATTAGGGCATATCTTTCTTCTTATTTTCCTCACTATCAGACATATTACTTGATTTTATCTTCCATAAGCCAGTTTTGTGTAGGCCTGTTTGTGCTAAACAAATGATTGGCTTATGGTTTGAACTTTAGGTTCACTAATACTCTTAGGTGGAGTATTAGATCTCATTTTAAAAAAAACTTGGTTTTGCATCATAAAGTTCAATTTTCTTTTTGGGTGTTTGATAATAAGGACAAATAAGAGAGATATGTCCTTGTTTTCCATAACTGTAGCATGATCTCCCTTCTAAAGATTGAAGAAAATTTTTATGTGGTGTTGAGTTTGGTAAGGGTGTGAGGTGTGTATGGTTGGGTTTTGTCACTTCTCTTTTAGATGTTTCAGCTTCTTTAACAAAATTAATTGTTTTAACATTTTCAACATCTTTAACTTTTAGTTTATTTGGACATTAATGAATAACACATTTTTGGTTAACCGATTAGTCAGTTTGGGTTCAGAAGTAGACGTGTGTGAACCTGACCTTAAATTAACCTTTTCTATTTGATCATCCAAATTTTCAATAGGATCTTCTCTATTGATTTCAAAGTATATTTCTTCTGTTTAGTGATGTTTTCATAGATTTGCCTATAGAATCGGCATCACTAACCAGAGGAGTGGACACCACATGATCCTTTACTAGGTTATTATTGATTGGTCTACAATTAGTGTTCAAAAGGACTACATGTTGTGGTGGAACTACTTTATAACCCAGACCTTCTCCATTATTTCGTTATTTCACTAAGTTTTGAACTATGTGAGAAGAACTAGCCAAACTATGCAATTTTTGTTTTAAAGATTCAACTTCAACTTCTAAAACAGCTTTTTCCTTTTTTGTTTCTTCCAAAGAATTTAAATAAAACTTTATGTCATTTGTGTTATTTAATGCAACAACCTCGATTTCCCTTAGTTGTTTTCCAAAAGTTCTATTGTTTCTTTGAAACTACACTCATTTTGTTTCAAAATATGATTAGCCTCAGTCCAGAGTTGTAAATCATTTACTAAATTATCATTGTGTTCTAATAACTTTTCAAATTTTAGATCAATGCTTTCCCTAAATTTGTCACATTCGGTACAAGCATGTTTTTTTCAAATAATTGGTCTTTAGAACTTACCTGTGATAAATCAAATGAATCAGCCATCAAAGTAGAGTCAGAATCTTCGGTGACTGGAGATTCTGAAATTGTGGCTCTAAGCTCTTCCTCAACTAGGTGATTTACAAAATTCACAACTTCTTTGGTATGTGACATCTCTTGCTTAGCTATGATCTCACATTCTGTAACACCCGGCCCTCGCATCAACAATATTGTCCGCTTTGCCTACGAGGAGCTCACGGATTTGCTTTTGGTTGCCCGGGTGAAAACTTTTCAGGGAGCTCACCCATCCCTGGATGGCTCCCACCTGAGCACCACTAACTATGAAATTCTCCTCTCATCCACAGCCAATATGTCCAAAATGCGTTGTTAATGTTAAAGGCCAGACATTCCATATGAAACAGGAATCTCTCCTGTCCACGGCCGATGTGGGATATGTGTAGGGTGTCACAAGCACCCCCTGATTGGATCATCGCCCTCGATGAGCCTGAGAAGTCACCATCCTTGATGAGGTATGTCCCACACCCCAAACGTCACAGGAGTGGCTCTGATACCATTCTGTCACACCTGGCCCTTCGCATCAACAATATTGTCCGCTTAGCCCCCGAGGAGCTCACGGATTTGCTTTTGGTTGCCCGGGTGAAAACCTCCCAGGGAGGTCACCCATCTCTGGATTGCATCAACAAAGACAATATTTGATTCCCCAGGAGAAACAAATCGGAAGGACCAGTCTTGCCCTTCATCACCTTGAGCAGTCAGAGCCTTTGTCTCTTTACTTGAAAAAGTAGTTCCAATCATGTCTTCATCTTGACGGTTGAATGTAGAAAATGGGTTTCCATTTCCAGTTATCTTGGACTTTATACATTAATGTTTTAAAGTGCCTTTTTTCACCACAATTGAAACATGTGACTTTGGTTTTGTCAAAACCAAACGTCGTATCTTTAGTGGCAACTAGATTTTGCCCTGTCTTTTTGACAAACTTCTTTGCTCTTCTGACTGCACTCGCCAAGGCCCACATTATGTTCATTCTTTCTATATCATTTTCATCAACTTGCTGATAATCCTCATCTGCAAGATGACAATTTCCAATCTTACCGGCAACTAAACTATCATAAGATTGTACAACAGCCGCTAGAATATCCATGTGCTCCTTAGTAACTTCCACTATGACATTACCAAGATTCTCAGTCTTCAACTTTGAAGTTTTTGCCTAAGGAACTATATCTTGGGTTCCATATGTCCCTAACGCTTTGGTTCCTGATGCAGTGGTTTGGGAAGGAACAGAGGAACTAGACATGAATTCTCTTTGTAACGGTGCTCCTGAAACAGCTAGAGTTTTAACTGAGTTGTAAAGTGAAGGATTCTAAACATAGGATCCTTTCTTCATCTTGTATTTCATTCGCATTTCTTCCTCCCTTAACTTCAACATGAAATCATTTATGTCTAGCGTCACAAGAATGTCGTTTTATCTCAGATTAGACACAAATCAATCCCAGGAACACTAATATGCCGTATAATGAAAAACTGAGACTTTAATACATGAAAACATTCAAAACGCATTTGGAAGCAAAGTGGTGACTCTTTTGATTTAAAACGTAGGTTTTTAACACCAAAATTAATCGAATCCAATGCAAAATCACGAGCCAAAGCTCTGATACCACTTATTAGGGACCGTGTACGTACGGACTACTAACGGATTCTGCATGAAACCAGATCAAATAGTGCGAAATCCTATTTGATTGGCGATCCAATCAGTGAGAACGATAACCCGATCGATATAAAAATGAACTAAACATTAAGAATGAGTAGCAATCGATCAAGATCGAACTATGAAGTTGGATTGACTATTTAGGACGCGCTGGACAGCTAGGGTTTATGTATATTCGAAGTATCTCTCAAAGTGTTTTTTCCATGAATTAAGTGGTATTTATAGGTTTGTAGTTTTCATTCGTACGACCGAACCATTAAGATGGTTCAGTCGTGTGACTGACTCATGCGATTGATTCATACGCATGACTGAATGTTCAGTCCTGCGACTGAGTCAATCTTATGTCTTAATCATATGACTAATCCAGTCTCTTGGTTCAGTCGTGCGACTGGTCCATAAGCATGATATATTCATGCGTATGGTCCATAAGTATGGTCCATTAGCATGAATAATCACCCGACTAGGTTGAACACATTACTTGATCATTATTGACTAAGAAATATGTACAACAACCTCAAACCGATATAAGAAATTCATACATATGACTTATACTTAACATAACAATAATATGACACAATCAAAGAGAAATAAACATCAAGGCATATATCATACTTCATTACATCATCACATTACACATATGTAAGACATGAATGGCTTTTATATTTAAGCACATAAACTAGGAACATCATGTATCTAAATGAAGCAGTCTTCTTATCAGAAGGTTTCAAAGAGATTCTTATGTTCTTCATTGTCTTGTCTTACGAAGCCATTTTCTTTTCGAAAGAATGACTTTCTTCCAAAAGCAACTTGGCTTCGGAAAAAAGCTTTGTTAGGATCAGTGATCTACGTTTGATTGATTAGAGAGTATAGCAGCAGAATTCTAACAATGAATTAGCCAATTCACAAGAACAAAAAGATATTCAATGCAAGAACAAAAACGGTTATAGATAGGGAGAATTCTGCAGATAAATTTCATTCAATATTCGCTTTCGTGGTAACAGAATGTCACAATTACAATTAGGTCGACACCTCTTATATAAGAGATGTGACGTCTGCTGATGTCACTTGATAGTGACGTCTAACAGAATTTATCACAAACTACTGATAGTTAACACAACTACTAAAGATGTCAAACAGCTGACATCTTCTTACAAAAATGCTAAGTGTTAACTATTATTACAACTACTGAAAAGAAACTACGAAAACAATAACAACTCAAGAACATACTCTTTAGTTGTTTTACAAATATTGAAACAAAGAAAACTACTGAAAGGTAAACCATCACAACTACTGAAGAAGACCTCTTCAGCTGTTGTGATAGCGTCTGATACTTTGTCTTCAGCACTTGTGTCTTCAGACTTTGTCTTCAGCACTTGTGTCTTCAGACTTTGTCTTCAGCACTTGTGTCTTCAGACTTTGTCTTCAGCACTTGTGTCTTCAGACTTTGTCTTCAGCACTTGTGTCTTCAGACTTTGTCTTCAGCACTTGTGTCTTCAGACTTTGTCTTCAGCACTTGTGTCTTCAGACTTTGTCTTCAGCACTTGTGTCTTCAGACTTTGTCTTCAGCACTTGTGTCTTTAGACTTTGTAAGACTTTGTAATCAGCTGTTGTCTTCAGCTGTTGTGGTCTTCAGTAGTTGTTGTGACGTTTGTGGGACTTAAAGGTTTTTCTGATCCGGCTCATTGGTTTCGTTGGTCCAACAAACTCCCCCTGAACCAATGCAGCCAAAACCTTTAACTTTATTGAGGTCCCACCTATTGTTGGCAGAATGGTTGGTCTTTTTCCTTCTTTATCAGTTGAGAAGATGACCCATATAAGCACTGGCCTGGAAATGAGTCTCTGAAGATTTGGTTGGCAATGTATGGATGGGAGATCTGTATTGGGGAATTGGACACTGAGCTGTTCCCCCATCCATGAGACTCACTTCCCATGTATAAGCCTGTAGGATTCTCTGGTGTATGATCTGAGAAACATAATTTGTTCTTCCATGGTCAGGTTCCCGCTTCACCATCAAAGAATCCTTCTCGCCCATACAGCTCTGAGATGTACTTGGCCTGTTTACCATTTTTGAGCTCAACTGTTGTAATCTGTCGGTATGCAAACTCATCAGGATGAGTCCCTTCAAGTAACAGACTGAGCTCATTTTGTTTGAAGTTCTCAAGCCTCTTGTAGACTAACCCCTTTTTAATAATTTTGTTCTCTAACATCTTTTGGGGTGGTTGTTTAGTCTCATAGGCCTTCTTGAAGTCTTCTAAAATCTCCCAGGGTGATACTACAAGGACCACTGTGATCTCTTCATCTACGATCCTTTTGACTTGGCCCTTGTATCTCGAAGGAATGTCTTTCTTTACAATCCTGTGAGCCACCCTAGGATCAGGCCATACTCTCACCTTTTCCTTCTGATATTGAAATGTGTTGGCAAGGGTGTATAACCTCAGAGCTTCTTTCTTCATACTAATAATTGATGACGAAGCAGCATAAGTTTTGTCAATGCTTTTCAGCATTTCATCATCATGAAGCTTTTGTTGTTCTTCTTCTTCAATCTTTACTCTCACAGCTTCCATCTGTGAGGTGGGAGTGATGGGCATAGGTTTGGCTTTCGCCAATGTTAGAACTGCAGACAGAGGCAGCCTATCTTCTTCCACATCATCCTCTTCTTCTTCTTCTTCTAGCCTCAACACCCTTCTCTTCTTCTTCTTAGGTGCATCATCGACTGTTGGTTTAGATGGTAAGGGAGTTGGTTTTGTGGGTTGTGGTTGTGGTTGTTTTGAAGAGGGAACGTTGACAGGCTGAGTTAGCATTTTCGAGGTGAGTGTTGCTTTTGAGTATTTGGCTAGCTCAGTCCTGCTCCCTGTTCCTGCTTCATTCAAAGCTTCAATAACAAGTCCCTTAGTATATGCTTCAGATGAACAGATCTTGGTGGTGATTGCCAAGATACTGTCCCTGGACCAAGCTTTGATTTCGATCATTGATCTTCCAAGATATTTTGCAATGAATCTAATCATGATCTCAAGCCTTTCTCTTTCTAACACTTCATAACTCGCCCATCTATTCTGGATTTCTTCAATCTCTAATCGTCGAATCTCAGAGTCAAGTTTATCGGTGTCATGGCCTTGCCTAAACATCTGATCAATGATGTTGTCCATTGATCTGCTGTGTTTGGAATCAGCCTCTTTTATCAGTAGCTCCAAGGCTTTCTCTTTTTCCTTCTCTTTATCAGTCTCCACATTCAACTCCAACTCCTTTTCCACTACTCTCCCTTCTGTTTCTTTCTCCTTTTCTTTCTCCTCTGTACTCCTCTTTCTTTTTCCTTTCACTAACTTAATCTCCCCCTTTTTGGTTGCATTGGTTGCAAGGGGTTGATTGCCAGAAAGGTGTTTGCCCACAACCTCCTCTATCAATGGGTGGATTACTGAGGAAAGCCTCTCATCAATGGCTTTGATCACGATGTCAGTGATTATGGGTGTGATGAGAGGGAGGGAATTTTGAAGGATAGCAACAATTTGCTCAGGAGGGTTCTGTTCCTGAGAAATAGTGCCAGAAGCAGAGGCAGGTGGCTTAGTTATTAGGAGTAGCTCAGTGTTTGGGAGACCTTCAGATGAAGGTGCCATCTGTGAGGTGGTAGAGGCAGATGGTCTTTGTTCCTTAGAAGTTTTGGCAAGCAGCTCTTTGAGTCTGCTCACCTCCTCTTCCAGGATGGTATTTTGGGCGATTACATCGTAAAAGAAGCCCAGGTCATCATCAGTAGATACTGAATCACCTGACCTCCTGATAGGATCAGGATGAACATGCACTGAGTGTAGCTCAGTTGTAGCATGTGCCCCTTTGTCTTGGAACTGGGGACATCCTGCCTCAGGATTGTGTCCGTCATTAGCAGTTGCCTCTGGTAAGGTCTTAGTAATGGTACCAACTACAACCTGATCATATGCTGACGCAGGAGAAGTGGCAGCCTCACCAGAAGTTCCAATCTCCATTGCTACACTAGAAGAAGGAACATTGTAACCCCTATGCTGTGGGTTCGCAGCTGCACTTTGGTCCGCCCCCTCAATGGTAGAAGTGTTCCCAGTAGTAATTGGTATCTGGGGAGGGGGTGAGGAGTGCAACTGAGTCAGCACTTGTGCAACAAGTAATGTAGGACTTTGGGGGGTGGTTGCATGGGGAGATGGGGTAAAAGCAGTCTGCACCTGGGGAGGATGGTGCTCTTCAATGGCAATCTCCTCAAATGAGGAAGATCCCAGATTGGTGGGTACCCCTTCTGAGGTTGCTGCAGGCTCCTTTTGAGAGGAATCCTGAGCGGCTGTGGCTGGAAGAGTCCATATATCCACTAGGGGGTTATAACCAGTGGATATAGCCTGCGTTTGTGTTGCAGGGGCATCCTCAGGGGACTCATTTCCCTGAGTAGCCTGTTTGGTTTTCTTTTTAGTGGGTTTGGTGGGGACTTTTGATTTGGAGGTGTTGGCTGTGGGTTCTAGCTGCGTGGGTTTGCGCAGCTTGGCAGCCATTTTGAGTGATTGGTCAGAGTTGTGCCGGGAGTATACTTCAGGCAAAACAGCCATAGCAGAGACTCCCAGGCCAACAAGTCCCTCAGCTTGAAGCTGGTTAGCAGTTTGTTTTTGATCCATATCCTTGAGCTCTGAAAATAGTATTTCCGAAAAATTTAAAGGTTGTTGCTCAAGGATGGAGTACATTACCTGCTGCCATCTTGTAGACATTTGATCCCAAGAAGAAGTCTTAGGAGCCAAACCGACATTTACCATGTGAAATATGAGACGTTCAGCATCATGGAAATGTTTCTTCAGTATGGTGGAGGCACGGAGGTTTCCCTGATATCCATGGTGGGCAAAGGATAAATCAGTTGTGCCCTTTGGATATCTAGTAGGAGAAGTGGCATCATCCAGGTGTAGAGTTTGACGAAGTATATCGGGAGTGATGACCACTTCGTGGTTGTTGATGACCGACCAGAGAGACGCTGTGTTGTTCTCCCCAGTGGTGAGGGTGACGTTCATCCAAAACTGGTTAAGGGATTCGGCATGAAGGATTGGATTGAGAAGAAAGGCCGTTTTGTAGGGTGACTGGACCATAAGATCAATAGCATTATCGAACTTAGCCCAGAATGGCGATTTGGTGAGGTAAGCTACACAGTTGTGTCGTGGTTTGAGCTGCATGGACGCCATTTATGAGAGAGAAGTTTTGGAGAGATGAACGTTAGGTTTGAAGAAGATGAGGCTCTGAAGGATTAGGTCAGGGATATTTATAGGGTACGGGTTAGAAAACGACTGAAGAGTTTGGTGTTAGTCATTAGTAGTTTTAAACGTCTGTTGACATGGTATTACCCTTTCAGAAGTTGAAACAGCTGAAGTCGTGGTTTTAGGCATCAGCAGTTAGAAAACTACTGAAGACCATGGTTTTGACTTCAGATGATGAAACAACTGAAGACTTGGTATCAGTCATCAGTAGTTGGGAAACTACTGAAGACATTGGTTTTGTCAGCAGTTGTAAACAGCTGAAGACTTGGTGTTAGTCTTCAGTAGTTGTGAAACTACTGAAGACATGGTTTTGTCATCAGTTGTTGTAAACAGCTGATGACTTGGTATTAGTCATTAGTAGTTCTGAAACTACTGAAGACATGGTTTTGTCATCAGTTGTTTAGGATGAAACAGCAGTTGTAGAAACAACTGAAGAGAAAGTTCACTTCACTAGTTTTCGTAAATTCATAGCCTTTCAACTGTTTCATACTGTCCTCAACACTTACTCATCAGACTTTGCATCTGCTTTTCAGGTGTTTCATAGGACGTCAGTACTTATTTGTTTGTACTGATTTCAGTAGTTGTAACTACATTAGTGGTTTAGAACAGATAAAGAACTTCAGTACTTGTGAGGCATTTAGTCGTCAGTAGTTATAAAAACTACTGAAGGTGAAAGAACTCATCATTACTTATATGTGACATGGTTACCAATGATCACCAGTACTTTTTACTGAAATCATCAGTAGTTGTCACTTATTCTAGCTGCAGCATACCAAGCGTTAACACAAGGTTTTGGAAAGTAGAACTATCCAAAGGCTGAGTAAAAATATCTGCAAGCTCATCAGCACTAGGCACAAACTTAGGATCAATCAGACCTTTTTCAAAACAATCCCGAATAAAGTGATGTCTGATCTCTATATGTTTGGTCCTAGAGTGTTGGACTGGATTTTTGATAATACACAGAGCTGAAGCACTATCCATTAATAATGGAGTCTTAGTCTCTGTATGCCATAATCCAGAAGATGGTTCTGAAGCCAGAGTACCTGAGAAGTGCAACTTGCAGCAGCAATGTACTCGGCTTCAGCAGTTGATGTAGCAACAGATGTTTGTTTCTTACTCTGCCAAGAAATCAAACAGTTGCCTAGGAATTGACAACCACCAGAAGTTGACTTTCTAGTTAACTTGCACCCTGCATAGTCACTATCTGAAAAAGCAACTAATTTGCAAGAGTGTCCAGTGGAATACCATAAACCTAGAGATTGTGTACCTTGCAAATATCTAAAGATTCTCTTGACTGTAATCAAATTAGACTCTTTAGGAGCAGCCTGAAATCTAGCACAAACACATGTAGCAAACATAATATCTGGTCTAGAAGCTGTTAAATACATCAAGGACCCAATCATACATCTGTAAAGTGTTTCATCAACAGCTTTACCTTTCTGATCCGCATCCAGTTGTGTGGTGTTGCACATGTGAGTAGAACAGGGCTTACAGTTTTGTAAATCAAACTTATTCAAAAGATCTTTTGTATATTTTGACTGATGAATAAAGGTTCCATCAGCCTTTTGTTTAATTTGCAAGCCTAGTAAGAACTGTAATTCTCCCATTGCACTCATTTCAAACCTCTTTTTCATTAATGTTGTAAAATCATCACATAACTGGGGATCAGAGGATGCAAAAATGATATCATCAACATAAATCTGAACAAGTAGCTTATGCTGATCCACCTTCTTAATAAACAAAGTTTTATCAATGGAGCCTCTAGTGAAATTATTCTGAAGAAGAAAAGTGGAAAGTGTCTCATACCAGGCTCTAGGAGCTTGTTTCAACCCATAAAGAGCCTTATCAAGTTTATACACCCATTCAGGATGTTTATTATCCTCAAAACCTGGTGGTTGACACACATAAACTTCTTCCTTTATTTTACCATATAGAAATGCACTTTTGACATCCATTTGAAAAACTTTAAGATTGTGGAATGCAGCATAGGCTAAAAACAATCTGATTGCCTCTAGTCTGGCTACAGGGGCAAAGGTTTCATCATAGTCAACACCTTCTTCTTGTGAAAACCCCTGTACAACCAATCTAGCCTTGTTCTTAACAATAACCCCATTTTCATCAGTTTTATTCCTAAACACCCATTTAGTGCCTATTGCACACTTACCTGGGGGAAGAGGAACCAGTTCCCACACTTGCTGTTTCTGGAACTGAAGTAGCTCAAGCTGCATGGCTTCAACCCATCCATTGTCTCTCAAAGAAACATGGTAGTTCTTTGACTCTAGCTGACTGATGAAGAGAGCATAGAAGCAGAAGTTAGACAATTGACTTCTTGTTGAAACACCAGCATTGATATCACCAATAATCTGAGACATTGGGTGATTCTTTAGTTCTTGATAAACAATGAGATATGTGCAAGTGTTTGTAGGACCTTCAGCAGCAGCAGATGTTGATGCAGACTCTTGAAACCAAGAATTAGATGGTAACCCAAAAGATGTATAGGAATCAGAGATCTCATCAGCATTTGTTGTGGATGGAACTGCTGAAGCTACAGGAACATCAAATTTAGCAGACACAGGCAGTTGGTCACTAAACTTGAATAGGTGAGTATTGATATTATCATCATCATCATCAATACCACCAGGTGGAAGACATGCTGCAGAAGATGATTTATCCACATGATCTGCAACAGATGGAGGTTGATAAGGAACATATTGCAGTATGTCCAAATCAAACAACTCCATAGGGTTTTGTGAAATCTTGTCCATAGGAGATTCATTAAACTTCACATGCAAAGTCTCTTCAACTATCTTTGTTCTGCAGTTGAAGACTCTGTATGCCTTGCAACTAGATGAATAACCAACAAAATACCCTGCATCCACCTTAGGATCAAATTTTTGGAGTTGATCCTTTGTGTTGAGAATAAAACAAGGACACCCAAATGCTTTGAAAAATGAAATTAGAGGAGCCAAGTGATGGAGAACTTCATATGGAGTCTTCATCAACCTCTGATTTACTAAGACTCTATTCTGCACATAGCAAGCTGTGTTAACAGCTTCAGCCCAAAAGGTCAGTGGCAAACCAGAGTCAGCCAGCATGGACCTTGCAGCTTCAATTAGGGTCCTGTTCTTTCTCTCCACTACTCCATTTTGTTCTGGAGTCCGTGGTATGCTAAACTGCCTTTTGATTCCCTTTGAAAGATAGAAGTCATCAAGTGTATGGTTTTTGAATTCAGTTCCATTGTCACTCCTAATACACTTGACTGGAAGGGAATACTGCTTCTCAACATACAACACAAAGTGAATAATCTTCTGAGCAACCTCATCCTTTGAATGTAGAAAGAAAGTCCATACAAATCTGGAGTAATCATCCACAATTACCAGACATTATTTCTTCTTTGCCATGCTCATCACTCTCACAGGACCAAATAGATCCATATGCAGTAAGTGCAAGCAGGCAGTGGACTTAGGCTCTTCAATAGGAGGGAATGAGACTTTGTGTTGTTTTCCTTTTAAACAAGCAGTGCAGGTTTCATCACAGTGGAACTCTTTTATTGGTAAGCCTCTAACTAAACTATTGTGGATTAGCTGATTCATGTTTTTGAAATTAACATGACCCAGCCTTCTGTGCCACAGTTTAGATTCTTGAGAAGAGGCTTTGGAAAATATGCAAGGATTGCCTCTGAGATCTATTTTCTTGGAAAGATCTAAGGCATACACTCTTCCTGTCCTGTTGGCTCTCAGGAGAGTGTGATCATCCAACACCTTGTCAATCAAATGCAGAACTTTGGATGACAGAATCCTACAGTTCTGACTGGTGAAAAGAGCAACATGGCCTTTATCACACATTTGACTGACACTCAAGAGATTGTACTTGAGATTTTCCACATGATTAACATCATCAAGCTTTATTTCTCCATTGGAGACAAAGCCGTTTCCAATGATGTAACCCCTAGCATCATTGCGAAAAGAAACAAACCCCTTCTTTCCTTGAGAGTAGTCATGAAGAAGAGAGTTGTTCCCAGTCATATGCATAGATCCCCCACTGTCTACATACTAGATGCTACTTTGGCATGTTGAAGAACCCTTTGGTGTAGAGGCATTCGTAGATGAAGTATCTGCAGAATCCAAAGCCATAAGAGCTAGACTTCCAAAGGGACTGTCACCACCATGTTGACCTGCACCAGTGAACAGTTGTCCATGACCAGACAAATCATCTGGTAAACTGCTCCAGTCAACAACTCCTAGGGTGAAGAAGCTGTGTTGTTGAGGTTGAGTTTGTTGATGAGATTGGGAAGGTTGTGGTTCAGGTAATGCTTGTGGTTGTTGTGCAATTGGAGCTTGAACAGGATTTGGTTGAGGCATATAATAGCAGGGATAAGGATATGACATTGGACCCTGGGGGACAAAGTATGCAGGAGAGCTAGGATGTGAATGATGACCAGAACCAGCAGGATGTTGCCCTCTGTTTTGTGGACTAGTACTAGGAAAAGTCACAAAAGGTGCAGAAGAGTTAGATCCAGTTGATCTACACTCTCTTGCAAAGTGTCCCAGCCTTTGGCATTTGTGACACCTCAACTTACTCTTGTCAAAACCAACTTTGGTTTTGCCAGAGAGTCTAGGAAATTTCCGGTCAGTTCTCTTATAGAACTTCTGAGATCTGATATTAATCAATGCCATTTGGCTCAGAATATCCATCTCTTCTAGATCATCATCAGCTATTCCTTTCAAATCATCCATGATGAAGCATAGATTGTCACTATTACTGCCAGAATGACTCTCAATACCAACAAATGCATGATCAGAACTATTTGAAGAGAAATCAATATACTCATCATAATTACTTTCAGATACAGCATATTCTGACTCATGACCAACCAAGGCAGTATTTCCTGGTACAAAGTTATCAGTGAGCTTTCCTGATGAGGACAGTTTCCTCTTCTGCTCTATCCCTCTTTCGAATGTAAGCAGTTTCCCATGAAGTTGGGTGAGAGATAGGCTATCCAGATTTGCACTGGAGCGTAGGACAATAGTGTATGTGCCCCATCTCTCAGGCAGTGATCTGAGGAACCTGTTATTCATCTGGCTATTGGTGTATTCCTGTTTCACCATTTTCAGCTCAGAGATCAAGCAGGAAAAACGCTCAAACTGTTGAGTCAGTGTCTCACCCTTTCTATGAGAGAATGTCTCATATTGTTGGGCAAGGATTTCTCTGTTGTTTGCTAAGACCTCATCTGTGCCACCGAATTGTTCCTTCAGGGCATTCCAGAGATCATGAGCAGTTTCATGATGCATAAGCCCTGAATAGATTTCATTAGGCAGTGCCATGGCCAGAATTCCATGGGCTTTAGCATCAATCTCAAACAGTTTTCAATCTTCATCAGAGTATTGTTCCTTCTTCTTCGGAATCATTTGATTGGTTTCCGGATTGTTCACCATAGGCTTATGTGGTCCATGTACCACAGATGTCCAACAACCTGAACTGTTAACAGACAGGTGATGAAGCATTCTTCGCTGCCATATGTTATACTCGGTCCTAACCAGCATCGGGGGCTTGGTTGAGGAACCAGTATTATGAGGATCATTAGAAGGAGTAGTCATCTCAGATTCAATCAAATTCAATTAAGCTATAATAGATTTAGAACAAAAACACAACAACCAATTGAACCAAGAGAGATCTCAAAATAAATGAACGAAAGCGTCAGAAATTCAATAATCTATAACCATTTCTTGCAAAATGCTAATTCAATCAAACATAGATATCAATTAGTAGTTTCAATGATCAATTGTTAGATCACTCAATGATTAACCAGCTCTGATACCACTTGTTAGGATCAGTGATCTACGTTTGATTGATTAGAGAGTATAGCAGCAGAATTCTAACAATGAATTAGCCAATTCACAAGAACAAAAAGATATTCAATGCAAGAACAAAAACGGTTATAGATAGGGAGAATTCTGCAGATAAATTTCATTCAATATTCGCTTTCGTGGTAACAGAATGTCACAATTACAATTAGGTCGACACCTCTTATATATGAGATGTGACGTCTGCTCATGTTACTTGATAGTGACATCTAACAAAATTTATCACAAACTACTGATAGTTAACACAACTACTGAAGATGTCAAACAGCTGACATCTTCTTACAAAAATGCTAAGTGTTAACTATTATTACAACTAGTGAAAAGAAACTACTGAAACAATAACAACTGAAGAACATACTCTTCAGTTGTTTTACAAATATTAAAACAAAGAAAACTACTGAAAGGTAAACCATCACAACTACTGAAGAAGACCTCTTCAGCTGTTGTGACAACATCTGATACTTTGTCTTCAGCACTTGTGTCTTCAGACTTTGTCTTTAGCACTTGTGTCTTCAGACTTGTCTTCAGCACTTGTGTCTTCAGACTTTGTCTTCAGCACTTGTGTCTTCAGACTTTGTCTTCAGCACTTGTGTCTTCAGACTTTGTCATCAGCACTTGTGTCTTCAGACTTTGTAATCAGCTGTTGTCTTCAGCTGTGGTGGTCTTCAGTAGTTGTTGTGACGTCTGTGGGACTTAAAGGTTTTTCTGATCCGGCTCATTGGTTCTTTTGGTCCAACAAGCTTTCCTTTTCCCAATACTTGGACTATATGATAAGGTCCAAATGTGAAACCTTCTTTGACTCCTACTTTCTTAACATTATTTGCATAATGTGTGCTTGCAGGATTGCAATAACAATCTTTAGCTATGTGGTTGTGCAGACCACAGATTATGCATTCAATGTTAGATTTTGTGGGATGTGAAGAATGTTGTTTCTTGCATTTGTTATTATCTTTGACAGTCTTCCCCTTCATGATTTTATGGGATTTGAAGATTATTTTTTCTTGCATTTCTTATTATCCTTGACAGTCTTCCCCTTCATCTTCTGATCCTTCAACAGGATAGGAGTGCTGGTACTACACACCTTTCCTGGACAAGAGTTTCCAACCACCTTGAATCCGACTGAAATGAACACACCCTTTTGCTTTGGGTCTATCTTTAGCATGGACTTAGTCACTTTGTTGGTAGTTAATCTGATTGCCTTGGCTCTATTTCTTCTGGCTTTGGTGGTTAGGGATTGATCATCACTGGTGGGAGTGGGTTTTTCTACCTAATCCTTCTGTGTGATGGTTTCCATAAATGCATCATTCTTCTTCTCATGAGGTAATTAGTCAGCAAATGGAACCTCTTGATCTTCAATACCACATCTTGGTTGTCTTATAGACTCATAAGAGTGTTGTAAATCAATTTCATTGGTATTTTTGTTCTGATAACAGACCTTTGAATTGGATGACCTAACTTGATTTTCTCTTCATTTGTTTCATTGTAAACACGTGGTTTGTTTTGAGGATTTGTAATTTGTGTTACAACGGATTTAGGTTCAATTTGATCAGAAAGAGATGATAGTGTAATTGTCATTGTATGGTAGGGGATTTGTAATTTGTGTTACAACTGACTAAAGCATGATAGTGTAGTTGTCATTGTATGGTAGGGGAAACGAGATATATCCAACCCCAGTCATATGCTTGGGACTCTTTTTTGAATCAAGCATCTCTTGCAACTTGGCTAAAGATAGTTGACACTTTTCAAGTTTCACTTCAGTGACAGATGGTCAGCTTTGGATTGAGCTAACTTTTTAGTTAACTTTTCATTCTCAGCTACAAGAGTGTAGTTTTCTCCATGTAGTTTCAATGTCAGAAATGAGTGATTTGATTTTAGTTCAAACTTTTGAGCTCTCTTTTAAGCATCTTTGATTTTACTTTTTCTTCTTTAATCTTAGCAGCTAATTTGTGATTATGCTCATGATATCCTGTAGTTCAACAATGCATTTATCACTACTAAGATTAGATTTTACCTCAGATGGCATTAGAGTTGGGCCATCATTGATGTGAGCCATATGAGCATGATTTTGAAATTAAGACTTCACTTCCTCAGCATATAGGCTCCATCTTGTCTAATGACAAGAACATTTGAAATAGGTTTGCTATTTTAATGAGTTGATTGGCTAGTTGTGGTTGGCTTTGGTATAGCTGTTGATGTTGTTGTTGATGATAATATTGTTGATTGTAGGATTGGAAGCTTGAGCTTGGTTGTGATGATGATTGGCCTTGATAATTCCTTTGAAAGTTGTTGTAGCTTCTTCTTGGAGCATCATATTCTCTTAAGAAGTGGCCAGTCATGCCGCAGTTGAAGCATTAAACTTTGAATTAATCATATCCAAGTTTGGTATTCTCAGTTAGACTTAGCTTCCTTCCTTTTCTGAAAAAAGTTTTGGCTCTCATTGCTATCATAGCCATCTACCACTATAGGTCCATTTCTTCTACATCATTAGGATCCATTTCTTCTAGATCTTCTTGGGTTAATTGAGTAGAAGTGAGTCTTCCCTTCCAAGTAGGCTTCAAAACTTGCAATAAAGGCATTGTAAGTAGCATTTTGCTCTTCAGATCTCTTGTTTTCAGACATACTTAAAGGAGTGGTAGTAAACTCAGTTGGTTGAGATGAGGTTGATGGCTTGTTTATTGATGGAGTAGCATGCAACGCCCCGAATAATGTTTAAGGGAGCCAAATATCAATAATAGGCTTAGACGAGATCATTTAATGAAAATAAGATGGATATGGGTTATAGACCGAGTTAACTCTTCGGGTTACGTGTTTGGCGCGTTTAAGGTCCCAGGAACGCCCAGTATATATAAACGGATCAGCTTGAGTAGCTCTTATTTGCAAACTCAACACTCTAGTTCTAGAGAGAGAGAGTAGAGAGAGAAAGTAGAGAGAATTGAAGATTCAAGGCTCGGTTGATCTCGGGATTGAAGATACCACGAATCTAGGTAAGAAACATCATTTAATCACTACTTTTGATGTAAACCCGGATTCTGGGTTTGGGGTTTTGAAAGTGGCAAAGATTTGTCCAAAACTCACGTTTTTGTGTAAGAAAACATGTAAGAAGCTTAGATATAGCTTATTGGGTGATAAACCAAGGTTTTGCATGTAAAGATTGAAGTTTTGGGTCAAAAATGGGTTGGTTGTATTTTTCAGCCCGTTCTACGAAACTGGGTGTTCATCCAGCGAAATTCGTGGTTCGTCCAACGAAACTGTGGATCTTCCTGTGAAACTATAGTTTCGCATGTAGTTTCACAGACATGGTTTTCCAATGAAAGTTGGGTGAAATTGGCAGTGAAACTGGCAGCGAAGATGCCAGCGAAACTAGCAGCGAAATTGCCGGCGAAACTTCTAGCGAAATTAGGCAGAAATTAACTCCTTTGAGTATTAACTTATTTGCAGGCTGCGTAGTGCAATCCCTACTTTGAATGCTTGATTGAGAAGCTACTCATCGAGTCCAGGTGAGTTCTAGATCCCCTATTTTAAAGGTTTTGAACTACTTTGGGGCTAGAAATGCATACAAAATATACGATTTAAATGATCAGGATTTTAAGAGGTTTTAACGAGAAGATCGATTTTTCGATAAGGAAATGTGCTTTATAAAAGAGTTCCAGCCTGGCCCTAGCCAAAGGCGTTGCCCCTTGGACCCCACTAGGGGCTGCTGCCCCTAGGACCCAACTGTAAGGGGTAATCGCCCCCGAACCCCCGCTATCCCACAGGGGGGTCAATTATGTTTTATGTTGACTTATGCTTGTCATGCATATGTTTATGTATGTGAGTGTATGATGCATGAGGATGATGTTTGATGGTTTATGTGATGCATGATTGGTGATGATGGGATGGGCATGATGGGTATGATTAATATTATGTATGCATGCTGGTACGTATGATGACTGGTATGATCTTATTGGTGTTCCTTTTTAGGTATGTATTTAATGTGGCTTTGCGTTGATGGTTAATGATGAAACGAAAAGTATTATATAACGTAAAGTGGAAAGTAATGAAAAGAGGAACATAACGATGGTATGCATGCATTAATGAACGATGAACAGTAACGAAAGTCTTGAAAGCCTTGTATGTCGGGACACGCCCCTTTGTAAGGTGTTAGCCCAAGGGTGTGTGGGTTCGCTACCCCAGGAGGATGCACATCGGGTTCTTTCTTAATGATTGACCATTTGTATGGAACCATTGTTGCTTGCCTTAGGTACTGTGGCTAGGAGGTGTTGTGCATCGTAATGGAAGGTCTATGATAGGCTTAGGCCCAGTACCAGGACACGGAAGGGCATAGCACATGACAATAGTACACCTAAACTTTACCTTAGGTACTATGGCTAGGAGGTGCTATGTACCGTAATGGAAGGTCTATGATAGGCTTAGGCCTAGTACCAGGAAACTGAAGGGTAAGGTTCATGGTTTTGATGGAAAGAAAAGATGTAGTGATGAACGAACGAATGAAAGTAAGAATGTATGAACAAATGGAAGTTAAAGGATGAACGATGAAGATAATAATGGTATTACCTATGTGTACATATGATGTGTGATCACATGCAAAGTAAAGGATGGTTTTAATGAATGTAAAGTATGTTTTATGTTAAAACTAGAACTCAGTCAACAACGCTGACTTTTTATGTATTTTTCTAGTTGGCAGGTGAGCATTGTTGAGGATGGCACGGGACAGCTACTTGGCATTTTTGGATGGCATCTATTTGATGGAAATATGACATTTTTGTAATGTAATGCAACTAATGATGTTTTTGTAACCAGTCAACAATGTATTATTTTACAAAAGTGATCATAATGAATTGGATGATTTATATGTTTCCGCTGGAATGATTTCTTTAAGTTAATGAAAATATATGTTTTATGTACGATGATTGACCAGCTGTGAGCGTCCTGGGAATGGGGCCTTACAAGTCAGTATCAGAGCCAAAGTTTAAGTGAAACGGGTAAATTTTCAAAAGAAACCTAAACTTAAACAGAAAATGGGATGAAAAGGGAAGGGATGCCAGTTCGAGTAGCTACATGCCATCAGGTATTTTCGTAATGTTAACCGGTATTATGTGTGCATGGTATGTGGTTATGTGTTGTTTGTGGATTTAAATACAGATGTAGTCAGGATAGGAAATGCTTGGGGTATGAAGAGTAAAGTAATTGGCTAATCACAACTAGCCACTATAATTAGGGACTTACTATACTTGACATAAACTGAGCTATTACCTTGAATGATCATGTTGGTGTTTGAATCTTATAGAGTGCTTAGAAGATGGCTGGCGGTAGATCTTCTAAGGCTTCTCGTGGTGGAGATCGTGGTGGACGTGGTGCTGAACCATGGGTCACGAGAGGATGGCCTAGGGCCGAGAAGGTGGCTCATGAAGAGCCCGAGACCCCTCATCCAGAGGGCGGAGATGAGAGTGCTTACTTGAGGGCCTCAATGAAGGAGGCTGTTTTGGAGGAAGTGCATCAAGTCATGCAAATTATCCTACCGTCTATGGTGACCGAAGTGATTAAGGCCGTATGGGAAGGAGATAGAAGGGAGAGTAACAGGTCCTTTGGAGGACGGGAGTGACCGGAGATTGAGACGATTCTCTCTGATGGTGAAGAGGAGGAAGAAGGGCCTGTGCAGGAGGCAACACGAGGCTGTAACTATGGGGCATTTATGAGATGCAAGCCCCCAACGTTTGATGGAAATGGCACTGCTGCTGCTGCTCACCGGTGGGTGAGAGAGATGGAAGCCGTTCTCAATATCAGCGAGTGTCGGGAGGATCAGAAGGTGAAGTTTGCTGCCCACTCTTATGTGGACTCGGCTCTGTGCTGGTGGGACAATATAGTCCAAGCCGATGGTAGTCGGGTCGGGAAAATGAGATGGTCAGAGCTAAAGAAGTTGGTGATTGAGGAGTTTTGTCCTCATAGAGAAATTGATAAAGTTGAGAGGGAATTCCTGCAGCTGGAGGCGGGAACAATGACTCATTAGCAATACACCACCAAGTTCAATGAGATGGCACGTCTGGTGCTAGACCAAATGACCCCTTGTCACGAAAGATCAAGAGATATATCCAGGGTTTGCCGACGGATATCCGAAGGCACATGATCGCCGCCCGGCCGAGCATGTTTAGGTCGGCGGTAGATTTAGCCGGAGATTGTATGATGAAATAATGGTGGTGGTGGTTGAAGGTAGCAAGAAAGGGAGTGGTGACCGGAATTGGAGTGGGAAAAGGTTTGGTCAAAGTGGTGCCCCAACAAGAAACAAAAAGGCACAGGTAGATGACCGTCGTGTAGTCACATCGAGTGCAGGGTCGAAGAAGTGTGGTAGATGTGGAAAGGAGCATGTTAGAGAATGTAGGCTGGGATCAAACTTATGCTTCAGATGTGGGAAGGCAGGGCATATAGCCAAGGACTGTCGTACGGTCCGGTGCTTTAACTGTGGCATGGAGGGCCACGTAAGTAGGGATTGTAAGAAGCCGAGGACTGAGGGTTCCGGGGTGAAGAAGACGGTGAGTGAAGGACCGAGGGCGAGCGCCAGGGCGTTCACGATGACACAGGAGGCTAGAACGGACCCCCATGTGGTGTCAGGTACGTTTCTAGTAAACCAAACTTTATCCTCGGTGTTGTTTGATTCTTGTGCTAGTAAAAGTTTTATCTCTGCTGCTTTCTGTGCTAAGTTGCCTGTTAGTAGTAAGAATATAGATACGCCCTTCGATGTAGAAACTGCCATAGGTAAGTCTACTAGGATTTCTAAAATGATAGAAGGTTGTGACGTAGAACTAGAAGGTCACAAGTTTCCTGTTAGACCATTTGTAATGACCTTAGGTGGGTTTGACCTAGTTCTTGGGATGGATTTGTTGTCGGAATACGAAGCGAACATTGTGTGTCGCAAGAAGATGATCCGATTGACAACACCTGATAGGAATACGGTGAAAGTTTATGGTGATCGAGTCACGACGATCCCGAAAGTGATTTCGATGGTGGTGGCGGGAAAGTGCATGAGGCGTGAATGTAGTGCTTACTTGGCCTACGTAAAGGACATGGATGCGCCAACACCACAACTATCCAATTTACTGGTTGCGTGTGACTTTCCAGATGTGTTCCCAGAAGACTTACCAGGAGTGCCACCTGACCGCGAGATCGAGTTTCAGATTGATCTAATACCGGGTGCCAAACCTGTTGCTAAGGCATCGTATCGGTTGGCTCCGACGGAGATGAAAGAATTGATGGAGCAGTTGCAAGAGTTACTTGACAAAGGGTTCATTCGATCGAGTATCTCTCCTTGGGGTGCTCCGGTCTTATTTGTAAAGAAGAAAGATGGTAGCATGAGGATGTGCATAGACTACCGTGAGTTGAATAAGCTGACGTTGAAGAATCAGTACCCCTTACTGAGAATTGATGATCTGTTTGATCAGCTCCAGGGTGCCAGTTGGTTTTCAAGGTTAGACCTTCGATCTGGTTATCATTAGTTGAGAGTAAAGGAGCAGGATATTCCTAAAACAGCCTTTCGAACGTGTTATGGACATTACGAGTTTCTTGTTATGTCGTTTGGTTTAACCAATGCGCTAGTTGCTTTTATGGACTTGATGAATCGAGTGTGTCGGCTGATGTTAGATAAATCAGTGATTGTGTTTATCGATGGTATCTTGATTTATTCGAAGAGTGAGCAGGAGCATGTCGGCCATATTCGGGAAGTGTTAGAGATGCTGAGAAGGGAGAGACACTATGCCAAATTCTCCAAGTCTGCATTTTGGTTGCATGAAGTTCAGTTTTTTGGTCACATGGTGAATCCCGATAGGATTATGGTGGACCCGGCAAAGGTGGAGGCGGTGATGCGATGGAAGTCTCCGAAGACGCCATCCGAGATCCGTAGTTTCTTGGTTTTGGCAGGTATTACAGAAGATTTATTCAAGAATTCTCTAAGATAGCTTCTTCGTTGACTAAGTTGACCCGTAAGGGTGTAAAGTTTGTATGGGGTCAAGCTCAGGAGAAGGCGTTCGAGTAATTAAAGGCGAGGTTGACTCAAGCTCCAGTTCTGTCATTACCCGATGGAAGCAAGGATTTAGTGGTTTATTCGGATGCTTCTTACTCGGGGTTGGGGTGTGTGTTAATGCAGAGGAGAAAAGTTATCACCTATGCATCCCGACATTTAAAGGTTCATGAGGTCAATTACCCTAATCATGATTTGGAGCTCGCAGCCATGGTCATTGCATTAAAGATTTGGAGGCACTACCTATATGGTACAAAGTGCATCATATTCACCGACCACAAGAGGTTGAAGTACTTCTTCGAGCAGAAGGACTTAAACATGAGGCAGAGGAGATGGTTAGAGCGCATAAAGGATTATGATTGCGAGATCCACTACCATCCAGGCAAAGCCAATATGGTGGCGGATGCCCTTAGCCGAAAGGAGAGACCCGGGCTGATTCGGGTGAAGGCTTATCAGTTGGTCGTGACCTTTGATGTGATGAAGTAGGTCAAAGAGTTTCAAGATGAGGCATTGAAATAAGATCATCTTAACTCTGAAAGAATGAGAGGTCTAGTTGCAGAATTGGGTGAAAACACACTCGGTGTTAGGACCCGGTTCGGAAGGATGTTGATTTCTCGTTTTGGGGATCTACGTGGGAAGATTATGGATGAAGCTCATAAGACTCGATACTCCTTTCATCCTGGTGCTACAAAGATGTATCAGGACATGAAAAAGGATTATTGGTGGCCGGGTATGAAGCGTGACGTAGTGGAGTACGTGAGTAAGTGCCTTACTTGCTTGCAGGTGAAGGTGGAGCATTAGAAGCCATATGTGAAGATCCAACCTTTGGACATACCCGAGTGGAAGTGGGAGCATATCACCATGGACTTTATTACAAAACTACCGCGCACCGTGCGAGGGTACAATACTGTATGGTTGATTGTTGATCGTTTGACGAAGAGCGTTCACTTCTTACCGATCCGTTAGACATACTCATCGGAGAGGTTGGCTGATCTGTTTATCAAGGAAATTGTAACTCGTCATGGTATTCTGGTGTCTATTGTGTCTGATCGTGACACCTAGTTTACATCTAAATTTTGGAAGAAGTTCCACGACGCGATGGGGACGAGGTTACACATCAGTACGACTTATCATCCACAGACTGATGGTCAGTGAGAGAGGACCATTCAGATATTGGAGGACATGCTTTGGGCATGTGTTATTAATTTTGGAGAAAGTTAGGATGACCACTTGCGGTTAGCGGAGTTCTCATATAACAACAGCTATCATGCCAGCATTGGTATGCCACCTTACGAGATGCTATACGGTAGGAGATGCAGAACACCCGTCTATTGGGGTGATATTGGTCAGAAAGAGTTATTGAGCATCGAGGTGATCGAGGCTACGACTAAGAAGCTTGAAAGGATCAAAGCCTTCGTGAACGCCACCAAAGATAGACAGAAGTCGTATGCCGATAAACGACGCAGACCGATTGAGTTCTAGTGGGTGATCGGGTTATGTTGAAGGTCTCACCTTGGAAGGGTATTATTCGTTTCCGAAGGCGGGGCAAGTTGAGCCCGAGATACATAGGCCCTTTCCGAATTGTTGCCCGACATTCCACATGTCTCATCTAAGGAAGTGCTTGGTAGACGAAGATATGATTGTTCCATTGGAAGATATCGACGTAGATGAACGACTCAATTATGTGGAGCAACCAGTGGTAATCATCGATCAAAAAGAGAAGAGGCTAAGAAATAAAGTGGTTCCTCTCGTGCGTGTACAGTGGAAGCACAGGAAGGGATCCGAGTCAACATGGGAAACTAAGGAAGAAATAAGACAGCATTACCCATGTTTGTTCGAGGAATAATAGGTTTCAAGGATGAAACCTATTTTAGGATGGTGGACTTGCAACACCCCTAATAATGTCTAAGCGAGCCAAATAACAATAATGGGCTTAGACGGGATCATTTAATGAAAATAAGATGGATATGGGTTGTAGACCAAGTTAAGTCTTTGGGTTACGTGTTTGGTGTGTTTAAGGTCCCGGAAACGCCCAGTATATATAAACGGATCAGCTTGAGCACCTCTCGTTTGCAAACTCAACACTCTAGTTCTAGAAAGAGAGAGTAGAGAGAGAAAGTAGAGAGAATTGAAGATTCAAGGCTCGGTTGATATCGGGATTGAAGATCGGTGTTCGTGGGCATCCAAACAACAAGGAAACACCACCAATCTAGGTAAGAAACATCATTTAATTGTTGCTTTTGATGTAAACCCAAATTCTAGGTTTGGGGTTTTTGAAAGTGGCAAAGATTCGCCCAAAACTCACGTTTTTGTGTAAGAAAACATGTAAGAAGCTTAGATATAGCTTATTGGGTGATAAACCAAGGTTTTGGATGTAAGAGATTGAAGTTTTGGGGCAAAAATAGGTTGGTTCGTATTTTTCAGCCCGTTCTATGAAACTGGATGTTCATCCAGCGAAATTAGTGGTTCGTCCAGCGAAACTATGGATCTGTTAAAGCATCCAAGGAAGAATAGGTGAGTGAGTTCCACTGTAGAAGTTTCTGGGATCCCTCTTCTTACTGTACTTGTATGATTTAGCATAATAATAAGGAATATCTAGAACTGGTCCCTCAATAGCTAGATTTGGGAATGCTTCATTTATCAGGCACTGAATTAATCTTGGATACATCAAGAACTTGTATCTCCTTCCCTCTTGAATGTTTGATACTAGACCATTAAATACATAAGCTGACATGTTGAATGGTCTATTTGTGCATAGAGCACAAATTGCTGATGAAATGATGATTGGAATATCATTCCACCCTGTTTTCCTTTTGGATAAATAGTGCTGAAAGATGTGGATTAGAAATCTCCAAGGCAAATCAACTAATCCCTTTACAATATGCTTAGCTTCAAATCCCCCTTCACGCCTAATTTCTACAAAGAAGGTAGTGATGTCATCCTCATCCAACTCTATTGGTGCATCAACATCATCACCAAATTACAGACATCTTCTCACAGAATCTTCAGTAATAATCAGAGTATGCTCATTATCAATTCTTCCAGATAAAGTTCTAACACCATCTGCTTCAATCACTTCAGCTGAATTCCAGAAAGACCTTAAGAGGTTCTCATAGATGACGGGTCTAACAGTGATAGCATAAGCTACCCTTGTTGTAGAGATGAATCCGATAATGTCTCTGAGTCCCTCAGCTTCTAGTACATCAGGGTCTAAATAACCGTTGACATTATGGAGCTTGCTCCATGAAACATTAGCCATTTAATTTGTATAAAAGACATATGTGTTGGTTTTGATGAGAAAGCATATGCACAATTGATCTGTTTGACTTTTAGTGGTCAAAGATAAATGATTGAAGGCACTGTTTCATTATTGTCACATCAAATTGTGAATTTGTTGTAGAACAATCACATTTTCTCTTTTTTTCAAGTTTTAATAAACTATTTATTATATGTTACTTCTTAATTTGTTACACATTTTTTTATCAGACCCTGTTCTTTTAATTAACACAACTAGGAAGGTTTTTCATGCTGGTTAGAATTCCTATTAATTTGCATGTTTATTGATGTCGAAAATGTATAACTTATCTTTGAATAAATTAGATTTTGAGTGTTCTTCATTATCATTAGGTTTCGTTCACTGTTGGTTCAACAGTGCGCAAGTTAGGTCATAAATGTTTTTGGAAATTTCACCTTTCTTTCAATGCTACTGTGGTTTGGAATAGATTACAAGAACTGGTTGGATGTAACACACTAAAATCTTTGGTTGTTGATGATGATGATGATAGAAGAGCGTGTACAGTGTTTTTTGCACTCGTCTCACTATGTAGTCTCTCAAATTTGAAAAGTATTAAACGACCCTTTGAAATTCCTTTATATAGTCAAATAATGGCTTTTACAAAATTTTACAAGTTTCAGAGCAAATGCGGTCACATTTTTAAGTCACTGTAGCAAATGCGAAAGGGTAAATTTTAAGTCTCTGGGTCACCCGCATTTGTTTATTGTTGTAAATACGGAAGTGAAAATTTCAATAACTTTGCCATCTGCATTTGTTTGCTGATGGAAATGCGGAAGTGTTAACTTGTGATTTTAGGCATCCACATTTACATACAGTAGCAAATGCGGAAGTTTTTGTTACTTCTGTTTTCTTCTATCCGCATTTGTGCACTGTAGCAAATGCGGAAGAACTAAGTTCATCATCATTTGTTCACTATAACAAATGCAGTTGACAAAACTTATTCAGCATTGCTCACTATAGCAAATGCGGTTGAACAAAATTTGTCAGCGTTGCTCACTGTAGCAAATGCGGAAGATCTGACTTTGTTAGAATTTGCTCACTGTAGTAAATGTGGAAGATCTGACTTTGTCAGCATTTGCTCACTGTATCAAATGCGGAAAATCTGACTTTGTCAGCATTTGCTCATTGTAGCAAATGCGATAGAATAAAATCCACATTTACTTGATCGTCGTTCATTGACAGGAGATTAATCACTTAATTATTTCTACTTGAAAATACATGAACATTGAAGATACATATCCACAAATGCGGATAAGTAAAACAAATGCGGAAGTGTAAATTTCATCCATATTGACAAATGTTGTTGGACACTTAAAAGTTTATCCGCATTGACAAATGCGGTTGAACACTCGAAAATTATTTTATCCGCATTGACAAATGCGGTAGAAAATTTTTTGTTCCGCATAGGTTTTAACACTTCAAAATTTCATGTATACTTGTAACAGACTAATGCGGTAGAGTACAATCATTGTCCGCATTAGTTTCACTTGGAAATAAAAACCTATCCGCATTGGTTATAAGCATGGGTTACCTTCACCCGCTTTAACCAATGCACTTACCTGCATTAACTTTTGAACTTAATCATAAGTTAATGTGACTGTTTTGATTTTTCATGTTATGAAGAGATGTCATTGATTGATTTTTCTTATGAAGTTGTTGGCTGTTGAAGTTGTCAATTCTTGCTTGGAATGACTTATATATCAGAAGTTATAAAAGCTTCCTATTGTTTGACTGATCTTGGACTTTTCATGGTTCCAAGAATCTGCATAGGCTGAGATACTATGATATAACTTCTGCAACAACACATGCATTTTCTTTTTCTTTTGTTTTTAATGTTTTTAAGAAAGTAATTTAAGATAGTAACAATCTATGAAGATTTAATCAAAAATTTTAAATTACTCCGCCTAAAATTTATATCCACATCTGGATAAAAACTTTAAAGATTTTAAAAACTTTTTGACAATTGTATACATTAATAAATGATAATGAAAAGAAGTATATCTTTTGCTAGGATCATATCAATCTTACATTGCACATCTGCATCCTTTATGATAAAACGGACATGTTTATGAACTTGATGATTGAAGGTATGTTTGTCGTCTTAAACTCATACCCGGTTAATATTTTGTTGCAAATGATATTTATCATGTTTTTGGTTGATTTAATTATTCAATATGTACCTCACACACAAGTATGGAATGATCAACCATCTTTATACAATGCATGGTAGAACTTTTGTACAACTTTCCTTACCAGGTTACTTAAATTATGAGAACTCATTTTCACTAATCCTTATTGGGATTCTTTTCCTTTGATCCTTTTCATGATGATCCACATTGGGATTGTTTTCACTTAACTTTGGAAAATGATCAATGATAGGATTCTTTTGTTCATTCACTTGGAATGTATTGCTTTTGTAGATTCATCCAATTTCGATGTCTTCCTCATTGGGAATCTTTTGCATCATTACATCTGCACTATATGCTTGTTTTATCAGGTCTTTGTTCAGCAAAAAAAATGAAACTTTATGTGGGTGAAAGAGATTCATAAAGCATCATTACCTGGTGTGTTTAGGTTACTACACACACATGCACTCAGATAAGCCAATACATACCTGTACTTTGTGATGAGTGTTTCACTATTGAATAAGATTTTTAATTCATCACTGCATGTATCTTCAAAAAGTGATATCTAATTTCAATGTGTTTTGTTTTGTTGGGTTTGTTGGAACAATGACAATGTTGTTTAACCATTTAAACAAGAAAAACACAGCAGAAACTAACCATAATATAATGATTTATAAGCTGAAAATTAAGGCTCGTTTTATGTCAACAACAAAACCAAGATTATAAGGATCATATATATGTGAAATAACTAGCAAACAAGTAAACAATAACAACCAAAAACGACCATGGAACTACCATCCAAAGCTGCCCAAAAACCGTTTGATGAACTACCTTCTAAAGGCTGCCCAAAACATTGGATGTGAAGAAGAGGATGAAGTCTTGAATGGCCAAAACACCAAGGAGAGATGTCCTCAAGCTTGTATACCCGCAAGCCTCAAGCAAACACCTTGTTGCTAGGATTTCTTCACCAAAACCGAACCAAGGAGAGGCTGAAAATCCGATTTTCAGCTAAGAAACCTTAAAAAAAACTAGATAGAAAGGTTGGTTCTTGGTTCTTTGCATGTGAGAGAGAGATAAGAGAGGTTGTGTGTGTGTTTTCAAGAAAAGCAAGGAACTAAAACAAAGGGCCAAACCCACCCTTAAAGGGGGCGGCCGAATTCAAAGGGTTTAGGGTTTTCCGCCCCCAAAAACCTTTTACATTTTGTTTTACTAATTACATTTTTAAGTTATCTAATCAAACTTTTAATTATATAACTTATACACACTCAATTTTTATTATTTGATGTTATTTAACCAACTTAAATAACATCAAATAATGTCCATAAACAAAATATCCTTATAAGTTGCTTCATCTCATATACAATTTATTTAGAAAACCCATTTTCTAAATTGGTGTATTTATTCAATTGCATGATAATATCATCAATTAAATATTTATCTTGGTGTTTGCAATGCTTGTTATTGGGTATGAACCGACTTGGATCATTACGTACTAACCACATCAATATTATATGTGTCTTGGGCGTAAAGAATTCAACATGTTTTTGAGCGCTGAACAGGATTATTGGTTATGAAAACAGTTACTGTGTTGTCAATGTAAATTGGTGTGTGCAAGAAGTTATAACCGTAATCAAGTATCTGGTTTTGAATCCAGAGTACTTGAGAGCAACAGGCTGACGCTGCAATATACTCAGCTTCTACTGTTGATACAGAAGATTGATGCTAGCAGTAAATACCGCCTAACAACGGTTTACTACCCTTAATACGCATGATTGAAAGCCATTCAATAACATCATCCCCTTCAAGTAGCCAACTTGAAATGATTTAGGTGAATCAATCATTTATCCTTTTGTTACGGATGTCATGTTAAATCCAAGGACACAGAAGATCATTCCTTGTTGATTTAACTTAATCAGGCCTTAGACATCTTTCTCTCAACGAACAAGAGGAACAAATTCCATCTTGACTACATACGTTTCTCATAATCACCTCGTGTCACACATGAACATAGCCTTATGTACTGTCTATTATTTCAGAGCAGTAAAGAACTAGCTCAAGGTATAACATTTAGTGAATATCAAAACCCAATATGTATCTCAGGTCAGAGGATACCTAATGATATTCTCCTTTACTCAAATTTACTTATGATCAATCTAGAAGATTCCAGGTAGTAAAATTGAGATGCGGGTCAGTCCAATATTTGTATCCCACAAATATCTATGAACTTTGGTAGCAACCAATTGCTCTATATTCATACCTTATGAATATCCACCAATCCATGTTCATAATAGTCTTATGTTCATATTTGTTCCAACAAATATGACCGACTACGGACATTTAGAATAATAAACATATTCATGGATATATATACATGCTAAAAGGAACACAATCTCAGAATATCACAAATATATAAAGAGTTAAACGTTACATTGTTCCAACCTTTTAAATACTAAACAGATCAATTCCAATCACTAGAAAATCAAAGTCCTAAGGCACAAGTATGAATTTCATGATTTGCCCTTTCAAGGAGCTTCGTGAGTGGATCCACAATGTTTTGATCGGTGTGAACTTTACGAATACATATCTTTCCTTTTTCAACATCATCCCTTATGTAGTTGAATCTCCACTCAATGTGTCTAGTCTTTCGATGTGCACGGGGTTCCTTGATTTGTGCAATCGCACCATCGTTATCACAAAAGATATCTAGGGGTCTTGAATGGTAGGGACGACCCCTAGATCAGCGATAAATTTCTTTATCCATGCAACTTCCTGAGCTGCTAATGAGGCGGCTATGTATTTGGATTCTATAGTGGACAATGCTATCACATCTTGTTTTGAACTCTTCCATGACACTGCCCCTCCATTCATAATAAAGACATACCCCGATTGTGATCGAGAATCATCTCGATCAGTTTGGAAGCTCTCATCCATGTAACCCTTTACAACGAGTTCCTCTTCACCAAACCCATATATTAGAAACATATCCTTAGTCCTCCAAAGGTATTGCAATATACTTTTAACAACCATCCAGTGGCTATTACCTGGATTTTGGTGATATCTACTTGTCATGCTTAACGCGCATGACACGTCCGGTCTAGTGCATATCATCGCATACATGATGGATCCTATAGCAGACGCATATGGGATGTCCTTCATTCGATCTTGCTCATCCTTTGAGCTTGGACATTGAGATGTATTTAATATTGTCCCTCTTTGAATAGGTACCATACCTTTCTTAGAGTTTTCCATCTTGAACCTTTTAAAAACTTTATCAATGTATGAACTTTGATTTAAACCTATTAACTGCCTCGATCTATCCCTATAGATCTTTATTCCCAAAATATAAGCAGCTTCATCGAGATCTTTTATGGAAAAGCAACTTCCAAGCCAGGTTTTAACACCTTCCATGGTTGGAATATCATTTCCAAAAAGTAGTATGTCATCAACATACAATACTAGAAATGTAATTATGCTCCCACTAGCCTTCTTATATACAAAAGCCTCGCAACATTCTTGATGAAACCAAATTTCTTGATTTCTTAATCAAAATGTTGATTCCAAGTTCTTGATGCTTGTTTCAATCCATAGATTGACCTCTTTAACTTGCATACTTTATTAGGATGTTGTGGATCGACAAAACCATCAGGATGAACCATATGGACAGTCTCTTCGAGATGTCCATTAAGAAAAGTGGTTTTGACATCCATTTGCCAAATCTCATAGTCATAATATGCGGCTATGACAAACAATATCCTAATTGACTTTAGCATTGCCACAGGTGAGAAGGTTTCATCATAATCAACCTCTTGAGTTTGAGTGAAACATTTTGCTACAAGTCTTGCTTTGTAAGTATCCAAGTTTCCATGCATATGGGTTTTCTTCTTGAAAACCCACTTGCATCCAACCGGTTTGGAGTTAAGTGGAGGGTCAACCAATTCCCAAACTTTGTTGTCATACATGGATTGCAATCTCTACATTCATGGCTTCCAGCCATTTGTCACAATCCGAATTGGACATTGCATCATGGTATGTAGGTGGCTCATTGGAGTCAACCACATAGCATCCATTCATGAAAAATCCATATCTTTCAGGTGGAATGCTAACTCTACCAGATCTGCGAACGTTTTGTGTGTATTGATCAATCTCTTGATCATCATCAACAACCTCTTGTTGATTGCTAGTGTCAACCAAATGTGTATCGGTTTGTGGATCTTGATCCTCATCAAATTCCACTGTTCTATATGTTATTCCTTCCATAAGGAACTTAGCTTCCAAGAACTCTGCCTTTCGAGCAATAAATACTTTTTGCTCTGTTGGATCAAAAAAGTAGTATCCTATACAGTCTTTGGGATATCCAACAAATATACACTTAGTGGATCGACTTTCCAACTTGTTTTGGGTGTTTAGCTTAACATAAGCTTCACAACCCCATACCTTTAAATATGATAGAGATGGAACTCTTCCATCCCATATTTCAAAAGGTGTCAAATTTACTTTCATGGTCGGGGCCATATTCAAAATACGAGTCGCAGAGAGCCAAGCAAAACCCCAAAATGATAGAGGTTATGAGCTTACAGTCATCATAGATCGAACCATATCCAATAGGGTTCGATTTCTCCTTTCAGACACACCATTATGTTGTGGTGTTCCAGGTGGAGTAAGTTGTGAGACGATCCCACAACTTCTTAATTGATCCTGAATAGCCTCACTGAGATATTCACCTCCTCTATCCGAACGAAAAAATTTGATTGTTTTTTATTGAGTTGATTTTCTACTTCATTATTAAAGATTTTGAACATTTCAAAAGCTTCATGTTTATGTGCCATCAAGTACACATAAGCATAGCGACTATAATCGTCGATAAAGGTAATGAAGTATCTTTCACCATTTCTTGTCATTGTCTTAAAGGTCCACATACATCCGAATGTATGATTCTCAATAAGTCTTTTGCCCTCTCGTTAGTACCACTAAAGGGTGACTTGGTCATCTTCCCTTGTAAACAAGATTCACACTTACCAAATGAAACATTTTCATTTGTTTTCAAAAGACCATTCTTTTGAAGTGTTTGAATTCAATTCTTGTTTATGTGACCAAGACAACAATGCCAAAGATATAAATCACTTAAATCCATTTAAGTTTCTTGGTGCTTGATTGGTATAATAAGTTATTATAGGATGAATCATCATAAACCAATTCATAGATACCATTAAAAGGCATAGCCTTAAAATAAAACACATGATCCATACAAACATAAATTCCATTGTTAACAAACTTTAAATCATAACCACATTGTTTTAAAAGGGAAACATAAATTATGTTCCTAGTCAAACTAGGAGCATACAAAATGTTCTTGACAACAACTTCCAAACCATTTGAAAGTTTCAAAATATAGTCTCCTTGGTCTTCGACGTCAACTTTTGCTCCGTTGCCCATGTAGAGACTTGTGTCTCCCTTCCTGAAGTGCTTATTTCTTTTGAATCCCTGCGATAAATTGCAAATATGAGTTCCACATCCGGTATCCAATACCCATGTGTTGGAAGAAATAACAATTAAACCAATGGGAATCATGAAAGTTGTACCTGAGGTTTGCCGAGCATCCCTCTTGTTTCTCAACTCTTTGAGATAGGTGGGACAATTCCTTTTCCAATGTCCAATCTCACCACACTCAAAACATGGGTTGTTCTCCGTTACCTTATGCTTCTTAAGCTTAGGCTTTGGAGGTTCCGCTTTAGCCTTCCCTTTCCATTTGCCTTTGATGTGTCCCTTTCCTTTGGCAACATTTGCCTTGGGTTCGGGGAATGGCCTTTTCTTACTGCCTCCCTCATTTATCGAGAGAACAGGTAGAAACTTTCTACCCATCCATGCCTCTGTTGTTTTGAGCACTGCGTGAAGCTCACCAATGCTCTTGTCCCACCCGTTCATATTATAATTCATTATGAACGTCTCAAACCTTTTGGTTAGGCCATTAACGATTAAATCCGTGGCCAGCTCCTTTGAGATGGGACAATTAAGCCACTCGAGGCGATCAACATGGCTTTTTATCTTAAGAACATAAGATGATACCGATTGGGTTTCTTCCATGCTACATGCATAAGCGCTCGAACAGTTTTCGAAGCGCTCTACCCTAGCTTGTTGAAGGAACATTTCCTTCAACTGGGTAATCATGTCATATGCCCCATCATGCTCAAATTCCTTTTAGAGTTTAGGAATCATGGTTCCCAACATAAGGCCAGAAACCTGCATGGAATCGTCAGTGTATTTAAGCCAATCGTTATAGGCCTCAACATCCTCGGGATTAGGTTGGTCAGGAATGGGATCTTCAAGGACATAGGACATAGGCATTTTTCTCTTGCTTGAGAACAATTCTCAAGTTTTGAAACTAGTCCATAAAGTTATTATGGTTAAGACGATCCCTTTGTAAGATGGTTCTCAGTGATAGGGTAGCGGCGGTCGGGGTGGTAGCATTGTTTTTTGCGGCCATTTCTACAAAATTACAAAGTTCATATTAGTATTTTTGAAAAAATTACATTTTAATTATTAATACCCTTTTTATGTCTCATAGAAAATTAATAATTAAAATCTAGAATCCAACGTTACATTTAAATTATGGTTAGGTGACCTTTATCCGATTATTTAAATTAACAAGGTAGTCAACATTTGACAATTGCAACCTATTGCAACTTCTAGCTTTATGGGATCGGTTAAACATCTTATGTTTAGTCAGAATGTAAAATCCCATCAACACCATTGTACGCCATGCTTTGGTGACCCTATGCACATGGTTTCCAATTCAAGACGTCCTACTTACACACACGTGTGAGCTTACACATACAAGTGGTTAGGTGACATTTATCCCACAAATATGTTAAGCCCACCTCAAACACACAAGTTCCCTAAAAGTGGTTAGGTGACCTTTATCCCACAAGTAGTTCAAAGTGATTCGACTATCGTGTAAAAGGATGGTGTTTAGCTTGTTTCCAAAGGGATTTTAGTTTCATTGATTCTAGTTATGAAAACTCTATGTACCTTGAATTCGCAAGCTTTCAAATACATGGTACCCTATGGTTCTTTTTTTAATAAAACCTCTTTTATTTGAAATCATTAATCCTTTTAATAACTTTTATTAACATATTAATGATTAAGAATCATGAAAATTCAGCTTGTTATGATAATTTATTAAGATTGTTAAGCATATCCACATATCAAACAGTCAACATAAAATGAATAATCGAACAAGCATACAAGAAACAACCACATGTGCATAACCATAGCCACTATGTTGACAACACTTGTTTGCCATCACAAGTGTTGTCATTTGGTCTTTCTTAAGGGTTGAACACAACACAAAAGATGGGATCTACAAAGACCCCCACTTGAAGTTGCATCCAAATGCTTCAAGTCCTTCTCTTTGTGTCTTCCTTTTGTGCTTTCATCTTGAGCATCTTCATTTACAAAATTTATATCCTAATACAAATTTTTCTAATAAAGAAAACAAACTTAATCTATCTATTACATCACAAATTAATGAATAAATAAATTACACCCAATTACAAGCACAAATGAATAAATATTACAACCCATAAAGAATGAAAACAACCAAAATAAATCATCCATCCAAAACCAAACCATCACAAGGTCAAGGCTAGGTTATGCGCCAATATGAAACACTATCCAAGAACCAAAATTAATCCCCATTTGAGACTAAGTTTTCAGCCAACATAAACCAAGAATTTAGGGTGTTTTGTCCAAACAAAATACAATCAACCATTTTGATATCTATTCTTTCAAGCTTTAATCATAAGCATGTAAGATATAACCTTGAAAGGTTGGGGATTCATCATAACATCACAAAACAGCCCCTATTAGGTTGTTAAAACCCCATAAAACCAATTTTACATGGATAATGAAGCTAGTCGTCCACATATCCGGCTCTAGATGCCAATGTTAGGTTTGTTGGACCAATGACAAGGTTGTTTAACTATTTAAACAAGAAAAACACAGCAGAAACTAACCTTAATATAATGATTATAAGCTGAAAATTAAGGCTCATTTTATGTCAACAACAAACCAAGATTATAAGGATCATATATATGTGAAATAACTGGCAAACAAGTAAACAATAACAACCAAAAACGACCATGGAACTACATCCAAAGCTGCCCAAAAACCGTTTGATGAACTACCTTCTAAAGGCTGCCCAAAACATTGGATGTGAAGAAGAGGATGAAGTCTTGAATGGCCAAAACACCAAGGAGAGATGTCCTCAAGCTTGTATACCCGCAAGCCTCAAGCAAACACCTTGTTGCTAGGATTTCTTCACCAAAACCGAACCAAGGAGAGGCTGAAAATCCGATTTTCAGCTAAGAAACCTTAAAAAAAACTAGATAGAAAGGTTGGTTCTTGGTTCTTTGCATGTGAGAGAGAGATAAGAGAGGTTGTGTGTGTGTTTTCAAGAAAAGCAAGGAACTAAAACAAAGGGCCAAACCCACCCTTAAAGGGGGCGGCCGAATTCAAAGGGTTTAGGTTTTCCGCCCCCAAAAACCTTTACATTTTGTTTTACTAATTACATTTTTAAGTTATCTAATCAAACTTTTAATTATATAACTTATACACACTCAATTTTTATTATTTGATGTTATTTAACCAACTTAAATAACATCAAATAATGTCCATAAACAAAATATCCTTATAAGTTGCTTCATCTATATACAATTTATTTAGAAAACGCATTTTCTAATTGGTGTATTTATTCAATTGCATGATAATATCATCAATTAAATATTATCTTGGTGTTTGCAATGCTTGTTATGGGTATGAACGACTTGGATCATTACGTACTAACCACATCAATATTATATGTGTCTTGGGCGTAAAGAATTCAACATGTTTTTGAGCGCTGAACAGGATTATTGGTTATGAAAACAGTTGTTGTGTTGTCAATGTAATTGGTGTGTGCAAAAAGTTATAACCATAATCAAGTATCTGGTTTTGAATCCAGAGTACTTGAGAGCAACAAGCTAATGCTGCAATAAACTTAGCTTCTGTTGTTGATACAGACACATTTGTCTGCTTCTTGCATTGCCAAGAGACCAGTCTGGGACCAAGAAATTGACAACCGCTGGAGGTGGATTTTCTGTTGAAGTTGCATCCTCTATAATCACTGTCTGTGAAGGCATAGATTTTGAAGTCTCCTTCCTTTGGATACCATAACCCAAGAACTAGTTTGCCCTTCAGATATATGAATATCCTATTCATAGCATTCACATGTGATTCTTTTGGATCAGCTTGATATCTGGCACACACAAACACCAAACACAATGTCAGGCCTACTGGCTGTTAGATACATAAGTGAAGTGATCATAGATCGATAATGAGTCTGGTCCACTGATTTGCCTTTAGGATCAGGTCCAATCTTCACTTTAGTATCCATAAGAGTTCTGATAGACTGACAATCAGCTAAGTGGAATTTCTTCAACATAGTTTCCACATATTTTGATTGATTGATGAAGATTCCACCTGTTTTCTGTTGGACTTGCACCCCTAGAAAGAAAGTGAGTTCCCCCATTGCACTCATTTGGAATGTTGAATGCATAAGATCTTCAAATTCTTTGTAGAGTTGCTTGTTTGTAGTGCCAAAAATGATGTCATCCACATAAATCTGGACTAACAACATGTCTTTTCCTGTTTTTCTTCTAAAGAGAGTCAGATCGATCTTCCTCTTTCGTATCCATTTACAAGAAGAAAAGATGACAGAGTCTGATACCACTTTCTTGGAGCTTGGTGAAGACCATACAGAGCTTTGTCAACCTTGTAAACTCTGTGAGGGAAATCTGGATCTTCAAATCCTGGTGGTTGACTCACATAAACCTCTTTAGCAATCTTTCCATACAAGAAGGCACACTTCACATCCATTTGATAAGCAGTGAATTTCATGGATGTAGAATATGCTAGAAAGATTCTGATTGCTTCTAATCTTGAAACAGGTCCCGTTCGACAGAGAAAGCATGAGAACAACAGATGTTTACAATACCAGACTTGCTTGTTGTCACCCTCTCATTAAGATCACCAATAATGGTTTCAACTGGGTGATTCTTGTGTATTCTGGTGGTTAGTTATATCAAGCTTGGAGACATTCAGTTCATTATGGTCAGAGGCACCTTCATCTTATACTGTTGTTGAATTATGAAGGTTGTCAGACTCTGTTCCAGCTCCTGTTTCAGCTTTAGTAGCACTGTGATTGCTTTCATCATTTGATGATCTTTGTGTTTTAGATGGAGGAGTAGCTTGTTTATGATTTCTGATCTTAGTTGAAAGATCACCTGAGTGTGATAGTAACAAGCTTGGACCTCCTTCAATTAAAACACTCTGATTTTGTGATGGTTGTCTGATGGGATTAGCTTGGAGAGGAACATCTTCATTCATGTATTCAGAAGATGTAGGAGGAATCAATGGAAAGTCATCTCTTCTTTGTACAGCTGAAGAGTGTCACCTGAATGGAGATTTCCTGCATTAGATAAGTGAAATGATCAAATGATTTTGTAAAAGAGTCAATATCAAAACAACCAGTCGGGACCATTCATACATTTAAGAAACGAATGTTCCTTGAATTGAACATTTGTTGATTCATCAATAATGTTTAATCTAGGATTAAACACTCTGTAAGCCTTTGAAACAGAAGAATAACCTACAAAGAATCCTTCATCAGACTTAGATGAAAACTTTCTTAGATAGTCTCGGGTGTTTAATATTGAGACAGGACTACAAAATGATTTAAGAAATCCAGTGAATAGTTTTATATGAAAGAGCATTCATATGCAGTCATGTTACTTTCTTTTATATTAGAATTCGATTTTGTACAAAGCACGATGTGTTAACAGCCTCTGCCTAAAAGGTGACTGGCAGCTTAGCATCGGCTAGCATTGTTCTTGATGCTTCAATCAGTGTTCTCTTTCTCTTTTAGCTACCCCATTTTGTTGAGGAGTTCTAGCTGCACTGAATTGATGAGCATGCTTTGGTTGCACAAACCGACTCAGGTCTTCATTTTTGAATTATGCTCCATTATCACTTTTGATTGTTTTGACCTTAAGATGAAGTTGATTTTCATATTTGTGATAAAGTTTTGAATTATTTGGATGTCTCATTTTTACAAAGTAAGAAGAACACCCATGTGAATCGTGAAAAGTCATCAATGATCACCAAACAATACTGTTTCTTTCCAATACTCATGACATGAGTTGGTCCAACAGATCCATATGAAGCAGCTTCAATGGAGTATTGTTTGTGTTCACCAGCTTGGATTTATGAGAAGTTTGTGCTGTTTTCCTTTGAGGCACGCTGACAACTGATCAACAAGGTGAAATTCTTTTTTTGGAAGACCAATGACATGGTTTCCTTTGACCAGTCTCTTCATGTTTTTAAAGTTGGTGTGCCCCAAACGTCTGTGCGAAAGCTATGACTCATCAAATGATACTTTTGACAAAAGACATGTTTCTTCTTTAGGTGATGCAGAACACAGGTTTAAAACATAAGTATTATTCTTCCTCGAGGTCTTTAGGACAACCCAGTCTTCACAGATCTAAAATCCAGGTTTCAGAATGTAGCAATGAGCGTTTGTAAATTGAGTTGAATATTTCTTGTCACGGATATGAGACACGCTTAGCACATTGAAGTTCAGTTGTTCACAGTAGTTCACTCTGTCAAAGCTCAACATCCCATTTGTCACAGATCCTTCACCTATAACTCTACAACCTTGCGAATCTCCACCAAATGCCACCGTACGTTGTATGTGCTTGAAGTCATAAAGGAGGGAACGATCTCCAGTCATGTGTAGCATCCACTGTCCATGTACCATAAGTTTTTGGACCTATATGGATGACCATGCAAGCATAAAAGAACTTATTAGAATGTGGAACCCAAGCCATGATGATCTTGGGTTTCCTATTCCTATCTATTATAGTGACTTCTTGATACTTTCCTCTAAATTGTGATCTATTCAGAGGTGACCTGGGAGATTGCTATGATATTGTTGGAGTCTTCTATCAACATCAATAGAAGAGTCAGATGAGAACCTTTGATCTCTGTTCTTTTGAAGAAATTTAAACCGTTTGATTTTCAAAGATCATTTTGGGTTTTGAAAAATCAGACTTTTGATTGATTAAATGGTTGCTTCTTTGACTTTCCATTTATTTTGTTTTACTCATGTGATAGAGTGATCTAGACGTTCTAGGCTGATTATTATGCAAATGACTCCTAACTTGTGTTTTGCATGATGGTGTTGTGAGATGGGTTTGTTTTAGGGAATTCTCAATCCCTTCTAACTGAAGTAACATTCAGATGTATTGTGATTGTTCATATCATAGACTAAAAAATATTTATTGAAATAACAATTTTTGGTTAAGTAGTTATTCATGTCACAGATAGAGCAGTATTTATTGTAAAAGCATTTTCTATTTTGTGATTAAACATATCACAAATGTCACAATAAATTCGTTTGTTGCTTGAATCAGATTTTGATTTGTGTGACTCAACTGATTTTCTCATTTGCTGCTGAGCCACTTCTGTTGCTTAAGGGATGAATCAAAATCAACCATTTTTGTAGTTTGCTTCACAACACTACATTTGTTTGATTTTTAGGGCTGTTTTTGTTTCTTCAACCCATTTCTCACCTCTTTCTGAAACTGATCAATGTGTTTCTTGTTGCAAAGATCAAACCCAACTCCCTGTCTTAATTTTGAAGACTGAGGGTCTGATAGAGTTTTATGTGTTGAACTTAGTGATCCTTTTTGTTTCCTTTGTAGTGAAACCTTTTCTAATTTGCTTGAATTTTTTGGAGATATAATCTCATTATTAGAACTGCTCTCAGCAGTGGGTTTCACTGACTTCACATTTCTTTATACCTTCAAGACAGAAGGTATGAATTTTATAAATGGAACAATTTCTTTTACGAGGCTTATGGGTTTCATCACACTCACTACCGTGTCTGAACACTCTTGATTTTGATTGGCTGACCGAACTTGATTTTATCCTCACTTGTTTCAATATAAAAATCAGGTTTGTTTTGAGGATTGGTCACTTGTTTTACTATAGATTTTGGTTCCATAGTTTTAGTTTCAATTTCCTCATTGAGTGAGACAGATTCAGGCATGACAGTGTAGTTGTCATTGTATGGTGGAGAACATGAATTATACCCAATCCCAGACATGTCCTTTGGATCCCTTTGAGAATCAAGCATCTCTTGCAACTTGACTAAAGACATTTGAAATTTTCAAGTTTCACTTTAGTAAGTGTATGTGTAGCCTTAGATTGAGCTAATTTTTTAGTAAGTAGCTCATTCTCAGCTGCAAGAGTATACTTTTCACCATGCAGTTTTTCAATGTCAAAGATAAGAGATTCAATTTTGATTTCAAAGCCTTTTATCTCACTTTTCATGATCTCTGATTTCACCTTTTCTTCTTTAATTTTATCTACTAGTTTATGGTTATGCTCTCTATAACCTTGCAATTCGGTAATAGGCATTGGAATAAGTGCATGATTTTGAAATTGAGGCTTTACTTCCTCTGCATACATGCTCCAGTCACATACCCCATCTTGCTTTATCATGAGAGCATTAGCAGATGACTCACCGCTTCCATGAGCTTGGTTGTCAGTTGAGGTGGATTTGATATGATTGATGTTGTGTGGATGATGATACTGCTGCTGTTGATTGTTCGAGTGAAAGCTTGAGTTAGACTGTGAGGATGACTGCCTTGAGAATTCCTGTGAAAGTGTTTCTTTGGGGGCATGCATTCTTTGGAGAAGTGGCCAGCCATGCAAAGCTGAAGCATTCACTTGGATTTATCATATCCAAGCTTTGTATTCTCATTAAGCCTGAGCTTTCTACCTTTTTTGAAGAATTTCTTTGATCTCATAGCAATCATGGCCATTTGCCATTGTAGATCCATTTCTTCCACATCATCTGGATCCATTTCCTCCAGATCTTCCTGGATCAGATAAGCAAAAGTGAGTCTTCCTCCTAAATATGCTTCAAAGGTGCAACAAAGGCATTGTAAGTTGCCTTTTGTTCTTCTGATCTTATGTCTTCAGGAGTGGTTGTAGGAGTAGCAGTGACTCTTGATGCTTGGGATGATGTTGAAGGAGGATTGGTTAGTAGAGTTGCAATGAACCCTGTGGTGTTCAGTTGATCTCTTGATGAGATGAAATCATCCTCCTTAGTGTTGAATGCATTTTCCACAGAATGAGATTCTAATGGAAATTTGTAAGCCTTAATCACTATTGGTCCACCAAGATTTCTCCTTCTTTCATCAAGTTCAAATGCTTCTATTTTGGCTATCATGATATCCAAAGTAGTACTCTCGAGATCAAGAGTATTTTTCAGCATTGTTACATTCTGTTTCCAGCTTTCAGGGATGCTATGTAGTATTTTCTTGTTTAATTCCTTGATCTTGTCAGTGACTCCCATGATTTCCAAGTCATTTACCAACTGTACAAATCTGTGCAGTTGTTTGGATATGGACTCCCCCTTGGTGTGGTGAAATGTTTCGTACTGTAACAAGCTTATCCTCGTTAATTTCTGCTACTTCACTGCTTCCCTCACACATAATTTTCAGTGTATCCCACACAACTTTTGCAATACCATACTTCTTCAATCTTTTCAGCACATCCATCTTGAGTGCTTGAGTTAGGATAGAGTAAGCTTTCAGATCATTCTTGACTTGCTATAATCTTCATCATCAAGAGTTAGATCTTCAATGGGTATCCTTGCAGTTTTGTAAATTGCAGCTTGATCTACAGATAGAGTGACAGGGATGTGTGGCCCCTTTCATATTAAGATCCAGAAATCAGGATCTACACCTGTAATGTAATTCCTAAACCTGATTTTCCATTGTTTAAACTCAGATTTGTGTTTAAGCATAGGAGGTTTAGGTGTATGCCCAAGTTTTGAGATACTGTTAGAATCTATTTTTAACAAGTAGTTTTGGACATGTTTTAATCACCGATTAGATGAATTTTAGGTTAAGTTAGTCCACCTAGTCCAAATCGTCCAAACTGATTTCACAATCATTTGTTACTTTTGAGAGTTTCTTGTGGTTGGTTTTAGCTATGTTCTTGACAGAAATTGGTTGAACAGTAACTGGTTTAAGTCAATGTTTTGGTAAGAACGTGTTAACAGGAGTATTTTCTACTGTTTACTAATTAGAGATGATGGAATACTCTATTAGCAACTCAATCACCAGATCAATCGAGTTCTATTCAGGTCTTGGGTAGATTTGAAAAAGAAACGAGACCCAAAGCTCTAATACCAATTGACTGGGTTAGTGACATTGAGATTCTCACTAAGGATCGAATATAATGACTGAGTTAATAATTGAATGGCGGGATCATAAAATGAAGAAATATTCAATGTAGAAAAAAATACTCATAAATGCTTTGTATATATTAATAAAGGTGATTGATTACAATGACTGCTAGGGTTTAGCAAGAAAAAGTAATAATGCACCTAGAGAATACAAATATTCTGATTGTCTAAATTCTATCACCTCATGTACGAGGTTATCTATTCTATTTATAAGCAGACAAGATGCCTTTTACAAAATGACTAAACTACCCCTGACCTATTACACCAGAACTAGTCTAAGTCTTGATCCACAACTCTGCTTGTTCATCCACATTGGCAAATACGGATGAGTTGAATTCATCACCATTTCTTCACTTGATCATCCGCATTAGTATGTTGGTCATCCGCATTGGTTAATGTGGATGAACAAATACTTCTGCGCATTTGACTGGTCATCCACATTGGCAAATGCGGATGAAAAAAATCTTGTCCGCATTACTGATTGGTCTTCCGCATTTGTTAATGCAGAAGAACAAATACTTGTCCGTATTTGTATTATGTCTTCCGCATTGACAAATGCGAAAGACCATACTTCGTTTTTCTTCTATGTAGGATCTTCCTCTGTATTTCTTCTTGGACTCGTGGGAATCTAGCAAAGCAGCCATCAACTCATCCATTGAATTGGAATGCATAATCCTTTCAGGGTCCAACATTTCTTACACCAAAGAACCCATTTAGTGCCAATCACCTTTGCACCTTTTGTCCTATCCACAAGAGTCCATACTCCTAACTTCTTGAACTGAAGGAGTTCTTCTAGTATAGCACAAACCCATGCCTTATCCTTTAAAGCATCACTTACATATTTTGGCTCAAATTGAGACCCAAAACATCGATAAGCACAATTGTGTAGATATCCTTTTTCCATGACTGTGGCGTAATCAGCTGAGTATAGCTGATTTCGTGTCTAAACTCCGAATAGAATATTCCTGATGATGTTTTCCAGGGTATGATGCACATTAACTCAAGTTCCGGGAGTGGTGGGAACAGCTACCTCGTTATCTAGATTTTGAATCCCAGGTTCAGTTTCTGTGGTTGTTGGAGTATGGGGTTTAGAAGTTCTGGTGGCATCAAGATCAGATGCTTGTGTACTTTTGGTAGTGGGAACCTGTTCCTTCTGGTCAACATTTGTAGTCTCAATTGCTTTATCATCAGAGAAAGACTCACTTACCTCATCTCTCCCCTTAGAGGGCTAGAAGTATCGTCTAATGGAACTGATGATGTCGAGTCTAGTGTAGGAGTATTCAGAACATTGTACATCATTTGAGCAGGTAACTCATCATCGGGATGAGAAGGAGGTAGATTGAAGGACTTGAAAAATCCGTCATCATCGAAGATGAAGGAAGGTCCTTTGCCAGCAGGGGGTGGTGTATCTTTGGATATCAAAATTGCACAACACTTCTACATGACTTGTTGAGTTGTTATGAACCCTCTTATGTGGTATACTATGTCCAAGAAAGATACCTTCTTCTACCTTCTCACAAAACTTCCCAGTCTGAGTTTTCTTTAGCAGCATGCACGGTGCTCCAAATGGTTCTAGATACTCCAAGTTGGGTTTACGTCACTCGAGCAATTCATAACACGTTTTTCCATGATGTTTAACCACTAAGACTCGATTGAGAGTGTAGCATGCATTAGCCACTGCCTTGTTCTAGAATTGAATAGGCAGTTTAGAGTTGGGTAACATTATCCTTGCTGTCTCTATCAAGCTTCGATTCTTTCTTTTAGCAACCCCATTCATCTATGGAGTGTAAGCAGAAGTAAATTGATGAACAATTCCTTTCTCTCGACAGAATGCCTCCATCCACTGATTCTTGAACTCCATTCCGTGGTCTGATCGAATCATTCTTACTTTTAGCTTGTAGAGCGATTCCAATGTAGTGACTAGATGCTTAAATGATTCAAATGTCTTTGACTTGGCTTTTAGAAACATCACCCAAGAGAATATTGAGTAATCATCAGTTACTACAAAGTAGTACCAATCTCCAGTAATGCTCTTTGTGCTGACTGGGCCAAACAGATCCATGTGTAGTAGCTCGAGAGGATTGTCGATAGAATTAACTTTCTTTGCTTTGTGAGACTTCTTGGTATGTTTCCCTTTCTTACATGCTACGCAGAAATCTGGGAGCTGGAAATTCTTGACTGTAACTCCATTCACCAAATCATTCTAAACTAGATGATTCATCTTCCTGGGATTAATGTGTCACATCTCCTATGCTAGGAGACTGAATCCCTCTATGTTTCCTTTGACAAGAAGCACTGGGCAGTAGACTCAGTTGTGGAGGCTTTTGATAGATCCAAGACATACAGATCGTTATATCTTGAAGATGACATTAGAATTTTGTCCTCCTCGATAACATACTCCTTCTTCAACATGTAGCACTTCTTGTTGTCAAACATAACCTTGAATCCTTTATCACAGATTTGGGAGATAGAAAGCAAGTTGTTTTGCTGTTGCTGAACGAAGTTGACCTTGTTAAACTTTACTTTCTCATTTCCCACTTCGCCTTGAGTTGTGATGTAACCTCCTTTATTCCCAGCGAATGATATGTGTCCCCCTTTAATTTGCTTGATGTTGAAAAGGAGAGACGAATTCCCGGTCATGTGCCTGGAAGCCCCACTATCAATAATCCAGGTATTAGTGATAGTGCTTTAGCGGAAACCATGCAAATACAAAGGAATTGATTAGTTCAGGTTTAGGATCCAAGCCTTAACTGGCTTGGGTGTCCCAGAGGTATCACACATCATGAACTCGACCCACTGTCCTTCAGAGGATGAGGGCACAACCTTCTTCTTCTTGTTCTAACTAACAGACACATTACTTGTTTTTATCTTCCATAAACCGGTTTTGTGTATGGCGAGACGATTGGCTTATGGTTTGAAATTTAGGTTCACTAATAATCTTAGGTGTAACCTTTGATATGGGGTTCAGTTTGGTCAGGGTTGGAGATATGTCCGGTTATGTTGTTTCTCTTTCTTTTTATATGTTTCACCTTCTTTAACAAACTTACTTGTTTTGACAATTTGAACATCTTTCACTTTCATTTTGATTAGGATTTTGATGATTAACACATTTAAGGTTCATTGGATTAGACCTTTTAGGTTCTGAAATAGACGTTTGTGAACGTGACCCTAATTTAACCTTTTTTATTTTATCACCCAAACCTCAACAGGTGTCTTATCTTTTGATCCCAAAGTAGAATCCTTCTATTTAGTGACAGATTTCACAGGTTTACTCGTTGAATCTGGATCACTAACCATACTTCTGTGTAGAATTATTTGATACACTAAATTATCACATTTTAAATCAATGCTTTCCCTGAATCCTTCTGTTTAGTGAATTATTTGTGTAGAAAGAGACAAATCAACCATCAAAGTAGTGTCAGACTCTTCGGTGACTGGAGATTCTGAGTTTGTAGCACTAAGCTCATCTTCAACCAAATGATCAATGACATCCATAGCTTCTTCTATATCTAAATGTGTATTCTCTGCTATGATGTCTCCTTTACTTGTAGATCCATCATCCAATGTATCAACTAAAGCAATGTTTGATTCACCCTCAGAAACGAATCAGAAGGACTAGTCTTGTCCTTTATCACCTTGAGCAGCCAAAGCCTTAGATTCTTTACTTGAAGATGAAGCTCCAATCTTATCCTTGTTTTATCGGTTGAATGTAGGAAAAAGGATTTCCATTTCCAGTCTTCATTGGCTTTACGCACTCATGTTTGAAGTGCCCCTTTTTCACCATAATTGAAACACGTGAGTTTGGTTTTGTCAAATCCAAATGTCATATCTATGTACTCTTTACCCCTTTTCATATAATATCCATGCATTCTAGCTCAGTTTCATCAACTTCCTCATAGTCCTCATCAGCAATATGACAGTTTCTAATCTTACCAGCAACTAATCCATCATAAGATTGAACAACAACAACTAGAAGGTCCATGTACTCTTTACCAACTTCCATAGTGACATTTCCGAGATTATCGGACTTCAACTTGGTAGTATTTTCCTTAGGAACTACGTATTGGGTTCTAGATGACCTTGACATTACGGTTCCTGATACACTGCTTTAGGAAGGAGCAGAAGAGCTAGACCCAAACGTCGTTTGTAGCGGTAAGCCTAAAGCACCCGGAGTTGGAACTGAATTGTATAGTGCAAGATTCTGATCATAGGATCCTTTCTTTGACTTGTATTTCATACGTAGTTCTTCTTCCCTTAACTTGAAAATGAAATCATTTATGTCTAAAGTAGCAAAAGTGTCATTTTATCTTAGATTAGACACAAATGGATTCCATTTGTCTGGCAGATATGAGCAAAACTAGAGACTTTATCTTCAATGGATGTGGTCACTCCATGAGTGTGCAACTCACTCATCAGATGATAGAATCGATCAATGATATCATCCAAACTCTCATGTAACACCCGGTTATTTTAAAGACAAAGAAAGAAAGAATAAGGTGAAGGAAAAGAAGGAAATTAAATTAAAACCCAAGTCTAGGGGTAAAAAGTGTCCAAAAGGACAAAATGTTTGAAAAGTTGGTGATAAAGGTGGCATGGCCACCCATCACTGTTTCTACACACATAATTTTCGGATTTTTAGAGATAGATGTTGGATTCTTTATGCCCAAGACACATAGAACATTTATGTGGTTGATACATTATGATCCAAGTCGGGTCATACCCAATAACAAGCTTAGCAAACACCAAATATTATTAATTGATGATATGATGATGCAATTAAATAAATACACCAATTTAGAAAATGGGTTTTCTAAATAAGTTGCATATGAGATTGAACAACTTATATGGATATTTTGTTCATGGATATTATTTGTAATGTTGTTTAATTTAGTTAAATAACATCAAATAATTAAAGTGTGTGTATGTTATATGATTAAAAGGTTAATTATATAACTATTTTAAACATTAGTTTTACAAAGATTAAAATGGACTTTTTGGGGGGAAAACTAAAAACCCAAAATTGGGTTCAGCCGCCTCTTAAGGGTTTCTCCCCTTTGGTTTTCTTGTGTGGTCTTGAAAACAAAGAAACTCCTTGAACACACATACACACTCCATACAGCTCTCTCTCTCTCTCTCTCTTATATGCAAAAGGGTCACAAGAACATCAACTCTTCTTATGGAAGAAAGAGTTCAAGGCTGAAAAGGGTCCAGCACCCTTCTTGATTGTTCATGGCTGGAACAAGGCTCTAGCGGCCTTCTAGACCTGATTTTGGTGCACAAATCCTAGCAAGAGTGGTCTTTGCTTGATTCTTATGGGTATGGATGCTTGAGTACACCTCTCCTTCGTGTCTTGGTCATTCAAGAACCTCATATTCTTCCTCCTTCATCACGTTTTCAGCAGCTTACAAAAGGTAGTTTGTATGTCATATTTTGGTTGTTATTTGTAATTGATAGCTAGTTCAAACACATATAAATGATCCTATGTTCTTGGGTTTTTTGATGATATGTTATATGCCTTAATTTTTCAGATTACTAATGATAATGTTAAGGTATTAATCCGTTGTGTTTTCATAGTTTAAAATGGTTAAACTACTTTGATATGGTCCAACAAACCCAACATTGGCATCTAGAGCCGGATATGTGGATGACTAGTTTCTTTTGTCCTTGTAAAATGGTTTTATGGGGCTTTAACAACCAAAAGGGGTTGTTTTGGGGTGATGATTATAAATCCCCAACCTGTCAAGGTTATATCTAACATGCTTGTGATTAAACCTTAAAAGAAAGATATCAAGTGGTTGATTATGTTTTTTTATTTGGACAAAAGACCCTAAATTCTTTGTTTATGTTGGCTGAAAATTTAGGGTCATATGGGGGTTTATTTGGTTCTTGAATGTTGTATATGATGATTCATATTGGTGCATAACCTAGCCTTGACCTTGTGTTGATTTGCTTTTGAATGGATGTTTGTTTTGGTTGATTTCATTCATAATGGGTTGTAATATTATTCTTTTGTGTTTTATATTTGGATGTAATTTATTTATTCATTCATTGGAAATGTAATAGATAGATTAAGTGTGTTTTATTTTATTAGAAAATTTGTATTAGGATATAAATTTTATAAAAGAAGATGCACAAGATGGAAGTACCAAAGGAAGATACAAGAGAAGGACTTGAAGCATTTGGATGCAAGTTCAAGTGGGGGTCTTTGGAGATCTCATCTTTTGTGTTGTGTTCAACCCTTAGGAAAGACCAAATGACAACACTTGTGATGGCAAACAAGTGTTGTCAACATAGTGGCTATGGTTATGCACATGTGGTTGTTTGATATATGCTGTTTGATTATTCATTTTATGTTGATTGTTTGATATGTGGATATGCTTAACAATCTAAATAAATTATCATAACAAGTTGATTTTTTTGGTTCCTAATCATTAAGTGACTAATAAAAGGTTATTAAAAGGATTAATGATTTCAAAATAAAAGAGGTTTTATTAAATGAGAACCATAGGGTACCATGTATTTGAAAGCATGTGAATACAAGGTACATAGAGTTTTCATAACAAGAATTAATGGAAACTTAAATCCATTTGGAAACAAGTTTAACACCATCCTTTCACACAACACTCGAATCACTTGAGAACTACTTGTGGGATAAAGGTCACCTACCCCTTTTAGGGAACTTGTGTGTTTGAGGTGGGCTTAACATACTTGTGGGATAAAGGTCACCTAACCACTTGTATGTGTAAACTCACACGTCTGTGTAAGTAGGACAACTTGAATTGGAAACCATGTGCATAGGGACACCGAAGCATGGCGTACATGGTGTTGGTGGGATTTTACATGCTGACAACATAAGATGTTTAACCGATCCCATAAAGCTAGAAGTTGCAATAGGTTGCAATTGTCAAATGTTGACTACATTGTTAATTTAAATAATGGGATAAAGGTCACCTAACCATCATTTAAATGTAACGCTCGATTCTAGAATTTAATTATTAATTGTCTATGAAACGTGTAAAGGGTATTAATAATTAAAATGCATTGTTTTGAGAAATACTAAAATGAACTTTGTAATTTTGTAGAAATGGCCTCAAACAATAATGCTACCCCCCGACCGTCCCTAACCTATCACCGAGAACATCTTAGAAAGGGGATCGTCTTAACCATAACAACTTTATGGACTGGTATCGAAACAAGCAAGAGAAAAAGGCCTATGTCCTTAACGATCCCATTCCTAACCAACCCGACCCTGAGGATGTTGAGGCTATGACGATTGGCTTCAATACACTGAGGATTCCATGCAGGTGTCCTGCCTCATATTGGGAACTATGATTCCCGAACTCCAAAAGGATTTGGAGCATCTTGGGGCATATGACATAATTACCCAGTTGAAGGAAATGTTCCTTCAACAAGCTAGGGTAGAGCGCTTCAAAACGGTTCGAGCGCTTCATGCATGTCACATGGAAGAAACCCAATCAGTATCCTCTTATGTACTTAAGATGAAAAGCCACATTGATCGCCTTGAGAGGCTTAGTTGTCCCTTCTTAAAAGAGCTAGCCACGGATTTGATCCTTAATGGCCTAACTAAAAGGTTTGAGACGTTCATAATGAATTACAATATGAACGGATGGGACAAGAGTATTGGTGAACTTCACGCAATGCTCAAAACAGTTGAGGCAGGGATGGGTAGAAAGGTTCTACCTGTTCTCTCGATCAATGAGAAAGGCAATAAGAAAAGGCCATTCCCCGATCCAAAGGCAAATGTCACCAAAGGAAAGGGGTACATCAAAGGAAAGGGGAAAGGAAAGGCTAAAGCGAAACCTCCAAAGCCTAAGCTTAAGAAGCCTAAGGTAATGGAGAACGATCCATGCTTTGAGTGTGGAGAGATAGGAAACTGGAAAAGAAATTGTCCAACCTATCTTACAGAGTTGAGAAATAAGAGGGATGCTGGGCAAACCTCAGGTGCAACTTTCTTAATTCACATTGGTTTAAATGTTATTTCTTCAAACACATGGGTATTGGATACCCGATGTGGAACTCACATATGCAATTTGTTGTAGGGGTTGAAATGAAATAAGCACTTCAAGTAGGGAGACACAAGTCTTTACATGGGTAACGGAGCAAAAGTTGATGTCGAAGCCCAAAGAGACAATATTTTGAAACTTTCAAATGGTTTGGAAGTTGTTCTTATGAACATAATTTTGATTTCCCTTTTAAAACAATGTGGTTATGAATTAAAGTTTGTTAACAATGGTATTTATGTTTGTATGGATGATGTATCTTATTTCAAGGCTATGCCTTTTAATGAATCTATGAATTGGTTCATAATGATTCATCCTATAATAGCTCATTATACCAAACAAGCACCAAGAAACTTAAAATGGGTTTGAGTGATTCTTATCTTTGGCATCGTCGTCTTGGTCACAAAAACAAGAATCAGATTCAAACACCTCAAAAGAATGGTCTTTTGAAAAACAAATGAAAATGTTTCATTTGACAAGTGTGAATCCTGTTTACAAGGTAAGATGACCAAGTCGCCCTTTAGTGGCACTAACGAGAGGGCAAAAGACTTATTGGGAATCATACATTCGGATGTATGTGGCCATTTTAAGACAATGACTAGAAATGGTGAAAGACACTTCATTACCTTTACCGACGATTATAGTCGTTATGGTTATGTGTACATGATGACACACAAACATGAAGCTTTTGAAATGTTCAAAATCTTCAAGAATGAAGTAGAAAATCAACTCAATAAAACTCTCAAAGTTCTTCGTTCAGATAGAGGTGAATACCTCAGTGATGCTTTTAGTACCATCTAAGAAGTTGTGGGATCGTCTCACAACTTACTCCACCTAGAACACCACAACATGATGGTGTGTCTGAAAGGAGAAATCGAACCCTATTGGATATGGTTCAAATCTATGATGGCTATAAGCTCACTACCTCTATCATTTTGGGTTTTCACAATGCTCTTCGAGGCTCGTATTTTGAATATGGACCTGACAAGAAAGTCGATTCACTAAGTGTATATTTGTTGGATAAACCAAAGACTGTATAAGATACTACTTCTTTGATCCAACAGAGCAAGAGTATTTATTGCTCCAAAGGCTGAATTCTTAGAAACTAAATTCCTTATGGAAGGAATAATGTAGAGAATAGTGGAATTTGATGAGGATCAAAATCCACAATCCGATACACGTTTGGTTGACTCTAGCAATCAGCAAGAGGTTGTTGATGATGATCAAGAGGTTGATCAATACACATAAAACGTTCGCAGATCTGGTAGAGTTAGCATTCCACCTGAAAGATATGGATTTTTCATGAATGAATGCTACGTGGTTGACTCCGATGAGCCAACCACATACCATGAAGTAGTGTCCAATTCGGATTGTGACAAAAGGCTAGATGCCACGAACGTTGTGTAACACCTCGAAATTTCTATTTAAACAGAAGGAAAAGAAAAGTAAATAGAAAGAATAGAAATTATGCACAAGTAGAGGGGGATAAAGTGTACAAAGTACAAAACTTATTATTTTAAGATATTTAAGGGCATGGTCGCCCATATCAAGCAGAAAGCTGCTTTGATGTCGAAAGAAGAAGAGAGAGAGAGAACTCGGTTCTAGAGAGAGAAAGAGGAAGAAGAAGCTGAAAAAGAGTTTGTTTTCGGGATTCAAGAGCTGAATCGAAGTGGGTCTTGAACTGGAAGAGTGTTGTTCAAAAGCTGCTCAAGGTGAGTTTCTAGAACCCCTCTTTTACTGATTTTTAACTAATTTGGGGCTATTATGCATACTATGTAAACATCTTTTAAAGGAACCGTGGGTTTGCAGCTTTATGTTCGAATGTTGTATGTATGTATGCATGTTATAGTGTTGATTATGGGTTAGTAATGATGTTTAGCATGCTTAGATGGCCTTAGTATGTTAGATCTGTGTTTGGGTATGCTTAGAATGATAATCGGGTGAAATTGGTAGCATAGAAAAGATTTCAGAATGTTCTGATGAACATGAACAGTAGACCATGCGCCCATAGGTGGCTCATGCACCCAAACAGTTGTCCATGCGTCCAGCATGAGTGGCCAGACGCCTAAGTGTTGGCCATGCGCCAAAGGGTGGGTCATGCGCCTAAATAGTTGCCCATGCGCCCAGCATGTTGGCCCATGTGTCTAAGTATTGGCCATGCGCCCAAGTGATGAAAAGGCTGTGTGGACCATGCGCCTAAACAGTGCCCATGCATCCCAGTGAATGAAACGGCTATGTATTGGCCAAGCGCCTAAACAGTGCCATGCGTCCAAGTGCTTGAAACGACTAAGTGATTGGTGATGCGCCTAAACAAGGCTGAAACGCCCAAACAGTGCACATGCGCCAGACTGTTTTATACTTAGAATTTTTATGCTCATGCGCCTGGAAGGACCCATGCGCCCACTTTCGACTTGAGGTTTTCTAAGTGGATTTTAAGGGGTAAAATGGGAAGATAGGCCTGGTTATGATGTGATGGCTTGTGTGTTATGCATGTATGATGTGCTTGTTTTGGTGATGGTGTATGTTTATGTTTATGTGTGTTCCTTATTATATATGTATGTCTTCCCTTGGCTTTGCTTTGAACGTTAATAAATGTAATGAAAGTATTATGTAACGTAAAGTGGAAAATAATGAAAAGGGGAACGTAATGAATGAATGCATGCATGAATTAATGAATTAAGAGAGAAGTATAGAGAGGCTTGCAAGCAATATGAACAGAGGTGCACAGCTCTTAATGCCTTAAGCTCTACCGCGTGAGGTTCAGCAATCCTAAAGTGTGCACGCAAGGGTTCCAGTCTTTGTGACTGACCTTCAGAGGTGTTACCCATTCTATGGGGATGTTACCCATTCTATGGGTGTTGTTACCCACTTCGGTGGGGGTGTGATGTTACCCGAGTTATGTATAACTTCGGGGGTGTGGCATGAGTCCAAGCATATGTATGAGGTGAGCAACTTTGTGTCGTAACAGACTCGAAAGAGGTCCTTGTCACGTATCCCGGTACTCTGTCAGTCTTCGGACATGAGTTGGGGGTTTGTTTGTCAGGCCCCAGCACAGTATCAGTCTTCAGACATGAGTCGGGGGTATTTCATGAGGCAGGATACAGATTGCATACTCTGGTACTGTGTCAGTCTTCAGACATGAGTTGAGGGTTTGTGAGCAGGCCCCGGCACAGTATTAGTCTTTGGACATGAGTCGGGAGTATTGCATATGACGAAAGTGACGGATGATGAGATCCGTGTCGCGTATCCCAGTACTGTGTCAGTCTTCGGCCAGGAGTCGGGGGTTTGTTTGTCAGGCCCCAGCACAGTATCAGTCTTCGGACATGAGTCGGGGATATTGCATGAGACGAGATAATGAGATGAGCAACTTTGTGTTGCAATAGACTCGGATGGAGTTCAACCCCTATGATTGACTCGTATGGGATCTTTATCGCGTATGCCGGTGTTGTGTCAGTCTTCGGACATGAGTCGGGGGTCTGTGAGCCGGCCCCGACACAACATCAGCTTTCGAGCATGAGTCGGGGATAGTGCAAGAGACAAGATTCGAGTGATAATGAGTAATGAACGAAAGATCATGTGTGAAAGAAGGAACGTATGAATGATCGTAAATGAATTATCGTAACAAAGTACAGAACAGGATCCTTGTCATTCGACCTCAGTAATCATGGCTGAGTGCCACGAAAAGGGTAAAGTCTGACCGGATCTAGAAAGAGAAGTGAACGATAATGTAATGCGTTGATTGAACAAAATTAATGAACGTAATGATGAAGATAATAATGATACTATCTGTATGTATGTATGATGCATGATCACGAACGGTTGTAAAGTATAGTATGCTTTTGAAAGAAAAGTAAATAACAGTTTTAATAAAGAAAAGTATGTTTTATTATAAAACTAGAACTCACTCACCGTCGCTGACTTTTGTATGCATGATAGTTGGCAGGTATATGTTGATGCTGAGGAGTTGCAGGCATGGATGCATAAGCTACTGGGAGCATTTTGAGGCTGGCATCCGTATTTTGACATGTCATGTATTTTGAGATGAAAACTAATGTTGTAAATGACATGTTTTAGTTATAAATGAAAGTTTTAAATTCCGCTGCAAAATTAATGTATGTTTTCTAATGTTTTATGTGCGATGAACCACTAGCTGTAAGCGTCCTGGGAACGGGGCCTTACACATTGAGATGCAATCCATGTATGACAATCAAGTTTGGGAATTGGTTGACCCTCCACTTATCTCCAAACCGGTTGGATACGAGTGGGTTTCAAGAAGAAAATGGATATACATGGAAACTCGGATACTTACAAAGCAAGACTTATAGCGAAAGGTTTCACTCAAAACAAGGGGGTTGATTATGATGAAATTTTCTTGCCTGTGGCAATGCTAAAGTCAATTAGGATATTATTTTCCATAGCTGTATATTATGAGAATTGGCAAATGGATGTCAAAACCGCTTGTCTTAATAGACATCTCGAAGAGACGGTCCATATGGTTCAGGTAGATGGTTTTGTCGATCTACAACATCCTAAAAGTATACAAGTTAAAGAGGTCAATCTATGGATTGAATCTAGCATCGAGAAGTTGAAATCAACGTTTTGATGAAGAGATAAAAAAATTAGGTTTCATCAAGAACGCTGACTAGGCTTGTGTATATAAGAAGGCTAGTGGGAGCAACATTCTTAGCATTGTATGTTGATGACATACTACTTTTGGAAATGATATTCCAACAATGGAAGGTGTTAAAACCTGGCTTGGAAGTTGTTTTTCCATAAAAATCTCGGTGAAGCCACCTATATTTTGGGAACAAAGATCTATAGGGATAGATTGAAATGGTTGATAGGTTTAAATCAAAGTGCATATATCAATAAAGTCTTGAAAAGGTCAAGATGAAAAACTTTGAGAAAGGTATGGTACCTATTCAAAGAAGGACAATATTGAGTAGATCTTAATGCCAAGCTCAAAAGATGAGCAAGATCAAATGAAGGACATCCTATATGCATCAGCTATGGGATCCATCATGCGATGATATGCACTAGACTGGACGTGTCATGCACATTAAGCATGACAAGTAGATATTAGCAGAATCCAAGTAATAGCCATTGGATGGCTGTTAAAAGTATATTGAAATCCCTTAGGAGGACTAAGAAAATGTTTCTAATATATGGATCTGATGAAGAGGAACTCGTTGTAAGGGTTACACGGATGCGAGTTCCAAACCTTTCCAGATGATTCCCGATCACAATCGGTGTATGTCTTCATTATGAATGGAGTAGCATTGTCCACTACAAAATCTGAATACATAGCCACATCATTAGCAGCTCAGGAAGATGCATGGATAAAGAAATTTATCGCCTACCTAGGGTGGTCTCTACCATTCAAGACCCCTAGAAATCCTTTTGTGATCACGAGGGTACGATTGCATAAATCTAGGTACCCTGTGCACTTCAAAAGGCTAGGCACATTAAGCGGATATTCAACTACATAAGGGATGAAGTTGAAAAGGGAAAAATATGTATTCGTAAAATTCACACCAGTCAAAACATTGCGGATCCACTAACGAAGCTCCTTAAGACGGCAAAGCATGAAAGTCATACTTGTGCCTTAGGACTTCGATATTCTAGTGACTGGAATTGATCTGTTTAGTATTAAAAGTTTGAAACAATCTAATATTTAACTCTTAATATACTTGTGATATTTTGAGTTATATTCATTTTAGTATGTATAGATCCATGAATATGTTATTATTCTAAATGTCCGTAGTCGGTCATGTTTAAGGGAACAAATATGAACGTAAGACTATTAAGAACATGGATTGGTGGATATTCATAAGGAATGAATATAGAGCAATTGGTTGCTGCCAAGGTTCATAGATATTTATGGGATACAAATATTGGACTGACCCGCATCTTAATTTTACTACATGGAATCTTCTAGATTGATCATAAGTAAATTTGAGTAAAGGCGAATATCTTTTGGTATCCTTCGACCTGAGATACATATTGGGTTTTGATATTCACCAAATGTTATACTTTGAGCTAGTTCTTCACTGCTCTGAAATAATGGCCAGTACATAAGGCTATGTAAAGGTGTGACACGAGGTGATTGTGAAAAACGTATGTAGTCAAGATGGAATTGTTCCTCTTATTCGTTGAGAGCAAGATGTCTAAGGCCTGATTAAGTTAATCAACAAGGAATGATCATTCTATGTCCTTGGATTTAACATGACATCTGAAACAAAAGGATAAATGAATGATGCACCTAAATCATTTCAAGTTGGATACTTGAAAGGGATGATGTTATTGAATGGCTTTAAGTCATGCGTATTAAGGGTAATAAACCGTAGTTAGGCGGTATTTACTGCTTGCATCAATCTTCTATGAATCTTGTGCAAGTGGGAGATTGTTGGATTCTTATGCCCAAGACACATATAACATTGATGTGGTTAGTACGTTATGATCCTAGTCGGGTCATACCCAATAACAAGCTTAGCAAACACCAAATATTATTTAGTTGATGATATGATGATGCAATTAAATAAATACACCAATTTAGAAAATGGGGTTTCTAAATAAGTTGCATATGAGATTGAACAACTTATATGGATATTTTGTTCATGGATATCATTTGTGATGTTGATTAATTTAGTTAAATAACTTCAATAATAAAAGTGTGTGTATGTTATATAATTAAAAGGTTAATTATATAACTATTTTAAACATTAGTTTTACAAAGATTAAAAGGGACTTTTTGGGGGGAAAACTAGAAACCCAAAATTGGGTTCGGCCGCCCCTTAAGAGGTTCTCCCCTTTGGTTTTCTTGTGTGGTCTTGAAAACAAAGAAATTCCTTGAACACACATACACACTCCATCCAGCTCTCTCTCTCTCTCATATGCAAAAGCATCACAAGAAAATCAACTCTTCTTATGGAAGAAGAGTTCAAGGCTGAAAAGGGTCCAGCACCCTTCTTGGTTGTTCACGGTTGGAACAAGGCTCCAGCAGCCTTCTTGACCCAATTTTGGTGCAGAAATCCTAGAAAGAGTGGTCTTTGCTTGATGCTTGTGGGTATGGATGCTTGAGGACACCTCTCCTTGGTGTCTTGGTCATTCAAGAACCTCATATTCTTCTTCCTTCATTACGTTTTCAGCAGCTTACAAAAGGTAGTTTGTATGTCATATTTTGGTTGTTATTTATAGTTGATAGCTAGTTCAAACACATATAAATGATCCTATGTTCTTGGGTTTGTTGATGATATGTTATATGCCTTAATTTTCTAGATTACTAATGATAATGTTAAGGTATTAATCCGTTGCGTTTTCATAGTTTAAAATGGTTAAACTACTTTGATGTGGTCCAACAAACCTGTTGGACCAAAAGAACCAATGAGCCGGATCAGAAAAACCTTAAGTCCCACAGACGTCACAACAACTGCTGAAGTCCACAACAGCTGAAGACAAGTGCTCAAGACAAAGTCTGAAGACACAAGTGCTGAAGACAAAGTCTGAAGACACAAGTGCTGAAGACAAAGTCTGAAGACACAAGTGCTGAAGACAAAGTCTGAAGACACAAGTGCTGAAGACAAAGTCTGAAGGCACAAGTGCTGAAGAAAAAGTATCAGACGTTGTCACAACAGCTGAAGAGGTCTTCTTCAGTAGTTGTGACGTTTTTCTTTTAGTAGTTTTATGTTTTTCTTTTCAGTAGTTTTGTAAAACGACTGAAGAGCTTGTTCTTCAGTCGTTGTAGTTTCAGTAGTTTCGTATCAGTAGTTTTATGTTTTGTACTTAGCACTCTGATATGTTCTCAGTAGTTGTGAACATTTGAGTAGTTTGTTAAGTTTTAGTTATTTTTGTAACAAATCTGCCAGATGTCACTATCCCATGATATCAGCAGTGATTGCACTCTATATAAGGAGTGTCAACCTAATTGTAATTTGTGAATGATTGAGCAGAAACATTTGATATTATTGAAACATTCCTTTTCACAGAAATATATTCTCTCGTTAACCGTATTTGTTCTTAATGCATACGAATATCAAATTCTTGCTATAATTTGTCTAATTCTTGTTCTTATTCCGCTACATTACACTCTAATCCATCAAACTTGAGATCACTGATCCTGTCAAATGGTATCAGAGCAGGTCATCATTGATCGATCTAATAATTGATCATTGAAACTGCTATCCAAGATCCAAGTTTGATTGAATTAGCATTTTTGCAAGAAACAGTTATAGAGATTGAATTTTCTGTGTTTTTGGTCATTCATCCTGAGATGTATTCTTGGTTTTCATTGAGTCTATTGTGGTCTGTGTAAAATCTTTTAAAAGCTTGAATTAATTGTATTTGGACCTAAAATGACTACTCCTTCCAATGATCCTCACAATACTGGTTCCTTAACCAAGCCTCCGATGCTGGTTAGGAATGAGTATAACATATGGCAACGACGAATGCTCCATCACCTGTCTGTTAACAGCTCAGGTTGTTGGACATTAGTGGTACATGGTCCACACAAGCCTATGGTGAATAACCCGGAAACCAATCAAATGGTTCTGAAGAGGAGGGAGCAATACTCAGATGAGGATAAGAAATTGTTTGAGATTGATGCAAAAGCCCATGGAATTCTGGCCATGGCACTGCCCAATGAAATCTATTATGGGCTAATGCATTATGAAACTGCCCATGACCTCTGGAATGCCTTGAAAGAACAATTTGGAGGAACAGATGAGGTCTTGGAAAATAATAGAGAAATCCTTGCCCAACAATATGAGACATTCTCTCATAGGAAGGGTGAGACACTGACTCAACAGTTTGAGCGGTTCTCTTGTTTGATCTCTGAATTAAAAATGGTCAAACATGAGTACAAATAGCCAGATGAATAACAGATTTCTCAGATCACTGCCTAAGAGATGGGACACATATACTATTGTCCTACGCTCCAGTGCAAATTTGGACAAAGTATCTCTCACCCAACTCCATGGGAAATTGCTCACATTTGAGAGAGAGATAGAACAGAACGAAAACTGTCATCATTTGGAAAGCTCACTGATGATTTTGTACCAGGAAACACTGCCTTGGTAAGTCATGAGTCAGAGTATGCAGGATCAGAATGCCACTATGATGAGCATATGGATTTCACCTCAAACAATTCTAATCATGCCTTTGTGAGTGTTGATTGTCATTTTGGTAATAATAGTTATAATCTATGCTTTATCATGGATAATTGAAGAGCATTGCTGATGATGATTTAGAAGAGATGGATATTTTGAGCCAAATGGCCTTGATCAATATCAGATCTCAGAATTCTACAAGAGAACTGGCAGGAAATTTCCTGGACTCTCTGACAAAACCAAAGTCGGTTTCGACAAGAGCAAGTTGAAGTGTCACAAATGCCACAGGCTTGGACACTTTGCAAGAGAGTGTAGATCAATTGGATCTAACACTTCTGCACCCTTTTTGACTTTTCCAAATAACAATTCACAATCCAAAGGGCAACATTCTGCTGGTTCTAGTCATTCATCACACCCTCAATCTCCTGCATATTTTGTTCCTCAGGGTCAAATGCCATATCCTTATCCCTGCTATTATATGCCACAGTCAAATCAAGTTCAAACTCCTATAGTACCACAATCTCATGCACTACCAGAACCTCAACCATCTCCATCTCAATCACAACCTCATCACAGCTTCTTCACACCTGGAGTCGTTGACTAGAGTAGCTTACCTGATAACTTGTCTGGTCACACTGAGCAATACTATGCTGGTGCTAGTCAACATGGTGGTGAACACCCTTTGGAAATCTTGCTCTCATGGCCCTGGAGTCTACTGAGGGTTCCTTCAAATGCATCATCTTCACAGGTAACTCAGGTATCTTCAGAGGCTAAAGCCAAGTTATGTTCTGAATCATGCATAGCTGCCTTTGTCTCTATTAGAGAGGCAAATGTAGCATTGATAAATCAAAAACTTGAGTTTGAGAAAACCATTTCAAAAGAAAAGCTGAGTATGAGTCTGCTCTTAACAGTAAAAGTGATGAGATTTATAAGCTTAAATGCCAATTAAATGATGAAAAGGCCAAGCTAGAGGTTATTCTGGAAGACCATAAGAGTCTCAAAGAAAAACTTGCAGTGACCCAAGTTGAGTGGAACCTTGGGTCTCATCATGCAAGGGATTTGAAATGCTTCTTAGCAAGCAAACTCCTTCAAATGTGAAGTTTGGCATTGGTTACAACCATACTGCTCCACCAACAGACTTTACTCCTAACTCCATAGTTAAGTCTGAAACTGAAAGCAATCTCCAAACCACATTATCATGTGAGTCATTCTCCAATGATAATCTAAGATCAGAGAATGAAACCAGTGTTAAGATCTCAACAAATAAATGACTGATGGTCTAACTACTAAGACTCATATGAAGCTGAGTACTTCAGATGTTGTTCCTCAATGTACCCCAAGTACTGAAAGAGACCCAACATCTGAAAAGCATTTCAAATCAGTTGAAATACAAGGACTAACAACTGCTGAGGAATCCATCCAACAGTCTATTAGGACGGATGGAAAACAGTTGAATTACCAGTCTTCAGCTGTTACAAGTCCTTTAGTACCTAGTACTGATAGGAGGAAAGTACTGAAGATCACACCTTCAGTAGTTTTCACTTCAGCAGTAAAGATGTCCAAGATGAAGAATAAACCATGTGAATTTGTGGTAAATTCAATCATCTATCTGATGAATGTTGGTACAAAAAGGGTTTAAAGCTCCAAAGGGATGAGCTCATTAAACTAGAAATAAATAAAATGAAAACTGAGTTTGAGACCAAGTTTGTACCACAATCATCTCAACCTGATAAACCCAAGGCCTTACCAAAATCCACTAAGAAGGATACGGTTTATCAGAAGACAGCTGATATTGTTCCTCATGATAACATAAGACTAAGTCTGTGAAATCTAAGAAGGAGGAAATAGTAGGTCACAGGAACTCATCAAAAACAAGCTCTGGAGTGTCAAATGAACTGAAAGCTCGAGCTTCAAATCAGACACAGCTTGTTATGATGGTTCAGCATCTATTCGGGAGAGTTAACCAACTTGAAGCCACTGTGGCCAAACCACTGGAGAGGAATTCCAGGTCCAAATCTATTTCAGCACCATCTCCATCTTCATCAGCTGTTAATCATGAGAAACCAGCTATGGTTAAATCTGGTGATAAAGTCAGTCCCAAAACCAAAAAGGTTTGGGTCTCCAAAGCTAACTAGTTCTTATGATTGTGCAGGGTTCTTAGCATGCCAAAGAAGCATCTGGTATGTGGACAGTGGAGGATCCATGCACATGACAGGGAGCAGCTCTCTTCTTCATGATTACTCTCAGGGAAAGAAGGGATTTGTCTCATTTGGAAATGATGGTAAAGGTTACATCATTAGAAAGGGATTTGTGTCTAATGGAGATATTAGATTTGATGATGTCAACCATATGGAGAATCTCAAATACAATCTGTTGAGTGTCAGTCAGATGTGTGACAAAGGACATGTTGCTCTTTTCACAAGCCAGAACTATAGGATTCTGTCTTCCAAGGTTCTGAGCCTGATTGACAAAGTACTGGATGATAATACTCTCCTGAAGGCCAACAGGATAGGAAGAGTATATGCCTTCGATCTGTCAAAGAAAATTGAGTTAAGAGGCCATCCATGCTTGTTCTCCAAGGCCTCTCTCCAAGAATCTAAACTGTGGCATAGAAGGCTGGGTCATGTTAATCTTAAAAAATGAATCAGCTGATCCACAAGAGTTAGTGAGAGGTCTTCCAATAAAGGAGTTCAATTGTGATGAAATCTGCACTGCATGCTTAAAAGGGAAACAACATAAAGTTTCATTCCCAACCATAGAAGAATCCAAGTCTAATGCATGCTTACAACTACTGCATATGGATCGTTTTGGTCCTGTGAAGGTAATGAGTATGGCAAAGAAGAAATACTGTCTGGTAATTGTGGACGATTACTCTAGATATGTATGGACCTTCTTCTTGCATTCAAAGGATGATGCTGCTCAGTCCATTATGAACTTGTGTTACATGTTGAGAAGCAGTATTCCCTACCAGTTAAGTGTGTGAGGAGTGACAATGGTACTTAATTCAGAAACCACACTCTTGATGAATTTTACTTGTCAAATGGAATCAAGAGGCAGTATAGCATCCCATGGACTCCAGAGCAAAATGGAGTAGTGGAGAGAAACACAGGTGCCTCATTGAAGCTGCAAGGTCCATGTTGGCTGATTCTGGTCTGCCACTGACCTTTTAGGCTGATGCTGTCAATACAGCCTACTATGTACAGAATAGAGCCTTAGTAAATCAGAGGTTGATGAAAACTCCTTATGAAGTTTTACATCATTTAGCCCCTTTGATTTCATTCTTTAGAGCATTTGGGTGTCCCTGTTACATTCTCAACACAAAGGATCAACTCCAAAAGTTTGATTCTAAGGTGGATGCAGGGTATTTTGTTGGGTATTCATCCACTTGCAAGGCTTATAGAGTATTCAACTGTCAGACAAAGATAGTTGAAGAAACCTTGAATGTGAAGTTCAATGAATCCCCTAAGGATACAATTCCACAAAACCCTATGGAGTTGTTTGATCTGGACATTCTGCAATATGTTCCTTATCAACCACCTGCTGTTGCATATCATATGAATCCATCATCTTCTGTAGCTAGTCATCCATCTGGTGTTACTGATCATGATGATGATATCAGTAATCACCTTTTCAAGTTTAGTGATCAACTGCCTGATTCAGCTAGACCTGATGTTCCTATAGCTTCAGTAGCACAATCCACAACAAATGCTGATGAGATTTCTACAACTTCAACTTCCTTTGAATTACCATCTACTGATTGGTTTTAAGGAAATGCTTCACCATCACCATTTGTTGCTGCTGAGCCTGCTACAAACACTTGCATAGATCTTATTGTGTACCAAGATCTGAAGAATCACCCTATGTCTCAAATCATTGGTGATATCAATGCTGGCGTTTCAACAAGAAGTCAATTGTCAAATTCTGCTTCTATGCTCTCTTCATTAGTCAGCAAGAGCCAAAGAACTATCACATTGCTTTAAGGGACAATGGATGGGTTGAAGCCATGCAGCTTGAGCTTCTTCAGTTCAAGAAACAACAAGTATGGGAACTGGTTCCTCTACCTCCAGGTAAGTGTGCAATAGGCACTAAATGGGTGTTTAGGAACAAAACTGATGAAAATGGGCTTATTGTTAAGAACAAGGGCAGACTGGTTGTACAGGGGTTTTCACAAGAGGAAGGTATTGATTATAATGAAACCTTTGCCCCTGTAGCCAGACTGGAAGCAATTCGATTGTTTTTAGCTTATGCTGCTTATCACAACCTTAAAGTTTTTCAAATGGATGTCAAAAGTGCATTTTTGTATGGGAAAATTAAAGAAGAAGTTTATGTATGTCAACCACCAGGTTTTGAGGACAATAAACATCCTAATTGGGTGTATAAGCTTGATAAGGCTCTCTATGGGTTGAAACAAGCTCCTAGAGCCTGGTATGAGACATTATCAAACTTCTTCTGGAAAATAATTTCACTAGAGGCTCCATAGATAAGACTTTATTCATTAAGAAAGCTGGGCAGCATAATCTACTTGTTCAAATTATGTAAATGATATTATTTTTGCATCCTCTGATCCACAGTTGTGTGATGCCTTTACAAAGTTGATGCAACAGAAGTTTGAAATGAGTGCCATGGGAGAATTACCGTTCTTTCTGGGTTTGCAAATCAAACAAAAGGCTCATGGAATTTTCATTCATCAGTCCAAATACACAAAAGATGTTTTCGAAAAGTTTGATTTACAAAAGTGTAAGCCCTATTCTACTCCCATGTGCAACACCACACAACTGGATACAGATCAGAAAGGTAAAGTGGTTGATGAAACACTTTACAGATGTATGATTGGGTCCTTGATGTACTTAACAGCTTCTAGACCAGATATTATGTTTGCTACATGTGTTTGTGCTAGATTTCAGGCTGCACCTAAGGAGTCTCATTTGATTGCAGTCAAGAGGATCTTTAGATATCTGCAAGGCACTCCATCTCTAGGTTTATGGTATTCTACTAGACATTCTGGTAAATTAGTTGCTTTTTCTGACAGTGACTATGCAGGGTGTAAGTGGACAAGAAAGTCCACTTCTGGAGGATGCCAATTCTTAGGCAACTGCTTGATTTCTTGGCAGAGTAAGAAGCAGACCTCAGTTGCTACATCAACTGCTGAAGCAGAGTACATTGCTGCTGCAAGCGTACATCTCAGGTACTCTGGCATCAAAACCAATTATTGTATTATGGCATAACAGAGACTAAGACCCCATTGTTAATGGACAGCTCTTCAGCTCTTTGTATTGTCAGAATCCTGTCGAGCACTCTAGGACTAAACATATTGAAATCAGACACATTTTATTAGAGATTGCTTTGAAAAAGGTCTGATTGATCCAAAATTTGTTCCTAGTGCTGATGAGCTTGCAGACATTTTCACTAAGCCCTTGGATAGCACAACTTTCCAAAACCTAGTGTTAAGGCTTGGTATGCTGCAGCTAGAATAAGTGACAACTACTGGTGATCTCAGCTCACAAGTACTGATGATCATTAGTTTATTATTGTCATATATAAAGTACTGAAGTTATTTTCTCTCCGGAAGTTTTCTTTAAACTACTAGAGCTTAACTTCTCAGTACTCAAGTACTTTATTTGTTAAAACAATTGATGTAGTTACAACAGCTGATGTAGCTACAACTACTGTTGTCAGAAATACAAATACGTACTGATGTCCTATGAAACATCTGAGAACAGATGAAAACGTCTGATGAGTATGTGTTGAGGACAGTATGAAACAGCTGAAAAGCAATGATTGACGACAACTACTGATGAGCCTTTTTCTCTTCAGTAGTTTCCCAACTGTTGTTTCTTTCTAAACAACTGAAGCAAAACCATGTCTTTAGTAGTTTCACACTACTGATGACTAACACCAAGTCTTCAGTTGTTTACAACAACTGATGGTAAAACCAAGTCTTCAGTAGTTTCCCAACTACTGATGACTAATACCAAGTCCTCAGTTGTTTCATCACCTGAAGTCAAAACTGTCTTCAGTAGTTTTATACTACTGATGACTAAATCTTAGTAGTTTTATAACTACTGATGACTAAATCAGAGACTTCAGCTGTTTCAACGTCTGACGGTTAAAACCAAGTCTTCAGTTGTTTTATAACAACTGCTGATCACACCAATACGGTCAGTCATTCCAAAACTCTGAAAGTTAATACCACGTCATCACTAGTTTCAACACCTGATGACTAACACCAAAACCTTCAGTCGTTTTCTAACCCTACCCTTTAAATACCTTATCCCACCTTCAGAGTTTTTACTTTCTTCTCTTCTCAAACCTAACGTTCAAAAACTCTGTAACCTTTCTTCACCAATGGCGACCATGCAACTAAAACCATGACACAACTGTGTCGCACATCTCACAAAATCGCCATACTGGACCAAGTTTCACAACGCCATTGACTTAATGGTTTAGTCGCCTTACAAAACGGCTTTTCTGTTAAATCCCACCATATATGCTGAATCTCTTAACCAATTCTGGACAAACGTCACTCTTGTCTCTGAGGAGAATGACACAGAGTCTCTTCAATCGTTTGTCCATCGTCAAAAAGTGGTCATTATTCCAGACACTCTTCGCCAAACCCTCAATCTGGATGATGCCACTTTCCCAACTAGTTATCCAAAGGGCACAATCGATCAATCATTTGCTCACCATGGATACCAGGGTAACCTGAGTGCATCTACCATATTGAAGAAACATTTCCAGGATGCCGAACGTCTCATGTTTCACATGGTAAATGTCTGCCTTGCCCCCAAGACTTCATCATGGGATCAAATGTCCACAAGGTGGCAACAGGTAATGTACTCCATCCTTGAGCAACAACCTTTAAATTTTTCTGAAATACTATTTTTAGAGCTCAAGGATATGGCCCAAAAAAAACTTGCTAACCGTTGGATATTATATCCTCGGTTCATAATGGCCATAATTGAAAACCAGCTTCAAGCTGAGGGACTTGTTGGCCTGGGAGTCCCTGCTACGGCTGTATTGCCTGAAGTATACTCCCGCACAACTCTGACCAATCACTAAAAATGGCTGCCAAGCTGCGCAAACCCACACAGCTGGAACCCACCGCCACCACCTCCAAATCCAAAGTCCCCACCAAACCCACTAAAAGAAGTCAAAAAGGCTACTCAGGGAAATGAGTCCCCTGAGGATTCCCCTGCAACACAAACGCAAGCTATATCCACTGGTTATAACCCCCTAGTGGATACAAGGACTTCACCAGCCACAGCCGCTCAGGATTCCTCTCAAAAGGAGCCTGCAGCAACCAAAGAAGGGGTACCCACTAATCTGGGATCTTCCTCATTTGAGGAGATTGCCATTGAAGAGCACCATTCTCCCCAGGTGCATATTGCTTTTACCCCATCTCCCACTGCAACCGCCCCACAAAGTCCTACTCTCATTATTGCAAACGTGCTGACTCAACTGCATGCCTCTCCTTCTCCAACAAACACCAACAAAGGGGAAAACCACAGCAATTGAGGAAGAGGATCCACATGCTTCTGACAGCCCACAACACCAGGGTTTCACTGCTCTATCTCCTGGTGTGGATATGCAGATACGAACATCTGGTGAGGCTGCCACCTCTTCTGAATCAGCGCATGATCAGACTGAGGCTGGTAACATAGCTAAGACCTCACCAGAGGCAACAGCTGATGAAGGACATCATCTTGAGGCTGGAAGTCCCTAGTTCCAAGAAAAAGGGCACATGCTAAAACTGGTCTACACCCAGCGCATGTACATCTTGCTACAAGCAGGAGGTCAGGTGATTCAACATCTGCTGATGATGACCTGGGCTTCTTTTATGATGTTCTGGCCCAGAACACAATTGTTGAGGAAGAGGTCAGTAGACTACAAAGACTACTTGACCAATTCTCTCAAAAAGCAAGTCCATCTGCCACCAACATAAACCCACAGATGGCACCTTCACCTGAAGGTCTCCCACACACTCAGCCACTCAAAACTTCCAAGCCACCAGCTTCTATTTCTGGCACTGCTTCTTAGGGACAGAACCCCTCTGAGCAAACAGATGCTATCTTTCAGCAATCCCTACCTCTCATCACCCCAATAATCACAGACATTATGATCAAAACCATGGATGAGAGGCTTCCCTCAATCATACAACCCCTGGTGGAGGAGATTGTGAGCACAAGGCTTTCTGCTACTCAAACCCTTGCAACCAATGCAACCAAAAAGGGGGGAGAGTCAGTCAGTGAAAGCAAAGAGGAAGAGCATAAAGGGGAAGAAAGAAAGGAGACTGAGAAGGAAGAGGAGTTTGTCAAGGGAGCTGACATTGATCAAGTGGGTGAAAGTCACAAAGACTTTCATGTCACATATAAGAAGAGGAAGGTTGAAGGAAAAGAAAAAGAAGTCAAACTCGATGAGATGATCAAAATGGCGGATGCTACACACAGTAAATCAATGGACTCCATTATTGATCAACTGTATAGACAGGGGTTCGATACTGCACAGCTTGACTCAGAGATTAGGAGACTTGAAGTTGAAGAAATTAACTCAAGATGGGCAAGTTATGATGCATTAGAAAGAGAAAGACTAGAGATCATGATCAGATTCATTGCAAAGTACCTTGGGAGATCATTGATCGAGATTAAGTCATGGACCAGGGACAGTATCTTGGTAATAACCACCAAAATCTGTTCGTCTGAAGCATACACTAAGGGATTGGTGATTGAAGCACTAAATGAGGCAGGTGCTGGGAACAGAAAGGAACTAGCAAAACACTCAAAGCCTCACTCACTACAAGAATGCTAGAACAACCTGCAAAACCTCCCACTTCAAAATCACCACTACCACAACCCACTAAACCAATTCCTTCACCCTCAAAACCAACAGCCGATGATGCACCCAAGAAGAAGAAGAGAAGGGTGCTGAAGCTAGAAGAAGAAGAAGAGGATGATGAAGAAGAAGATAGGCTGCCTCTTTCCGCAGTCCTAACTTTGCCTAAAGCCAAACCTATGCCCATCACTCCCACCTCACAGATGGAAGCTGTGAGAGTAAAGATAGAAGAAGAACAGCAGCAAAAGCTTCATGATGATGAAATGCTGAAAAGCATAGACAAAACTTATGCTACTTCTTCATCAATAATCAGTATGAAGAAAGAAGCTCTGAGATTGTACACCCTTGCTAACACATTTCAATATCAAAAGGAAAAGGTGAGAATATGGCCTGATCCTAGGGTGGCTCACAGAATTGTGAAGAAAGACATTCCTTCGAGATACAAGGGCCAAGTAAAAAGGATCGTAGATGAAGAGATCACAGTGGTCCTTGTAGTATCACCCTGGGAATTGTAGAAGATTTCAAGAAGGCCTATGAAGCTAAAAAACCACCCCAAAAGATGTTAGAGAATAGAGTAATTAAAAAGGGGTTAGTCTACAAAAGGCTTGAGAACTTCAAACAAAATGAGCTCAGTCTGTTACTTGAAGGTACTCACCCAGATGAGTTTTCATACAGACAGATTACAACAGTTGAGCTCAAAAATGGCAAACAGGCTAAGTACATTTCAGAGCTGTATGGGCGTGAAGGACTGTTTGATGGTGGAGCTGAAAATCTTACCATGGAAGAACAAATTATGTTTCTCAGAGCATACACCAGAGAATCCTACAGGCTTATACATGGGAAGTGGATTTCATGGATAGGACCACAGCCCTGTGTCCAGTTCCCCAAAGTCAGGGCTCTTATCCATACTATGCCAACCAAACTTCAGAAATCTATTCCCAGGCAAGTGCTTAATTGGGTTATCTTCTTAGCTGATCAAGAAGGAAAAAGACCAATCTTATTGCCAACAATAAGTGGGACCTCAATAAAGTTAAGGTTTTGGCTGCATTGGTTCAGGGGGAGTTTGTTGGACCAAAAGAACCAATGAGCCGGATCAGAAAAACCTTAAGTCCCACAGACGTCACAACAACTGCTGAAGTCCACACAGCTGAAGACAAGTGCTGAAGACAAAGTCTGAAGACACAAGTGCTGAAGACAAAGTCTGAAGACACAAGTGCTGAAGACCAAGTCTGAAGACACAAGTGCTGAAGACAAAGTCTGAAGACACAAGTGCTGAAGACAAAGTCTGAAGACACAAGTGCTGAAGATAAAGTCTGAAGACACAAGTGCTGAAGACAAAGTATCAGACGTTGTCACAACAGCTGAAGAGGTCTTCTTCAGTAGTTGTGACGGTTTTCTTTTCAGTAGTTTTATGTTTTTCTTTTCAGTAGTTTTGTAAAACGACTGAAGAGCTTGTTCTTCAGTCGTTCTAGTTTCAGTAATTTCGTATCAGTAGTTTTATGTTTTGTACTTAGCACTCTGATATGTTCTCAGTAGTTGTGAACATTTCAGTAGTTTGTTAAGTTTTAGTTATTTTTGTAACAAATCTGCCAGATGTCACTATCCCGTGATATCAACAGTGATTGAACTCTATATAAGGAGTGTCAACCTAATTGTAATTTGTGAATGATTGAGCAGAAACATTTGATATTATTGAAACATTCCTTTTCACAGAAATATATTCTCTCGTTACAACCGTATTTGTTCTTAATGCATACGAATATCAAATTCTTGCTATAATTTGTCTAATTCTTGTTCTTATTCCGCTGCGTTACACTCTAATCCATCAAACTTGAGATCACTGATCCTATCAAAACCCAACAAGAGAAAGTAGCAGGAAGCAGAGAACTCTCAGGTTTGAAGAGAAACAAGAAGAAAAGTGTGAATTCAAGGTAAGAATTCATGTTTTTATGGTGTTCATAACCGGTTACGTCCTCGGGTCTATGCTTATGTGTGTTTATATGTGTTCGGGTATGTTTTAGTGGGTTTCTAGGCGGTTGAATTCAATTTGCAAACAAGTTTGGATGAAGCCATATTCAAGTGGTGCAAAGGTGAGTTCTAGGACCCCTCTTTTACCTGTTTTAACTGATTTTAGGGCTGGAAATGCATGAATGTATGTTTTCCTCAAACTGGGTTTCAGACCCGTATGTTTCCTTTGGTGTATGTTGAATGTATGATTATGTTCATGCTTGGTAATGAATGATGATGTTTCTATGACTTAGGATGTATGATTTAAGCTTTAAAGATGATGAGCGGTGATTTGAAATTGAAATTTGATGTTTAAGGCTCATACATTAAGTTTTAAAACCTGCATAAGTGTTGAAAAGTCAATGCGGATGAGTAATGGGAAGAAATGTAGATGAACAGTTAATGTGGATGAGTATTAACTACTAAGTAAGTCAATGCGGATGAACAGTTAATGCGGATGAGTATTTACTGCACAGTTAGTCAATGCGGACGAGCATTGACTAAATATGACAAATGCATATGAAGGTTAATGCGGATGAAAGTCAATGATTGCTGAGGATGGCACGAGGTGGCTACTCAGCTCATTTGGGATGGCATCCATTTATTTAATGCTTTTGTGATGTAACGCAACAATGTAGTTTGTAACTGATTAACGATGTATTACTTTGCAAAAGTTTCTATAATAAAATTAGATGTCATTTTGAATGTTTCCGCTGCAATATTTATGTAAGAGAAAATGAAAATGTATATTTTATGTGCAATGATTTACCAGCTGTAAGCGTCCCAGGAACGGGGCCTTACATCTCATTCCCAATCGGAGAGAAATTGTCAAATTCCTTCTTAAGAGCTTTTGCCTTCAGTGCTTTCAGAATTGCATTTCCTTCATATCTTTTTTCCAAGGCCTCCCATAATTTCTTAGACTGCTTGTTCTTAGAGAACTGATGAAATATGTCCTTAGGTATGGATTGTCAACAAGGCATATACTTTTCTTTTCAGCATTATGTAGAGTCTTCTGGGATTAACTCATTCCTCCCAATGTCAATTATACTCAATTAGCACCGACTGGTACCATGTACCCAGTCTCAATGGATGTCCAAAGGTTTGGGTCAACTCCATTCAAGTATATTTCAAACCATTGTTTCCACTGTTAGTATTCATCCAAAGTTAACAGCTTTGGCGGTTTGTTGTGGTTCCAATCTCATTCTCCAGAATTAGAAGGGTCTAGATACGCGAGTTCTTTCCAGCCGTGATTGCAGCAAACTGGTCTTCCATTGCTTTAAACTTGGTAAACTTAGAACAAGACAGATTCACTTATGCGAATGAGCTATGCGAATTGGTCACTCGTGCGAATGAAAGATACGAATGAATTCAATCGGGCGACTAGATTCATTCGTGCGAATAAGCAGGGCGATTGTAATTAACCGACTGGAGTTGGTTAACCGTGCGAAAGAGAGATATGACTGAGTTCAGTGGTACGAATAAGAGTATACTAATGGGTTCTGTCATATGAATGGTCCAATTATACGACTGAAGGCTGATGTGTTTGAAAATCGAATATTTGAATACTTTGACATAAAATACGAATTTTCCAGAATCCCTAATGTGACGTTTCATGAAAATGGAATCTTTAACACATGCAATTGTCAAAAACAGTTTTTGAAGTAAAAAGGTGAGTCTTTATATTGAAAATGTTGGTTTTAACACCAAAACCAATTGAATCCATGCAAAATCACGACCCAAAGCTCTGCTATCACTTGTTAGGACCGTTTTCATACGGATTACTAATGAATTTTGCATTGAGTAGAACTCGATGAGGAATGAACTATGAAGTTGGATAGGCTGCTTAGGGCGCTCTCGACGGCTAGGGTATGTGAATATTCAGAGTCTCTCGTTTTCCACGAATTATGTGGTATTAATATGTTTTTAGTTTTCATTTGTACGACTAAACCATTAGCATGGTTTAGTCATGCGATTGACTCATGCGGTTCATTCATATGCACGACTGAAGGTTCAGTCGTGCGATTGAATCAACCTTATGTCTCAGTCATACGACTGATCCAGTCTCCTGGTTTAGTTGTGCAACTGGTCCTTCAGTATGATTCATTCGTGCGTATGGTCCATAATATGGTCCATTAGCATAAGTAACCACCCGACTAAGTTTAACACATTTCTCAATCATTATTGACTTAGAACTATGTACAACAACCTCAAACCTATATATGATGTTCATACATATGAATTATACTATATACAATAATAATATGAAATACTCAAACACAAATAAACATCAAGATGCGTATCATATTTCATTGAGTAGTCATATTACATATGTGTAAGAAATGAAATACTTTTACATTTAAGAACATAAACTAGGAACATGATGTATCGACAATTTATTCTGCAGATTTCAGTTCTTCCTTAGGACATCTATGTATGCCTAACTATGAAGAATTGAATTCTTCATTGAAGTATAACTTGATTTCCATAGATTACCAATCTATGATAATAGATTATACTTTTAAAATATTAGCACATCTGTAGATTACCGATCTATAGATTGTCATATTCTACTTGATTTTCACACCGTAGCTTCTTCTGATGCTGAAAATGCATTATGGCTTCTACTGATTTTATGGTCCTTATCAACTAACAGAACCATTTATTGCTATTGGATCTTGTTGACTTTGTTATGACAATTTGGGCACAAGAATATTTATAATTTGAATATATTCATGTATCCTACAGCCAAGATAGAGCTCAAGTCCTAATTCCTTCATTTGATTTTTGTTTTGAAAAATTCAGATTTTATGTTTCATGCATTAACTACTCCCCCTAAATTTGTGATTAATGATAAGATGTTGCATTCATTGTAAATTTATAAAGAATAATAGCATGAAAGGCACATGACTATCCAAAGGTTATGAAACATAAATAAAATAAAAGTAATAGAACTGAATCAAATTCACATATAATGTGATCTTACTGTAGGATTCTGTGTGCCCAAGACACTTAGAATATTGATGTGGTTAGTATGTTATGATCCAAGTCTGGTTATACCCAATAACAAGCTTAGCAGACACCAATTAATATTTAATTGATGATATGATCATGCAATTAAATATTTACACCAATTTAGAAAATAGGTTTTCTAAACAAGTTGCATATGAGATGGAACAATTTATTAGGATATTTTGTTCAATAATATTATTTGTAATGTTATTTAAATAAGTTAGATAACATTACAAATTAATAATGGGAGTGTATAGATTATACAATTAAAAGGTTAGTTGTATATATCTAGTAAGAGGACTAGTTAACCAAAAAAAAAACTTCTCTCTCTCTCTTTGTCTCTTGGCATAGGCAGCAGCATTTTGGAGTTTTGTTTTTGGGTTTTTGGTGTAATCTCCCTAGCAAGAGTGGTGTCTGCTTCACAAGCTTTGGGTATAGAAGCTTGGGGGATCCTCTCCTTGGAGCCTTGGTCATTTTTGGAGCATCCAACATCTCCTTCTTGGTCGTTTTCTTGCTGCTGAAAGAGGTAGTAATCACAGCTCATCGTGGCTGTGATTTTATGTACATATACGTATGTTCATAGCTTGTTTATTCACATATTATGATCCTTTGATTATGGGTTTGTTTTAGACATATAAATGTCATCATAAGGACATGATTTTCAGCTTATAAACAAAGTTATAATGCTAATCTTCCGCTGCATTTTTGTGTAAGTTTAAATGGTTAAACTACGGTTTTGGTGTTCTAACAAACCCATCATGTACTATGGCAATCAACTTCTTCCTGTTTGATTTGTTTGTTTTAAATTTGACCTGATTTTGGTCCTGATTGCAAGTATGTTTATCCACTTAAATTCAAACAAGAGCCAGGCTGTCAACTAGGCATTGTGTTTATCATGTTTTGATGTTTATTAGAGAGAAACAATTATTGGCTCCACATGCGATTCATATTAGAGTTTGTCCTCCGTTTATGAATCACTGCATCACTATTTCACACTTAGAACTATATACATTAATTTTTAAGTTCTATCTTGAGACAAATTTGAAGTCTTATTAATGCATTGATGCAAAAGCTCTTATGTTAAGATACAATTGATCACAATGAATTCTTTTGGGAGCTTAGATATGATCGTCATCAGTTCACCAGGTCTGTACTTTCATAAAATAGAGGTGCTTTTAACCCAGGTCTTTGTTTACACAAAACCGAGGGATAATGCGGATCATGATCTTTTCACCGGTTGGATACAGATGTACACCATGGTGTTCATAAACCTAGGTGTTTGTTCACACAAAATAGATGGAATATGATGTACAAAGATAGAAGTTATAAAGTGTTTTACATAGTGTGCTTAGGTGAGTGAATTGATCATATCAGGATAAGACTTACTTGCTTGATCTTCAAGATGGAGTTTCCCAAAGACGGTCACCTTTTCATTATGTTAAGCATGCTCTTAGTCTAGTTTCCACTCATGATGAACCTACTCACATATCAAAGATATTCTAATAAGATTTTAAACAAATTTAAGAACTCAGGAAGCAAGCAAAGGCTCAGTGTACTATTATTACCCAAACATATGTCATTCTAAACTAAAAGATAATAAAGATAGACAATATTTTGTTTTTTAGTATGTTTTTCTGAATGTTTTTGGATTTTCATTATTACTATTTACAAGGATAGACACATGCTTTTCTTTATTAATGATGATTAATCTAAGTTAACCATGCCCAAAGACCGAAATAGAAAATTAAATCTAACTGAATCAAAGGCCTTAGTGAATAAGTCAGCAAGCTAAGTTATTGTATCTACTTTGACTAACTTGATTAAACCTTTGGTCTGAGCAATCTCTTAGAAAATGGTATTTGATTTCAATATGCTTTGTTTTACTATGTTGCACTAGATTAGTAGTGATGAACATAATAGCTGAATTGTCAATATGAATTGGAGTTTGAAGGACATTGTAACTATAATCAAGTAATTGGTTGTGCAACCAAAGAACTTGAAGGACATTGAACATAATAGCTGAAGTAGCTATGTACTCATCCTCAGCTATGGATACAGATACATTTGTTTGCTTATTGCACTGGTATGAAAAAAAGTCTTGGTCCTATAAATTGACATCCAGTAGTTGTGGATTTTCTATTGTTGTTGCTCTCCATAGTCATTGTTTGAATATGAGTAGAGGGAGAAGTCTTCATCTTTTGGATACCATAGACCAAGGGCTCGTTTCCCTTTGAGATATCTGAAGATCCTCTTCACAAAATTCAAATAGGACTCTTTTGGATCTAATTGACATCTAGCACAAACACACACAACAAACATTATGTCGGGTCTACTCGTAGTTAAATATATAAGAGATCCTATCATCGATTTATACAATCTTTGATCAATAGATCTTCTTGTAGGATGAGGTACAATTTTGTCAATCGTTGAAGCATGCGTTTTCATGAAGATGTATCTACAAGATTGTACTTCTTCAATATTTGATAAACATACTTCTCTTGACTAATGAAGATACCTAGGTTTTCGGATGAAATTGTAGACCAAGGAAGAAGGTTAATTCTCCATTGAAGTCATCTGAAACTCATGTTTCATCAACTCTTTAAAGCTTACTCACAGTCTCTTGTTTGTTGATCCAAATATAATGTCATCTATATAAATTTGAACAACTAAGATGTCTTGATGTTCTTGTTTGAAAAATAGAGTCTGATCAATAGTTCCCCTTTTATATCCATGCTTGAGCAAGAAAGATGATAATGTTTTATACCACTTTCTTGGTGCTTGATGAAGACCATACAAAGCTTTGTCAAGCTTGTAAACCCTATGTGGGTAATCAGGATCTTCAAAACCAGGAGGTTGAGCGACATAGGCTTCTTAATCAATCTTCCCATATAAGAAAGCACATTTGACATCCATTTGATAGATTGAACTTCTTATATGATGCATAGGCTAAGAATACACTTATGGCTTAAATTCGTGCAACTAGTGCAAAAACTTAATCATAGTCTATCCCTTCTACTTGAGTGTAACCTTGTGTAATCAATCTTGATTTTTTCCTCATAATTATGCCTTTGTCATCTAGTTTATTTTTGAATATCCACCTTGTGCCAATTGGATGTTGTCCTTTAGGTAGATCAACTAGATTTCAGACTTTCTGCTTTCTAAATTGTTGAAGCTCTTCCTACATAGCTTTAATCTAGCTATTATCTTTTAGTGCAGCTGTGGCATTTGGAGGAACCTATTATGAAAGAAAATAAGTGAAAAGACAGATGTTTGTAGCTCCCCCGTGGCTTTTTGTGGTTCTTTCATTAAGATCATCAATGATGTTTATTGGATGAATCTTATGCATTCTTGTTGTTGAAATGGACTTAACTAGAATAGATGATTCCAAGTTAGTCATATTCATTGATGTAGATGGATTAAGCTAAGATGATGATTTATGAAGTAATCAAAGTGATCATTATGTTGATCATTAGAAGCTGAATGACTTCCTCCTAAGATTGTACATCAGTTGCATTCGGAATGTCTTCCAGATGAACTTCTATGGATTTTGCGCTTCCACGGGAGTTATAGGAACATCTATTGTTGGTATTTGTCGACTTGCTGACAATAACTCTTTGGAATGCGATGGATCATCTCCAATGTGTGTAATATCTACTAATGTGGATGGAACATCTACTGATGCAATATCCATATCTCTGGATGTAGGACACTCATCTGCAGATGCGAAGCTAGTAGCTGTTCATGAAGTGCTTGCAACTGAAGATATAGTTCAATTTGGCTAGTCTTGTGCTCCAGTATTAACATTATTTGGTGTTCCTTGTTCCATGGTACTTGAAGTTTGTATTCCTAGAGGATCAACAGATAATGACACTTCATTCATGTTTGGAGGAACAAATGGATAGCATGTATCCATAGAACTTGCATTATTAAATTAAATAGAGTTAAATGAGTTTGTGAGTGCATCTATATCAAACAACGATGATGACCCTTTTACAAACTTAGGAAAGAAGGACGCATCAAATGACACGTTAGGAGTTTCTTCCATAATGTTTTGTTGTGGAATGTAAATCCTCTATGATTTAGATGTTGAAGAGTATCCAACAAAGAAAACTTCATAGGCTTTCTCTAAAAATTTTCCAAATTGTTCTTTTGTATTTAAAATAGATACGTGACACCCAAAAGCTCTAAGATATCCCATGTAAGGTTTTCTTTTAAATAAAAGTTCATAAGGTGTTTTATTGTGTTCTTTGACAATTAATGTCCTATTTTGAACATTGCATGTTGTGTTCACTCCTTCAGCCCAAAAGGTGATTGGAAATTGTGAATCAATTAGCATTGTCCATGCTGCTTCAATGTGAGTTTTGTTTCTTCTTTCAGCAACTCCATTTTGTTGTGGAGTTTTTGGTGCACTGAATTACCTTGCAATGACTTTATTCCTATAAAAAGAGTCTAAGAAAGTATTAACCAATTCAGTCTCATTGTTACTCCAAAAAATTTGAACTTTTAAATCAAGTTGATTCTCAATCTTGGTGACAAACTCCATTAGTGTTTTTGATGTTTCACTCTTTTGTTTTAAGAAAAAGACCCATGTGAATCTAGCGAAATCATCAACACCACTAATAAATATTGCCTTTTTCCAATGCTCATCATATTGGTTGGACCAAAAAGATCCATATGAAGCAATTTGAGTAGTGTAGTGTTTGTATTGGTAATATTGGAATTATGTGATACTCTATGTTGTTTTCCTTTATAACATGAAGAACAATGGTTTGAACTATAAAATTCTTTCTTTGTTAGTCCAATGACCAATTCATTTTTCACCAATTTATTCTTATTCTTCATGTTGGAATGAACAAGTCTTCCATGCCACAATTGAGATTCATCTTCTCATGACTTAAATAGCAAACTGGTTTCATTTCTTAAGAGTGTTGGATTGTTCATATCCAAAACATATGTGTTTTCTTCTCTTGATGCTTTAAGAAGGATCCAATCTTTTGGAACTAAAAACCTAGCTTAAAAAACTAGTATAATTTTGATCACAAATTTGAGACACACATAGTAAATTATATTAAAGATTTTCACAGTAATTTACTTTCTCAAATTTGACCACACCATTTGTTACCATTCCTTCACCAACAATTTTACTTCCTTTTCTTATCCCCACCAAATGCCACATAAGAAGCATTTTTATGTTTGAAGTCATGGAGAAGAGAATAGTTTCTAGCCATATGTCTAGAACAAGCACCGTCAACATACCACTTCTTGTCAGCTCTCCAAGATTGTTCCTGCATAATTAAAGAAATCAATTCGAATTGGAAACCCAAGCTTTAATGGTCTTGGGTGTTCTAGTGGTGTCTAAAATTGTAAATCCCTGATGAATGAGTTTTAAAGTTTCCGTATTAGTTTTAGATTCAATTCATTCATCGTGTGTTGTTTATGGTGAGGATGATCCTGTTGATGATGATCTTGTGGAGTTTTGTTTTGGTTTCTCAATATATTCCTTAAGCATCTTTTCTTCCTTTCTATGTTGTTTTGATTTTAATGAAGATCCTTGATTGTTGTAATTTTCATCATCCTTTGATTTTGAATGTGAAACATGAGTTTCTTTTTCAAAATTATCAAAGAAAGTTTCATTAGCATTTGACTTCTTAGTTGTCAAATCCACCTTTTTGTGTGGTGTTTTTTATTGTTGATGAGGTTGTCTTCTCTTCAAAGGTTCACCATCAGTAGATGATTTCTCCTTTAGTTTTGTCACCTTTTGTTTTTGTTTTTGTTGTTTCTTTAATTATGAATCATTTTGATCATCATTGGATTGAGATTCTGATTCATCCTTCTCAAGTTGTTTCTTCTTTATAATATTTGTGTTGTTCTTTTTTGTTAAAATAATATTATTGAGTTGAATGGTTATTTTTGTTACAAATAGCACAATGTTTTTTGATGTAATAGTTTGAAGTCATGTGACTGTTCAAATTGCAAATGGAGCAATAGTTGTTGAAGTAACAATCTTCAGTATTGTAATTTTTCATGTCACACCATTCGTAGTACTTTTCTTCTGACTCATTATCATATTTAATCACTTTTTTCTACTTTTGTTGTCTTTGAGTCTTTAATTCCTTTTCAAACTTTGTAGCGGCTGACCCCTTTCCGTTTCCTGACATGATGTCAAAAGGTTCATGTTTATCATTTGAAGTCTGTTGCTTTGTGTTCATAACTTTTTGATTTGTTTTCTTGTTGGTTGATGCTTTTGGCTTCCGCAAATCATCTACTGACTTAGTAGATTTATTTTTCCATAGATCTACTACTAAAGAATGTTTCTTCATCCGAAGAAGTTCTCCTGATAGTTGCTTCTTTCGCTTTTCTACGGAAGATGTGTATACTTTAGTAGATGTACACTTTTCAATCTCTTTAGTTGAAGGTTTTTGCTACTGATGAAGTTCTTGAAGACCTTCATTTAGCTAAGCTATTCTCTTGCCAATAGTCTTCAACATGTTTCTTTTCTTTGGAGTATATGGCAGCTTTGTTTCTTGAAAACCCACTTGCATCCAAGCGGTTTGGAGTTAGACAAACCATTATGTTGTGGTGTTCCAGGTGGAGTAAGTTATGAGACGATCCCAGAACTTCTTAAATGATCCTGAAAAGCCTCACTGAGGTATTCACCTCCTCTATCCGAATGAAAAACTTTGATTGTTTTATTGAGTTGATTTTCTACTTCATTTTTAAAGATTTTGAACATTTCAAAAGCTTCATGTTTATGTGCCATCAAGTACACATAACCATAGCGACTATAATCGTCGGTAAAGGCAATGAAATATCTTTGACCATTTCTTGTCATTGTCTTAAAAGGTCCACATACATCCGAATGTATGAGTCCCAATAAGTCTTGTGCCCTCTCGTTAGTACCACTAAAGGGTGACTTGGTCATCTTCCCTTGTAAACAAGATTCACACTTACCAAATGAAACATTTTCATTTGTTTTCAAAAGACCATTCTTTTGAAGTATTTGAATTCTATTCTTGTTTATGTGACCAAGACGACAATGCCAAAGATATGAATCACTTAAATCCATTTTAAGTTTCTTGGTGCTTGATTGGTATAATGAGTTATTGTAGGATGAATCATCATGACCCAATTCACAGATACCATTAAAAGGCATAGCCTTAAAAATAAAACACATCATCCATACAAACATAAATACCATTGTTAACAAACTTTAATTCATAACCACGTTGTTTTAATAGGGAAACAAAATTTATGTTCCTAGTCAAACTAGGAGCATACAAAATGTTCTTGAGAACACTTCCAAACCATTTGAAAGTTCCAAAATATAGTTTCCTTGGGCTTTGATATCAACTTTTTCTTCGTTTCCCAAGTAGAGACTTGTGTCTCCCTTCTAGAAGTGCTTATTTCTTTTGAACCCCTGCAACAAATTACCAATAAGAGTTCCACATCCATTATCCAATACTCATGTGTTCGAAGAAATAACATTTAAACCAATGTGAATCATGAAAGTTATACATGAGTTTTGCCCAGCATCCCTCTTGTTTCTCAACTCTTTGAGATAGGTGGGACAATTCCTTTTCCAATGTCCTCTCTCACCACACTCAAAACGTGGATCGTTCTCCGTTACCTTAGGCTTCTTAAGCTTAGGCTTTGGAGGTTCCGCTTTAGCCATCCCTTTCCCTTTTGCCTTTGATGTGCCCTTTTCCTTTGGCAACATTTGCCTTGGGTTCGGGGGAATGGCCTTTTCTTACTGCCTCCCTTATTGATCGAGAGAACAGGTAGAACCTTTCTACCCATCCCTGCCTCGGCTGTTTTGAGCATTGCGTGAAGCTCACCAATGCTCTTGTCCCACCCGTTCATATTGTAAGTCATTATGAACGTCTCAAACCTTTTGGTTAGGCCATTAACGATTAAATCCGTGGCCAGCTCCTTCGAGATAGAACAATTAAGCCTCTCGAGGCGATCAACGTGGCTTTTCATCTTAAGAACATAAGATGATACCGATTGGGTTTCTTCCATGCGACATGCATGAAGCGCTCGAACCGTTTCGAAGCGCTCTAACCTAGCTTGTTGCAGGAACATTTCCTTCAACTGGGTAATCATGTCATATTCCCCTCGATGCTCAAAGTCCTTTTAGAGTTCATGAATCATGGTTCCCAACATGTGGCAAGAAACCTGCATGGAATCGTTATGGTTCCCAACATGAGGCAAGAAACCTGCATGGAATGGTAAGTGTATTTAAGCCAATCGTTATAGGACTCAACATCCTCGGGATTCGGTTGGTCAGGAATGGGATTGTCAAGGACATAGGCCTTTTTCTCTTGCTTGAGAACAATTCTCAAGTTTCGAAACCAGTCCATAAAGTTATTACGGTTAAGACGATCCCTTTCTAAGATGGTTCTCAGTGATAGGGTAGGGGCGATCGGGGTGGTAGCATTGTTGTTTGCGGCCATTTCTACAACATTACAAAGTTCATATTATTATTTTTGAAAAAATTACATTTTAATTATTAATACCCTTTTTATGTCTCATAGACAATTAATAATTAAAATCTAGAATCCAATGTTCCATTTAAATTATGGTTAGGTGACCTTTATCCCATTATTTAAATTAACAAGGTAGTCAACATTTGACAATTGCAACCTATTGCAACTTCTAGCTTTATGGGATCGGTTAAACATCTTATGTTTAGTCGGCATGTAAAATCCCATCAACACTATTGTACGCCATGCTTCGGTGACCCTATGCACATGGTTTCCAATTCAAGTCGTCATACTTACACACACGTGTGAGTTTACACATACAAGTGGTTAGGTGACCTTTATCCCACAAATATGTTAAGCCCACCTCAACACACAAGTTCCCTAAAATTGGTTAGGTGACATTTATCCCACAAGTAGTTCTCAAGTGATTCGAGTGTCGTGTAAAAGGATGGTGTTTAACTTGTTTCCAAAGGGATTTTAGTTTCATTGATTCTAGTTATAAAAACTCTATGTACCTTGTATTCGCATGCTTTCAAATACATGGTACCCTACGGTTCCTTTTTTAATAAAAGCTCTTTTATTTGAAATCATTAATCCTTTTAATAAATTTTATTAACATATTAATGATTAAGAATCATGAAAATTCAGCTTGTTATGATCATTTATTAAGATTGTTAAGCATATCCACATATCAAACAATCAACATAAAATGAATAATCAAACAAGCATACAAGAAACACCACATGTGCATAACCATAGCCACTATGTTGACAAAACTTGTTTGCCATCATAAGTGTTGTCATTTGGTCTTTCCTAAGGGTTGAACACAACACAAAAGATGAGATCTACAAAGACCCCCACTTGAAGTTGCATCCAAATGCTTCAAGTCCTTCTCTTTGTGTCTTCCTTTTGTGCTTTCATCTTGAGCATCTTCATTTACAAAATTTATATCCTAATACAAATTTTTCTAATAAAGAAAACACACTTAATCTATCTATTACATCACAAATGAATGAATAAATAAATTACACCCAATTACAAGCACAAATGAATAAATCTTACAACCCATACAGAATGAAAACAACCATAATAAATCATCCATCCAAAACCAAACCATCATAAGGTCAAGGCTAGGTTATGCGCCAATATGAAACAACATCCAAGAACCAAAATGAATCCCCATTTGACCCTAAATTTTCAGCCAACATAAACCAAGAATTTAGGGTGTTTTATCCAAACAAAATACAATCAACCATTTTGATATCCATTCTTTCAAGGTTTAATCATAAGCACGTAAGATATAACCTTGAAAGGTTGGGGATTCATCATAACATCACAAAACAGCCCCTATTAGGTTGTTAAAACCCCATAAAACCAAATTTACAAGCTTAAAATGCAGCAGAAACTAACCTTAATATAATGATCTATAAGCTTAAAATTAAGCCTCATTTTATGTCAACAACAAACCCAAGATTATAAGGATCATATATATGTGAAATAACTAGCAAACAAGTAAACAATAACAACCAAAAACGACCATGGAACTACCATCCAAAGCTGCCCAAAAACCGTTTGATGAACTACCTTCTAAGGCTGCCCAAAACGTTGGATGTGAAGAAGAGGATGAAGTCTTGAATGGCCAAAACACCAAGGAGAGGTGTCCTCAAGCTTGTATACCCGTAAGCCTCAAGCAAACACGTTGTTGCTAGGATTTGTTCACCAAAACCGAACCAAGGAGAGGCTGAAAATCCTATTTTCAGCTAAGAAACCTTCAAAAAAACTAGGGAGAAGGGTTGATTCTTGGTCCTTTGCATGTGAGAGAGAGAAGAGAGGTTGTGTGTGTGTTTTCAAGAAAAGCAAGGAACCAAAACAAAAGGCCAAACCCACCCTTAAAGGGGGCGGCTGAAGTTTCATAGGGTTTGGGGTTTTCCCCCCAAAAACCTTTTACATTTTGTTTTACGAATTACATTTTTAAGTTATCTAATCAACCTTTTATTTATATAACTTATACACACACAATTTTTATTATTTGATGAAATTTAACCAACTTCAATAACATCAAATAATGTCCATACACAAAATATCCTTATAAGTTGTTTCATCTCATATGCAATTTATTTAGAAAACCCATTTTCTAAATTGGTGTATTTATTCAATTGCGTGATCATATCATCAATTAAATATATTGGTGTTTGCTAAGCTTGTTATTGGGTATGACCCGACTTGGATCATTACGTACTAACCATATCAATATTCTATGTGTCTTGGGTATAAAGCTTGTTATTGGGTATGACCCGACTTGGATCATTACGTACTAACCATATCAATATTCTATGTTATTGGTTATGAAAACAGTTGTTGTGTTGTCAATGTAAATTGGTTTGTGCAAGAAGTTATAACCATAATCAAGTATCTGGTTTTGAATCCAGAGTAGTTGAGAGCAACAGGCTGATGCTGGAATATACTCAGCTTCTGCTGTTGATACAGACATGTTTGTCTGCTTCTTGCATTGCTAAGAGACTAGTCTGGGACCAAGAAATTGACAACCGCTAGAGGTGGATTTTCTGTTGAAGTTGCTGTAGGGTTTGTTAGAAGATAAAATCAAAGTTTAACCTATTAAACTTTCTGAAAAACGCAGCGGAAGTGAATCATTATAACATTGTTTATGAACTGAAAATCCAGATTTATTTTGATGTTATAAGTTTTAAACAAACCCAAGAACAAAGAATCTTTTATATGTGAATGATGCTTACTATGAAAATGCAAACAACACATTATGGATAGCTATGAAGAAGCTTCAATAATCTACCTTTCAGCAGTAAGATGTTCGAGAATGAAAGATATTGTTGTCCAAGAAATCGACCAAGGCACCAAAGGAGGTCCTCTCAAGCTTGTATACCCCAAGCTTGATTGCAAAACACCTTCTTGTTAGGATGAAACACCACCAAAACAACTCAAAAACCTCCAAATGCTCCTGCTTGTGCCGAGAGCCTTTAGAGAGAGAGTAGAGAGTTTTGTTCAATTTTGCATGTCTATCTTGAGAGAGTCAAACATTGAGTGTGGGAATTGTTTTAATTATGTGTGTTTTCAAGGAGAATAAGGAGCCAATCCCCATCAATGGGGCGGCCGAAAATCATGTTTAAAATGGGTTTTCCCTCTTAAACAAACACACAAATTATATTAAACTTAGTCACTTAATAAGTTATACAATTAACCATTTAATTGTATAAGTTATACACCCTTTTTATTATTTGATGTTATCTAACCTACTTAAATAACATTACAAATAATATTCTTGAACAAAATATCCTAATAAGTTGTTCCATCTCATATGCAACTTATTTAGAAAACCTATTTTCTAAATTTGGTGTGGTTATTTAATTGCATGATCATATCTTCAATTAATAATTGTTTGTGTTTGCAAAGCTTGTTATTGGGTATAACCCGACTTGGATAATAACGTACTAACCGTATCAATATTCTACGTGTCTTGGCATATAGAATTCTACAATCTCCCACCTGCACAAGATTCATAGAAGATTGATGCAAGCAGTAAATACTGCCTAGCAACGGTTTACTACCCTTAATACGCATGACTTAGAGTCATTCAATAACATCATCCCATTCAAGTATCCAACTTGAAATGATTTAGGTGAAATAATCATTTATCCTTTTGTTACAGATGTCATGTTAAATCAAAGGACACAGAATGATCGTTCCTTGTTGATTTAACTTAATCAGGCCTTAGACATCTTGCTCTTAACGAATAAAAGGAACGAATCCCATCTTGACTACATACGTTTCTCACAACACCTCGTGTCACTCCTGAACATTGTCTCATATACTATCCATTATTTCAGAACAGCGGATAACCAGATCAAGGTTTGACACTTGGTGAATATTAAAACCCAATATGTATCTCAGGTCTGAGGATACCAAATGATATTCACCTTTACTCAAATTTACTTATGATCAATCAATAAGATTCCATGTACTAAAATTTGAGATGCGGGTTAGTCCAATATTTATATCCCACAAATATCTATGAACCTTGGCAGCAACCCATTGCTCTATATTCATCTTTATGAATATCAACCAATCCAAGTTCATAATAATCTTACCCTCACACTTGTTCCCACAAGTCTGAACGATTACGGACGTTTAGAGTAAACAATTTACTCATGGATTAAATACGCTAAATTGGAACATCAATTGTAACATTATAACAAATCATTTTATTCAAATAATAAAGAGTTCCACATATCCAAATACAAAATTTACGGATCAAATCCAATCACTAGAATAACGAAGTCCCATGGCACAAGTATGACCTTCATGCTTTGCCTTTTCAAGGAGCTTCGTGAGAGGATGCGCAATGTTCTGATCCGTGTGAACTTTGCGAATACATATCTTTCCCTTTTCAACTTCATCTCGTATGTAGTTGAATCTCCACTCAATGTGCCTAGTCTTTTGATGAGCACGAGGTTCCTTGATTTGAGCAATCACACCCTTGTTATCACAAAAGATCTCTAGGGGTTCCTGAATGGAAGGGACAACCCCTAGATCGGCAATGAATTTCTTTAACCATGCAACTTCTTGAGCTGCCAATGAGGCAGTGACTTATTCTGATTCTATAGTTGATAGAGCCACCACATCCTGTTTGGAGCTCTTCCAAGAGACCGCTCCTCCGTTCAGAATGAAAATATATCCCGATTGTGACCGTGAATCATCACGATCTGTTTGGAAACTCGCATCCGTGTAACCTTTTACAGCAAGTTCCTAATCACCAGATCCATAGATTAGGAACATATCTTTTGTCCTCCTTAGGTACTTAAGTATGTTCTCAACAGCCATCCAATGACTGTTTCCAGGATTTTGCTGGTATCGGCTTGTCATGATTAAGGCGCATGAAACGTATGGCCGAGTGCATATCACTGCATACATGATGGATCCAATGGCTGATGCGTATGGGATTGCCTTCATTTTATCTTGCTCATCCTTTGAGCTACGACATTGAGTCGTACTGAATATCGTTCCTCTTTGAATAGGTACCGTACCTTTCTTAGATTTCTCCATCTTGAACCTTTTCAAGATTTTATCAATGTATGCACTTTGATTTAACCAATTAGCTGCCTTGATCTATCCCTATGGATCTTTATTCCCAGAATATTGGCGGCTTCACCAAGATCTTTGATGGAAAAACAACTTCCAAGCCAGGTTTTTACACCTTTCAAGGTTGGAATGTCATTTCCAAATAGTAGTATGTCATCTACATACAATACTAGGAAAGTGATGATGCTTCCACTAGCTTTCATATATACACAAGCTTCATCAGCGTTCTTGATGAATCCGAATTTGATTACTTCTTCATCAAAACGGTGATTCCAACTCCTCGATGCTTGTTTCAATCCATAGATTGATTTCTTTAACTTGCATACTTTATTAGGATGTTTTGGATTGACCAAACCTTCAGGCTGAACCATATAGACATCTTCCTCAAGATATCCATTTAGAAAAGCGGTTTTGACATCCATTTGCCAAATCTCATAATCATAATGAGCAGCTATGGCAAACAATATCCTTATAGACTTTAGCATCGCAACAGGTGAGAAGGTTTCATCATAATCAACTCCTTGAGTTTGAGTGAAACCTTTTGCTACAAGTCTAGCTTTATAAGTATCCAAGTTCCATGCATATCGGTTTTTTTCTTGAAAACCCACTTACTTCCAACTTCTTTGGAGTTAAGAGGTGGTACAACCAAGTCCCATACTTGATTGTCATGCATGGATTGCATCTCAACACTCATGGCCTCGAGCCATTTGTCACAATCCGAATTCGACACTGCATCACGATAGGTGGTTGGTTTATCGGAATCTACCACATAGCATCCATCTACGAAAAATCCATATCTTTCAGGTGGATTACTAATTCTACCAGATCTACGAATGTTTTGTGTATATTGATCAACCACTTGATCATCCTCAACATCCTCATGTTGAGTGCTAGTTTCAACCAAACGTGCATCAGGTTGTGGTTCTTGATCCTCCTCAAGATCCACTGTTCTACTGCTAGTTTCTTCCATAAGGAACTTTGCTTCTAAGAACTCACCCTTTCTGGCAACAAACACCTTTTGTTCCAGTGGATCATAGAAATAATATCCCATAGAATCTCTAGGATATCCAACAAAGATACACTTGGTGGATCGGACTTCCAATTTGTTTGGGGTGGGAGTCTTAACATAAGCCTCACAACCCCAGACCCTTAAGTATGATAGGGATGGAACTCTTCCATGCCATTTCTCAAAGGGTGTCCTTTCCACCTCTTTGGTTGGGGCCATATTTAGAATACGAGTCGCGGAGAGCAAAGCGAAACCCTAAAATGATAGCGGTAATGTGCTTCTAGCCATCATAGATCGGACCATATCCAATAAGGTTCGATTCCTCCTCTCAGACACACCATTATGTTGTGGTGTTCGAGGTGGAGTGAGTTGTGAGACAATCCCACAACTCCTAAGATGATCTTGAAAGGCATCACTTAGGTATTCACCTCCTCTATCAGTGCGGAGAACTTTAATTGACTTGTTGAGTTGATTTTCTACTTCATTCTTGAAGATTTTGAACGTTTCAAAAGCTTCATCTTTGTGCCTTAATAAGTACACATACCCATAGCGACTATAATCGTCGGTAAAGGTAATGAAGTATCTTTCACCATTCCTAGTCATTGGCTTAAAAGGACAACATACATCCGAATGTATGATTCCTAATAAATCATTTGCCCTTTCGTTAGTTCCACTAAAGGGTGCCTTAGTCATTTTTCCTTGTAAACAAGATTCAAATACATCAAATGAATCACATTCATTTGTTTTTAAAAGACCATTCTTTTGAAGTGTTTTTATATGTTTCTTGTTTATATGACCAAGACGACAATGCCAAAGATAGGTATCACTCAATTCCAACTTGAGTTTCTTGGTGCTAGTTTGGTACAATGAACTATTTAAAGTATTTTCATGAACCAATTCATAAATACCATTAATGGGAATACCTTTAAAGTAGAACATATCATTTAAAGAAACATGAATATCTTTTTCAACAAATGATAACACATATCCAAATTGTTTTAATAGGGCTACAGAAATAATATTCCTAGTCAAACTAGGAGCATACAAAACATTGTTCAAAATTACTTCCAAACCATTTGGAAGTTTTGTTGGACCAAAAGAACCAATGAGCCAGATCAGAAAAACCTTTAAGTCCCACAGACGTCACAACAACTACTGAAGACCACAACAGCTGAAGACAACAACTAATTACAAAGTCTGAACACAAGTGCTGAAGACAAAGTCTGAAGACACAAGTGCTGAAGACAAAGTCTGAAGACGCAAGTGCTGAAGACAAAGTCTGAAGACACAAGTGCTGAAGACAAAGTCTGAAGACACAAGTGCTGAAGACAAAGTCTGAAGACACAAGTGCTGAAGACAAAGTCTGAAGACACAAGTGCTGAAGACAAAGTCTGAAGACACAAGTGCTGAAGACCAAAGTATCAGACGTTGTCATAACAGCTGAAGAGGTCTTCTTCAGTAGTTATGATGGTTTACCTTTCAGTAGTTTTTTTTGTTTCAGTATTTGTAAAACAACTGAAGAGTATGTTTTTCAGTTGTTATAGTTTCAGTAGTTTCTTTTCAATAGTTGTAATAATAGTTAACACTTAGCATTTTTGTAAGAAGATGTCAGCTGTTTGACATCTTCAGTAGTTGTGTTAACAACAGTAGTTTGTGATAAATTCTGTTAGATGTCACTATCAAGTGACATCAGCAGACGTCACATCTCTTATATAAGAGGTGTCGACCTAATTGGAATTGTGACATTCCGTTACCACAAAAGCGAATATTGAATGAAATATATCTGCAGAATTCTCCCTATCTATAACCGTTTTTGTTCTTACATTGAATATCTCTTTGTTCTTGTGAATTGGCTAATTCATTGTTAGAATTCCGCTGCTATACTCTCTAATCAATCAAACGTAGAGCACTGATCCTAACAAGTGGTATCAGAGCAGGTTAATCATTGATTGATCTAACAATTGATCATTGAAACTACTAATTGATATCTATGTTTGATTGAATTAGCATTTGCAAGAATGGTTATAGATTATTGAATTTCTGATGCTTTTGTTCATTTATTTTGAGATCTCTCTTGGTTCAATTGGTTGTTGTGTTTTTGTTCTAAATCTGTTATAGCTTAATTGAATTTGATTGAATCTGAGATGACTACTCCTTCTAATGATCCTCACAATACCGGTTCCTCAACCAAGCCCCCGATGCTGGTTAGGACCGAGTATAACATATGGCAGCGAAGAATGCTTCATCACCTGTCTGTTAATAGTTCAGGTTGTGGACATCTGTGGTACATTGTTGGACCAAAAGAACCAATGAGCCAAGATCAGAAAACCTCTAAGTCCCACACGGTATCACAACAACTGCTGAAAGCCTCATCAGTAGTTTGACAAGTGCTGAAGACTTCAACAGCTGAAGATCAAGTGCTGAAGACCTTAACAGCTGAAGAGAACCAAGTGCTGAAGTACAACAGCTGAAGAACACAAGTGCTGAAGCTGAAAGACCAAAGTACTGAAGTACAACAGCTGAAGAGTTCACAAGTGCTGAAGATCAACAACTGATGTACAAAGTCTGAAGACAAAGACTGAAGACATCAGCTGATGATATCTACTGAAGTCATCAGCTGATGAAACACCTGAAGGTCAAAGTCTGAAGATCAAGTACTGAAGCCTCAGTAGTTTGTCACAACTGCTGAAGAGTACTTCTTCAGTAGTTGTGATATCAGTAGTTTTATATTTTTTCGTGTTTATGTTTCAGTAGTTTTGTAAAACGACTGAAGAGTTTTCTTCAGTCGTTGTAGTTTCAGTAGTTTTATATTTTGTACTTAACATGCTGATATGTTCTCAGTAGTTGTGAACATTTCAGTAGTTTGTTAAGAATTAGTTATTTTTGTATTGGATCTGCCAGTTGTCACTTTCCGTGATAACAGCAGTGATTGTTGCACTCTATATAAGGAGTGACAACTTATTGTAAACGTGATGAAATGAGTAATTGAATGGAATGAATGATTGATTTGATTAGAAATATTCTACATCTATAAACATTCCTAGAAATCAGAAATACATATTCTCTCCCTATAACCGTATGCGTCTTAATGCTTACAAATATCGATTGCTTGCTACAATTTGTCTAATTCGTGTTTGTATTCCGCTGCTATATTCTGATACATCAAACTTGTGATCACTGATCCTGTCAAATGGTATCAGAGCAGGTTAATCATTGATCGATCTAATAATTGATCATTGAAACTGCTATTCAAGATCCAAGTTTGATTGAATAGCTTTTTTTTTTGCAAGAAACGGTTATAGAGATTGAATTTTCTGTATTTCTCATTCATCCTGAGATCTTTTTCTTGGTTCTCATTGAGTTTGTTGTGGTTGTCTAAAAATTTTTAAAACTTGAACTAAACTGTTTTTGAACTGAAAATGACCACTCCCTCCAATGATCCTCACAATACTGGTTCCTCAACCAAGCCTCCTATGCTGGTTAGGAATGAGTATAACATATGGCAAAGACGTATGCTCCATCACCTGTCTGTTAACAGCGCAGGGTGTTGGACATCAGTGGTACATGGTCCACACAAGCCTATGGTGAATAACCGGAAACCAATCAAATGGTTCCGAAGAGGAGGGAGCAATACTCAGATGAGGATAAGAAGTTGCTTGAGATTGATGCAAAAGCCCATGGAATTCTGGCCATGGCTTGCCCAATGAAATCTATTCTGGGCTAATGCATCATGAAACTGCCCATGACCTCTGGATTGCTTTGAAAGAACAATTTGGAGGAACAGATGAGGTCTTGGCAAATAATAGAGAAATTCTTGCCCAACAATATGAGACATTCTCTCATAGAAAGGGTGAGACACTGACTCAACAATATGAGCGGTTTTCTTGTTTGATCTCTGAACTAAAAATGGTCAAACTTGAATACACCAATATTCAGATGAATAACAGATCTCAGATCACTGCCTGAGAGATGGGACACATATACTATTGTCCTACGCTCCAGTGCAAGTTTGGACAAACTATCTCTCACCCAACTCCATGGGAAATTGCTCACTTTTGAGAGAGAGATAGAACAGAAGAGAAAGCTGTCTTCATCTGGAAAGCTCACTGAAGACTTTATACAAGGCAACACTGCCTTGGTGGGTCATGAGTCAGAATATGCTTCATCTGAATGCCAGTATGATGAGCATATTAATTTCTCTTCGAGCACTTCTGATTCTGCATTTGTAAGTGTTGATGGTCAGTTTACTGGGTGTAATAATGACAATCTATGTTTCATTATGGATGATCTCAAGGGGATTGCTGATGATGACTTAGAAGAGATGGATATTTTGAGCCAAATGGCCTTGATAAATATCAGATCTCAGAAGTTCTACAAAAGAACTGGAAGAAAATTCCCAGGACTCTCTGGCAAAACCAAAGTTGGTTTTGACAAGAGCAAGTTGAGGTGTCACAAATGCCAACGGCTTGGACACTTTGCAAGAGAGTGTAGATCAACTGGATCAAACTCTACTGCACCCTTTGTGACTTTTCCTGGCAATAGTCAACAAACAGAGGGCAACATCCTGTCACATCTAGTCATCATCCTCACACAACAATCTCCGGCATATTTTGTTCCTCAGGGTCAAATGCCATATCAGTACCCTTGTTATTACATGCCACAGTCAAATCAAGTTCAAGTTCCTATGACACCACAACCTCATGCATTACCAGAACCTCAGCCTTCCCTATCTCATCAACAACCTTCATCTCAACAACACAGCTTCTTCACCCCAGGAGTTGTTGACTGGAGCAGTTTACCAGATGACTTGTCTGGTCATGATCAACTGTTCTCAGGTGCTGGTCAACATGGTGGTGACAGTCCCTTTGGGAATCTAGCTCTTATGGCTTTGGAGTCTGCTGATACTTCATCTTCCAATGCCTCTACACCTCAGGTATCACAGGTATCCTCTGAGGCAAAAGCCAAATTATGTTCTGAACCATGCATAGCAGCATTTGCTTCCATTAGAGAAGCAAATGTAGCTTTAATTAATAAGAACATTGAGCTAGAACAAATAATTTCCAAAAACAAAGCTGAGTTTGAGTTTGTGCTCAAAGATAAAAATGATGAGGTTTATAAACTGAATTGCCAAATAATTGATGATAAGGCTAGAGAAGATGTACTTCTAGAGAAGTACAAAGATCTCAAAGAAACCCTTGCAGTTACCCAGGTCGAGTGTGATAGATGGGTACAATCATGCAAAGGTTTTGAAATGCTTCTTAGTAAGCAATCTGCTTCAAATGTGAAGTTTGGAATTGGTTACAATCACACTGCTCCACCTACAGATTTTACCCCAAGAGCAGAGGTAGAATCTGATGGTGAGAGTGATAACCAATCCATCAAATCATGTGATCTACCTTCTGATACAGCACAATCAGAAGTAGCAGTCAGCATCAAGTCCTCCTTGAACCTATCAGCTGATGTTGATGGTCCAAATGCTGACATTCACATGATCAATAAGTTGATCAACTCAGGAGTTAATCCTGAAGGTCCTGAAAGGACTGGAGAGCAGGATTTAACACCTGAAGTTCAAACTTCAACTGCTGTCAGTACTGAAGAGAAGAAAACTGGCAGTAGAAAGAGTTTGAAGACTACTAAAGAGGCTGTCAAGAAAGCAACCAATGCTTCAAAGCATTGAAGAACAAGTCTTCTGTTGCTTCACCATTTAGTTGATGATCAACCTAAGATGAAGAAGAAACCATGTGAAGTATGTGGTTTGTTCAATCATCTTACAGATGATTGTTGGTACAAAAGAGGTTCCAAACTCAAACAAAAAGAAGAAATTAATGAGAAAATGGTAAAAATGAAAACTGAGTTTGAGACCACATTTGTATCAGCAACATCAAATCCTGTAACCCTTAAGTCCTTAAAGCAATCCAAAAAGGAAGGAGTTAAACAGGTGACAGCTGAGGGTGCTCAAAAGAAGAAGGTGCAACATAGGACCTTATCTAACTCCACTAGCAATGTGTCTGATGAGCTGAAAGCTTTATCACAAAATCAGACACAGCTGGTGATGATGGTACAACATCTGTTGGGTAGAGTTAACCAACTAGATTCTCCTATGTTGAAACCACAGAAAAGGAGGTCTAAGCCAAAGGACTCCTCTTCTACACCATCTTCTTCTTCTCAGGCTGTTGTTACAAATAAACATGTTAGTTTACCATCTATTGATGAGACCAGGCCCAAAACCAAAAAGGTTTGGGTCTCTAAAACTAACTGATTGTTTATTATTGCAGGGTTCTTCAACATGCCAAAGTAGCATCTGGTATGTAGACAGTGGGGGATCTATGCACATGACTGGGAACATCTCTCTTCTTCATGACTACTCTCAAGGAAAGAAGGGATTTGTCTCTTTTGGCAATGATGCTAGGGGTTACATCATCGGTAAGGGCTTTGTCTCCAATGGAGAAATCAAATTTGATGATGTTAATCATGTGGAAAATCTCAAGTACAACCTCTTGAGTGTCAGTCAATGTGTGATAAAGGCCATGTTGCCTTTTCACAAGTCAAAACTGTAGGATTCTGTCATCCAAAGTTTTGCACTTGATTGACAAGGTGTTGGATGATCACACTCTCCTGAAAGCCAACAGGACAGGAAGAGTGTATGCCTTAGATCTCTCTAAGAAGATAGATCTCAAAGGCAATCCTTGCCTATTTTCCAAAGCCTCTTCTCAAGAATCTAAACTGTGGCACAGGAGGCTTGGTCATGTTAATCTCAAAAACATGAATCAGCTTAGCCACAATAGTTTAGTCAGAGGCTTACCAATAAAGGAGTTCCACTGTGATGAAACATGCACTGCTTGTTTAAAAGGAAAACAGCACAAGGTCTCATTTCCTCCTATTGAAGTGTCAAGTCCACTGCCTGCTTGCAATTACTGCATATGGATCTATTTGGTCCTGTGAGAGTAATGAGCATGGCAAAGAAGAAATACTGTCTGGTAATTGTGGATGATTACTCCAGATTTGTATGGACTTTCTTTCTACATTCAAAGGATGAGGCTGCTCAGAAGATTATCCACTTTGTGCTGTACATTGAGAAGCAGTATTCCCTTCCAGTCAAGTGTATTAGGAGTGATAATGGAACTGAGTTCAGAAATCATACACTTGATGACTTCTATCTTTCAAAGGGAATCAAAAGGCAGTTCAGCATTCCAAGGACTCCAGAACAAAATGGAGTAGTGGAGAGAAAGAACAGGACCCTCATTGAAGCTGCAAGGTCCATGCTGGCTGACTCAGGTTTGCCATTGACCTTTTGGGCCGAAGCTGTCAACACAGCTTGTTATGTGCAAAATAGAGTTTTAGTAAATCAGAGGTTGATGAAGACTCCATATGAAGTTCTCCATCATTTGGCTCCTCTGATTTCATTTTTCAAAGCATTTGGGTGTCCCTGTTTTATTCTCAACACCAAGGATCAACTCCACAAATTTGATCCTAAGGTGGATGCAGGATACTTTGTTGGTTATTCTACTTGCAAGGCATACAGAGTCTTCAACTGCAGAACAAGATGGTTGAAGAAACTCTACATGTTAAGTTTAATGAATCTCCAAAGGACAAGATTCCACAAAGTCCTGTGGAGTTATTTGATTTGGACATACTGCAATATGTTCCTTATCAAACTCCTGCTGTTGCTCCTGTCAACAGTTCACCACCTGGTGGTACTGCTGATGATGATGATGATTGCAGTACTCACCTCTTCAGGTTTAGTGATCAGCTGCCTGACTCAACTAGACCTGATGTTCCTGTAGCGCCAGTAGCACCATCCACAACAAATGCTGATGAGATTTCTTCGAATTCAACTTCCTTTGAATTACCATCCACTGATTGGTTTCAAGGAAATGATTCACCATCACCATCTGTTGCTGCTGAACCGGCTACAAACACTTGCACAGATCTCATTGTGTATCAAGATCTGAAGAATCACCCCATGTCTCAAATCATTGGTGATATCACTGCTGGAGTATCAACAAGAAGTCAATTGTCAAATTTCTGCTTCTATGCTCTCTTCATCAGTCAGCAAGAGCCAAAGAATTATCACATTGCTTTAAAGGACAATGGATGGGTTGATGCCATGCAGCTTGAGCTTCTTCAGTTCAAGAAACAGCAAGTGTGGGAACTGGTTCCTCTACCTCCAGGTAAGTGTGCAATAGGCACTAAATGGGTGTTTAGGAACAAAACTGATGAAAATGGGCTTATTGTTAAGAACAAGGCCAGACTGGTTGTTCAGGGGTTTGCACAAGAAGAAGGTATTGATTATGATGAAACCTTGCCCCTGTAGCCAGACTGGAAGCAATTCGATTGTTTTTAGCTTATGCTGCTTATCAAAACCTTAAAGTCTTTCAAATGGATGTCAAAAGTGCATTTTTGTATGGAAAAAGTTAAAGAAGAGGTTTATGTATGTCAACCTCCAGGCTTTGAGGACAATAAACATCCTAATTGGGTGTATAAGCTTGATAAAGCTCTTTATGGGTTAAAACAAGCTCCCAGAGCCTGGTATGAGACATTATCAAACTTTCTTCTGGAAAACAATTTCACTAGAGGCTCCATAGACAAGACTTTATTCATTAAGAAAGCTGGGCAGCATAATCTACTTGTTCAAATTTATGTAGATGATATCATTTTTGCATCCTCTGATCCAAAGTTGTGTGATGCCTTTACAAAGTTGATGCAACAGAAGTTTGAAATGAGTGCCATGGGAGAATTACAGTTCTTTCTGGGGTTGCAAATCAAACAAAAGGCTGATGGAATTTTTATTCATCAATCCAAATATACAAAAGATCTTTTGCAAAAGTTTGATTTACAAAACTGTAAGCCCTGTTTACTCCCATGAGCAGCACCACACAACTGGACTCAGATCAGAAAGGTAAAGTGGTTGATGAACACTTTACAGATGTATGATTGGGTCCTTGATGTATTTAACAGCTTCTAGACCAGATATTATGTTTGCTACATGTGTTTGTGCTAGATTTCAGGCTGCACCTAAAGAGTCTCATCTGATTGCAGTCAAGAGGATCTTTAGATATCTGCAAGGCACTCCATCTCTAGGTTTATGGTATTCTACCGGACATTCTGGTAAATTAGTTGCTTTTTCTGACAGTGACTATGCAGGGTGTAAGTTGACCAGGAAATCAACTTCTGGTGGATGTCAATTCCTAGGCAACTGCTTGATTTCTTGGCAGAGCAAGAAACAGACCTCAGTTGCTACATCCACTGCGGAAGCAGAGTACATTGCTGCTGCAAGCTGTACATCTCAGGTACTCTGGCTTCAAAACCAACTTTGGATTATGGCATTACAGAGACTAAGACTCCATTGTTAATGGATAGTGCTTCAGCTCTTTGCATTGTCAAAAATCCAGTCCAGCACTCTAGGACAAACATATAGAGATCAGACATCATTTTATAAGAGATTGTTTTGAAAAAGGTCTGATTGATCCTAAGTTTGTGCCTAGTGCTGATGAGCTTGCAGACATTTTTACTAAGCCTTGGATAGTTCAACTTTCCAAAACCTGGTGTTAAGGCTTGGTATGCTGCAGCTAGAATAGGTGACAACTACTGATGATCTCAGTAATTCATACTGATGATCATGAGTGCCTGTCACATATAAGTACTGATGAGCTCTTTTAACCTCAGTAGTTTTTATAACTACTGAAGGCTAAATGTCTCACAAGTACTGAAGTACTTCATCTGCTCTAAACTACTGATGTAGTTACAACTACTGATGCAGTCATAACTACTGCAATCAGTAAAAACAGATAAGTACTGATGTCCTATGAAACAACTGAAATCAGCCATAAGACTGATGAATGTGTTGAGGACAGTTTGAAACAGCTGAAAGCTAAGAATTGACGAAAACAGCTGAAGAGAACTTTCTCTTCAGTCGTTTGTACAACTGCTGTTTCATTTTAAACAACTGAAGCAAAACCACGTCTTCAGTTTTATAACTACTGATGACAATACCAAGTCTTCAGTTGTTTACAACAGCTGATGACAAAACCACTGTCTTCAGTAGTTTCATAACTACTGATGACAAACACCATGTCCTCAGTTGTTTCAATCATCTGAAGTCAAAACCACGGTCTTCAGTAGTTTTCTAAACTACTGATGCCTAACACCACGACTTCAGCTTTTTCAACGTCTGAAAGGATAATACCATGTCAACGGTCGTTTAAAACTACTGATGACTAACACACATCCTTCAGTCGTTTCCTCACCCGTACCCTATAAATACCCCTAACCTGAGCTCTCCATGCTTCATCTTCTTCAAACCTAACGTTCCTCTCCAAAACTCCTTCTCCATGGCGTCTATGCAAATTAAACCGCGACACAACTGTGTTGCCTACCTCACAAAATCGCCATCTGGACTAAGTTCGATACTGCTATCGATCTTATGGTTCAGTCCAATACAACAAGGCATTCCTTCTGAACCCCGTCTTACATGCCGAATCCTTGAACCAATTTTGGATGAACGTTACTGTTACACTGAGGAGAGCAACACACGATCCCTCCGGTCAGTCGTCAACAACAAAGAAGTAGTCATTACTCCTGCAACAATCCGTAAAATTCTTCAACTGAGTGATGCTACCTCTCCTGCTGGATATCCGAAGGGCACCATAGATCTATCATTTGCTCAGCATGGATATCAAGGTGATCTCAGTGCCACCACCATCATGAAGAAACACTTTAATGACGCTGAGCGCCTGATTTTTCACATGGTCAATGTATGTTTGGCCCCTAAGACATCGTCTTGGGATCAAATGTCCACCAAATGGCAGCAGGTAATGTATTCTATCCTGAGCAACAACACTAAACTTTTCAGAATTAATATTTTCAGAGCTCAAAGATATGGCTCAAAAACTAACTGCCAACCGTTGGATACTCTATCCACGGTTCATAATGGCCATTATTATAGACCAGCTTAATGCTGAGGGACTTGTTGGCTTGGGAGTCCCTGCTACGGCTGTTCTGCCAGAAGTATACTCCCGGCACAACTCTGACCGGACACTCAAACTGGCTGCCAAGCTGCGCAAACCCACGCAGCTGGAACCCACAGCCACCACCTCCAAATCCAATGTCCCCACCAAACCCACCAAAAAGAAACCCAAAATAGCTACTCAGGAATTGAGTCCCCTGAGGATGCTCCTGCACCACAAACGCAGGATATATCCACTAGTCCAAACCCCCTAGTGGATACAATGACTCTTCAGCCACAGCCGCTCAGGCTTCCTCTCAACAGGAGCCTGCAGCAACCCAAGGGGCACCTACTTATCTGGGATCTTACTCACTTGAGGAGATTGCCATTGAAGAGCACCACCAACCCCAGGTGCACACTGCTTCTAACCCCTTACCCAAAACAACCGCCCTCACAGCCCAACTTTAATAGTTGCACAAGTGCTGACTCAATTGCACTCCTCACCCCCTCCCCAGAAACCACTTACTACTGGGAATACCTCTACAATTGAGGGGGAGGAACACAGTGCACCTGAGAACCCACAGCACAGGGGTTTCCCATTCTATCTCCTGGTGTAGACAAGGAGCTTAGAATATCTAGTGAGGCTGCCACCTCCTCTGACTCAGCACATGACCAGAGTGAGGCTGGTAACATTGCTAAGACCTCCTAGAGGCAACAGCTGATGATGGACATTGTCCTGAGGCTGGAAGTCCCCAGTACCAAGCACAAGGGGCACATGCACCAACTGGTCTACACCCAGTGCATGTAAATCCTGCTCTAAGCAGGAGGTCAGGTGATTCAGTATCAACTAATGATGACCTGAGCTTTTCTATGATGTAGTTGCTCAAACACCATTCTAGAGGATGAGGTTAGCAGACTCAAAGAGCTGCTGGCCAAGATGTCTCAGGATGCAAGTCCATCTGCCACCATACACCACAGATGGCACCTTCCTTGAAGGTTTCCCAAACACGAGCCACCCCAAAATCAACCACCTGCCTCTGCTTCAGGCCCTACTTCTCAGGAACAGAACCCTCCTGAGCAAATAGGTGCTGTACTCCAAAATTCCCTCCCTCTCATCACACCCTAATCACTGATATAGTGATCAAAGCCATTGATGAGAGGCTTTCCTCAACTTTACAGCCATTGATTGATGCTGCTGTCCAAAAGACTCTTTCTGCGGCTCCAACCCCTTCCTCCAATGCATCCAAAAAGGGGGAGAGTACTGCAGTGAAAGAAAAGAAGAGGAAAAGATCCGAGGAAAAGAAGGAAGCGAAGCAAGCCCAAAGGAGGAGAAAGAACAGCAACCAATGCTCACCTATAAGAGAAAGAAAGGTGCTGATGAGCACATTGCTGAAGATAAAGCCTTGGAGCTACTGATAAAAGAGGCTGATGCCAGATCAATGGACAACATCATTGATCAGCTGTTTAGGCAAGGCCATGACACCAATAAACTTGACTCTGAGATTCGATACTAGAGATTGAAGAAATCCAGAATAGGGGCAAGTTATGAGTGTTAGAAGAGAAAGGCTTGAAATCATGATCAGATTTATTGCAAAATATCTTGGAAGGTCAATGATCGAAATCAAAGCTTGGTCCAGGGACAGTATCTTGGCAATCACCACCAAGATCTGTTCATCTGAAGTATATACTAAGGGCTTGTTATTGAAGCTTTGAATGAAGCGGGTGCTGGGAGCAGGACTGAGCTAGCCAAGCAATCAAAAGCCACACTCACACCTCAAGGATGCTAGAACAGCCTGTCAACATTCCCACACAAAACCACCCAAAAAAACCCACCAAACCAACTCCCTTACCCTCAAAACCCATAGCCGATGATATACCCTTGAAGAAGAAGAGAAGGATATTGAGGCTAGAAGATGATGACGAAGATGATGAAGACAGGCTGCCGCTCTCAGCTGTGATTCAGTTGCCTAAGGCCACAAGTCACTCCTCAGCAATTACTCCTGAAGTCCAGAGACAAATGGTTAAGTGAAGCTAGAAGAAGAAGAGCTTCATAAACTGCATGATGAGGAATTGCTGAAGAGAGTTGACAAAGCTTATGCAGCCACATCTTCTATCATCAATATGAAGGAGCAAGCCCTCAGACTTTACACTCTCAGGCATACCTTTCAATATCAAAAGGAAAGAGTGAGGATTTGGCCTGATCCCAGGGTCTCTCACAGAATTCATAAGAACAATATACCTCAGAGATACATTGGCCAGGTGAAAAGATCGTAGATGAAGTGATCTCTCTGGTTTGTAGTTTCACCCTGGGAAATCCTAGAAGACTTCAAGAAGGCCTACAAAGCTAATCTAACCCCTCAGAAGATGCTGGAAAACAAAATAGTGAAAAAGGGGTAGTTTACAAGAGGCTTGAGGAAGTCAGGAAAAATGAGCTCCAGTTGTTCCTAGAGGGTAATCACCGATGATTTTGCTTACAGAATAATAACAACTGTGGAGCTAAAGAATGGGAAACAGGCCAAATACCTGTTGAGTATTATGGGCCTGAATCATTGTTTGAAGGAGGTACTGAAGTGCTAACTATGGAGGAAAAATCACCTCCTTGAGGCCTACACAAGAGAGTCGTACAGACTCATTATGGGGAAGTAAATCTCATGAATGGGATAACAACTCTGTGTCCAGTTCCCCAAAACAGAGTTCCCATTCATACTCTGCCAAACAAATATTTGAGATTTCTTCCCAGGCCGGAGCTTACATGGGTCATCTTCTCCACTGATCAAGAAGGAAAAAGACCAACATTTTGCCATCAATAAGTGGGAGTATAAATAAGTTAGAGGTTTTGGCTGCATTGGTTCAGGGGGAGTTTGTTGGACCAAAAGAACCAATGAGCCAAGATCAGAAAACCTCTAAGTCCCACACGGTATCACAACAACTGCTGAAAGCCTCATCAGTAGTTTGACAAGTGCTGAAGACTTCAACAGCTGAAGATCAAGTGCTGAAGACCTTAACAGCTGAAGAACCAAAGTGCTGAAGTACAACAGCTGAAGAACACAAGTGCTGAAGCTGAAAGACCAAAGTACTGAAGTACAACAGCTGAAGAGTTCACAAGTGCTGAAGATCAACAACTGATGTACAAAGTCTGAAGACAAAGACTGAAGACATCAGCTGATGATATCTACTGAAGTCATCAGCTGATGAAACACCTGAAGGTCAAAGTCTGAAGATCAAGTACTGAAGCCTCAGTAGTTTGTCACAACTGCTGAAGAGTACTTCTTCAGTAGTTGTGATATCAGTAGTTTTATATTTCTAGTTTCAGTAGTTTTATGTTTCAGTAGTTTTGTAAAACGACTGAAGAGTTGTTCTTCAGTCGTTGTAGTTTCAGTAGTTTTATTTTTTGTACTTAACATGCTGATATGTTCTCAGTAGTTGTGAACATTTCAGTAGTTTGTTAAGAATTAGTTATTTTTGTATTAGATCTGCCAGTTGTCACTTTCCGTGATAACAGCAGTGATTGTTGCACTCTATAAAGGAGTGACACCTTATTGTAACAGTGATGAAATGAGTAATTGAATGGAATGAATGATTGATTTGATTAGAAATATTCTACATCTATAAACATTCCTAGAAATCAGAAATACATATTCTCTCCCTATAACCGTATGCGGTCTTAATGCTTACAATATCGATTGCTTGCTACAATTTGTCTAATTCGTGTTGTATTCCGCTGCTTTATATTCTGATACATCAAACTTGTGATCACTGATCCTGTCATACATGGACACATAAGCCTATGGTGAACAATCCAGAAACAATCAAATGGTTTCGAAGAAGAAGGAACCATACTCTGATGAAGATCGGAAACTGTTTGAGATTGATCTAAAGCCCATGGAATTCTGGCCATGGCATGCCTAATGAAATCTATTCAGGGCTTATGCATCATGAAACTGCCTCTCGGAATGCCCTGAAGGAACAATTCGGTGGCACAAATGAGGTCTTAGCAAACAACAAGAAATCTTGCCCAACAATATGAGACATCTCTCATAGAAAGGGTGAGACACTGACTCAACAGTTTGAGCGTTTTTCCTGCTTGATCTCTGAGCTGAAAATGGTGAAACAGGAAAAATACACCAACCCATGATAACAGGTTCCTCAAATCATGCCGAGAGATGGGACAATACACTATGTCCTACGCTCCAGTGCAAATCTGGATAGCCTATCTCTACCCAACTCATGGGAAACTGCTTACATTCGAAAGAGAGATAGAGCAGAAAAGGAAAATCCCATCAGGAAAGCTCACTGATGACTTTTACCAGGGAAACTGCCTTCGTTGGCATGAGTCAAAATATGCTGCATCTGAAAGCAATTATGATAAGCATATTGATTTCTCTTCAAATAGTTCTGATCATGCATTTGTTGGTATTGAGAGTCATTCTGGCAGTAATAGTGACAATCTATGCTTCGTCATGGATGATTTGAAAGGAATAACTGATGATGATCTGAAGAGATGGATATTCTGAGCCAAATGGATTGATTAATATCAGATCTCAGAAGTTCTACAAGAGAACTGGCAGGAAATTTCCTGGACTCTCTGGCAAAACCAAAGTTGGTTTTGAGAGTAAGTTGAGGTGTCACAAATGCCAAAGGCTGGGACACTTTGCAAGAGAGTGTAGATCAACTGGATCTAACTCTTCTGCACCCTTTGTGACTTTTCCTAGTACTAGTCCACAAAACAGAGGGCAACATCCTGCTGGTTCTGGTCATCATTCACATCCTAGATCTCCTGCATACTTTGTCCCCCAGGGTCAATGTCATATCCTTATCCCTGCTATTATATTGCCTCAACAAATTCTGTTTAAGCTCCATTGCACAACACCACAAGCATTGCCTGAACCACACCTTCCCAATCTCATCAACAACTCACCCTCAACAACACAGCTTCTTCACCCCAGAGTTGTTGACTGGAGCAGTTTACCAGATGATTTGTCTGGTCATGAACAACTGTTCACTGGTGCTGGTCACATGTGGTGACAGTCCCTTTGGAAATCTAGCTCTTATGGCTTTCGATTCTGCTGATACTTCATCCACTAATGCCTCTACACCAAAGGTATCACAGGTATCCTCTGAGGCAAAAGCCAAATTATGTTCTGAAACATGCATAGCAGCATTTGCATCTATTAGAGAAGCAAATGTAGCTTGATTAACAAGAACATTGAGCTAGAACAAACAATTTCCAAAAGAAAAGCTGAATTTGAGTCTGTGCTTAATGAAAAGAATGATGAGATTTACAAACTTAAATGCCAAATCACAGATTATAAGGCTAGGGAAGTGGTACTTCTAGAAGTACAAAGATCTCAAAGAACCCTTGAAGTCACCCAAGTAGAGTGTGATCGATGGGTATAATCATGCAAAGGTTTTGAAATGCTTCTTAGTAAGCAATCTTTTCCAGTGTGAAGTTTGGCATTGGTTACAATCACACTGCTCCACCTACAGATTTTACTCCCAGAGCAGAGGTAGAATCTGATGGTGAGAGCAATAACCAATCCATTTCATCATGTGATCTACTTTCTGATACAGCACCATCAGAAGTAGAAGTCAGCATAAGCCCTCTCAGAACCTATCAGCTGATGTTGATGGTTCCACTGCTGACACTCACATGATCAAAGAGTTGATCAACTCAGGAGTTAATTCTGAAAGTCCTGAAAGGACTGGAGAGCAAGATTTAACACCTGAAGTTCAAACTCCAACTACTGTCAGTACTGAAAAGAAGAAAACTGTCAGTAGAAAGTTTGAAGACTACTAAAGAGGAGGTCAAGAAAGCAAAAAATGCTTTTAAAGCACTGAAGAGCAAGTCTTCAGTAGTTTCATCCTCTTTAGTTGATGATCAACATAAGATGAAGAAGAAACCATGTGAAGTATGTGGTTTGTTCAATCATCTTACAGATGATTGTTGGTACAAAAGAGGATCCAAACAAACATAAAGAGGAAATTAAAGAGAAAATGGTTAAAATGAAAACTGAGTTTGAGACCACATTTGTATCAGCAACATCAAATCCTGTAACCCTTAAGTCCATAAAGAAATCCAAAAAGGAAGGGGTTAAACAGGTAACAGCTGAGATTGCTCAAAAGAAGAAGGTGCAACATAGGAACTTCAAACTCTAATGCCAATGTGTCTGATGAGCTGAAAGCTTTATCACAAAATCAGACACAGCTGGTTATGATGGTTCAACATCTATTGGGAAGAGTTAACCAATTAGATGTTCCTATGTTGAAACCACAGAAAAGGAGGTCCAAACCAAAGGATTCCTCTTCTTCACCATCTTCTTCTTCTCAGGTTGTTGTTTCCATCAAACCTGTTAGTTTACCATCTGTTGATGAGAACAGGCCCAAAACAAAAAGGTTTAGGTCTCCAAAACTACCTGATTGTTTATAATTGTAGGGTTCTTCAACATGCCAAAGTAGCATCTAGTATGTAGACAGTGGGGGATCTATGCACATGACTGGGAACAGCTCTCTTCTTCATGACTACTCTCAAGGAAAGAAGGGGTTTGTTTCTTTTGGCAATGATGCTAGGGGTTACATCATTGGAAACGGCTTTGTCTCCAATGGAGAAATAAAGTTTGATGATGTTAATCATGTGGAAAATCTCAAGTACAATCTCTTAAGTGTCAGTCAAATGTGTGATAAAGGCCATGTTGCTCTTTTCACCAGTCAGAACTGTAGGATTCTGTCATCCAAAGTTCTGCATTTGATTGATAAGGTGTTGGATGATCACACTCTCCTGAGAGCCAACAGGACAGGAAGAGTGTATGCGTTAGATCATTCCAAGAAAATAGATCTCAGAGGCAATCCTTGCCTATTTTCTAAAGCCTCTTCTCAAGAATCTAAACTGTGGCATAGAAGGCTGGGTCATGTTAATTTCAAAATATGAATCAGCTGATCCACAATAGTTTAGTCAGAGGCTTACCAATAAGGAGTTCCACTGTGATGAAACCTGCACTGCTTGTTTAAAAGGAAACAACACAAAGTCTCATTCCCTCCTATTGAAGAGCCTAAGTCCACTGCCTGCTTGCAATTACTGCATATGGATCTATTTGGTCCTGCGAGAGTGATGAGCATGGCAAAGAAGAAATACTATCTCGTAATTGTGGATGATTACTCAGATTTTGTATGGACTTTATTTCTACATTCAAAGGATGAGGTTGCTCAGAAGATTATTCACTTTGTGTTGTATGTTGAGAGCAGTATTCCCTTCCAGTCAAGTGTATTAGGAGTGACAATGGAGCTGAATTCAGAAACCATACACTTGATGACTTCTATCTTTCAAAGGGAATCAAAAGGCAGTTTAGCATACCACGGACTCCAGAACAAAATGGAGTAGTGGAGAGAAAGAACAGGACCCTAATTGAAGCTGCAAGATCCATGCTGGCTGACTCTGGTTTGCCACTGACCTTTTGGGTTGAAGCTGTTAACACAGCTTGCTATGTGCAGAATAGAGCCTTATTAATCGAGGTTGATGAAGACTCCATATGAAGTTCTCCATCACTTGGCTCCTCTAATTTCATTTTTCAAAGCATTTAGGTGTCCCTGTTTTATTCTCAACACAAAGGATCAACTCCAAAAATTTGATCCTAAGGTGGATGCAGGGTATTTTGTTGGTTATTCATCTACTTGCAAGGCATACAGAGTCTTCAACTACAGAACAAAGATAGTTGAAGAGACTTTGCATGTGAAGTTTAATGAATCTCCTATGGATAAGATTCCACAAAACCCTGTGGAGTTGTTTGATTTGGACATACTGCAATATGTTCCTTCTCAACCTCCAGTGTTGCAGATCATGTGGATAAATCATCTTCTGCAGCATGTCTCCACCTGGTGGTATTGATGATGATGATGATAATATCAATACTCACCTATTCAAGTTTAGTGACCAACTGCCTGTGTCTGCTAAATTGATGTTCCTGTAGCTTCAGCAGTTCCATCCACAACAATGGTGATGAGATCTCTGATTCCTCTACATCTTTTGAGTTACCATCTAATTCTTGGTTTTAAGAGTCTGCATCAACATCTACTGCTGTTGAAGGTCCTACAAACACTTGCACAGATCTCATTGTTTATCAAGAACTGAAGAATCACCCAATGTCTCAGATTATTGGTGATATCAACGCTGGAGTTTCAACAAGAAGTCAATTGTCTAACTTCTGCTTCTATGCTCTCTTCATCGGTCAGCTAGAGCCAAAGAACTACCATGTTGCTTTGAGAGACATGGATGGGTTGAAGCCATGCAGCTTGAGCTACTTCAGTTCAAGAAACAGCAAGTGTGGGAACTGGTTCCTCTTCCCCCAGGTAAGTGTGCAATAGGCACTAAATGGGTGTTTAGGAATAAAACTGATGAAAATGGGCTTATTGTTAAGAACAAGGCTAGATTGGTTGTACAGGGTTTTTCACAAGAAGAAGGTATTGACTATGATGAAACCTTTGCCCCTGTAGCCAGACTAAGGCAATCAGATTGTTTTTAGCCTATGCTGCATTCCACAATCTTAAAGTTTTTCAAATGGATGTCAAAAGTGCATTTCTATATGGTAAATAAAGAAGAAGTTTATGTGTCACCACCAGGTTTTGAGGATAATAAACATCTTGAATGGGTGTATAAACTTGATAAGGCTCTTTATGGGTGAAACAGCTCCTAGAGCCTGGTATGAGACACTTTCCACTTTTCTACTTAAGAATAATTTCAGTAGAGGCTCCATTGATAAAACTTTGTTTATTAAGAAGGTGGATCAGCATAAGCTACTTGTTCAGATTTATGTTGATGATATCATTTTGCATCCTCTGATCCCCAGTTGTGTGTGATTTTACAACATTAATGAAAAAGAGGTTTGAAATGTTGTGCAATGGGAGAATTACAGTTCTTTCTAGGCTTGCAAATTAAACAAAAGCTGATGGAACCTTTATTCATCAGTCAAAATATACAAAAGATCTTTTAAATAAGTTTGATTTACAAAACTGTAAGCCCTGTTCTACTCCCATGTGCAACACCACACAACTGGATGCACATCAGAAAGGTAAAGCTGTTGATGAAACACTTTACAGATGTATGATTGGGTCCTTGATGTATTTAACAGCTTCTAGACCAGATATTATGTTTGCTACATGTGTTTGTGCTAGATTTCAGGCTGCTCCTAAAGAGTCTCATTTGATTGCAGTCAAGAGAATCTTTGGATATTTGCAAGGTACATAATCTCTAGGTTTATGGTATTCCACTGGACACTCTTGCAAATTAGTTGCTTTTTCAGATAGTGACTATGCAGGGTGCAAGTTAACTAGAAAGTCAACTTCTGGTGGTTGTCAATTCCTAGGCAACTGTTTGATTTCTTGGCAGAGTAAGAAAAACAAACATCTGTTGCTACATCAACTACTGAAGTCGAGTACTTGCTGCTGCAAGTTGCACTTCTCAGGTACTCTGGCTTCAGAACCAACTTCTGGATTATGGCATTACAGAGACTAAGACTCCATTATTAATGGATAGTGCTTCAGCTTTGTGTATTGTCAAAAATCCAGTCCAGCACTCTCGGACCACACATATAGAGATCAGACATCACTTTATTCGGGATTGTTTTGAAAAAGGTCTGATTGATCCTAAGTTGTGCCTAGTGCTGATGAGCTTGCAGATATTTTTACTAAGCCTTTGGATAGTTCTACTTTCCAAAACCTTGTGTTAAGGCTTGGTATGCTGCAGCTAGAATAAGTGACAACTACTGATGATTTCAGTAATAATTACTGGTGATCATTGGTAACCATGTCACATATAAGTACTGATGATTTCTTTCACCTTCAGTATTTTTAATAACTACTAAAGGTTAATGCCTCACAAGTATGACGTACTTATCTGTTCTAACCCACTGATGTAGTTACAACTACTGATGTAGTTACAACTACTGAAATCAGTACAAACAGATAAGTACTGACGTCCTATGAAATCCCGAAAAGCAGATGCAAGTCTAATGAGTAAGTGTTGAGGACAGTATGAAACAGCTGAAAAGCTAAGAATGACGAAAACAGCTGATGTGTAATTTCTCTCAGTTGTTCTACAACTGCTGTTTCAAAACAACTGAAGCCAAAACCATGTCTTCAGTAGTTTACAACTACTGAAGACTAACACCAAGTCTTCAGTTGTTTATAACAACTGATGACAAAACCATGTCTTCAGTAGTTTCACAACTACTGATGACTAATACCAAGTTATCAGTTGTTTTCACACATCTGAAGTCAAAACCATGCTCTTCAGTAGTTTTATAACTGCTGATGCCTAAAAACGACTTCAACTGTTTCAACGTCTGAAAGGGTAATACCATGTCAACATTCGTTTAAAACTACTGATGACTAACACCAACCCTTCAGTCGTTTTCTAACCCTTACCCGTACCCTATAATATCCCTGACCTAATCCTTCAGAGCCTCATCTTCTTCAACCTAACGTTCATCTCTCCAAAACTTCTCTCATTAATGGCGACCATGCAGCTCAAACCGCGACACAACTATGTAGCTTACCTCACCAAATCGCCATTCTGGGCTAAGTTCGATAATGCTATTGATCTTATGGTCCAGTCACCCTATAAAACGGCCTTTCTTCTCAATCCAATCCTTCATGCCAAATCCCTTAACCAGTTTTGGATGAACGTCACCCTCACCACTGGGGAGAACAACACAGCGTCTCTCCGGTCGGTCATCAACAACCACGAAGTGGTCATCACTCCGATATACTTCGTCAAACCCTACACCTGGATGATGCCACTTCTCCTGCTGGATATCCAAAGGGCACAACGGATTTATCTTTTGCCCACCATGGATATCAGGGAAACCTTAGTGCCTCACCATACTGAAGAAACATTTCCATGATGCTGAACGTCTCATATTTCACATGGTAAATGTCTGTTTGGCTCCTAAGACTTCCTCTTGGGATCAAATGTCTACAAGGTGGCAGCAGTAATGTACTCCATCCTTGAGCAACAACCTTTAATTTTTTCGGAAATACTATTTTCAGAGCTCAAGGATATGGCTCAAAACAAACTGCTAACCGTTGGATATTATATCCTCGGTTCATAATGGCCATAATTGCAAACCAGCTTCAAGCTGAGGGACTTGTTGGCCTGGGAGTCCCTGCTATGGTTGTATTGCCTGAAGTATACTCCCAGCACAACTCTGACCATCACTCAAATGGCTACCAAGCTGCGCAAACCCACGCAGCTGGAACCAACAGCCACCACCTCCAAATTAAAAGTCCCCACCAAACCCACTCAAAAGAAAACAAAAGGCTACTCAGGGAAATGAGTCCCCTGAGGATGCCCGCAACACAAACGCGGGCTATATCCACTAGTTATAACCCCCTAGTGGATATAAGGACTCTCCCCGCCACAGCCGCTCAGGTTTCCTCTCAAAAGGAGCCTGCAGCAACCACAGAAGTGGAACCCACCAATCTGGGATCTTCCTCATTTGAGGAGATTGCCATTGAAGAGCACCATCCTCCCCAGGTGCAGACTGCTTTTACCACCCCATCTCCCCATGCAACCGCCCCCCAAAGTCCTACATTCCTTGTTGCCACAAGTGCTGACTCAGTTGCACTCCTCACCCCCCCTCCCCAGATACCAATACTACTGGGAACACATCTACCATTGAGGGGGAGGACCAAAGTGCAGCTGAGAACCCACAGCATAGGGGTTACAATGTTCCTTCTCCTAGTGTAGCAATGGAGATTGGAACTTCTGGTGAGGCTACCACTTCTCCTGCGTCAGCATATGATCAGGTTGTAGTTGGTACCATTACTAAGACCTTACCAGAGGCAACTGCTGATGACGGACAAGTCCTGAGGCAGGAAGTCCCCAGTTCCAAGACAAAGGGGCACATGCTACAACTGAGCTACACTCAGTGCATGTTCATCCTGATCCTATCAGGAGGTCAGGTGATTCAGTATCTATTGATGATGACCTGGGCTTCTTTTACGATGTAATCGCCCAAAACACCATCCTGGAAGAGGAGGTGAGCAGACTCAAAGAGCTGCTTGCCAAAACTTCTAAGGCACAAAGACCATCTGCATCTACCACCTCACAGATGGCACCTTCATCTGAAGGTCTCCCAAACACTAAGCCACTCCCAACAACCCAGCCACCTCCTCTGCTTCTGGCACTATTTCTCAGGAACAGAACCCTCCTGAGCAAATAGTTGCTATCCTTCAAAATTCCCTCCCTCTCATCAACACCCATAATCACTGACATCATGATCAAGCCATTGATGAGAGGCTTTCCTCAGTAATACACCCATTGATAGAGGAGGTTGTTGGCAAACAGCTTTCTGGCAATCAACCCCTTGCAACCAATGCAACCAAAAAGGGGGAGATTAAGTCAGTGAAAGCAAAAAGAAAGAGGAGTACAGAGGAGAAAGAAAAGGAGAAAAACAGAAGGGAGAGTAGTGGAAAAGGAGTTGGAGTTGAATGTGGAGACCGATAAAGAGAAGGAAAAAGAGAAAGCCATGGAGCTACTGATAAAAGAGGCTGATGCCAAACACAACAGATCAATGGACAACATCATTGATCAGCTGTTTAGGCAAGGCCATGACACCGATAAACTTGACTCTGAGATTCGACAATTAGAGATTGAAGAAATCCAGAATAGCTGGGCAAGTTATGAAGTGTTAGAAAGAGAAAGGCTTGAGATCATGATTAGATTTATTGCAAAATATCTGGGAAGATCAATGATCGAATCACAGCTTGGTCCAGGGACAGTATCTTGCAATCACCACCAAGATCTGTTCATCTGAAGCATACTAAGGGACTTGTTATTGAAGCTTTGAATGAAGCAGGAGCAGGGAGCAGGACTGAGCTAGCCAAATACTCAAAAGCACACTCACCTCCAAAATGCTAACTCAGCCTGTCAACATTCCCTCTCCAAAACAACCACAACCACAACCCACAAAACCAACTCCCTTACCATCTAAACCAACAGTCGATGATGCACCTAAGAAGAAGAAAGAAGGTGTTGAGGCTAGAAGAGAGAAGAAGAGGATGATGTGGAAGAAGATAGGCTGCCTCTGTCTGCAGTCCTAACATTGGCTAAAGCCAAACACATGCCCATCACTCCCACCTCACAGATGGAAGCTGTGAGAGTAAAGATTGAAGAAGAACAACAACAAAAGCTTCATGATGATGAAATGCTGAAAAGCATTGACAAAACTTCTGCTGCTTCGTCATCAATTATTAGTATGAAGAAAGAAGCTCTGAGGTTGTACACCCTTGCCAACACATTTCAATATCAGAAGGAAAAGGTGAGAGTATGGCCTGATCCTAGGGTGGCTCACAGGATTGTAAAGAAAGACATTCCTTCAGATACAAGGGCCAAGTCAAAAGGATCGTAGATGAAGAGATCACAGTGGTCCTTATAGTATCACCCTGGGAGATTGTAGAAGACTTCAAGAAGGCCTATGAGACTAAACAACCACCCCAAAAGATGTTAGAGAACAGAATTATTAAAAGGGGTTAGTCTACAAGAGGCTTGAGAACTTCAAACAAAATGAGCTCATCTGTTACTTGAAGGGACTCATCCTGATGAGTTTGCATACCGACAGATTACAACAGTTGAGCTCAAAAATGGTAAACAGGCCAAGTACATCTCAGAGCTGTATGGGCGAGAAAGATGTTTGATGGTGAAGCCGAGAACCTGACCATGGAAGAACAAATCATATTTCTCAGAGCATACACCAGAGAATCCTACAGGCTCTACATGGAAGTGAGTCTCATGGATGAGGGAACAGAGCTCCCATCCATACATTGTCAACCAAATCTTCAGAGACTCATTTCCAGGCCAGTGCTTATATTGGTCATCTTCTCACTGATCAAGAAGGAAAAAGACCAACCATTCTGCCAACAATAAGTGGGACCTCAATAAAGTTAAAGGTTTTGGCTGCATTGGTTCAGGGGAGTTTGTTGGACCAAAAGAACCAATGAGCCGGATCAGAAAAACCTTTAAGTCCCACAGACGTCACAACAACTACTGAAGACCACAACAGCTGAAGACAACAACTGATTACAAAGTCTGAACAAGTACTGAAGACAAAGTCTGAAGACATAAGTGCTGAAGACAAAGTTTGAAGACACAAGTGCTGAAGACAAAGTCTGAAGACACAAGTGTTGAAGACAAAGTTTGAAGACACAAGTGCTGAAGACAAAGTCTGAAGACACAAGTGCTGAAGACAAAGTCTGAAGACACAAGTGCTGAAGAACAAAGTATGAGACGTTGTCACAACAGCTGAAGAGGTCTTCTTCAGTAGTTGTGATGGTTTACCTTCAGTAGTTTTCTTTGTTTTAGTATTTGTAAAACAACTGAAGAGTATGTTCTTCAGTTGTTATAGTTTCAGTAGTTTCTTTTCAGTAGTTGTAATAATAGTTAACACTTAGCATTTTTGTAAGAAGATGTCAGCTGTTTGACATCTTCAGTAGTTGTGTTTACAATCAGTAGTTTTTGATAAATTCTGTTAGATGTCACTATCAAGTGACATCAGCAGACGTCACATCTCTTATATAAGAGGTGTCGACCTAATTGTAATTGTGACATTCCGTTACCACGAAAGCGAATATTGAATGAAATATATCTGCAGAATTCTCCCTATCTATAACCGTTTTTGTTCTTACTTGAATATCTCTTTGTTCTTGTGAATTGGCTAATTCATTGTTAGAATTCCGCTGCTATACTCTCTAATCAATCAAACGTAGATCACTGATCCTAACAAGTTTCAAGATGTATTCACCACTGGTTTCAACTTGAACTTTAGCCCCATTGCCCATGTAGAGGCTAACATCCCCTTTGTTGAAGTTACTACTTCTTTTGAACCCCTGCAACAATTGCAAATGTGAGTTCCACATCCGGTATCTAATACCCATGTGTTAGACGATGTCATGTTTAATTAATATGGATCATGTATATTGTACCTGAGGTTTTGAAAGGATCGAGATCTAGTTTGATCAATTAGATTGATATTTGTAGCGGAATAGCACACAAATTAGACTAAATTATAGCAAGAGTAATATGAATATTCAATCAAACAGTATCGGTTATAGAGAGAGAAAGTTTTCTGCAAAAAGAATGTTTTCATTCACGCACAAGCTTCCCGTACAAGGGAATTAGGTCAACATTCCTTTTATAAGGAATGTGACATCAGCTGACGTCACTTGATAGTGACATCTAACTGATTTATACAAACAACTGAAAGTAACTAAACTACTGAAGATGTCCACAACAACTGAGGACACCTTCACTAAAAGCTAAGTATAAGCTAATATTACAACTATTGAAGTTATAAGATCTGAAGTATAAGAACTTTATATGTTTTACATAATATAAAACTACTGATTAGAAACTACTGAAATGTAAACCATCACAACTACTGAGGAGAACTACTTCAGCTGTTGTGACAACTTCTGAGAACTTGGTCTTGAGACATTATCTTCAAACTTTTTCTTCAGCTGTTGTCTTCAGACTTAGTCTTCAGACTTTATCTTCAGACTTTGTCTTCAGCTGTTCTAAACCACTTCAGTTGTTTCGATGTCTACGGGACTTAAAGGTTTTTCTGATCTGGCTCATTGGTTCTTTTGGTCCAACAAACTCCCCCTGAACCAATGCAACCAAGACCTTTAAGATTATTGAAATCCCACTTATTGGCAGAAACATTATCTGGATCAGCTCAGAAATCTTCAAATTAAGCTCAGGCGAGGGAAGAGGTTTCAGAAGGTTTGATTGGCAAAGGATGAATGGGAACTCTATCTTGGGGAATTGGACACAGAGCTGTTACCCCATCCATGAGACCTACTTCCCAATGATAAGTCTGTAAGACTTTGTGACATAGGCCTCAAGGAAAACAACTTGTTCTTCTATTGTGAGTTCTTCAGCTTCACTTTCAAAGAAGAACTCAGGCCCATAGTACTCTGATAAGTACTTAATATGCTTTCCATTCTTGAAATCCCACTTATTGGCAGAAACATATCTGGATCAGCTCAGAAATCTTCAAATTAAGCTCAGCGAGGGAAGAGGTTCAGAAGGTTTGATTGGCAAAGGATGAATGGGAACTCTATCTGGGGAATTGGACACAGAGCTGTTACCCCATCCATGAGACCTACTTCCCAATGATAAGTCTGTAAGACTTTGTGACATAGGCCTCAAGGAAAACAACTTGTTCTTCTATTGTGAGTTCTTCAGCTTCACTTTCAAAGAAGAACTCAAGCCCATAGTAATCTGATAAGTACTTAATATGCTTTCCATTCTTCAGCTCCACAGTCGTTATTTCTCTGTATGCAAACTCATCAGGATGAGTGCCTTCAAGCAACAACTGGAGCTCATTTCTTCTTTTTATAAATTCTGTCACTTACTCTGGGATCAGGCCAAATTCTCACTCTCTCTTTCTGATATGAAATGTAAATCTGAGAGCATACAACCTCTGAGCATGTCTTCAAAGCTTGTATTGATGAAGACTTAGGAAACTCTTTATCAATCATCCTTAACAGCTGCTCATCATGTTGTTTGTGTTGTTCTTCTTCTTCAAGTTTGACTTTTACCATTTGCCTTTGGAAGTCAGGTGTGATTGTTGTTGGTTGACTCCTGGGCTCAGGCATCTTAATTTTAAGAACAACAGAGATTGGCAGACTATCATCCTCATCATCTTCTACTTCCTCTTCCATCCTCAACACCCTTCTCTTCCTATTGGGTGCATCATTGGTAGTGGGTTGAGTAGGTTTCTTGGGTAAAGGAGTTGGTTTTGAGGGTTGTGATGGTGGTTGTTTTGGTGTAGGAGATTGTGCAGGCTGCTTTAGCATCTTGGTTGTGAGTGAAGCTTGGATAACTTTGCCATATCAGACCTTTTCCCAGCACCAGCTTCATCAAGGGCTTCTATGATCAATCCTTTGTTGAATACTTCAGAAGAATAGATTCTGGTGGTTATCTCCAGAATACTGTCTCTGGACCATGACTATACTTCAATGATTGATCTTCCTATATGTTTTGATATAAATCTTGCCATAGCTTCTAGCCTTTCCCTTTCTTTCTCACTCCAACTTGCCCATCTTTGTTCAATCTCTTGAATCTCTAGCCTTCTGATTTCAGAGTCAAGTTTGACAGTGTCAAATCCTTGTTTGAAAAGTTGATAAATAATCTTATCCATAGATCTACTATGTTGCTCATCAGCTTCTTTGATCAGGTCTTCTATCTTTTTCTCAGCTTCAGTCTGTTCAGAGCTTTTCATTCTCTTGTAGGTGATCATTTCCTTTTCTTTCTTCTCTTTTTCTTCTTCTTCTTCAACTCTCTTTCTTTTGTCTACTTTCACTAACTTAGACTCCCCTTTTTTGGTTGCATTGGGTTTAGGGGTGTGAATGTCAGAAAGTCTCTGAGAAACAACAACATCAACTAAGGATTGAAGATTTGAGGAAAGCCTCTCATCAATGGCTTGATGCACAATGTTTGTGATTATGGAAGAGATTTGAGGTAAGGATGATTGAAAGGCAGCAACCATTAGCTCAGAGGGGTTCTGTCCCTGAGATATGGTGCCTGAATCAGAGGCTGGTGGCAAATTTGTTGGGAGTGGCTCAGTGTTTGGGATAGTTTTAGGAGAAACTCCCATCTGTGGGTGAATGTGGGCAGATGGACTTGATTCTTGTGATATTTTGGAAAGCAGTTCTTGTAGTCTGCATACCTCAGTCTCAAGAATGGTTTTGTGGGCTAGAACATCAAAGAAAAAGCCTAGGTCATCATCAGTCTTTGCTGAATCATTTGACCTCCTGATGAAATCAGGATGAACATATGCTGAGTGTAGATCAGTATTCACATGTGCCCCTATTTCTTGGAACTGGGGACTTCCTGCCTCAGGATGATGTCCTTCATTGTCAGTTGCCTCTGGTGAGGACTTAGAAATGATACCATCTTCATCCTGATCATGTGCTGAAACAGGAGAAGAGGCAGCCTCACCAGATGTTCTAATCTCCTCCTCTACACAAGGAGATTGAAATCTGTAATCCCTCTGCTGTGGGTTATCAGCCATATTATAATCCTCTCCCGCAACTGTTGAGATTTTCCTAATGGTAATAGGTTTCTGGGAGGGGTAGGGGAATGTATTTGAGTTAGCACTTGTGCAATAACCACAGTTGGGCTTGTAGGGGTGGCTTCAGAGGGAGATAGGTGTGAAGAGGATTGCACCTGGGGTGAATGGTGCTCTTCAATGGCAATCTTCTCAAGTGAGAGAGATTCCAGTAATGTGGTTTATCATTTTTGGTTGCATCAGGATCCTGTTGAGAGGATACCTAAGCGGTTTCAGCTGGTAGAGTCTTGGAAACTACAGGGGGATTACTACCCATAGTTTCATCCTGCCTTTGTGTTGCAGGGGCATCATCAGGGGACTTAACTCCCTGAGTAGCCTTTTTGGTTTGTTTGGAATGTGGTTTGGAGGGGACTTTGGATCTGGAGGATGAGGCTGTGGGTTCCTTTTGCTTGGGTTTTAGCAGTTTGGCAGCCTCTTTGTGGTGTGGGTCAGAGTTGTGCCTGGAGTATACCTCTGGCAAAACTACCACAGCAGGGACTCCAAGGCCAACAGGTCATTAGATTTTAACTAATTCATGATTATGGCCATAAGAAACCTTGGATATAATAGCCATCTGTTAGCCACAGGTTTCATTGCCAGATCTTTTAATTCTAAAAATATAATTTTAGAAAAATTTAAGCTTTGGCGTTCAAGGATAGAGTACAATACCTGCTGCCACCTGGATGACATTTGATCCCATGAAGAGCTTTTGGGGGCAAGGCAAACATTGATCATGTGGAAGATTAGGCGTTCAGCATCATGTAAGTGCTTCTTCAGAATGGTTGTAGCACTTAGGTCGCCCGCATATCAATGGTTGATAAATGATAGATCAATGGTGCCCTTCGGGTATTTGGTGACAAAGGTGGCATCATTCAGATATAGCATTTGGTGAATGATAACAGGAGTGACTACCACCTTCTTCTGGTTTACAAATGACTGGAGAGTGATCGCGACATCATTCTCACCAGTATGGATAGTGACATTTGTCCAGAATTGGCGAAGGGTATCAGGATAGATGGTTGGATTCAGAAGAAAAGAAGTTCGATACGGGGAATCAACCATCAGATCAATGTCATCATCAAACTTAGTCAAAAAGGCCGATTTTGTGAAGTAGGAAACACAGTTGTGTCGTGGTTTGATTTGCATGGTTGCCATTAATGGAAAATGAACGTTCGGAAATCGATTTATGAAAAGTTTGAAGTTAGGGTTAGGTATTTATAGGTTATGAAAGGCTGAAAGAAAACAACTGAAAGTTTTGGTGTTAGTGATCAGTTGTTAGAAAACGACTGAAGACATGGTTTTAACTTTCAAATGTTGTAAACAACTGAAGACTTGGTGTTTGTCATCAGTAGTTGAAAACTACTGAAAACTTGGTTTTGGCTTCAGTTGTTTTAAAATAAAACAACAGTTGTTTGAAACAATTGAAGAATAAAATTACTCATCAGTTGTTGTCGTCAATTCACATATCTCAGTTGTTTCATTTGACCTTAACACTTACTCAGCATATATCTGATTTTCAGATGTTTCGTTGGTCATCAGTACTTATCTGTTAAAACAGACATCAGTGGTTGTAACCACATTAGTACTTTGCAACAAATAAAGTACTTCAATACTTTTAAGTAATTTAGTCTTCTGTAGTTATGAAAACTGCTGAAGATAAAATAACTTCAGTACTTATTTTTGACAGTTGTATATGATGCTCATCAGTACTTGTGAGCTGAGATCATCAGTAGTTGTCAAATCATTCAAGCTGCAGCATACCAAGCCTTAGCACTAGATTTTGGAAAGTTGCACTGTCCAAAGGCTTAGTAAATATATCTGCAAGCTCATCAGCATTAGGAACAAACTTTGGATCAATCAGACCTTTTTCATAACAATCCCTGATAAAATGATGTTTGATCTCAATATGTTTGGTCCTAGAATGCTGGACAGGATTCTTACCAATACAAAGAGCTTAAGCACTATCCATCAGTAAAGGAGTTTAGTCTCTGTAATGTCATAATCCAGTAATTGATTCTGAAGCCAGAGTACCTGAGATGTACAACTTGCAGCAGCAATGTACTCTGCTTCAACAGTGAATGTAGCAACAGAAGTTTGTTTCTTACTCTGCCAAGAAACTAACAGTTGCCTAGAAATTGGCATCCACCAGAGGTTGATTTTCTGGTTAATTTACACCCTGCATAGTCACTATCAGAGAAAGAAACTAATTTGCAAGAGTGCCTAGTGGAATACCAAAGTCCAAGAGATTGAGTTCCTTGCAAATATCTAAAGATCCGCTTGACTGCAATCATATGGGATACTTTAGGTGCAGCCTGAAATCTAGCACAGACACAAGTTGCAAACATAATGTCTGGTTTAGAAGCTGTAAGGTACATCAAGGAACCAATCATACATCTGTAAAGAGTTTCATCAACTGCTTTACCTTTCTGATGAGCATCCAGTTGTGTGGTGCTGCACATGGGAGTAGAACAGAGCTTACAATTTTGTAATTCAAACTTTTTCAATAAATCCTTTGTTTATTTTGACTGATGAATGAAAGTTCCATCAGCCATTTATTTGATTTGCAACCCCAGAAAAAACTGTAATTCTCCCATGGCACTCATTTCAAACTTTTGTTGCATCAACTCAGTAAAGGCATCACACAACTGTGGATCAGAGGATGCAAAAATAATATCATCTACATAAATTTGAACAAGGAGCTTATGCATGCCTACTTTCTTAATGAACAAAGTTTTATCTATGGAGCCTCTAGGAAATTATTTTGAAGAAGAAAGTTAGACAGTGTTTCATACCAGGCTCTGGGAGCTTGTTTTAGCCCATAAAGAGCCTTATCAAGCTTATACACCCAATCTGGATGTTTATGATCTTCAAAACCTGGTGGTTGACACACATAAACTTCTTCTTTTATTTTACCATATAAGAATGCACTTTTGACATCCATTTGAAAAACTTTAAGATTATGGAAAGCAGCATAAGCTAAGAACAATCTGATTGCCTCCAGTTTGGCTACAGGGGCAAAGGCTTCATCATAATCAATACCTTCTTCATGTGAAAATCCCTGTGCAACCAGTCTGGCCTTTTTCTTGACAATTTGGCCTTTTCATCAATTTTATTCCTAAACACCCATTTAGTGCCTATTGCACACTTACCTTGGGGTAGAGGAACCGGTTCCCACACTTGCTGCTTTTGAAACTGAAGAAGCTCAAGTTGCATAGCTTCAACCCATCAATTGTCTCTTAATGCAATATGATAGTTCTTTGGCTCTTGCTGACTGATGAAGAGAGCATAAAAGCAAAAATTGGACATTGACTTCTAGTTGAAACACCAGCATTGATGTCACCAATGATCTGAGACACGGGTGATTCTTCAGTTCTTGATACTCAATAAGATCTGTGCAAGTGTTTGTAGGTGATTCAGCAGCAACAGATGGTGATCCAGACTCTTGAAACCTAGAATGAGATGGCAATTCAAAAGAAGTAGAGGATCCAGATATCTCATCAGCATTCCTTGTCGATGGAGCTGCTGAAGCTACAGGAACATCAAATTTAGTAGACTCGGGCAGATGATCACTAAAACTTGCATTTATACCAACAGATGGATAACTAGTGGCAGGAGATGATGGATTCACAGAACCTGCAATAGCTGGAGACTGCTAAGGAACATATTGCAGTATGTCCAAATCAAATAACTGTAGGATTCTATATGCCCAAGACACGTAGAATATTGATGCGGTTAGTACGTTATGATCCAAGTCGGGTTATACCCAATAACAAGCGTAGCAAACACCAATTAATATTCAATTGATGATATGATCATGCAATTAAATATTTGCTCCAATTTAGAAAATAGGTTTTCTAAATAAGTTGCATATGAGAGGGAACAACTTATTAGGATATTTTGTTCAATAATATTATTTGATGTGTTATTTAAATTGGTTAGATGACACCAAATAATAATGAGAAATTATAACTTATAAGTTAAATGATTAATTGAATAAGTTATATAACTTGTACATACAATTAAATGGTTAATTGTATGTCTAGTTACAAGACCATTAAACTTGTGTGTATGTGTTCAATTTAAAAAAAGGGGGAAACCCTTTTGGATCAAAACTTTCGGCCGCCCCCCCTTTGTTTTATTATTGGACCTTTTGCCTTGAACACCACACACATTTAACAAGTCTTTATTTCCTTGATCTCCATCCAATCTCTTCACATGCAATAGACCAAAAACTTCTCACTCTCTCTCTAAACTTTCGGCCAGGCAGCAGCATTGGAGGAGTTTTGGAGTGATTTTGGTGTAGTGTTCTTCCTAACAAGAAGGTGTTTAGCAAAGGGCTTTGGGTATACAAGCTTGAGGACCTCTACACTTGAAGTCTTGGTTGATTTTAGCATCCAAAATCTCCCTTTCATTGGTTTTTTTGCTGCTGAATAAGGTAGTTATCACAGCTCATTGAAGCTGTGATTTTATGTAGTTTAACATATGTTCATAGCTTGTTCATTCACATATTAAAGATCCTTTTGATTTGGGTTTTTTTTCCATCTTAAAACATTATTCAGAACATGAAATTTTCAGTTTATAAACATGTTTTAATGCTATACTTCCGCTACGTTTTTCAGAAAGTTTAAAAGGTTAAACTTGTTTATTTGGTGTTCTATCAAACCCATCAATGGCATCAAGAGCCGGTTATGTGGATAACTAGCTTGTTCTTAGTCTTTAAAATCGGTTTTAAAGAAGTATTATCACTTATTATAGGCTGATTTTGGGCTGCTATATTTTGTATGAATGATTCCCCAAACTTTCAAGGTCATATCACACATGCTAGTGATTAGACCTTGAAAGATATATATTATGAAATATTGATTGTTTGGACAATGTTTAAAACCCAAAATTTCAGTTTATGTTGGCTGAAATTTGGTGGTTTTAAGTGGGGTTTCATTATATGTTTGGATGATATGATCATTGGATGTTAGTGTGCATAACCTAGCCTTTGGCCTTTTGATTTGGATGATTGGAATGGTTGGTTTTTATTCATTCAATTGGGTTGTAATTTTTATGTTTATTATTTGGGTTGTAATTATTTGTTCATTTGGTTATGTAATTAATAGATTAGGTGCATTTATTTTATTAGAAAAAATGTATTAGGATACAATTTTATAAAAGGAAGATGCACAAGATCAAGACCCAAAGATGGACATCAAAAACATGGACCTTGAAGTATTTGGATATGGATTCAAGTGGGAGTCCATGGACACATATAATGTGTCATTACCAACCCTTAGGAAAGACCTTATGATGACACTTGTGATGGCAAAAAAGTGTTGTCAACTTAGTGGCTGTGGTTATGCACTCATGTTTGTATGTTTATGCTTGTTTGATTGTTTGGTTGATATTTTGTCATACATTACAAACTCATTAACAAAACTTTACAAGCTGAAAATTGGTAGTTCTTAATCATTAAAAGTAATAAAAGGTTATTAAAATGATTTAATGATTTTAAAGATTAAAATTGGTTTTAATCAAAGGACCATAGGGTACCTTGTATTTGAAAGCATGCAAATACAAGTACATAGAGTTTTCTAAAACTTGTATTATGAAATCTCTAAAATTTTAAACAAGATCAACACCGTCCTTTTACACAACACTTGAGTCACTTGGGAACTCTTAGTGGGATAAAGGTCACTTAACCATTTTGAGGGAACTTGTGATTTGAGGTGAGAATGCCTTATTTGTGGGATAAAGGTCACCTAACCACTTATTTGGCAAACTCACACGTAGGTGTAAGTAGGGTATCTTGATTTGCAAACCATGTTAAATGGATCACCTACGGTGTGGTTTCCAAATGGTGTTTATGGGATTAACATGCCGACTTTACATATGATGTTTCAAGTCGATCCCATATTTCTAGAAGTTGCAAATGGTTGCGATCGTCAAACGTTGACCACCTTATTAATTTAAATCGTGTGATAAAGGTCACCTAACCACAATTTAAATGTAATGTTGGGATCTAGATTTTAATATAAAAATGACCTTAAAAGGCATTAATTATTAAAAATGGCAATATCGAAAATATTAAAATAGATCTTTGTTAAATTTTGTAGATGGCCACAAATAATGACAATCATGATAACTCATCCGCGTCCAACCAATCATTACGAGCGATCCTCCAAAAGGAACGTCTAAATCATAACAACTTTATTGATTGGTATCGAAACTTGAGAATCGTTCTCAAGCAAGAGAGAAGATCATATGTTTTAGACGACCCTATCCCCGATCAACCTACTGAGGATGATGAGGAGGCCTACAACGATTGGCTCAAGTACACTGAGGACTCTGTCCAAGTGTCTTGTCTCATGCTAGCGAGCATGACTCCGGATCTCCAAAAGGAGTATGAACATCACGGAGCTTACGACATGATAACCCAGCTAAAGGAAACGTTCCAACAACAAGCAAGGGTTGAGCGCTTCGAAACGGTTCGAGCACTCCATGTATGTCGTATGGACGACAACCAATCTATTTCATCTTATGTACTTAAGATGAAAAGTCATATTGACCGCCTCGAGAGGCTTAATTGTCCTGTCTTGAAGGAATTGGCCACGGATTTGATCCTTAATGGCCTTACCAAAAAGTTTGAGACATTCGTGTTGAACTACAACATGAATGCTTGGGACAAAAGCATTGGTGAGCTTCACTCAATGCTCAAAACGGCCGAGGCGGCCATGGGTAAAAGGGTTTTACCCGTTCTCACTATCAATGAAGGTGGGAACAAGAAAAGGCCTTATCTCGCACCCAAGGCAAAGGTTGCCAAGGGTAAGGGGCCCGTTTGGGGAAAGGGGAAAGGGGTGGTAAGGGTACCACCCAAACCACAAGAGAAGAAGCAAAAGGTTGCCACTAATGACCCATGCTTCAAGTGTGGGGAGATTGGACACTGGGCTAGGAATTGCCATCCATCTCCAAGAGTTGAAAGCAAAGAGGGATATTATTTCTATGATCCACTGGAACAAAAGGTGTTTGTTGCCAGAAAGGGTGAGTTCTTAGAAGCAAAGTTCCTTATGGAAGGAGCTAGCAGTAGAACAGTGGATCTTGAGGAAGATCAAGAACCACAACCCGATGCACGTTTGGTTGAAACCAACACTCAACATGAGGATGTTGAGGAGGATCAAGGGGTTGATCAATACACACAGGACGTTCGCAGAAGTGGTAAAACTAGTAATCCACCTGAAAGATAAGGATTTTTCATGGATGGATGCTATGTGATAGATTCAGATGAACCAACCACATACCATAATGCAGTGTCCAATTCGGATTGTGACAAATGGCTTGAAGCCATGAATGTTGAGATGCAATCCATGTATGACAATCAAGTTTGGGAACTTGTTGTAACACCTCTTAATTCCAAGATAGTTGGAAGTAAGTGGGTTTTCAAGAAGAAAACCGTTATGCATGGAAACTTGGATACTTATAAAGCTAGACTTGTAGCAAAGGGTTTCACTCAAACTCAAGGGGTTGATTATGATGAAACCTTCTCACCTGTTGCGATGCTAAAGTCTATAAGGATACTATTTGCCATAGTTGCTCATTACGATTATGAGATTTGGCAAATGGATGTCAAAACCGCTTTCCTAATGGATATCTTGAGGAAGATGTCTATATGGATCAGCCTGAAGGTTTTGTTGATCCAAAACATCCTAATAAAGTATGCAAGTTAAAGAAATCAATCTATAGATTAAAACAAGCATCTAGAAGCTGGAATCACCGTTTTGATGAGGAGGTAAAGAAATTTGGCTTCATCAAAAACGCTGATGAGGCTTGTGTGTATAAGAAGGCTAGTGGGAGCACAGTAACTTCCTAGTATTGTATGTTGATGAGATACTACTATTTGGAAATGACATTCCAACCTTGGAAGGTGTAAAAACCTGGCTTGGAAGTTGTTTTTCCATTAAGGATCTTGGTGAAGCCGCCTATATTCTAGGAATAAAGATCTATAGGGATAGATCAAGGTGGTTGATTGGTTTAAATCAAAGTGCATATATTGATAAGATCTTGAAAAGGTTCAAGATGGAGAACTCTAAGAAAGGTACCGTACCTATTCAAAGAGGAACGATATTGAGTACGACTCAATGTCCAAGCTCAAAGGATGAGCAAGATAAAATGAAGGCAATCCCATACGCATCTACTATTGGATCCATCATGTATGCGATGATATGTACTCGACCGGACGTGTCATGCGCCTTAAGCATGACAAGCCGTTAACAGCAAAATTCTGGAAACAGTCATTGGATGGTTGTAAGAACATACTTAAGTACCTAAGGAGAACAAGAGATATGTTCTTAATCTATGGATCTAGTGATGAGGAACTCATTGTAAAAGGTTACATGGATGCGAGTTTCCACACTGATCGTGACGATTCACGATCACAATCAGGATACATTTTCATTCTGAATGGAGGAGCGGTCTCTTGGAAGAGCTCCAAGCAACATGTGGTGGCTCTATCAACTACAGAATCAGAATACGTCGCCGCCTCATTGGCAGCTCAAGAAGCTGCATGGTTGAAGAAATTCATTTCCGATCTAGGGGTTGTCCCTTCCATTCAGGACCCCCTAGAGATCTTTTGTGACAACGAGGGTGCGATTGCTCAAATCAAGGAACCCCGTGCTCATCAAAAGACTAGGCACATTGAGCGGAGATTCAATTACATATGAGATGAAGTTGAAGAAGGAAAGATATGTATTCGCAAAGTTCACACGGATCAAAACTTTGCGGATCCTCTCACGAAGCTCCTTGAAAAGGCAAAGCATGAAGGTCATACTTGTGCCATGGGACTTCAATATTCTAGTGCTTGGATTTGATCTGTAAATTTTATATTTGGATATACGGAACTCTTTATTATTTGAATAAAATTATTTGGTTATAATGTTTCAATTAATGTTCCAATTTAGCATGTTTAATCCATGAGTAAATTGTTTACTCTAAATGTCCGTAGTCGTTCAGACTTGTGGGAACAAGTATTGAGGATAAGATTATTATGAACTTGGATTGGTTGATATTCATAAGGATGAATACAGACCAATGGGTTGCTACCAAGGTTCATAGATATTTGTGGGATACAAATATTGGACTAACCCGCATCTCAAATTTTACTACATGGAATCTTATTGATTGATCATAAGTAAATTTGAGTAAAGGCGAATATCATTTGGTATCCTCAGACCTGAGATACATATTGGGTTTTGATATTCACCAAGTGTTATACCTTGAGCTTGTTCTTCACTGTCCTAAAATAGTGGGCAGTACATAAGCGTATGTTCAGGTATGACACGAGGTGTTTGTGAAAAACGTATGTGGTCAAGATGGAACTTGTTCCTCCTATTCGTTGAGAGTTAGATGTCTAAGGCCTAATTAAGTTAAATCAACAAGGAATGATCATTCTGTGTCCTTGGATTTAACATGACATGTGTAACAAAAGGATAGATGATTAATTCACCTAAATCATTTCAAGTTGGATACTTAAATGGAATGATGTTAATGAATGGCCATAAGTCATGCGTATTAAGGTAGTAAACCGTTGTTAGGCGGTATTTACTGCTTGCTTCAATCTTCTATGAATCTTGGGCAAGTGGGAGATTGTAGGATTCTATATGCCCAAGACACATAGAATATTGATGCGGTTAGTACGTTATGATCCAAGTCAGGTTATACCCAATAACAAGCTTAGCAAAAACCAATTTAGTATTCAATTGATGATATGATCATGCAATTAAATATTTACACCAATTTAGAAAATGGGTTTTCTAAATAAGTTGCATATGAGAGGGAACAACTTATTAGGATATTTTGTTCAATAATATTATTTGATGTGTTATTTAAATTGGTTAGATGACACCAAATAATAATGAGAGATTATAACTTATAAGTTAAATGATTAATGTATAAGTTATATAACTTGTACATATAATTAAATGGTTAATTGTATGTCTAGTTACAAGACCATTAAACTTGTGTGTATGTGTTCAATTTAAAAAAAAAGGGGGAAACCCTTTTGGATCAAAACTTTCGCCCCCCCCCCCCCCCCCGTTTGTTTTATTATTGGACCTTTTGCCTTGAACACCACACACATTTAACAAGTCTTTATTTCCTTGATCTCCATCCAATCTCTTCACATGCAATAGACCAAAAACTCCTCACTCTCTCTCTCTAAACTTTCGGCCAGGCAGCAGCATTGGAGGAGTTTTGGAGTGATTTTGGTGTAGTGTTCTTCCTAACAAGAAGGTGTTTAGCAAAGGGCTTTGGGTATACAAGATTGAGGACCTCTACACTTGAAGTCTTGGTCAATTTTAGCATCCAAAATCTCCCTTTCTTTGGTCGTTTTGCTGCTGAATAAGGTAGTTATCACAGCTCAATGAAGCTGTGATTTTATGTAGTTTAAGATATGTTCATAGCTTGTTCATTCAGATATTAAAGATCCTTTTGATTTGTGATAGGATCTCAGCATCTAGTTTGATCGATTCGAATGATTTCAGCAGCAAAATAGAGTACCAACTAGCATAATTTGAGCAAGAATACCGAAGATATAGCAATGAACAGAATTAGTTATAGAGATAGAAAGTTTCTGCAAAAGGAATATTTCATTCAATCACACGCTTTGGCATGGCATTCGCAAAATTACAATTTAGGTCATTCTTCCTTATATAAGGAAAGATGACGTAGGCTGATGTCACTTGATATCTAACCGTTATTTAACAAACTGCTGAAACACTAAAAGACTGAAGATGTCAAGCAGCTGACATCTTTTTACAAGAAGCTAAGTGTTTACTTATTACAAAACTACTGATATGAAACTACTGAAACTACAACGACTGAAGAACAAGCTCTTCAGTCGTTTTACAAAACTACTGAAAGTAAAAACATAAAACTACTGATATCACAACTACTGAAGATTCAGCTGTTGTGACAAACTACTGAAACTTCAGCACTTGATCTTCAGACTTTGAACTTCAGACGTTTCATCAGCTGATGACTTCAGTAGATGTCATCACCTGATGTCTTCAGTCTTTGTCTTCAGACTTTGTACATCAGTTGTTTGATCTTCAGCACTTGTGGACTCTTCAACTGTTGAACTTCAATACTTTTGTGTTCAGCTTCAGCACTTGTATTCTTCAGCTGTTGACCTTCAGTACTTTGGTCTTCAGCTTCAGCACTTGTATTCTTTAGCTGTTGACCTTCAGTACTTTGGTCTTCAGCTTCAGCACTTGTGTTCTTCAGCTGTTGGACTTCAGCACTTTAGTCTTCAGCGGTTGAAGTCTTCAGTACTTGATCTTCAGCTGTTGAAGTCTTCAGCACTTGTCGAACTGCTGATGAAGCCTTCAGCAGTTGTTGTGATATCATGTGGGACTTAGAGGTTTTCTGATCTTGGCTCATTGGTTCTTTTGGTCTCAGCAATGTGGTTTCCCCTGAAATGGTTGCAACAGGATCCTTTTGAGAGGATACCTGTGCGCCTGTGGCTGGTTGAGTCATTAACACTACTGGGGGGGTTTGAACTAGTAGGTTTATCCTGTTTGGGTGGTACAGGAGCATCATCAGGGGACTCATCTCCCTGATTAGCTTGTTTGGGTTTGGATTTTGGCATGGTGGGGACTTTGGATCTGGCAATTGAAGCTGTGGGTTCCCTTTGCTTGGGTTTTAGCAAATGGGCAGCTTCTTGAGGGATTGGTCGGAGTTATGCCTGGAGTATACCTCAGCTAGAACAGCTGGTGCAGGGACTCCAAGGCCAACAGGGCCATCAGTTTGTAATTCATTTAAAATTATGGCCATCAGAAACCTGGGATATAATAGCCATCTTTTTCCCGCAGGTTTCTGTGCCAGATCTTTGATTTATAAAAACACAATTTGTGAAAAATTTAAAGGTTGGTGTTCTAGAATTGAATATAATACCTGTTGCCACCGGGAAGACATTTGATCCCATGAGGATGTCTTCGAGGCTAAGCAAACATTCACCATATGAAATATCAGTCGTTCAACATCAGGGAAGTTCTTCTTTAGTATGGTAGCAGCTCGAAGATTTCCGTCGTACCCATTGTTGATGAAGGACATATTAGTTGTGCCCTTCGAGTACTCAGTCACAACAGTAGCATCTTGTAAATTTAGCACTCAACGAATGCTATCAGGTGTAACCTCTACTTGTTTTTGGTTAACCAATGACCTAACAGAGATTGGCCGGTAGGCACATCAGTGTGAACGTAGGCATTGGACCAAAATGACTGAGTGACTCTGGGTAGATGGTCGGGTTAAGAGCAGAGCTGTATTATATTGAGAATCAGCCATTAGGTCTATGGCGTGATCAAACTTTGTCCAGAAGGCCGATTTCGTGAGGTAGGCGACGCAGTTATGTCAGGGTTTTAGACTCATGGTTGCCATTTTTGAAAGTTGGAAGGTCAGAAGAACGGCTAATGGACCGTTTGAGAAGAAGACAGGTATTTATAGGGTTGGGAGAGGAAAAGGCTGAAAGAAAACTACTGAAGGTTTTGGTGTGGTCATCAGCTGTTTGAAACTACTGATGACGTGGTATTAACCTTCAGATGTTTAAAACGACTGACAGTGGTAGTGTTGTCATCAATTGTTATAAAACAACTGAAGACTTGGTTTTGACCATCAGACGTTGAAACAGCTGAAGTCTTGGTGTTAACCATCAGTAGTTATGAAACTACTGAAGGTAGTGGTTTTGACTTCATATGATGTAAACAACTGAGGACTTGGTTTTTGTCATCAGTAGTTGTGAAACTACTGAAGACAGTGGTTTTGCCATCAGTTGTTGTAAACAACTGAAGACTTGGTATTAGTTATCAGTAGTTGTGAAACTATTGAAGACTGTGGTCTTGCTTCAGTTGTTTAGAAACAGCAGTTGTAGAAACAACTGAAGAGAAATTACTCATCAGCTGTTTTCATCAATTCTTAGCTTTTCAGCTGTTTCATACTGTCCTCAACACTTACTCATCAGACTTTTCATCTGCTTTTCGGGTGTTTCATAGGACGTCAGTACTTATCTGTTTTTACTGATTTCAGTAGTTGTAACTACATCAGTAGTTGTAACTACATCAGTAGTTTAGAACAGATAAAATACTTCAGTACTTGTGAGGCATTTAGCCTTCAGTAGTTATAAAAACTACTGAGGGTAAAAGAACTCATTAGTACTTATATGTGACATGGTTACCAATGATCATCAGTAATTACTGAGATCATCAGTAGTTGTCACTTATTCTAGCTACAACATACCAAGCCTTAACACCAGGTTGTGGAAAGTTGAACTATCCAAAGGCTTAGTAAAAATGTCTGCAAGCTCATCAACACTAGGCACAAACATAGGACTAATTAGACCCTTTTCAAAACAATCTCTTATAAAATGATGTCTAATTTCTATATGTTTGGTCCTAGAATGCTGGACTGGATTTTTGACAATGCAAAGAGCTGAAGCACTATCCATTAATAACGGAGTCTTAGTCTCTATAATGCCATAATCCAAAAGTGATTCTGAAGCCAGAGTACTTGGGATGTACAACTTGCAGCAGCAATGTACTCGGCTTCAGCAGTGGATGTAGCAACAGATGTTTGTTTCTTACTCTGCCAAGAAATCAAACAGTTGCCTAGGATTGACATCCACCAGAAGTTGATTTCCTGGTCAACTTACACCCTGCATAGTCACTATCAGAGAAAGCAACTAATTTGCAAGAGTGCCCAGTGAATACCATAAACCTAGAGATTGTGTACCTCGCAAATATCTAAAGATCCTCTTGACTACAATCAGATGAGACTCTTTAGGTGTAGCCTGAAATCTAGCACAAACACATGTAGCAAACATAATATCTGGTCTAGAAGCTGTTAAATACATCAAGGACCCAATCATACATCTGTAAAGCGTTTCATCAACAGCTTTACCTTTCTGATCAATATCCGATTGTGTGGTGTTGCACATGGGAGTAAAACAGGGCTTACAGTTTTGTAAATCAAACTTATTTAAAAGATCTTTTGTATATTTAGACTGATGAATGAAAATTCCATCAGCTTTTTGTTTGATTTGCAAGCCTAGAAAGAACTGTAATTCTCCCATTGCACTTATTTCAAACTTCATTTGCATTAATTTTGTAAAATCATCACACAACTGGGGATCAGAGGATGCAAATATAATATCATCAACATAAATTTGAACAAGTAGCTTATGCTGATCCACCTTCTTAATAAATAAAGTTTTATCTATGCAGCCTCTAGTGAAATTATTTTGCAGAAGAAAGTTAGATAATGTCTCATACCAGGCTCTAGGAGCTTGTTTCAACCCATAAGAGCCTTATCAAGCCTGTATACCCATTCTGGGTGTTATTATCCTCAAAACCTGGTGGTTGACACACATAAACTTCTTCTTTTATTTTACCATATAAAAATGCACTTTTAACATCCATTTGAAAAACTTTAAGATTGTGGAGTGCAGCATAGGCTAAGAACATTCTAATTGCCTCCAGTCTGGCTACAGGGGCAAAGGTTTCATCATAATCAATACCTTGGAGACTGGATCAGTCGTACGACTGGAACATAAGATTGGCTCAGTCGCACGACTGAACACTCAGTCGCACGAATGAACCAACCGCATGGTTCAATCGCACGACTGAACCAAACTAATGGTTTAGACGCACGATTGAATAGTGCCAACCTATAAATACAACTCAATTCGTGAAAAATAGGGACACTCGATCAAGTATGATTCCAGACGAACCCTAGCCGTCCAGAAACCTTCCAAATCGTTCTCCAAGTTCATAGAACACATTAGATCGATTCCTTATCGATTTCTAACGTTAGTTTCAATCCTTGATTGATTCTTCGTGTGTTCTCACTGATTGGATCGCCAATCAAATAGGAATCCGCACTATTTGATCTGGTATACACGTGATCTCTAGGTATTTCAGTCAAATACCAGGTCCCAACATGATGCAAATCCAGATTTGTATGCTGAAGAAGTTATTGGTGATAAGATTCAGCTAGAGCACATGTCAGAGAGTGTGTACAAAAGACTGGCAATGATCACTGGTGCTCAAAACATTCTAGTTTTTGATTATATCAGGAATGTATCAATGGATGAAGTTGATATTACTTAGCCACACTTCCATCTAACTGAAGAAGAACCAATAGATCCAAATGATCTGATTGAAGATGTAGAAGTTGATGAAGAAAGTGATGATGATATGTTTGAAGTTTCATCAAGTGAAGAAAGTGATGATGATGATGATGACAATAATGATTTCACTGAAGTAAATCAAGAAGGAAATGAAGAAGGGAATGTTGAAGATACTGAAAATGAGTCACAGGCTATGATTGAAGAAAATGTTGAGAAAGCTGTAACAGAAAGGAATTCTCAAAATCAAACATCTGATTCTGATTTTATCAATGATATTTCATTCGATCAATATTTGAAATTGATACAAATGAAGGTGCAGAAAAATCCTGTTAGTATGTCACACAATGTGTCTATACAAACAGAGGAAATAGTTGAAGTTGATGAGATTGAAAAACTAAAAGAAGAAAATGTAAACAAAGAAAAAGAGATTGAAGAGTTGAAAGTTGAAAATGAAAGAATGAAAGAGATAATCAGTTCTTGTGAAAAAGAAATTCAAAAGCTCAAAGATGAAAATTTAAAGTTGTCTGAAGAAAATGTGTTAAAAGATGAAAAGATTGTTAGTTTTGCCAAGATAAAGAAGATGTGATAAAGAACTTGAAGTTATGATTAAAGATTATGATAGTCTTGAGGAGAAATTCAAGAAGTTATCTGAAGAAAATGAAAATCTTAAAGCTAAATTGATAATGGAAAGAGAAGCTTAGAAAACTATATCTCCAATACATGTGATTAGTACAGAGGTGCATATTGAAGAAAATCTTGAGCAAAGAAAAGGCAAACGGAAAGTAAATAAATTAGAAGATGTTGATCAAACTAAATCCTCGTCTAAATTTCAAAGAACTGAAGAATTGGTTGAAGAGCAAAATGTTCAAGAACAGATTGATGCTTTAGATGATATTGAAGAATAACATAATGATGATTGGTATGATGAAGTTCTTGAGAATGAAGATATTGATGAAGCTGAATTTGTGTCACATTTCTCTTCACAAGAACATATACAAGAACAAGATGAAGTACCACCGGATTTTGAAGAAAAATATAACTATCGTGTGAACATGAAATACAATCGAGTGTATTTGGATGGACTGACTGTTACTCAAATTAATGATGAATACGAGAAATGCATCTATGCTGAGTCAGTTTCTTCTATAGATCCAAATGAGATAGTGGTTGAGCATGGTGAATGGATAATAACAAAGGAGGTTATAAATGTAGAAGAACTGTCTAGTTCTGAGCTACACCATCCTGATCCTCATGATATGAGTATTCCCGCTCTTAGATCATGGTTGCAAGCTAGAAATTACCCTTGGAGGAAGCTAAAGAGATTACAACCTGTATCTCTGAGAAATCTTGTAAGAAGCTTTCAAGAAACTGAGAAACAAATGAAGAAAATGATAGTGCTTGATACAGATAACCCTCAGTATCATGAGATAACAAAAAAACAAGAATATTAAAACCTCAGGAAATAAAACAAATGTCAAGATTTGATGATGCTCATGCTCATAGAAAAGAATTAATGGTAATGTTTGTTGATCCAGAAAGATAGACTTATAAAGCATCAACTGATCAAAGGCATATTCTCGATAGTTCAAGAACAACCGGAGATTTGGTAAGAAATATATTGCAAAAAGGACAATCAGTTGTTGAACTGTTGAATGCAATGATTTCTCCAAATTTTACAAACCAAGTAAAGATCATTGCATGGAAGTATGATGAAGTGTTTGATGCCTTCTTGGTAAAGAGAGTAAATGCTGTATGTGATGTTTATCATTTTTACTCCAGTATCATAAAACTTCCTGTGCAAGACTTAAAAGAGCTTAATAGATTACCTCTGATCAATCATACTGATTCAAAGCGTGGGAATATGTTTGTGGAATTATTAGACGTGGATTGGATAGATCAAGTAATTTTCTTAACACAAGATGTGATCAAGAAGACAAGGAGTATTTTGTTACTTTGAAGAAAAACAAGAAACTTAAGGGAGTTCAATCAGAAGAAGAACATTCGTTGATAGAATTCTGTGATAAATATTTTGAAAAAGTTACAACTCCTGGACTAAAAGTGATTGACGGTAATCAAAACTCAAAGCCAATTCTGAGATGGTTTTATAACACTGAGACATTTGAGCTGAAGTTAGTCCGAAATCTAGAATGATGGGATGAGGACATGATTATTTTATTTGGAGTTTCTGAGCTAAAACTGTTACATCAAGTTATATCTCATTTTTGTCAGTACAAAAATTTGAGCAAGTTTCTCCTGAAATGGCTGAGCAAGACAAGAAAATATTCATTTCTATTATCAATGTGATGAATGCTCCTATGGAAAGGATTTCTTGGAGAAAAGCGCTTGCGTATGCCAACATTGTTAAGAAAGATATTAAAGATATTGAATTCATGAGAATATCAAGGAAAGGGGTCTTAGAAGTGTACTCAAAGGAAAGTAACAAACCTATTGAGTTATATGTAATATTGATATTTCATGTCTTTCAAAAGATACATTGGAAAGAATGGACAAGATGGAGATTAAAACAAATGAAGCTAAACCAGAACAAGGCATTCTTGCAAGTAAATTCAAGTCTGCTATATCAAAAGCTTTGAAAGAGTTAGATATGTACAAACAGAAGCCAATGTTCAAAGTTGTTGGACCAAAAGAACCAATGAGCCAGATCAGAAAAACCTTTAAGTCCCACAAGATATCACAACAACTACTGAAGACTTGATCAGATGTTTGACAAAGTCTGAAGATCAACAGCTGAAGACTAAAGTACTGAAGACTTCAACAGCTGAAGACCAAAGTCTGAAGATCAACAGCTGAAGACTAAAGTACTGAAGATCAATAGCTGAAGTACAAAGATTGAAGACATCAGCTGATGACAACAACTGAAGTTCAAGAATTCCAAGTACTGAAGCCTTCAGAGTTTGTCACAACAACTGAAGAAGCATCCTCCGTTGTTGTGATGGTTCCTTTCAGTAGTTTTATTTTCTATTTCAGTACTTGTAAAACGACTAAAGAGCATGTTCTTCAGTCGTTGTTGTTTCAGTAGTTTCTTTTCAGTAGTTGTAGTGATAGTTAAGACTTGGTATTTTTGTAAGAAGATGTCAGCTGTTTGACATCTTCAGTAGTTGTGTTAACTTTCAGTAGTTTGAATAATTCTATTAGAAGTCACTATCAAGTGACATCAGCAGACGTCACATCTCCTATATAAGAGATGTTGACCTAATTGTACGTGTGACATTTTGCCACCACGAAAGCATATGAATGAAATATTCTATTTGTAGAATTCTCTCTCTCTATAACCGTTTACTCTTACATTGAATATCAATTGTGTTCTTGTGAATTGTCTAATTCATTGTTCGAATTCCACTGCAATACTCTCTAATCAATCAAACTTAGATCACTGATCCTAACAAATGGTATCAGAGCTGGTTAATCATTGATCGATCTAACAATTGATCATTGAAACTGCTATTCGATATCTATGTTTGATTGAATTAGCATATTTGCAAGAATTGGTTATAGATAATTGAATCTCTGCTGCTTTCGTTATTTGCTTTGAGTTTCTCTTGGTTCAATTTGGTTTGTTGTGTTTTGTTCTAAATCTGTTAAAACTTAATTGAATTTGGTTGAATCTAAGAATGACTACTCTTCTAATGACCCTCACAATACCGGTTCCTCAACCAAGCCTCCGATGCTGGTTAGGACTGAGTATAACATATGGCAACGAAGAATGCTTCATCACCTGTCTATTAACAGTTCAGGTTGTTGGACATTTGTGGTACATGGTCCACACAAGCCTATGGTGAACAATCCAGAAACCAATCAAATGGTTCCGAAGAAGAATGAACAATACTCAGATGAGGATCGGAAACTATTGAGATTGATGCTAAAGCACATGGTATTCTCGCCATGGCTCTGCCTAATGAAATCTATTCAAGGCCTATGCATCATGAAACTGCTCCTGACCTCTGGAATGCATTGAAGGAACAATTCGGTGGAACGATGAGGTCTTAGCAAACAACAGAGAAATCCTTGCCCAACAATATGAGACATTCTCTCATAGGAAGGTGAGACACTGACTCAACAGTTTGAGAGTTTTTCCTGTTTGATCTCTGAGCTGAAAATGGTCAAACCTGAATACACCAATAGCCAGATGAACAACAGATTCCTCAGATCACTACCTGAGAGATGGGACACATACACCATTGTCCTATGCTCCAGTGCAAATCTAGATAGCCTATCTCTCACCCAACTCCATGGGAAACTTCTTACATTTGAAAGAGAGATAGAGCAAAAAGGAAACTGGCATCATCAGGAAAGCTCACTCATGACTTTGTACCAAGGAACACTGCCTTGGTTGGTCATGAGTCAGAATATGCTGCATCAGAAAGCAATTATGATGAGCATATAGATTTCTCTTCAAACGGTTCAGATCATGCATTTGTAGTGTTGACAGTCAGTCAGGCTTGTAATAGTGACAATTTGTGTTACCCAAGGATAAAGATGATGAGATTTATAAACTTAAATGCCAATTAAATGATGAAAGGCTAAGCTAGAGGTCATTCTTGTGAACCATAGAGATCTCAAAGAAAAACTTGCAGTTACCCAAGTTGAGTGTGACCGCTAGGTATCATCCTGCAAGGGATTTGAAATGCTGCTCAGCAAGCAATCTGCTTCGAATGTGAAGTTTGGAATAGGTTACAACCACATTGCACCACCTACACATTTTACTCCAAAACCAATAGTAAAATCTGAAGCTGAAAGTAATTTCCAAACCACATCATCATGTGCATCATCCTCAAGTGATCACCCAAAATCACAAGATGAAATCAGTGTTGAGACCTCAGCAAATCAATTGGCTGATGGGTTAGCTACCGATAAGCACATGAAGCTGAGTACTTCAGATGTTGTCCCTCAATGTACCTCAAGTACTGAAGGGCAAGTTACAACAACTGAAAAGCATTTCAAATCAGTTGAAATAAAAGGATTAACAACTGCTGATAAGAACAGCTGAAGAACAAGTCTTCAGTTGTTACAGATCCTTCAGTACTAAACAAAAGTACTGAAAGGAGGAAAGAAAGTACTAAGAGCACACCTTCAGTAGTTTCACATCAGTAGTTGATCAATCCAAGATGAAGAATAAGCCATGTGAAATATGTGGTAAATTCAATCATCTTTCTGATGAATGTTGGTACAGAAAGGGTTCAAATTCAACAGAGATAAGCTCATTAAAATCAGATGGATGAAATGAAAACTGAGTTTGAGACCAAGTTTGTACCACAATCATCCCAATGTGATAAACCCAAGACTTCAACTAAATCCAAAAAGAAGGATAGGGTTCATCACAAAATAGATGATAGTGCTCCTAATGATAAACATCAGACTAAGTCTGTGAATGTTAAGGAGGAAATGGTGGGTCACAGGAACTCATCAAACACAAGTACTGATATGTCACAAGAGCTAAAAGCTTTGGATACAAACTAGACACAACTTGTTATGATGGTTCAGCATTTGTTGGGGAAAGTTAACCAACTAGATGCACCTGTGATCAAACCACTGAAAAGGCATTCCAAGCCCAAATCCAAGGAATCCATTTCAGTACCATCTCCTTCTTCATCAGCTGTTAATCATAAGAAACAAGTTATGGTTACATCTGTTGATGAAAACAGACCCAAAACCAAAAAGGTTTGGGTCTCTCAACCTAACTAGTTACTTTTGATGAATGCAGGGTTCTTCAGCATGCCAAAGGAGCATTTGGAATGTGGACAGTGGAGGATCTATGCATATGACTGGGAGCAGTTCTCTTCTTAATGACTACTCTCAAGGAAAGAAGGGATTTTTTTCATTTGGAAATGATGCCAAGGGTTACATCATTGGGAAAGGATTTGTGTCTAATGGACAAATCCGGTTTGATGATGTTAACCATGTGGAGAATCTCAAGTATAATCTGCTGAGTATCAGTCAGATGTGTGATAAAGGGCATGTTGCACTTTTCACAAGCCAGAACTGCAGGATTCTGTCTTCCCAAGTTTTGAGGCTGATTGACAAGGTATGGATGAACATACTCTCTGAAGGCCAACAGGATTGGAAGAGTATATGCCTTGGATTTGTCAAAGAAGATTGATTTGAAGAGTCATCCATGCCTGTTCTCCAAAGCCTCTCCTCAGGAATCTAAATTGTGGCATAGAAGGCTGGATCATGTTAATCTCAAAAACATGAATCAACTAATCCACAATAGTTTAGTGAGAGGTCTACCAATAAAGGAGTTCCACTGTGATGAAACCTGCACTGCTTGTTTAAAAGGAAAACAACACAAAGTCTCATTCCCTCCTATTGAAGAACCTAAGTCCACTGCCTGCTTGCAGTTACTGCACATGGATCTATTTGGTCCTGTGAGAGTGATGAGCATGGAAAAGAAGAAATACTGTCTGGTAATTATGGATGATTACTCCAGATTTGTATGGACTTTCTTTCCGCATTCAAAGGATGAGGTTACTCAGAAGATTATAAACTTTGTGTTGTATGTTGAGAAACAGTATTCCCTATCAGTCAAGTGTATAAGGAGTGACAATGGACAGAATTCAGAAACCATACACTTGATGATTTTTATCTCTCAAAGGGAATCAAGAGGTAGTTTAGCATCCCAAGGACTCCAGAACAAAATGGAGTAGTGGAGAGAAAGAACAGGACCTTAATTGAAGCTACAAGGTCTATGTTGGCTGACTCTGGTTTGCCATTGACCTTTTGGGCTGAAGCTGTCAATACAGCTTGCTATGTGCAAAATAGTGTGTTAGTAAATCAGAGGTTGATGAAGACTCCATATGAAGTTCTACATCATTTGGCTCCATTGATTTCATTCTTCAAAGCCTTTGGGTGTCCTTGTTTCATTCTCAACACAAAGGATCAGCTCCACAAATTGATCCTAAGGTGGATGCAGGGTATTTTGTAGGTTATTCATCACTTGCAAGGCTTACAGAGTCTTCACTGTCGAACAAAGATAGTTGAGGAAACCTTGCATGTGAAATTCAATGAATCTCCTAAGGATAAAATTCCACAAAATCCTGTGGAGTTGTTTGATCTGGACATACTGCAATATGTTCCTTATCAACCTCCAGCTGTTGCAGATCATGTGGATAAATCATCTTCTGCAGCATGTCTTCCACCTGGTGGTACTGAAGATGATGATGATATCAGTACTCACATTTTCAAGTTTAGTGACCAACTGCCTGAGTCTGCTAAACTTGATGTTCCTGTAGCTTTAGTAGCTCCATCCACAATAAATGCTGATGAGATTTCTGATTCCTCTACATCATTTGACTTGCCATCTAATACTTGGTTTCAAGAATCTGGATCAACATTTGCTGCTGCTGAGCCTGCTACAAACACTTGCACTGATCTCATAGTGTACCAAGAGCTGAAGAATCACCCCATGTCTCAAATCATTGGTGATATCAATGCTGGTGTCTCAACCAAAAGTCAATTGTCTAACTTCTACTTCTATGCTCTCTTCATCAGTTAGCTAGAGCCAAAGAACTATCATGTTCTTTGAGAGACAATGGATGGGTTGAAGCCATGCAGCTTGAGCTACTTCTGTTTAAAAAGCAGCAAGTGTGGGATCTGGTTCCTCTACCCCCAGGTAAGTGTGCAGTAGGCACTAAATGGGTGTTTAGGAACAAAACTGATGAAAATGGGCTTATTGTCAAGAACAAGGCTAGACTGGTTGTACAAGGGTTTTCTCAAGAAGAAAGTGTTGATTATGATGAAACCTTTGCCCCTGTAGCCAGACTAGAGGCGATTAGATTGTTCTTAGCCTATGCTGCATTCCACAATCTTAAAGTTTTTCAAATGGATGTTAAAAGTGCATTTATATGGTAAAATAAAAGAAGAGGTTTATGTGTGTCAACCACTAGGTTTTGAGGATATAAACATCCAGATTGGGTATACAAGCTTGATAAGGCTCTTTATGGGTTGAAACAAGCTCATAGAGCCTGGTATGAGACATTATCAAATTTTCTTCTTCAAAATAATTTCACTAGAGGCTCTATAGATAAAACTTTGTTCATTAAGAAGGTGGATCAACATAAGCTACTTGTTCAAATTTATGTTGATGATATTATTTTTGCATCCTCTGATCCCCAGTTGTGTGATGATTTTACAAGTTTAATGAAACAAAAGTTTGAAATGAGTGCAATGGAAGAATTACAGTTCTTTCTAGGCTTGCAAATCAAACAAAAGGCTGATGGAACATTTATTCATCAGTCAAAATATACAAAAGATCTTTTGAATAAGTTTGATTTACAAAATTGTAAGCCCTGTTCTACTCCCATGTGCAACACCACACAACTGGATGCAAATCAGAAAGGTAAAGCTGTTGATGAAACACTTTACAGATGTATGATTGGGTCCTTGATGTACTTAACAGCTTCTAGACCAGATATCATGTTTGCAACTTGTGTTTGTGCTAGATTTCAGGCTGCTCCTAAAGAGACTCATTTGATTGCAGTCAAGAGGATCTTTAGATATCTACAAGGTACACAATCTCTAGGTTATGGTATTCCACTGGACACGCATGCAAATTAGTTTCTTTTTCAAATAGTGACTATGTAGGGTGTAAGTTAAGCATAAAGTCAACTTCTGGTGGATGTCAATTCCTAGGCAACTGTTTGATTTCTTGGCAGAGTAAGAAACAAACATCTATTGCTACATCCACTGCTGAAGCAGAGTACATTGCTTCTGCAAGTTGTACATCTCAGGTACTCTGGCTTCAGAACCAACTTTTTGATTATGGCATTACAGAGACTAAGACTCAATGGACAGTGCTTCAGCTCTTTGCATTGTCAAGAATCCAGTCCAGCACTCTAGGACCAAACATATAAAGATCAGACACCATTTTATTAGGGATTGTTTTGAAAAAGGTCTGATTGATCCAAAGTTTGTGCCTAGTGCTGATGAGCTTGCAGATATATTTACTAAGCCTTTGCATAGTTCAACTTTCCAAAACCTTGTGTTAAGGCTTGGTATGCTGCAGCTAGAATAAGTGACAACTACTGATGATCTCAGTAAACAACTACTGATGATCATTAGTAAACATGTCACAAATAAGTACTGATTTTGTTACAAACTACTGATGTAGTTATAACTAATGATGTTGTTAAAAACAGATAAGTACTGATGTGCTATGAACAACTGAAAACAGCCAAAAAGACTGATGAGTAAGTGTTGAGGACAGTATGAAACAACTGAAAAGCTAAGAATTGATGAAAACTACTGATGAGAATTTTCTCTTCAGTTGTTTACAACCGCTGTTTCACCCTAAATAGCTGATGACAAAACCATGTCTTTAGTAGTTTCACAACTACTGATGACTAACACCAAGTCCTCAGCTGTTTATAACAACTGATGACAAAACCATGTCTTCAGTAGTTTTACAACTACTGATGACCAACATCAAGTTCTTAGTTGTTTACAACATCTGAAGATAAAACCAAGGTTTTCAATAGTTTCACAACTACTGATGACTAACACCAAGTCTTCAGTTGTTTTCAAACGTCTGATAGTTAAAACCAAATCTTCAGTTGTTTTCATAACAACTGATGACAACATCAATACTTTCAGTCGTTTCCTTTTCAGCCTTTTTCTAAACCTATAAATACGTGTACTTGTAGCCAAACGTTTCATTAGCCATTTTCAAATCTCTCTCTCTCAACAATGGCGACCATGAAACTCAAACCCCGACACAACTGTGTTGCCTACCTTACAAAATCGGCCTTCTCGAACAAGTTTGACACTGCCATCGATCGTATGGTGGATTCCCCGTACCGAACAGCCTTTCTTCTGAATCCTACCATATATCCAGACTCCTTATCCCAGTTCTGGACCAACGCTTCTATAATCACTGGTGAGAATGATGACCAAATCATTCTACAGTCGTTGGTAAACCAGAAACAGGTGCTCATCACTACAGACATTATTCTCCATACCCTAAATTTGCATGATGGCACCTATCCTAAAGAATACTCGAAAGGCACCACTGATATGTCTTTCATTAATAATGGTTATGAAGGCGACATAAGTGCTACAATGTGACATCCGTCACCTTAAGGTCCGTCGAACGACATAAATAAGCATAGAATTATTTTAATTATTCTTCCTTTTCTTCATGAACTCCTGCTTTAAGGAATCATGTCTGCTTTATTTTCCCTTGTGCCTGTACTTCCTCCAAGAATGTGTGCTAAGCATAAACCTTTTATAAATTTCATCACCATTACCACCAAATATATCAATTTTTTTAATTTCAACCATTGTCATTAATAAAACCATTTTAGACTATCAATTACCATTAAACACGCTTTTAACCTTAATATAACGAACATTTTAAGGTCGTAATCAACCGAAACAAATTTTGGGGAACTCGAGGGTTAAGTGCAGGGATTAAACTCGCCATTTTTGCAAACTTGGGCTGGGTATATAAGCCCATACTCCAGCCCTTAATCTCATTTCATCTTCATCTTCTTCATCCTCTTCACCTTCTTCTTCACATCTTCTTCATTCTAGCACCAAATCCAACCCACTTGGTCTTGTTCTTGTTGCCTAGACTCCATCTACGGCCTAGTCTACTCTATTCTAGCAGGTCGACGACCTTGGTTGTCCCTTTCCTTGCTTATTCACGCTATCCAAACTAGGGTTTCGGGTGTTCGGGTTCAACTCGAACACATAAGGTGTGTGTGGTGTGCGTGTGAGGTCTTTCTGCTGGTGTTTCATGTTTGTGTATGTTGTAGAGTGTTTCTGCAGTCGCGAACCTGCAGTTCAGGCGACTGGGTCTGTCATGCACTGAGCCGTGCGACTGTGTGAGTGGTGCGACTAAGTCATGCGATTGTGTCTTTCGGGCGACTGAATCGTGTGACTAGGGATGTCATGCGGCTGAGTTGTGTGATCGAATGAATGTGTGTGCAATTGAGTCAATGCGGATGAGTGTGTGTGCGATTGAGTCAGGTGACCGACTAAATGTATGCGATTGTGCGTGTTTCGCACGACTGGAGTCCAATCGCACGAATGAAGGTTCAATCGCAAGAAAGTAGCTAATTTGCACGATTGAGGGTTGATTCGTGCAGATGGAGGTTGGGTCATGCGAATGTGTGTTGTGTGGTACGACTGAATGCGAGTCATGCGAACGAAGACTCAATCGTACGAATGAAGCTTATTCGTACGATTGAAGGTTGATTCGTACGGATGGAGCGTTGAGTCGAGCGTCTGGTCCTGTTGTGTGAATGATGATGTTGAGTGTGAATTTCCCCTTGAATGTCTGATGATGATAAGGTAACATCAGTAAAAGTATCATTGCTTGACCACAAAGATTAAAGTTAACGCTATCAACATGCACATACTATTTAAATTGAAAACAACCTAACATTTTACAATTATCGACAACCCAATTGGAACTCCAAATACTTAACAAGTGCTATCTTTCAAAACCACGTGATCATTTCACGGATGTCATAAGCAATGACGACTACTCGTAGTACTTAGATCTACATAAGATCTGATACGTTTGTCCGCTTGTGTCTGTGTGCTACCCACGCCCGAACCGATACAACCGAACCGACCAAACATTACTATATGCTTTATACACGTCATTACTGCTTAACAATATCTGTGAATAGGTGTTTGACTGTTCTCTGCATACACTGCTGGGAATCCGATCATTCAACCTACCACTAAACATGTGAGTTTCGTGCCCCCTTTTTGTGCTTATACTACTTTGCAAACATTTACAAACATAGGGGAAAAGTATGCTCGCCCGTTTTCTATGCTGTACAACATACATACAATTTAGATACTTGGAATCAAGTGCTACAGTTTTGTGGGTACTTATCTCATACATGCTTAAGTCTGCTTTGTGGTTCTTTCTTACAACCATTTAATTCTAGTGTGGACCCGACGGTTAGTATTGGTAGTACTACTAGGTTGACACCCCCACCCTCGTGTTGGTATACTAGTTAGTACCACAAAAGCCAGGAACGGCCTGGGTGAATATATTCTGACATGATTCTTTGTGTACGTCATTAAGTTTGGTTATAGAGCTCTTGTCATGTGATTTTGCTACTTATAACTTATGCACGGTATTCTGCAACAAATGTACCAGCATGAATTACTTATTTACTTTAACCTGCGAACTCACAACAATTTTGTTGACCATTTTGGGCATATCTTTTCAGTGTATCATGCTAGCTGAGGTTCTAGGTGTGCTGCCTTAGTGGAGACCCTAGGATGCATCTTCGGGCAAACTTTTCATTTTGAAAACAATTGATGTATCTATTTCAAACAACATTATACTTTGTAACTTGTTCCCGGGTTGTGGGAATTGCATAGAATGTTTCATCTATATATTATGATTTATGTATCATTTTATGCTTATGGCTATGTTGTCGTGAATACTGACTAAACACGACACAAGTCCCCTTGTTGTCGGGTGTCGTCATGACACGCTGGTTATCATTGTTATTATTGCATCTCTACCACTTACCATGTGTTATGACGATTCCCGTCTCGTTACGTCCTCGTGTTTCCGCTCTTAGCGGGGGTGTGAAAGACTGGTTGCAGAGCCATTGGTTATAGAGAATTAGGCCATACACTTGACCTAGACTATAACCTAGGAACCTTCATGCAGATTTGCATGCCAGGGTTGTGTGCATTTTGTATCTCATACGTGTTCCTCATTACTTGTTCGATTAACTATCTGTTTTGCGATCATTTCACCCCGTGAGGGAGCCCTTGTGCTCACTCTTTACGGGATGCTTATATTGGATTTTCTGTTTCCCTCTGTGCACCGAGTTGCTTTATCATCTGGGTATTGAACCCAAAGAGATCTTCATAGATCATCCTATTGCGTTTGACCTTAAGCATTGGGATTTACCCCGAGGAGGTTATGTCTGAGACCTCGAGAGAGGACGAAATAGGCAACCTCCACTAGACTAAACTTGATTTCATGCATGGACACGCCATCATTATGATGGACTACTGTTTGCACATTACTTATACATGGTGTGAGAAATTTACGATTTGTATGCGATGTGTGACAACCATAACTATGGTCTTAACCCGGAAAGTTAGACCTTAATGTGACATGGATAATGTGTCCTGCAATGGTTAAAACTTATGCATTTGCTATTCTTATGATTAGAACATGCCGCCTCGAAGAGTTACCCGCAGCAACAGTGGCGGAAGTGAAGCCCCGAGGCAGAGGCAGAGGTAGAGGTAGAGCACCGAGAACAAGTGATGGTCCTACCAATGTCACTCCAGGAGCAGGAAATGCTGATATGGCAGCCTTAATCGCTCAACAGCTGGCCGCACTAATTCCGACTATCGTGGTCCAAGTGAGTGATGGTCTTCAGAATTCTCACCCCCACGGGGATGGTGGCAATGATAACGAGGATAACGGAAACCCGACTGGGAACGAAAGCAATCAGGAGACCGGAAATGGTGGTACAGCCGGTAATGAAACTGGAATTGTGAATGTTAGACGGGGATGTTGATACAAGGAATTTGTGGCTTGTAAACCAAGAGAGTTTGATGGCAAAGGTGGAGCCATAGCCCTGACTAAATGGCTTGAAAAGATGGAGGCCGTGATCGACATCAGCAAATGCCTCGATAGTCAAAGGATTAAGTACGCCACTTGCTCACTACAGGGCAAGGCACTAACATGGGGGAACACTCAGATTCAGGCTAGGGGAAGAGAATCGGCGATGCAAATGTCGTGGGATGAGTTCAAGGCCCTAATCACCGAGGAGTACTGTTCTCTCAATGAGATGCAAAAACTTGAGCATGAGTTCTGGAATCATGCCATGGTGGGGGCTGGGCACGCAGCTTACACCGATCGTTTTCACGAGCTAGCAAGGTTGGTTCCGCATCTAGTCACCCCGGAATCAAAAAGGATAGAGAGGTACATTTGGGGACTTGCGCCTCAAATCCGGGCATTATATTTTGATGTATCTATTGAGCATGAGTTCTGAAAACAATTGATGTATATATTTCAAACAACATTATACTTTGTAACTTGTTCCCGGGTTGTGGGAATTGCATAGAATGTTATCATCTATATATTATGATTTATGTATCATGTTTATGCTTATGGCTATGTTGTCGTGAATACTGAGTAAACACGACACAAGTCCCCTTGTTGTCGGTGTCATCATGACACGCTTGTTATCATTGTTATTATTGCATCTCTTCCGCTTACCATGTGTTATGACGATTCCCGTCTCGTTACGTCCCCGTGTTTCCGCTCTTAGCGGGGGTGTGACATACAACCATACTGAAGAAGCACTTCCATGATGCAGAACGACTTATTTTTCACATGGTAAATGTCTGCCTAGCTTCAAAGACATCTTCTTGGGATCAGATGTCTTCCCGATGGCAACAAGTATTGTATTCTATCCTTGAGCAACAAAATCTAAATTTTTCTGAGATAGTTTTTATGGAACTAAAGGATCTGGCTCGAAAACCTGTGGCAAATAGATGGCTACTTTATCCCAGGTTTCTAATGGCCATTATTTTAAACCAACTAAAATCTGATGGACTTGTTGGTCTTCGAGTCCCTGCTCCAGCTATTTTAGCTAAGGTATACTCCCGACATTACATAGACCCTACTCTCAAAGGGGCTGCCCGGATGCTAAAACCCAAGCAGAGGGAACCCACAGCCTCCACTTCTAGATCCAAAGTCCCCACCAAACCCAAAACACAATAACCCCAAAAGGCTACTCAGGGAGATAAGTCCCATGAGGATGTCCCTGTACCACCAACACAGGATATACATACTGGTTCTAACCCTCCAGTTATGTCAAAGACTCAACCTGCTAAAGCCGCACATGTATCCTCTCAACAGGATCCTGTTGCAACAATATTGGGGATCCTACATTGCTGGAACCTATCTAATTGAGAGGGTTACCATTGAAGAGCACCTCTCACCCCTGGTGCAATCTGCTTCGGATCACTCTCCACATGCAACCACCCCTCAAAGCCCAACACTTATTGTTGGAAAAGTGCTGAGTCGGTTGCACTCCTCACCCCCTCCCCAGAAACCAATTACAACTGGGAATACCTCAACCATTGAGGGGGAGGACCAAAGTGCTTTTGATAACCCACAACACAGGGGTACAATGTTCCATCTCCAAGTGTAGAAAAGAAGATTCGAACTTCTGGTAAGGCTGCCACTTCTACTGATTCAGCACATGATCAGGATGAAGTTGGTACCATCCATAAGACCTCACCAGAGGCAACTGCCAATGAAGGACATAGTCCTGAGGCAGGAAGTCTCTAGTACCAAGAACAAGGGGCACATGCTACTACTGATCTACACTCAGAGCATGTACATTCTGATTCAATCAGGAGGTCAGGTGATTCAGCACAAACTCATGATGACCTGGGCTTTTTCTATGATGTTCTAGCCCATAATACCATCCTAGAGAATAAGGTGAGCAGACTTAAAGAGCTGTTGGCCAAAATGTCTCAGGATCAAAGACCATCTAACCTACAAACCTCACAGATGGCACCTTCAATTGAAGGTTTCCCAAACACTGAGCCTACACACATAATTGAGCCACCAGCCTCTGCTTTTGGCACCACCTCTCAGGGATAGAACCCCTCTGAGCAGATGGTTGCTATCTTTCAAAACTCCTTACCTCTCATCACTCCATCATCACTGACATAGTGCATAAAGCCATTGATGAGAGGATTCCCTCACATCTACAAACCCTCATTGATGATGTTGTTCATAAATCTCTTTCTGCCTTCCAAACCCCTGATTCCAATGCAACCAAAAATGCGGAGACTGCAAGTCGAAGGCAGTGAAAGACAAGAAAAGAAAGAGAGTTGATGCTGAGAAAGAGCCTGAGAAAGAGAAGGAGGTTGAGAAAGAACTCATCTTAGAACAGTTGATCACCTATAAAAGAAAGAAAAGTGCTGAGTCAAGAGCTGATGAAGAAAAATCATTAGAAGACCTTGTTAAAAATGCTGATGAAGCTCATAGCAGATCAATGGATAAAATCATAGATCAGCTATTTAGACATGGTCATGACACAGCCACATAGACTCTGAGATCAGAAGGCCGGAAATAGAAGAGATACAATCAAGATGGGCCGGTTATAGTGTGTTGGAAAGGGAAAGATTGGAAATCATGATCAGGTTCATAGCTAAGTATCTTGAAAGATCATTGATTGAAATCAAGTCATGGTCCAGGGACAACATCTTGGCAATAACCACGAAGATCTGTTCGTCTGAAGTATATACCAAAGGGCTGGTCATTGAAGCCTTGAATGAAGCTGGTGCTGGAAGCAGGTCTGAACTGGTAAAACAATCTAAAGCCTCACTTATATCCAAAATGCTACAACAGCCTGTCAAAGTTCCTACACCAAAACCACCACAACCACAACCCACTAAACCAATTCCCTTACCCACAAAGCCAATAGCCGATGATGTACCCCAGAAGAGGAAGAGAAGGGTACTGAGGCTAGAAGAGGAAGAAGAAGATAATGATGAAGATGAAGATAGGTTGCCAATCTCAGCTGTTATACAGTTGCCTAAGGCCATAAGTCACCCTCCAACAATTACTCCTGAATCTCAAAGGCAAATTGTGAAAGTGAAGTTAGAAGAAGAAGAGCTTCACCAACAACATGATGAGGAATTGTTGAGAAGAGTCAACAAAGCATATGCTGCCACATCTTCAATCATCAATATGAAGAAACATGCTCAGAGATTATACCCTCTCAGACACACCTTTCAATATCAAAAAGAGAGAGTGAGGATTTGGCTTGATCCTAGGGTGTCTCATAGGATTCAAAAGAAAAATATTCCATAGAGATACATTGGCCAAGTAAAGAAGATTGTAGATGAAGTGATATCTCTGGCCTTTGTAGTATCACCTTGGGAGATCCTAGATGACTTCAAGAAAGCCTATAAAGCTAAACTAACCCCACAAAATATGCTGGAGAATAAAGTGGTGAAAAAGGCGTTAGTGTATAGGAGGATTGAGGAAGTTAGAAAGAATGAGCTCCAGTTGTTCTTAGAGGGTATTCACCCAGATGAATTCGCATATAGAATCATAACAACTGTGGAGCTAAAAAATGGGAAGCAGGTCAAATATCTCTCTGAGTACTATGGGCCAGAATCACTCTTTGAAGGAGAAGCAAAAGAGCTTACCATGGAGGAACAAGTAACCTTCATTGAGGCCTATACAAGGGAGTCTTACAGACTCATATTTGGGAAGTAGATCTCATGGATGGGGTAACAGCTCTGTGTCCAGTTCCCCAAGACCGAGTTCCCATCCATCCTTTGCCAAACAGATCATTGAGACCTCTTCCCAGGCCTGTGCTTACAAGGGTCACTTCTGAACTGATCTAGAAGACAAAAAGACCAATCTTTCTACCATAATAAGTGGGACATCTTCAATAAGCTTAAAGTTTTTGGCTGCATTGGTTCAGGGGGAGTTTGTTGGACCAAAAGAACCAATGAGCCAGATCAGAAAAACCTTTAAGTCCCACAAGACATCACAACAACTGCTGAAGACTTGATCAGCTGTTTGACAAAGTCTGAAGATCAACAGCTGAAGACTAAAGTACTGAAGACTTCAACAGCTGAAGACCAAAGTCTGAAGATCAACAACTGAAGACTAAAGTACTCAAGATCAATAGCTAAAGTACAAAGACTGAAGACATCAGCTGAAGACATCAGCTGATGACAACAACTGAAGTTCAAGAAGTCCAAGTACTAAAGCCTTCAGAGTTTGTCACAACAGCTGAAGAAGCATTCTTCAGTTGTTGTGATGGTTTCCTTTCAGTAGTTTTATTTTCTATTTCAGTACTTATAAAACGACTGAAGAGCATGTTCTTCAGTCGTTGTTGTTTTAGTAGTTTCTTTTCAGTAGTTGTAGTGATAGTTAACACTTGGTATTTTTGTAAGAAGATGTCAGTTGTTTGAGATCTTCAGTAGTTGTGTTAACTTTCAGTAGTTTGAATAATTCTGTTAGATGTCACTATCAAGTGCCATCAGCAGACGTCACATCTCCTATATAAGAGATGTTGACCTAATTGTACGTGTGACATTTTGCCACCACGAATGCATATGAATGAAATATTCTATTTGCAGAATTCTCTCTCTCTATAACCGTTTACTCTTACATTGAATATCAATTGTGTTCTTGTGAATTGTCTAATTCATTGTTCGAATTTCGCTGCAATACTCTCTAATCAATCAAACTTAGATCATTGATCCTAACAAAAGTCAAAGAAGAACCAGCAGATTTCTTTGAATGATGAAGTCAAGGCTGAAGATAGAGTTAGCAGTCAAGCTTAAAGATTTTGAAGACTGAAGACCATGTCAATCTTAGGGGGAGTATTGTTAAGTGCTCTAAGAAAGATTAACATGTGGTCTTTATTTGTTTTTGATATTTTGTAATAATATAGGGACTATTTCTGTAATTTGTTAGTTCCTTTACTTTGTGTTTTCAGTATAAATAGCTTAGATTTGCAGGTAGATAGTAATGAATACACAAGATATTCGAATCTGCTTTTCATACTTGTAATTGTCTTAGCTTGATATGAATGAAAACTTGAATTTTATTGATATCTTGTTTTGATTTGATTACTTTGTGTGAATTTCATTGAATTGTGTTACAAATCATCACAGATATATTCATTTGATCCTATCAAAATCATAAAGTTGATAATAATGGAGGATCAATATACAGCATTCACCGCCGGAAGGGACTCTAGGATTCAAAACCTATTGCTTTTAGAAAATGAAGTTGGAAATCATAACAAACCCCCTAAGCTAATAACGTTAGATGACTATCCACAATGGAAGCAAAGGTTTGAGATTTACTTAAATGGAGTAGATCCCAACCTGTGAGAGTCGATAGAGACAGGATATAGCATGCCTGTAGGTGCAGATGGAGTTAAACTCACCTTAAGCGGTATGACTGACGAACAAAAGGTAAAATACAATGTAAATAAGAAAGTATATGCGTTGTTGACTCAGTCAATTCCTAAGGACATCTTCCATCAATTTTGTAAGAACAAGCAAGCTAAAAAGCTATGGGATGCATTGGAAAAGAGGTATGAGGGAAATGCATCGCTGAAAGCTCTGAAGGCTAAAGTGTTGAAGAAGGAGTTTGATAACTTCTCGTCAATGGGAAAGGAGAGCTTGGACGATGTCATTGATCGGTTCTACCATCTGATGAGTGAGTTGCACACTCATGGAGTTACTCATCTATGGAAGACAAAGTTTCAAACTTTGCAGATGGTTTGCCCGAGAAGTGGAGTTCGTTTGTCTCCAACCTCAGACAGAATGATATGCTAGCGAAGTTAGGCATCAACGACTTCATTCTGAAACAGCGGGAGGAAGAGTTGAGGATGAAGTACAGGGCATAAAAGTCTACTTATGATCAGAATCCAGCTCTGTACAACTCAACCACACAAGCCAAAACATCTGGAGCTCCACTACAAACAGCTTTTGTGTCGAGTTCAACTGGTCCATGTCAAGCATCTTCTTCAGGATCTGACACGTCGGGGTCGTCTGGTACCCAATACATAGAACCTAAAGCAAATGCCATAAACCTAAAGACCGAGAATCTCGGGAATGTGACTATTGAGGTAGGAAAGGAGCACATGGACCTCTTAGCAGCGGTAATCCACTCCTATGATGGGCTAGTTGCTGGGAAAATTCGGTCTGCCATATGGCAGATGAGGACTACGAGCAGGTATACGAGACAAATCTAGAACTGATGGACATCATATGGGCCTTAGCAAGTGCTTTTCGGAGAGCTAAGAAGTTTTTCAAGAAGACTGGACATAATCTGATTGCCACTAAGGACACAACTTTTGGCTTTGACAAGACAAAAGTTACCTGCTTCAACTATGCAGAAAAAGGGCACTTCAAACGTGAATGTGTGAAGCCCAAAAAGATGGGAAATGGAAATCCATTATCATCTTTCACTCGTCAGGAGAAGCCCACAAACAGCCCTACTTCGTTGAGCAAGGATCCTAAAGCCTTGACAGCTCATGATGACAAAGGACAAGATTGGAGCTTCCGGTTTGTGTCTCCGAGAGAATCCAACATTGCTAGTGTCGAGGATCTAGATGACGACTCAGCAAGTGGAGGTGATATTGCAGTAGAGCTCGCGATGTCAAATATTGAAGAATCTGCAATAGTAGTTGATCACCTGCCTAAAGAAGGGACAAGTCCAACAAGTCCAGAATCACCAGAAGTAGAGAAGTCAGACACTGCTTTAATGGCTGATTCAACCTCACCCTCTCAGGTAAGTACCACTACTCAACTTTTCAATAATCATGCTTTTTCTTATTGTAATAAATTTAGGAAAATCATTGATATGAAATTTGCTAGGTTATTAGACAATTATGGTAACGTAGTCAAGGACTTATAACTCTGGACAGAAGCCAATAGAGTGTTAAAATAAAATGAGCACAACTATAAAGAAAAGGTAGAACTCTTGAACAAACAGCTTAAGGAAACTAAAGTTGTAGCCTTTAACCAAGATAATGACATTAAGTTCTATCTAAACTCCCTAGAAGACACTAAGAACAAAAGGCAGTTTTGGAAGTAGAAGTAAATTCACTAAAACAAAAACTGCATAGTTCGACAAGTTCTTCTCACATTGTCCAACACTTAGTGAGAGAGCGCAACAATGGGGAGGGTTTGGGATATAAAGTGGTTCCACCACCACATGAGACCTTGATGAATGCAAAAAGTAAACTAATAAATAATAACCCAATCAAGGATCATGTGGTGTCCACTCCTTTTGTAAGTGATCCAGATTCCACATGTAAATCACATAAACCTGTCAGTAAACAAAAGGATACCACTTCAAAATCAAAAGGTAAAATGCCTTGTGTTAATCTGGACGAACAATTTGATAAGGTTAAATAAAATCTGTTTCAACAAAGTCTATTTCTGAGCCAAGAAATACCAAACAAATTAACCAATCACGTGCTTCATGTCTAAGTCCAAATAAACAAAATGGAAAAGATGTTAACAATGTCCAGACAATTAATTTTGTTAAACAAGAGAAAACATCTAAACAAGAAGTGTCAAAACCCAAACAGAGTAAAGTCACTCGTGTGTCACATACTTCTCCATAGAAACAGGTAAATCGTCAAGTTGAAAGCAGATCATGCTACAACTGTGGAAAGTATGGGCACATAGCGTCTTATTATCCTTATTATCAGACACCAAAGAAAAAGATTGAACTTTATGACACTAAAGCAAGCTCTTCCAAAAGAACCTCCATGACTCCGCCAACACGAGTCAGTGAACCTAAAGTTCAACCTATCAACCAGTCGTCTGTTAATCACAAACAGGCCTTACACAAAGCTGGCTTATTGAAAGAAAAGTCTGGAAATGAGAACAGTAAGACAGTTGATCTTCCCTCACCCTCTAATGGATAATGGGTAGAGTTTATGATGTGTGATGCCTCTAGGACACCTAAGCCGGTTAAGGCTTGGGTCCCTCACCTTAACTAATGTTTTCAATTGAATGTGCAGGGTGTTCGTTATAGTGCTGAAACAAACACTTGGATTGTAGATAGTGGAGCATCACGACACATGACTGGAAACCGGGCACTCCTATCAAACATCAAACAAATCAAAGGAGGTCATGTTTCTTTTGCTGGAAACAAAGGAGGGTACATAAAGCTCAAGGGGAAGTAGGGAACCAGAAAGTTAAGTTTGACAAGGTAAACTACGTTCAACAACTTCAGAATAATCTACTTTCTGTTTCCCAAATATGTGACAAAGGATTTAAGGTAGTTTTCGACAATAAGAAGTGCTATGTCATGAAAAAGGACTATGTGATTCCGGAGAAACAAGTATTAATGTCAGCCTCAAGATATAACGACCTTTATGTCTTGGATCTATCGAAGGCCTCCACAACTGATCATCAAGTTCAGTGCTTCTTGTCAAAAGCTACTGAAAAGGATGCTACCTCCTGGTATAGGAGAATGGGGCACATCAATCCATGGAAGATGAACGACTTGATCGAGAATGATCTAGTGCGAGGAGTCAATGTCAAGAACTTCTAACTCCTGGATTTTTGTGTCGCCTGCAAGAAAGCCAAACGGACAAAGAAGTCTTATAAGGCAAAGAAAGTTAATTCTATAGAACTGCCTCTTGAGCTTCTTCACATGGATCTGTTTGGTCCAGTCAGTACAAGAAGCATCACAGGCGACTTGTACTACTATGTAGTTACACATGACTACTCAAGATTCTCTTGGGTGATGTTTTTGAAATCATAATCAGAAACATTTGAGTCATTCAAAGACTTGGTAACTACACTGGAGTCTCTCTACAAGCTGAAGGTAAGACAAGTACGCTCACACAACAGAACCGAGTTCAAGAACCAATGTATGGAGGCTTTATGCAAAGAAAAGGGAATTGTGCATCAGTATACTTTTGCCTACACTCCTTAGATGAACGGGGTTGTTGAGAGAAAGAATCGTAGCTTAATAGAGACAACATGCACAATGCTAGCAGACTTGGAACTGCCTATCCAATTTTGGAATGAGTCAGTGGCCAATGCTTTTTACACATTAAATCGAGTTCTGGTGGTAAAACATCATGGCAAGATGTGTTATGAGTTACTTCAACGACGTAAACCAAATCTGGAGTATCTCGAACCATTTGGAGCACCATGAATGTTGATGAAGAAGACTCAAGATGGGAAGTTTAGCGATAAGGCTGAAGAGGTCATCTTTCTAGGATACAACATACGAAATAAGAGAGTCTACAACAACTCAACGGGTCAAGTGGAGGTGTGGTGTAACGTCGATGTTCAGAGATACACCACCCCTCTTGCTAGAAAAGGACCCGCTTTCTTTTTCGACTATGATGAATTCTTTAAGTCCTTCAACATTCCTCTCTCCAAGTCTGATGAAGAGTTAGCACGCAAAATGATGTATGATGTTCTAAACACACCTTCACAGGAATCTACATCGTCTGGCTCACAAGGTGAATCACCTACCAACTCAGGGGGAGCACTCGAGGTAAGTGACTCTTCCTCTGATGATGAAGCCATGGACAATGATCCGGACATTCAGGAGCAAGATGTTCCTACTACTGCAAGTCCATAAGCATCTAACATTGATGCCTCAGAGTCTTCAGAACCACTCCTACTGCCTCAGATACGGAACCAAACGTTAATAATCTAGATTCTAAGGTAGTTGTTCCCACCACTCCTGGATCACGCCAAATGTCTATCATTCTCTAGACAATGTCATTGGGGATGTCAGATCAGGAGTTTAGACAAGAAATTAGCTGTATTCAGCTAATTATGCCTCGGTAACAGAGAAAGGGTACCTTCACGATGGTGCTTATCATTGTTTTGTGTCTCAGTTCGAGCCAAAATACGTCAGTGAAGCCCTAAATGATGAGGCATGGGTGAGTGCCATGCAAGAAGAACTTCTTTAGTTTAAGAAGTTAGGTGTATGGACATTGGTAGATAGACCTAAAGGTGCTAAGGTCATTGGCACCAAATGGGTCTTGAAATGTAAGAAAGATGACCAACGTGTCATCATGAGGAACAAGGCTCGACTTGTAGTTCAAGGATTTCGAGAAGTCAAGGGAATTGATTACAATGAAGTATTTGCACCTGTGGCGAGAATGGAAGCCATCCGTATCTTCCTAGCCTATGCCTCTTACATGAAGATTAAAGTCTATCAATTGGATGTAAAGAGTGTATTTCTTCATGGTGAAACCCAGGAAACATTGTATGTCAGTCAACCGGAGGGATTCAAGGATCTATATCATTGGGATAGAGTTTACAAACTGGGTAAGGCTCTCTATGGGCTTCACCAAGCCCCGAGAGCATGGTATGAAAAACTCTCAACTCACCTTGTGAAAGATGGATTTCGCCGAGGTGTTATTGACTATACACTGTTCATCAAAGAGAAAGATGGTGATCTGCTGCTGGTTTAGTTTTATGTTGATGACATAATCTTCGGTTCCAAGAACGAAGAATTATGTAAAGAATTTGAAGCCGTGATGAAGGTAGAATTTGAAATGAGTGCCATGGGAGAGATGAAGTTCTTTCTCGGGTTATAAGTGGATCAAAGACCAAAGGGATATTCTACATTAGACCAAGTATGTAGGGGATATTCTTAGTCGGTTTGACATGAAGAATGCTTTCGTAGCTAGGACTCCACTAGCTACAAACCATGATGTAACACCCGACCAGAATGGTGATCTGGTTGATGTCACCATGTACCGAGGAATGATTGGATCCCTCATGTACCTCACTGCCTCAATACCTGATATTATGTATGCTACATGTCTTTGTTCAAGATATCAAGTGAAACCAAAAGTTAACCATCTTATTGGGGTCAAAAGGATATTTTGTCATCTGAAGGGTACACCCACACTTGGATTGTGGTATCCTCATGATAATGACTTCGAGCTAACCGTGTATAGTGACTTGGAATATGGCGGCTGCAATATGAACTACAAATCCACCTCAGCAGGTTGTCAATTCTTTCGGAGAAGATTAGTCACGTGGCACTATAAGAAGCAGACATCAGTAGCATTGTCAACTTGTGAAGCTGAATATGTTGTTGCGGTAAGTTGCTATTCTCAAATCATCTAGATTTAACAGAGATGCGGGACTACGGTTTGAAATTTTCTAACACCCCTATATTTTTTGATAATTCTGCTACAATAGCCGTTACTAAAAATCCTATCCAACATCCTAAGACCAAACACATCGGCATAAAATATCACTTTATACGTGATTGTTTTGAAAAGAATCTAATCAATGTTATTAAAATAAATACAGATTTTGAACGCGCTGATCTCTATACAAAAGCCTTTGATAAACCACGTTTTCTATATTTGTTATAGGTCAACGGTGTTAAAAAGAAAAGTGATGTAATTCTAGACGATGAACAAGTCTAGTCCGATGCGTCAAGTCCATTTTTTATGTTCTTTTATTTTCTTTTATTCTAGTTTATTTTATTTATTTAATTTATTGATTTCAATTCTTCGCCTATTAAAATCCCAAAACCGCAACTTGCTTACGGTTTTAGAATTTTAGGGGAAGAATATGTTAAGTTAGTATTAGAAAAACGAGGGAGGAGGACAGCTAGCTCATAGAAATGAGATCGTAACGAGATATCGATTCAACGACTACGGAAAATGATGGTACACAGGAACAAAGCATTTGGGACTTTAAAAGATTGAAATTGATTTAGATTTAAAGTTCAAAGTACAGGTCTGAGAATTCTAAGCAAAAATAAAAGGAAAAATGATAGTAAAACTAGCGACTACTAAGGTAACAAGAAGAAAGTAGACCTAGAGGTTGCTAGACCATTAGATGATGTGTCGGTAGATTCAACACAATAGATAAGTAGACCTGGTTGGTGATATCAAGATCAAACTAAGCTATTCAAGAAGCTGTGGGTTATCATCTTATCCCTGGTTAATACAATCAATAGAGTTCCAATAAAGGGTGACGAGCAAAATAAATGCCACAAATGTGTGCGGATGACCAAAATATGAGCAAAGCACATGCTGAAAAATGCAAAAAGCAATCAAACTGATAACCTATGGTGTTGGTGCGATCTGTGCAACAAAATAAATTGCTCAAACAAGAAGATAGGTTATGTGCCTCTCTGTTGTGCGATAGCACTGACCTGAGGATAAGCATAACCTATATATTCTAGAATTCATTGTTGTTTGCCGTCTCTCTGCTATGTGGTGGCACTGAACTGAGGCTTGGCTTCTCTTTGAAAGCTCTAAGAATAGTTTCTTCTTGTCAAAATACCCATAGACCGCTCAAAAATCTCCTGAGGAATGTTGATTACCATATAAGCGTGGGATCCACAAATACATGTTGAAATAATCTAACCTAACATATCACCAATCCGTGTCAAAAGTCTGTGTATGGATTTAAGAGGACAAGTATACTGACAATCATCATGGCTGCAATTCTTGAAAGTCCAAATCAATGTGTGTGTCTTAAAGTACTAGTATGATTTCCTTAATCTGCAAGTGACTCTCGACGAAGACAGGAATCTAGCATCAAATGAGTGATTTGACTACCTGTATGATTCCATAATGAATCATTCCTCTTATGGTCAAAATAACTTGAAGTTGCCTGTTTAAAAATAAATTTGTTAGATTTCAATCTTAGGATTTCCACCTCCCATAAAATCACAAAATTATGTCTTAAATTCTAGTAGTTTCTTTTGTTTAAGTTTGTCAATTTAGGTTATATGTCGGACTATGTCGTGGAATTCAATCTGCGATTTAATCACTTAAAAGGGTCACGTCTGAGGTGACCAAACATGCTTTCAATGTTAATGGGTCACGTCTGAGGTGATCAAAAGTTTTCAAGGTTAAAATGATCATGTCTGAGATGATCAAATGCTCGTAATGTTCAATCAACTGTTAAATGGGGTTAAATGTCAAATGGTCATAAAGTCAAAACCATAAGTTTGATCCATTCGCACGATTGGACCATGAGTATGGACCAATCGTACGATTCGACCATATTATGCCCTAGAAAACCAAATGGAGCATGAATATGAACCATTCACATGAATGGCTTACAAGATTGAGCCAGTCGCCCGAATGGAGTTGTGCGAATGAGTCAGTTGCCCGACTGAAACCCAGTCGGCCGACTGATTGTAATCGACTGAACCAATCGCACCACTGAGATCCAATCGCCTGAATGAAAAGAGCGAGTCGGTCTAGTCACCCGATTGAAATCAGATTTAGTATAAATAGGGCCATAGTCGATCACATAAACTCATCACCTCCCATTCGCCCTAAAATCACACAGCCTACCGTAACTCTGCCAAAATTTCTTTTGACCGAATTTGACACCCTATTTCGATATTCTGACAATCTATGGTGTTTATACAGGTATAATGTGGTGTGATCTATCCAAATTTCCGACGATATGACTCCAAAATCAAGAAATTCAGCCCTAACAAGAACCAGGACTTAAGTTGGACAAATAACCTAACTAAACTAAGTAAAATGTTGATATCAAAGTTATTAGGTGCTAAGTTAAGTGATTGCAACTCTAATGAACCAAAACACAATGTTTAATTTTAAGATTTGGTCATATTCGAATTTCAATCGAACAAACAGTGGGTCATACGACTAGACACCAGGATGAACTACAATCGCACGACTAAGCTGGATGAATGACTCAATCGGCCAAATGAATGATACGAATGAGATCAGTTGGCAGACTAAACCAATCGCACGCTCAGTCACCCAATTGAACTCAATCGCATGATCATTCACCCGATTGTATCAAGTCGCATGTTAGGTCAAACAACTGAACCCAGTCGTATGGTTCAATCGCATGATTGAACCCGACTAATTTCAAACAGGTTAATTACAAATGGTTTCTGTTGTGTGATGATCTAACTTGTATGCTCCGTGTGTTACAGATTGATGGCTGATAGGTGGACCATAAACACCAAGCACAACATTTGTGCTCATCTGGACGCCACAACTTAGAACGGTGCCGAGTTTGCTGGGATCATTGCGTTCGTAAAGAGATCCTGGATCCACAGAGCTATATCTACATCGTGCACCCCCTATAGGTCTATACAGCAGGCCTTCTGGGAGGATGCATTGGTTGATCGATCTCATGAGCCCTATGGCATCCAGAGCACTATTTTTGGACAGGATATCGAGGTGACTACAGAAGATATTCGACGAGTGCTAGATTTGGGTGACGATGCAGATCACCCGACTAGGCTACATCCTTTGACAGTGAGAGGGTGCTTCCTCGGGATGAAGTACACTGGGGACATAAATGCAGGTGTGCTGAACAAAAGCAACCTGTGTCCCTAGTTTAAGTACTTGGTGCATGTCATACTGGAAGTTCATGGCGTCGAGGAGGGGTGGCTTTGATGACCTATCAGACCAGATCCAGAATGCCTACGTGGCACTTGTACTCAACCACCCTTTAGTTTCTCCAGTATGATATTTGCCTACCTCATAGAGAACCTCAAGGCCAAAGGCATGGAGGGCTTCTGTATGTATCCAAGATTCTTACAGATGATTATTGATGAGAAGCTGCCTACCTTACCCAAGGAGAGCCAAGATGTTGTATCCCTGGACGTGATGGATGATACGACTTTGGGCCATATGAAGGTCTACAGGGGAAAGCTAGTAAAACCCCCTGTGAAGAGACTCTTCAGGCATCTGGCCTGGGCAGATTACATGGCGTTGGCTAGGCGTAAGTGGCGCCATGAGGAGAGTGACTCAGATATGAGCAGATTGCTCTTCCATCTGATGACTCTGACGATGACGGAGATTCGGGTGGATATTCTGGCCACGCTGTTTCTAGGGCCATCCCTACACATACTACATCTCCACCCCCTACTCATATAGATGCCACCACTGCCAGTTCACCAGGATTTATGTCCTCCCGATGAGGAAGAAGAGAGTGATGAGGAGCCTCTGACGTGGCCTGTGGGCAGCAGGGTGGTTGCCACAGAGAGAGGATTACGGGCGGTTGGTGGACACCCAGGGGAGTCCGGGGATGCTGCTGCTGATTCAGATCCTTCATATGCCCCGGACACGCCTAGCAGCCAAGGGGGATCCTTAGTGCCTAGAGGCACAAGGACGAAGAGGAGGCTCACCCCTATGGCAAGAAGGGGAAAAGACTGAAGTTTACCCTGTGGGGTAGAGGAATAGCTCTCAGCACTAAACTGTATGGTGCTAAAGCTGTTAGCAGCCGATGACGAGAAGACTACTTAGATCCATCAGTAGTAGAGCTTACTGCTGAACAATTTAGTAGATATCTGAGCAGGCGCAACAGATTGAGCAGCAGGCACAACAAATGGCTGCTTAGAGTCTAGAGATTTCCCAACTCAAGGAGCATAACTTCTTATCTACTAAAAAGATTAAGGAGTTGGAGGATGCTAAGAGGACCATCCTGCTCAACTTAAAGGCACAAAGGATGAGCCTCTAAAGATCAGAGAGGGAGATGGAGATGATGGTGATGATAGTCAGGATGATAATAGTGATGATGATGATGATGATGACGATGGTGATGATAAAGGTGATGATGAGGATGGAGGAGACTCTGAAGGAGGAGGAGAGTCATCTGCTTTGGGTGCACAGGAAGCTAATGAGAGGCAGACTAAAAACACTCAAGATCCAGGTCCCTCAACATCAGCCCCGACAGCAGAAGAACACATGATCCAAGATAAAAGTAATTCATAGAGTTTTGTGTAATTTAAATCATGTGTAATTTGAATATTGTATTAAACTTATGTGCTTGAATGTTAATGTATATATATTTAATGTTTATTGTCTTGATTATTTACTGATGCATGATATGTTTATATGTTTGAATCAAGCAGATCACACATCTTAGCAAGATGAGTATGACGTTGCTCCCCTTCAGCATATCAAGTCTCAACTCATAATGATATTTGATCTAAGGGATCGTCAGAAGGTCTGTGAGTTACACTCCTGAAGAACGAGAAATAATTCATGACCTTACTGATAATCAATTAGCTGAGATGTTCAGACTGAATCTTGATGAGATTGTGAAGGATGCTCCTATTGTGGACATTGATAGTGATGATGAGCTTAATGATGTGGATGAAATTGAGATTGAAGACGTCACTTCACAACATTATCCAAAGTATGCTGACAATGAGGGATATGTAGTCCCCAATCTGGGTGACTCTCTTGTTAGTGATACTTTTGACACACTGGATAAGATGGAGGAGGTGTCGGAGAAGAAGAAAGATCAAGCCCAAGCCTTAGACGCAGATGTCAACATCAAAAAGGCTGAATGGGCGGCATGTTTTGCTGAGATCCGAGCCATGCGCACTGCATAAAAGCCAAATGTCTACACCAAGCTATACAAAGTCAAGAAACACTTAAAGGTGTCAGGCAAGATCATAGCATGGGCTCATTTTGAGGATCTGAATGGATATGCCATGAAGAGAGAAAAGGGCATAGAGACTTCAGATTCCCACACGATCTTAAGACTCTACCCAGTTTTGAGCTTAACCAGCTGGCCAAGATGAAGCTATTATATGCTGACCCTCGAAAGATGTCGAGCTGGTTTGAAGCTGGTTTGAAGAGAGAGTACCTACCCAGTGGGTCAACTTCAAACCTCAACAACCAACAAGGTATATCAGAAGATCTGAAGTTGATACCATAACTGGGAAGCCAAAAATTATGCTGAAGTGGAGTCCTCCGCGCATAATGTCTAGAATCACTCTAAAGGAAATGCCTCGGGACTTCACTCCACACTTTAAGTGGGGGTACTATGACTGGTGTATGAGTGAAGCAGTGATAGTTCTAAAGAGAAATGGAAACATGGAAACTATCAGGGTTTTTGACCCAATGTGGCTCACTAATTTGTCGGTTGATGATGTTTACACCTTATACAAGTGGCCACTGTTCTATGACTGGCAGGATATTGTACAAGCTCTCTAATTTGAGAATGTGATATGGCTCTACTTTCCTTTTGAAATACATGCAAGAGTCATAAGAGAGGAGAAGTACAAGAAATATGAAGAGCTAATGAAGAATGTTAGACAATAGATTAAACTAGGTCCAAGGGGGAGTTTGTAGATACATATGTACCTAGTTTATGAGCTTAATGTAAAAGACTTTCATGTCTTACATATATGTAAATGGATGGTTGAATGAAATATAATGTGTGGCTTATGCTTATAATGTTTAATATTTCATTGATTATTATATGATAACGCTTATTGAACTAACTATATAGGTTTGTGGTTGTTTAAATAGATCTAAGTCAATTAATGATTGTGAAACATATTCAAACTAGTCATATGAAGTTCTCATGCGAATGGCCCATACTAATGGACCATACACATGAACAACTTCATGCTAATGACCAGTCGCACGACTGAACCAGGAGACTGGATCAGTCGCACAATTGTGACATGACATTGACTCAGTCGCACGACTGAACACTCAGTCGTGCAAATGGATCAACCGCATGACTTAGTCACACGATTGAACCATGCGAATGGTTCAGTCGCACGAATGAGTAACCCTAACCTATAAATACCACCTAATTCATGAAAAAAAAACATTTTGAAAAATTCGACTTATACAAATAGCCTAGCCATCCAGAAAGCCTAAGAAAGCCAGACCAAGTTCATAGATCATTCTTGATCGATTGCTATTCATTCTTAACATTTAGATTAATCTTATATCGATCGGTTAACGTTCTCACTAATTGGACCGCCAATCAAATAGGATTCCGCACTATTTGATTCGGTATACACGTGGAGCAGTTAGTACTCTATCTAGTACATGGTCCCCTAACAGAATCTATGATGGAAATCAGTAACTGTTATGCTAATCAGCAAGTGAAGTATGCCACATGTTCATTCCAAGATGAAGCATTGAGTTGGTGGAATTCACAAGTTTAGAACCTAGGAGAGGAAGCTGCGTTTGGTCTCTCTTGGAAACAATTAAAGGAAATGTTGCTTAAGGAGTATTGTCCTTGCAATGCGCTTCAAAAGATCGAGACTAAATTCTAGAATCTGCCTATGGAAGGTGCGGAAGTTAGAGCCTACACTTCCAAGATTAATGATCTAGCATGACTTGTACCCCGAATGGTGACTCCATACGACGTCAAGATTAAGAGATATATTGGGGGTTGGCACCCCAGAGCAGAGGGATGGTTACAGCATCAAACCTTATCACAATGTAGAGCATAGTGGCACTAGCTAATTCATTGACTCATGATGCTATTCGGAGAGATGTGCTAGTCAAGAAAGGGGATACTGGTGAAAAGCCCATGGGGAATGAAAGGAAGGTTTTGGAGAGTGATAAGAGAATCATGGAGAATAAGAGGAAATGAACTAGATATTTCAAGAACCGATCTGCCAATCAGATGAATCAAAGGGTTGGATCGGGAAAGATGTATGCTACGAACTTGCCGGAGGCAAGGAGACAAGCTAGTGTTCAACCGAGGTGTAGCAAGTGTAATCTTCATCATGGTGGTAACTGCAATGTGAATGTATGTTCGAGATGTAACAAGTATGGGCATCAAGCTCAGAATTGTTGAGTGAGGTTGACTAAGAAGCCCAAGAAAAATAGGCGAAGGTGTTTTGAATGTGGAGTTGAAGGTCACTACAAGAGGGATTGCCCCAAGCAGAATGATCAAGTGCAAGGGGAGGGTGTTTGAGATGAATGCCAAGGAGGCAAGGCAGGAACCCTCCGTCGTTACTGGTACGTTCCTTGTCAACAACCATTTCGCATCTATATTATTTGATACTAGAGCCAAGATGAGTTTAGTATCAAAGAACTTTGAACCATTACTTGGCCTTAGATCAAGTAAATTTTATAAGAAATATATCGTCTAGCTAGCCAATGGAAAGATAATTGAGGCGGTAATGTAGTTAGAGGGTGCACTATGCAGTTAGAGTGTCATTCCTTTAGCATCGACCTCCTACCTGTTGTGCTTGGTAGTTTTGATATTGTCGTAGGCATGGATTGGTTGTCAAAACATCATGCTGAAGTGGTATGCTACGAGAAGATTATTCATCTACCTATTCGAAAATGTGGAACTTTGCAAATCCAAGGTGATAAAGGGAGACCTATTTTGAAGATGTTAAATGTAATGAAGGCTTTCATGTATTTACATAAAGGGTATCTAGCTTTTCTTGCCAAGGCGATGGATACTGAGAATGAAAATCAAAAGCTTAAAGACATACCGATAGTTTGAGACTATCCAGATGTCTTTCTAGATGATCTGCCTAGATTACCTCCTTCTAGACAGATTGAATTCTGAATCGACTTAGTACCTAGAGTTGATCCTATTGCCCAATCACCATATCGATTAGCGCCTTCGGAGATGGAAGAATTGTCCAAGCAATTAGAAGAACTGTTGGATAAGGGATTTATAAGACCAAGCTTCTCGCCATGGGGAGCACCAGTCTTATTTGTCCAAAAGAAAGATGGGTCATTCGGAACTTGCATCGATTATCAAGAATTGAACAAATTAAATATCAAGAATCGATACCCATTGCCAAGAATCGATGATCTATTTCATCAGCTTCAAGGATCTAGCATCTACTCAAAGATCTACGATCAGGTTATCATAAGCTATTGATAGCCGAGGAAGATGTTCCAAAGACAACATTCATAACCTATTATGGCCATTACGAGTTTCTGGTTATGCCATTTGGACTGCTAAATGCGCATGCTGTGTTCATGGATCTTATGAATAGAGTATGCAAACCTTACATAGATAAGTTTGTAATAGTATTTATCGATGATGTAGTAGTCTATTCAAGAACCAAGAAGCTCATGAACAACATCTCAAGATCATCATGGAGACATTAAGAAAAGAGAAATTGTATGCAAAGTTCTCGAAATGTGAATTCTGGATTTGAGAGGTTCACTTTCTTGGACATGTCTGTAATGAGAAAGGCATACATGTAAATCCGGCTAAGATTGAAGCAACCATGAACTAGGAGGCACCCAAGTCCCCGACCGAAGTGCGTTAGTTTCTTGGAGTGGTTGGTTATTATCAGAAATTTATTGAAAATTTCTCAAAGATAACACAGTCGTTGACACTGTTCACTCAAAAAGATACGAAGTATGATTGGGCGATAAGCAAGTGGCAACATTTCAATTGCTTAAGCAGAAATTATGTAGTGCTCCTATTCTATCTCTTCCTAAAGAACAGAAGGGGTCGTTGTGTACTGTGATGCGTCTCGTTTAGGTTTTGGTTATGTGTTGCTGCAGAATGACAAGTTCATAGCCTATGCATCCAGACAATTAAAGGTACATGAAAAGTACTACACCACTCATGATTTAGAGTTGGGAGCGGTGTTTTTACACTCAAGATTTGGAGGCATTACCTATATGGTACAAAGTGTGTTATTTTCACAGATCTTAAAAGTCTTCAGCATATCTCTGATCAGAAAGAGCTTAACATGAAGCAACATTGATGGTTAGAGTTGCTAAATGATTACGCTTGTGAGATTCGCTATCATCGGGAAAGGCCAACGTTGTGGCCGATGCATGAGTAGAAAGGAGAATGATAAGCCTAAGCGTGTTTGCGCTTTAAAGCAGAATATTCATTCGAGTCTTGATACTCAAATCCATGATTCTCAAGTCAAAGCTCTAAAAGATGAGAATTTGAAGAACGAAGGATTGAAAGGCATGGTAAAGGAGTTAGTGCCTAAAACCAATAATGTGATGTACTTCATGGACCAAATCTGGGTTCCGCATTTCGGAAAACTACGTGAATTGATTTTGGATGAAGCCATAAATCTAAGTATTCAATTCACCCCAGATCTGATAAGATGTACAAAGATGTGAAGGAACATTATTTGTGGCCCAATATGAAGGGTGAGATAGCAACCTATGTGGGCAAATGTTCGACATGTTCTAGAGTGAAGTAGGAATATCAAAAGCCATCAGGACTTCTTCAACAACTATAGATTCCTCAATTGAAATAGGAGAGAATAGCAATGGACTTTTTCATGAAATTACCCCAAACGTCTAGTGGTCACGACACTATTTGGGTAATCATTGACAGATTGACCAAGTCGGCTCATTTTCTACCCGTTAAGGAAACCGATCGAATGCAAAAGCTAACTAAATCTACCACAAAGAGGTGGTATCTCGTCATGGAGTACCAAACTCGATAATCTTTAGTTGAGTTATCCTATAAAAACATATATCACAGTAGTATCAAAGCTGCTCCGTTCGAAGATTTGTATGGAATAAAGTGTCGTTCGCCGCTTTGCTGGGCAAAACTTGGAGAGAAACAACTGACTGGACCTTAGATTATCCGGAAACTACGGACAAGATCGTTCAAATTAGAAAGAGGTTAGAAGCCGCCGCAAGTTGGCAAAATAGTTATGCGGATAATCGAAGGAAACCATTGGAACTCCATGTTGGAGACAGAGTTTATTTGAAGGTCTCGCCTTGGAAAGGAGTTTTTCATTTTGGAAAGCAAGGAAAGCTTAGCCCCCGTTATATCAGACCTTTTGAGATCGTAGTGCGATTATTCCCATTGCATATCGATTAAAGTTACCTTATGAGCTTAATGGAATACATGATGTGTTCCATATATCCAATTTAAAGAAGTGTCTTGCTGATGAAGCTCTTGTTATACGACCTCAAAAAAATTTTGCATCGATGACCAACTAAATTTCACCGAGGAACCAGTTGAGATTATGGACGGGAGGGTTCAGAAACTTAGAAAGAGTCGGGTTAAGTTGGTGAGAGTAATATGGAACTCTAGACGTGGTTTGGAGTTCACTTGGGTTCAAATGAAGCACAAGTACCCTCATCTATTTCCCATCTAGATCAAAATCTGGAACTAAAGCTTAAATTTCAGAACGAAATTTCCTAAACGAGGGGAGACTGTGGCATCTCGTGTTTTCAAATTAATATCCATACGTTAATAAAATATAAAGAAATAATTAAATGCATCATAAGAGTTAATTTTATGATAATTAAGGTCATTTAAGGTCTAGCAAACCCCTTGTGGATAAATTTTATAATTGGTAATTTTGAGAAATTACCGGGTCGCGTAGCGATAAAGCGTTTAACGAACGTTGGTGATAATTTGGTTAACTAATTTGGTCAATAAAATTTGAATGTTATAACTTAATAAATATTAAGTGAAAATATTATTAGTAATGAATAATAATAATTAATGTTATTTACTTTGATCGTGTAAAATTAAGACTTTTTAAATATTATCGTGATGCAACGTACAGTCTGTTGCACATTGTGTTATATCGCGTATATTTTATTCTTGACTTTTGTCACTATTATTTAATGTTTTGAACCCTTGGAAAGCCTCAAATTAATATTTTAATTTAATAGAAAATTTTCGTATAAAAACCCGAACGTTAAGATTTTTATAAAAAAATTTAACGATACCGACACCCGCCTTAAACCCGATGGCATCTCACTTAGACATCCACCAGCCATTTTTAACATTTAATTACAAGATTAAATTCTCTAATCACCCTTGGTCATATCTATATAAATCACCTCATACTCCATCTTTTACACACACTCAACCCACCCTTTCTCTCACTAGAAATCAACTACACACTTTCCTCTTCCTTCTCTCTAAAACCATGGCTGGAACCATCAAAGAACAGCCCTATTTCACATGATTTTGATCATTCTAAACTTGTTTCAAGCTTTGATTTCTGGATTTCAAGGATCCCTTATGATTTTGGTGCAAAACATTGCATAAATCCTATTCAAAGAAGAAGAAATCCCTTAAGAAATCATTCTTGAATCTTCAAAAGTTATTCATCTTAGGTATGAACTATGAACTTTTATGACATGCAACATGACTCTTGGATGATTGTTGCAAGATTTGTTTACCTAAAACTAGTTTTTTCTTGAAATCCAAGGTTCAAACAAAGGTTTTTAACAAGAAAATGTGTTTTAAAACAATGTAAGTGTCTGAGTGTGTATGTGTGCGTAAGTATGTGTATGTGTATGATGATTTTGTGTTTTGATGATCTTTCAACATTTTGTTGATTTCTATTGCATGTAAGATGATAAAACTTTGGTTTGAGGTTATGAACATCATAAGAAACCCATCTTCAAAAGGAGTTTACCATAATGATGAAATGGGTAATACATGATTGCATGTAAAAAATGATGTTCTTGAACCCATCTTGCATTTTGATTTCATAAAAGATTAAGATGATCCGTGAATAATGGTGATCGTGATCTGAAATATTTTGATTTTAAGTATGGTTTGTTGAAATGAAAACTAAGAACATAAGATATATATGATTTGGACTATGTATGCATGAAATCGTATATATGTATGAATATGTAGTTTACACTTTTGTTCTTCATTTGTTCTTCACTTATAAGTTTAGAAATGATTTAATGATCCATGAATATGAGATCAAGATCTGGAGATTTGGATATTCTTATTCAAATTTTACTTAAAGAAAAGATAAAAACAAATTAGGATAAAAATACTTAAGTATTGATTAGACATGAACACAAGAAAATCTTTCATAAAATATAATGGACAAAACAAGTATTTTTGTAAGATCTGGATAAATAACTTTAAAACATATAAAATATAAGTTAAAAAATTAGTAACTTACTCAAAATAAATGTTTTTATGATTAGGTTTAATCTCGTAAACATTTTACGTTTAAAATCGCGTTAAAAACGGTGTTTTCGGGTCTAAAACAAATAATTTCTCACAAGTCTCGTTTTGGACAGAAAATAATAAAGTGTTTGAAGTTAAAAACTTATGTTTTAAGTATATAACAAATCCATAACAAGCATGATATTCAGTGATACCTGTATACGAGCGAAAAAGGCGAGAACCGATAATTTCGGGTAAAATTAATGGACTATTTTGGAACTGATTTTTAAGAAATTATTTTCAGAAGGTTTTGGTATAAAAGAGTGATATTTAAACATATGAAATGATCATAAGATATATGTGGGTTGGAATGCGGTTTATGCGTGTAAAACCATGCGGTTTCGAGTTAAAACTCATCGTATATGGGTGAAATTTGGGTGAAACATAATAGATCATACATTTATAATAAAACTTGTCTAAAATAGTTTCATATATATTATACTACTGAAAATGTAATTATTTTTTATAAAGAATAATAAAAGTTGAGTTGTATTAAATAAAGTAATATTTATAAGTTAATAATATAAGAGATGATTTTCTTTACTAGAATTAGAATATGGATATATCTAATTACTAAAACTTAAATAAAATACCATTATAAAATCATAATTACTTATTTATTTGTTTGTTTAATCATATAGTTATTTATTTGTTTGTTTGTTTGTTTGTATAATATATAACTTAGTAAATTTTACATTATATTTTTATATACTTTCACGTGTTTATTTTGTGTGTGTATTGTGGTTGTTGTCTAAGGGATTAAATGGTTGACTTAATAAATGAATATTTGTCACACTTAATATAAGTTATTAAACTAAATCAAAAATCACCAACGGGTCTTTTAAAAATGGATTCAAGATAAGTCTAGTGAGTTGGGTAAACAACTTACGTATTAGACTTATTACTCGACAATTAATAAGATCCTTTGTGATTAGGGCAGTAATTGGTCGTTTATTTTCCGCGCTTGATTTTTGCTAGATCATCTCCTTGTTACATTTGAAGGTGAGTTTTCACAGCCCCTATTTTAAAATAATGTTTTATTTAACTGTTTTGGGGGAAAAAATGCTATAACGATTTTTGTTTATGATATGATTATAGATTAACTGCGTGATCTTTATGATGGCCTTGAGTGTTTTTATTATTTGCGCGTGGCTTCCCTCTTACATAATCATTAACCTTGGAGGGCCACATGATATATTGGTAGATCTATTGGGTTTGTCAACTCCCCTCAGGATCGGTTGCCACAGTTCCGGTATAGAGGGAATATATGTGGAATGGATTTGAGGGACTATGTGGAATGGATTTGAGGGACTATGTGGAATGGATTGAGGGACTATGTGTTTTGGTTTGATTATGGGGCTCTTGGTTGAGATCATAGTCAATGGACCTAGCTAGTCCTTGACGATCCAGGGGTTGATTCTAGAATAATCATGTCTTTTATGAAAGGAAATTATGATAACCTTTTGTATAAACATGTGAACTCACTAGCATTTTGCTGATAAAAATTTGGGCATGTTTTTCAGGAGATTAGGCATGCATGGGAATGAAAAGGGTTTTTAACTACAAATCTATCAATTTTGGATACCACCTTTAGGACAAATTCCGCTGCCGATTACAACAATTGTTTATGTAAAAAACAATGTTATGTTATTACGACTTAAGTTTTAAATTTAAGACCTCTACTTTTTGATGTAATGAAATTTTTTATTAATATTTAATGATGGTGTTCATGATATGTTTGCTCGATAATTGTTGGAATAGTCCAACTTTCGTTATCTCCGTCGCACGTGTGCCCTTCCGGTGCGCTTTTCGGGGTGTGACACAACCTCTTCTTACGATCAATGATCACCACTAGTTGCTCCACGTAATTGAGCTGTTCATCCACCACGATATCGTCCAGTGGTACAACCATATCCTCGTCTACTAAACACTTTATGAGATGAGATAAATGAAATGTTGGGTGAATTCGACTTAACTTATCTAGTAGCTCCAGTCTATAGGCCACCTTTCCTACTCGAGCAATGATTCGGAAAGGCCCTATTTATCTTGAGCTCAACTTGCCCAGCTTTCTGAACTGAATGATACCTTCCAAGGTGAAACTTTCAACATAACTCTATCACCCACCTAGAATTCGATCAGTCTACGCCTCTTGTCGGCACACAACTTCTGCCTATCCTTGGCTACCTTCATATAGACTTTGATCTTTTCAAGATTCTCAGTTGTAGCCTCAATCACTTCAATACTTCCCAACTCTTTCTGACCAAATCACCTTAACAGACGCAGGATCGGTGTTTGTCACTTAAACACAAGGTTTTCTCTCAAACTCACCTAGAATCACACTCGAGTAAGAATCAATAAGAGTTGATCACAATATGAAAAGTAACTAAAAACAAAGAAAGATAATTTCAAGATACTTATATATTGATTCTCAACTCAAGATACAAAGACTCATACAAGCAGATGATAATTGTACTCTATGAGTTACAAGGAGAACCTATATATAATACTATCTACAACTTGATATACTTTGATACTAGTTGGGATCCTTTAGCTAAAGCCTATACTACAAGACTATAGTTAAGGTATCTCGGATAAAGTCTTATCTGCGATTTGGTAGTCGGGACATGTCCCTGACTTACCATTTGTCACCAACTAAAGATGGCAACTGTACTATCATGAAAAGGTAAATAGTGGAATAAAGTATGGCCAACAACATGGTTCTTTAGGAAGAAGCCATGCTGTATCAGAAGTCTGCAGCGGAGTGTCAGAGACCATACTTGTGTCCACTGGTTATACCAGTGTCTTCCGAGGTTAAATGGCTTCGGAAGAGTAAGTACTTCCGAAGCCACTTTATACTTCGGAAGAGGCTGCTTCTTCCAAGGCTTGGAGACTTCTTCTTTTCATCATACTTCAGAAGTGGTCTTTACTTTATTCTTCTAAGTCTTGAACTTTGGAAGTATGCATTTGCCTTCGGAAGTAGAGTTCTGTCTTCGGAAGTTGAACTTTCCCTTTATCTTTGGAGGAACTCTACAACCTTCGGAAGTTCCATGAGAAGCTTCAGAATCCTTTGCATGCAGCACCAAAATAACTTAAGTGATCTAGTTTTGGTTGCATTAGCCTTCTTCTTGATCCAACAAACTCCCCCTAGGCTTATGCTACTTATCTCGACTTCTCAAAACTTTCAGCACTAAGGAGAGCAAATATTTGTTTGTCTCCTTGTTCTTTCCTGATGTGGTGCTGAGAAGCTTTTACAGATCCTTAGTAGACAGGAAATCCAGTCTGTCACCTTGGATAACATGTACCCTTTGTTGTTGCCCACTGAAAAGAGTTAGTTGATGGGAATTGTAATCATATTCCCATCAAACCATAGGTTCCAATTCAGGACCTTCCACCATCTGTAGAAAGGCAGCACCTTTGGTGGGAGATCTTTCCTTGTCTTCCTGTCTTCTCAACTTCAACTCTTCTTCAATCTTTGCTTTTGCAGTTAGCTCAGCCAAATGAAGACTGCTGAGATGATTTCTGATGAGTGCAGCAGTTTCAGAGTTGGAGGGGTTGGAAAATGGTTTCTCTGCTAACTCAGCAATGTCAAATCTGCTGGAGTGTAACAGACAGGTTGCATTGAGTGTTGACTTCACCATTCTCTCTTTCCACAACAACGTTGTGAGAAGGTTCATCGAACCTCCACTGGATTATCTTCCTTCTAGGCACAAGAGGCTGACTAGGGATCTTGTCCTCTTTTCTTGTATCTAGTAGAGTCACCAGTTTTCTTCTGAGCTTCTTTTCTTCCTCATTTAAAGAGTCTGAATTGAGGCCCAAAAGTCTGGCAGCCTGGTCCAAAGTTCCTCTAGGAAAATCAAGGAATCTGTCTCTTGTGAGGGAACTTGAAGATCCGTCTACATAGGTAATGTTAACGGAGTCTTCTACACAGGAGACTTCGCTCAAAGTGGTGCAATTAGTGATCTTCATTTTGATTGCCTTAAACTCCTCAAGGGAGAGATGATGAGAAGGCTGAAGGGATGGTTTGGAGGGTGATTGGGTAGGTTTAGGTTCAGAGGTTCTGGCTAGTGTTTTGGGTTGGATTATAGGAAGTTTAGGAGGTTAAGGTGAGGCAGTAGTAGTGGGTAGTGATGTGGGTTCAGGGGTGAAGTGTTTAGGTCTAATGGTGAATGGTGAGGGTGAGGGTTCAAGTTGTGGTTGGGTAGAAGCAGTGAAGGTCATCCCTTTTACCCTTCTATACATCTCTTTCCTTTTCCCCAACCGGATGTCAGTCTTAATTTCACTGACAATCCATTGGAGTGTCCTTTCAGACATAGGACCCACCTGCCTACCAGAGAAGCCATGAGCCCGAAGATAGTCCTTCATCCAGGCTTTCTCAGTAAGCTTCTTGGAGGCAGTGACCCTAGCCTCTTCTTCTTTCTTCTTCTTCTCTCTGGCCTTTTCTTTTGCAGCCTTCTTCCTTTCTTTCTCCATTTGATCATGCTCTCTGTTGTAGAGCCAGAGGATTATATCATTGTTGTGTGGAGAGAGTTCTTGAAGATCAAAGCCTCTGGGGAGTAGGAAGTTTATTTTCTCTCCTCAGCTGCAATTCATCCTCCTTCTGTTCTTTTCCTTTTCCTCTAAGGCCAACCTGGCTTCTTCTTCAAGTCTCAGCCTGGTTGCTTTCTCCAGATCCACCAACTCCTCTAATGGTAGCAGGAGTGTTTCTTCATTAGCAGCTCCCATTTCAATAAGCTGGTCAATGATCTGCTCTCTTCTTTTATTGATGACAACCTCCTGATAGGAAGCAGCTGCTTTTGTGCTGGCAGCTAGCAACTTCTCAGTCTAAAGTCTTCCTTTCTTCTTAAGTTTCTCAATCTTCTCCTCTTCCTGAATCTCTTCCGCAGTCATCTTCCTTTTACCTTTATCCTTTGAGGATTCTGACTGTGGTGGTTCTTGGAGAGAGGTTTCTGATTATAAGAGAGTCAGAGATGGTGTCTTAGATGGAGGTGCAACTGGAAAGTCCTCGCTGCTCATTTCAGATGCCATTTCCAGGATAGCATCTGTGATGATCAGTTCCTCGGACATTTTAAACACTCCTTCCGCAACTTCCATTTCAGCTTCGGAATATTCAGCTTGTTCTTCCGAGGTTTTAACTTTAGCTTCGGAAGTTAAAGGAGATGCAGATTATGTCCCAACTGTTTGAAGTTCCTATTTCCCCTTCGAATTGAATCTTAGGTTCCATGAGGACCTTAGATTGACCAACTTCTTCCACAGTGCTAGAAGGCGCAGTCAGCCTTTGAAGTTTTCTACTCCAAAGTCGATCATTGCAGTATCATGACTTGGCTGCTCAAAAGAAGATCTTAACAGAAACTTGGTGAAGAGTCTGTAGAGATCATTGTGATGGGTTTTGTTAGAACACAAAATAAACAAGTTTAACCTTTTAAACTTTCTGAAAAAATGCAGCGGAAGTAAAGCATTATAACATGTTTATAAACTAGAAAATTTCATGTTCTTAATGATGTTTTAAGATGGAAAAACAAACCCAAATCAAAAGGATCTTAAATATGTGAATGAACAAGCTATGAACATATGTTAAACTACATAAAATCACAGCTTCGATGAGCTGTGATAACTACCTTATTCAGCAGCAAAACGACCAAAGAAAGGGAGATTTTGGATGCTAAAATCGACCAAGACTTCAAGTGTAGAGGTCCTAAAGCTTGTATACCCAAAGCCCTTTGCTAAACACCTTCTTGTTAGAAAGAACACTACACCAAAATCACTTCAAAACTCCTCTAATGCTGCTGCCTGGCCGAAAGTTTTGAGAGAGAGTGAGGAGTTTTTGGTCTATTGCATGTGAAGAGATTGGATAGAGATCAAGGAAATCAAGACTTGTTAATATGTGTGTTGTTCAAGGCAAAAGGTCCAATCATAAAACCAAAGGGGGCAGCCGAAAGTTTTATCCAAAAGGGTTTCCCCCTTTTTTTTTAAATTGAACACATACACACAAGTTTAATGGTCTTGTAACTAGACATACAATTAACCATTTAATTGTATGTACAAGTTATATATAACTTATACAATTAATCATTTAACTTATAAGTTATAATCTCTCATTATTATCTGGTGTCATCTAACCAATTTAAATAACACATCAAATAATATTATTGAACAAAATATCCTAATAAGTTGTTCCCTCTCATATGCAACTTATTTAGAAAACCCATTTTCTAAATTGGTGTAAATATTTAATTGCATGATCATATCATCAATTGAATATTAATTGGTGTTTGCTAAGCTTGTTATTGGGTATAACCCGACTTGGATCATAAGATACTAACTGCATCAATATTCTACGTGTCTTGGGCATATAGAATCCTAAAATCTCCCACTTGCCCAAGATTCATAGAAGATTGATGCAAGCACTAAATACCGCCTAACAACGGTTTACTACCCTTAATACGCATGACTTATGGCCATTCAATAACATCATTCCATTTAAGTATCCAACTTGAAATGATTTAGGTGAATTAATCATCTATCCTTTTGTTACAGATGTCATGTTAAATCCAAGGACACAGAATGATCATTCCTTGTTGATTTAACTTAATCAGGCCTTAGACATCTAACTCTCAACGAATAAGAGGAACAAATTCCATCTTGACCACATACGTTTTTCACAATCACCTTGTGTCATACCTGAACATACCCTTATGTACTATCCACTATTTCAGGACAGTGAAGAATAAGCTCAAGGTATAACACTTGGTGAATATCAAAACCCAATATCTATCTCAGGTCTGAGGATACTAAATGATATTCGCCTTTACTCAAATTTACTTATGATCAATTAATAAGATTCCATGTAGTAAAATTTGAGATGCGGGTTAGTCTAATATTTATATCCCACAAATATCTATGAACTTGGTAGCAAACCATTGCTCTGTATTCATCCTTATGAATATCAACCAATCCAAGTTCATAATAATCTTATCCTCAATACTTGTTCCCACAAGTCTGAACGACTACGGACATTTAGAGTAAACAATTTACTCATGGATTAAACATACTAAATTGGAACATTAACTGAAACATTATAACCAATAATTTTATTCAAATAACAAAGAGTTCCGTATATCCAAATACAAAATTTAGAGATCAAATCCAATCACTAGAATATCAAAGTCCCATGGCACAAGTATGACCTTCATGCTTTGCCTTTTCAAGGAGCTTCGTGAGAGGATCCGCAATGTTTTGATCCGTGTGAACTTTGCGAATACATATCTTTCCTTTTTCAACTTCATCTCGTATGTAGTTGAATTTCCGCTCAATGTGCCTAGTCTTTTGATGAGCACGGGGTTCCTTGATTTGAGAAATCGCACCCTCGTTGTCACAAAAGATCTCTAGGGGGTCCTGAATGGAAGGGACAACCCCTAGATCGGCAATGAATTTATTCAACCATGCAGCTTCTTGAGCTGCCAATGAGGTGGAGACGTATTCTGATTCTGTAGTTGATAGAGCCACCACATCCTGTTTGGAGCTCTTCCATGAGACCGCTCCTCCATTCAGAATGAAAATATATCCTGATTGTGACCGAGAATCATCACGATCGGTTTGGAAACTCGCATCCGTGTAACCTTTTACAATGAGTTCCTCATCACCAGATCCATAGATTCGGAACATATCTCTTGTCCTCCTTAGGTACTTAAGTATGTTCTTAACAACCATCCAATGACTGTTTCCAGGATTTTGCTGGTAACGACTTGTCATGCTTAAGGCGCATGACACGTCCGGTCGAGTGCATATCATTGCATACATGATGGATCCAATAGCAGATGCGTATGGGATTGCCTTCATTTTATCTTGCTCATCCTTGAGCTAGGACATTGAGTCATACTCAATATCGTTCCTCTTTGAATAGGTACGGTACCTTTCTTAGAGTTCTCCATCTTGAACCTTTTCAAGATCTTATCAATGTATGCACTTTGAGTCAAACCAATCAACCGCCTTGATCTATCCCTATAGATCTTTATCCCAGAATATAGGCGGCTTCTCCAAGATCCTTAATGGAAAAACAACTTCCAAGCCAGGTTTTTACACCTTCCAAGGTTGGAATGTCATTTCCAAATAGTAGTATGTCATCAACATACAATACTTGGAAAGTTATTGTGCTCCCACTATCCTTCTTATACACACAAGCCTCATCAGCGTTTTTGATGAAGCCAAATTTCTTAACCTCCTCATCAAAACGATGATTCCAGCTTCTCGACGCTTGTTTCAATCCATAGATTGATTTCTTTAACTTGCATACTTTATTAGGATGTTTTGGATCGAAAAAACCTTCAGGCTAAACCATATAGACATCTTCCTCAAGATATCCATTTAGGAAAGCGGTTTTGACATCCATTTGCCAAATCTCATAATCATAATGAGCAGCTATGGCAAACATATCCTTATAGCCTTTAGCATCGCAACAGGTGAGAAGGTTTCATCATAATCAACCCCTTGAGTTTGAGTGAAACCCTTTGCTACAAGTCTAGCTTTATAAGTATCCAAGTTTCCATGCATATCGGTTTTCTTCTTGAAAACCCACTTACTTCCAACTACCTTGGAATTAAGAGGTGGTACAACAAGTTCCCAAACTTGATTGTCATACATGGATTGCATCTCAACGTTCATGGCCTCAAGCCATTTGTCACAATCCAAATTGGGCACTGCATCATGGTATGTGGTTGGTTCATCTGAATCTACCATATAGCATCCATCCATGAAAAATACGTATCTTTCAGGTGGATTACTAGTTCTACCACTTCTACGAAAGTTTTGTGTGTATTGATCAACCACTTGATCAACCTCAACATCCTCATGTTGAGTGTTAGTTTCAACCAAACGTGCATCGGGTTGTGGTTCTTGATCTTCCTCAAAATCCACTGTTCTACTGCTAGTTCCATCCATAAGGAACTTTGCTTCTAAGAACTCACCCTTTCTGGCAACAAACACCTTTTGTTCTAGTGGATCATCGAAATAATATCCCATAGAATCTCTAGGATATCCAATAAAGATACACTTGGTGGATCGGACTTCTAATTTGTTTGGGGTGGGAGTCTTAACATAATCCTCACAGCCCCAGACCCTTAAGTATGATAGGGATGGAACTCTTCCATGCCATATCTCAAAAGGTGTCCTTTCCACCTTTTTGGTTGGGGCCATATTTAGAATACGGGCCGCGGAGAGCAAAGCGAAACCCCAAAATGATAGAGGTAATGTGCTTCTAGCCATCATAGATTGGACCATATCCAATAAGGTTCGATTCCTCCTCTTAGACACACCATTGTGTTGTGGTGTTCCAGGTGGAGTGAGTTGTGAGACAATCCCACAACTCCTAAGATGATCTTGAAAAGCATCACTTAGGTATTCACCTCCTCTATCGGTACGGAGAACTTTAATTGACTTGTTGAGTTGATTTTCCACTTCATTCTTGAAGATTTTGAACATTTCAAAGGCTTCATCTTTGTGCCTTAATAAGTACACATACCCATAGCGATTATAATCATCGGTAAAGGTAATGAAGTATCTTTCACCATTTTTAGTCATTGGCTTAAAAGGACCACATACATCCGAATGTATGATTCCTAATAAATCTTTTGCCTTTTCGTAAGTTCCACTAAAGGGTGCCTTAGTCATTTTACCTTGTAAACAAGATTCACACACATCAAATGAATCACATTCATTTGTTTTTAAAACCCATTCTTTTGAAGTGTTTGTATACGTTTCTTGTTTATATGACCAAGATGACAATGCCAAAGATAGGTATCACTCAAATCCAACTTGAGTGTCTTGGTGTTCGTATGGTACAATGAACTATTTAAAGCATTTTCATGAATCAATTCATAAATACCATTAATGGGAATTGCTTTAAAATAGAACATATCTTTTAAAGAAACATGAATATCATTTTCAACAAAAGATAATACATAATCATAATGTCTTAATTGGGATGCAGAAATAATGTTCCTAGTCAAACTAGGAGCATACAAAACATTCATCAAAATAACATCCAAGCCACTTGGAAGTTTCAAGATGTAGTCCCCACGAGCTTCAACTTGGACTTTGGTTCCATTGCCCATGAAAAGGCTAACATCCCCTTGATTGAAGTCCCTACTTCTTTTGAACCCCTGCAACAAATTGCAAATATGAGTTCCACATCCGGTATCTAATACCCATGTGTTTGAAGATGTAACATTAAGATTAATATGAATCATGTATATTGTACCTGAGGTCTACCCGGCATCCCTCTTGGCTTTCAACTCTTGGAGATGGACAGGACAATTTCTTGCCCAATGTCCAATCTCCCCACACTTGAAGCATGGGTCATAGGTAGTAACCTTTTGCTTCTTATCTTGTGGTTTGGGTGGCACCCTTGCCACCCCTTTCCCCTTTCCCCATACGGATCCCTTACCCTTGGCAACCTTTACCTTAGGTGCGGGATGAGGCCTTTTCTTGTTCCCACCTTCATTGATAGTGAGAACGGGTAAACCCTTTTACCCATGGCTGCCTTGGCTGTTTTGAGCATTGAGTGAAGCTCACCAATGCTTTTGTCCCAAGCATTAATGTTGCAATTCAACACGAATGTCTCGAACTTCTTGGTAAGGCCATTAAGGATCAAATCCGTGGCCAATTCCTTCAAGACAGGACAATTAAGTCTTTCAAGGCGGTCAATATGGCTTTTCATCTTAAGTATATAAGATGAAACCGATTGGTTGTCGTCCATACGACATGCATGGAGTGCTCGAACCGTTTCGAAGCGCTCAACCCTTGCTTGCTGTTGGAACGTTTCCTTCAGCTGGGTTATCATGTCATAAGTTCCGTGATGTTCATACTTCTTTTGGAGATCCGGAGTCATGCTCGCTAGCATGAGACAAGACACTTGGACGGAGTCCTCAGTGTACTTTAGCCACCAGCAGCAGGGAACCCTACGCTGAGAACTTATTTTTAAGATTAGGTTTAGTTATAGGCCTTCTCATCATCCTCAGCAGGTTGATCGGGGATAGGGTCGTCTAAAATATATGATCGTCTTTCTTGCTTGAGAATGATTCTCAAGTTTCGATACCAATCAATGAAATTATTATGATTTAGACGTTCCTTTTGGAGAATCGCTCGCAATGATTGGGCGGACGCGGATGATTATCATGATTATCAGCATTGGTGGCCATCTACAAAATATAACAAAGATCTATTTTAGTATTTTTGATATTGCTATTTTAAATAATTAATACCTATTAAGGTCATTTTTTATATTAAAATCTAGAACCCAACATTACATTTAAATTGCGGTTAGGTGACCTTTATCCCACGATTTAAATTAATAAGGTGGTCAACGATTGATGGATGCAACCAGTTGCAACTTCTAGAGGTATGGGATCGACTCTAAACATCATATGTAAAGTCGGCATGTAAATCCCATCAACACCATTTGGAAACCATATTGTAGGTGATCCATTTAACATGGTTTGCAAATCAAGTTACCCTACTTGCACACACATGTGAGTTTACCAACATAAGTGGTTAGGTGACCTTTATCCTACAAATGTGGTATCCCCACCTTAAGTCACAAGTTCCCTCTAAATGCTTAGGTGATCTTTATCCCATTAAGAGTTTCCAAATGACTCAAGTGTTGTGCAAAAGGACGGTGTTAAACTTGTTGGAAATATTGTTGAGAAAAAAATTAGAGATTTCATAATCTTAGTTTAGAAACTCTATGTACTTGTACTTGCATGCTTTCAAATACAAGATACCTTATGGTGTTTTGATTAAAACCCATTTTAATCTTTGAAATCATTAAATCAATTTAATAACCTTTTATTACTTTTAATGATAAGACCCATCAATTTTCAGCTTGTTAAGTTTGTTAATTAGTTTGTAATGCATGTCAAAATATCAACCATACAATCAAATAACAAACATTCAAACAAGCATAAGCATACAAACATGAGTGCATAACCACATCCACTAAGTTGACAACACTTGTTTGCCATCACAAGTGTCATCATAAGGTCTTTCTGAAGGGTTTGTAATGACACATTATATGTGTCCATGGACTCCCACTTGAATCCATATCCAAATACTTCAAGGTCCATGTTTTGATGTCCATCTTTGGGTCTTGATCTTGTGCATCTTCCTTTACAAAATTGTATCCTAATACATTTTTTCTAATAAAAGAAATGCACCTAATCTATTAATTACATAACCAAATGAACAAATAATTACAACCCAAATAATAAACATAAAAATTACAACCCAATTGGATAAATAAAAACCAACCATTCCAATCACCAAATCAAAAGGCCAAAGGCTAGGTTATGCACACTAACATCCAATGATCATATCATCCAAACATATAATGATACCCCACTTAAAACCACCAAATTTCAGCCAAAATAAACTGAAATTTTGGGTTTTAAACATTGTCTAAACAATCAACATACATAATATATATCTTTCAAGGTCTAATCACTAGCATGTGTGATATGACCTTGAAAGTTTGGGGAATCATTCATACAAAATATTGCAGCCCAAAATCAGCCTATAATAAGTTGATAATACTTCTTTAAAACCGATTTTAAAGACTAAGAACAAGCAAGTTATCCACATAACCGGCTCTTGATGCCATTGATGGGGTTTGTTAGAACACAATATAAACAAGTTTAACCTTTTAAACTTTCTGAAATAATGCAGCAGAAGTAAAGCATTATAACATGTTTATAAACTGAAAATTTCATGTTCTTAATGATGTTTTAAGATGGAAAAACAAACCCAAATCAAAAGGATCTTAAATATGTGAATGAACAAGCTATGAACATATGTTAAACTACATAAGATCACAGCTTCAATGAGCTATGATAACTACCTTACTCAGCAACAAAACGACCAAAGAAAGGGAGATTTTGGATGCTAAAATCGACCAAAACTTCAAGTGTAGAGGTCCTCAAGCTTGTATACCCAAAGCCCTTTGCTAAACACCTTCTTGTTAGGAATAACACTACACCAAAATCACTTCAAAACACCTCCAATGCTGCTGCCTGGCCGAAAGTTTTGAGAGAGAGAGTGAGGAGTTTTTGGTCTACTACATGTGAAGAGATTGGATAGAGATCAAGGAAATCAAGACTTGTTAATATGTGTGTTGTTCAAGGCAAAAGGTCCAATCATAAAACCAAAGGGGGCGGCCGAAAGTTTTTATCCAAAAGGGTTTCCTCCTTTTTTTTAAATTGAACACATACACACAAGTTTAATGGTCTTGTAACTAGACATACAATTAACCATTAATTGTATGTACAAGTTATATATAACTTATACAATTAATCATTTAACTAATAAGTTATAATCTCTCATTATTATTTGGTGTCATCTAACCAATTTAAATAACACATCAAATAATATTATTGAACAAAATATCCTAATAAGTTGTTCCCTCTCATATGCAACTTATTTAGAAAACCCGTTTTCTAAATTGGTGTAAATATTTAATTGCATGATCATATCATCAATTGAATATTATTGGTGTTTGCTAAGCTTGTTATTGGGTATAACCCGACTTGGATCATAACGTACTAACCGCATCAATATTCTACGTGTCTTGGGCATATAGAATCCTACACATTGAGCATCCTTGGATCAATCTGAAGAGTGACTTGAGATGTTTCAGGTGCAGAGATGATGGGAGAGGAAGATGTTGAAGTGGAAGGCCGGCTCTGTGGTTCCTTGTGTGTTTGTCTTTGAACATTCTCTCCCTTTTTGGTAGCATCATCTTGAGAGCTAGATGAGCTGGAGGAGGAAGTCAGGTTGACCTGAATAGGTACATGCCTAACAGACCTCTCTATTTGTTTCTCAGCTAGTTGAGCCTTGAGATTGTCAAGCTAAAGTTGCTGAGTGGCAAATCTTGCCTCTAAAGTCCTAACCTGAGATTCCAGGTTTGAGACTTTAGAAAGAAGATCTTGAATGAGGAGTTGCATGCTTCCCTCATCTTCTTTCGAAGAATCACGGGGAGATGAGGTAACATACCTAGTATGTTCAGCCTCACCACCAGATGTGGTTTCTTGGCACCCTGGTTTCCCATGCTCAATGATGTCTCTTTCAGAGTTATCAAAGGGCTCAGTTGTCGTAGATTCGGTCTGAGAAATATTACCACTATCCACAAGGTCCATTGAGGCACCTTCTGTAGTGGTAGCTAAATCTACATGAGTCCCTTCCACATCGGTGGGACTCACCTCAGTTGGTTGCTGATGGGGGCTAGAGATAAGGGATTTCTCCAGGCTCTGTTGATCTTGGAGAGGGTGTTGGAGATCAACTTCATTGCCATGGAGAGATGCTATCTCTTCATCAGTTTTAAATAGAAGGTCAGTGAAAGATAGGATGGGTAAACCTACTGACCAAGGACTTTGGTCAATGTCTATAGGCATTGAGCCTCTAGTGGGGTTGTCCCTTGTTGGCTGCTCAGGAGAGTATAAGAACTCATCCTGACGGCTTTCAGCTTGGGTTGTGGGCTCATGGGTCTAAGACTGAGGAGACTCAAGACCCAAATTGAGGTCAAAAGAGAAGGATGGAGAAACCTCTAACTGAGTGGGAGCCCATGCTTCCACTCGAGTCTTTTTGGATTGAACAGGAGGGGCTTGTTCAATCAGAGTAGATTGAACAAGGGTTCGTTTGGGGCGTCTCTGATAAGTGATGGTGATGGGTGGAGAAGGTAGTGTTGGCATAATGGGGGTAGTTACTGGTGTGGGTTCATCATCTGTGGGGTAACAGGGATGTCACTAGGAGCCGTTGGCTAACGGCTCAGTCATACCTGGAAGAAGTGCAGTATCTCTTCCTGTGAAGTTGGTGGACACTCTCTTCAAAGTCTTGAAGATCGTCGGCCTCATCTCAGGAGCAGTCAGAGCAGCTGCATAGACAATCGTGCTCTAGTCTAGCTCACAGTTGATTATATGCTGGCGAAAACTGGGATACATGAAGAATGTGTCCTTCTAAAGATTTCCCATGAGGTTAGTCAGCACAAATCTTGAATAGTTGAAGCGGAGGCGTTTTACCAACCCATGAACAAGGCACCAAGTTCAAATGGGATTTGATCCCATCCCCCGGATTTATTTGACAAGTAGTGAAGGACCACGCAGGAACTTCCATTTGTACGAGAAGTTAAATTTGTACACAGTTGACCTGCTAACGTCTCCTCCATATCCCATTTGGAGATAAGAATCATCCAAGTTTGCTTTGGGGAATTCCGTTGGAGTGCCCTCATCATGAAGCTCTAAATGCTCCCTGATGATTTGTTCAGAAATGACCAACTCCTGGCCACAGATGCTCTATCGAATGACACGTACCCTATTTAGGGTTTCAATCTGACCATTTGCCCAAAATTCAGACATATGGTTTGAGTAAATTGTGGGGTTAACAGTCAAAGCGGTGTAGTAGTAGGAAATTGGGTTAGAAAGGAGATGATATCTAAGAAGTCAGCATCTCTTGATGAATCAAGAAGTGCGACTTGGTTGTGCTGGGTTGAAGGCCATTTGGAAAAAGTTGAATGGGAATGATTTGAGCTGGGTAAAGTTAAGTAGGAGAATTTTCTAGGGTTGTAAAGTTTGCAAGTAAGAGAGTGAAAGTGAAAGTCAAGATTATTTAAAAGATTATGGAGAGGCAGTAATAGGGGTTAGGATAATGTGATGTGATGGTTTAGTGTATGAGATAACAGTGGCGGTAAGGTTAAAAATCAGTTAAATAATCCGACATCATTAACAAAATCTTTTGCTTTTTATAGTATGGTGCCGAAGAAATTTACGTTACACGGTGAAATCTCTCTTCCGAGTGTAAAACATTTCCGAAGGTAACTTGTCTTCCGAAGGCAATTCTTACTTCCAAGGCCAAATCTTTGCTTCCAAAGGTTAGAGTTGCTTCCGAGTAGAGAATTTGTATGTTTCGGAAGTAGATCTGATATGCAATCAATCGCTTCTTCCGAGACCAAAAATTCTTCCAAGAAGAAAGTTATCCTTTGAGAAACTATGCTTCAGAAGATATGAGAGTGTCTTCGAAGGTTAATTTCTCTTCAAGAGAATTTCTTGTAAGAAGGCTTAAATTGTATGGACACAAGACTTACATATTAAAACAATTTTCAAAAGAGATCAGATTAATCATGTTTATCATCCCAATAGCTGTTATGAGATACTTAAACCTTTGTTCATCAAAAGCTTTGGTAAAAAGATCAGCATATTGTTCATTTGAATCAACTTTGATTAACTTGAGTAGATTTTTCTTATGAATGTCTCTAATGAAATGATACCTGATGTCAATGTGCTTAGTCTGGATTGCTTCACCGGATTTTTAGTAATGGAGATACCATTGTTGTTGTCAATATGGATAGGAGTACTCAAAAAGTTGAATCCATAGTCTAACATCTGATTTTGAATCCATAGCAGTTGAGCACAGTAGCTAGCAGCAGCAATGTATTCAGCTTGAGCTGTTGATGTAGAGACACAGGATTGTTTCTTGCATTGCCATGAGATAATCCTTCCACCAAGAAATTGACATCCTCCCGATGTTGATTTCTTGTCAATATTGAAGCCGCCATAGTCACTATCAGAGTATCCATAAAGATTGAAATCCTTGTTTCTGGGATACCAGAGACCTAGTTTAGGTGCTCCTTTGAGGTATCTAAGGATTCTCTTAACAGCAGCTAGGTGAGACACCTTAGGAGCACCCTGATATCTGGCACAAATTCAAGTGGAAAACATGATATCAGGTCTACTTACTGTAAGATACATCAGAGAACCAATAATTGCCCTATACTAATGTTGATCAGTATCGTCCCCCTCAAGGTCAGGACAAAGATTATGGTTTCTGGGTTATGGGTGTCTTGGCAAGCTTGCAATCCTTCATCTCAAATCTTTCTAAGATGTTAGAGACATATTTAGATTGATTAATGAGAAACCTTCCTTCAGTTGCTTTACTTGAATCCAAGGAAAAAGTCCATTTTCCCATGGAGCTCATCTCAAACTTCTTCTTCATAATGCTCTCAAAGTCCTTGCACATTTGGTCATTTGAGGAACCAAATATGATGTCATCGACATAGACTTGTACGAGCAAAATGTCCTTCCAACTTTCTAATGAAGAGAGTCTTGTCAATGGTACCTCTAGTATAGCCATTCTTCAGAAGAAACTAAGACAGAGTCTCATACCACAACTTAGGTGCTGTGCAGCCCATATAGAGCTTTATCCAATTTGCACACATAGTTGGGGTGCTGTGGATTCAAATCCTGGAGGTTGGCATACATAGACTTCCCTGTCTATATCCCCATATAGAAAAGCACACTTGACATCAAGTTGGTATACTGTGAAGTCCTTGGATGCAGCATAAGCAAGGAAGATCCTAACTGCCTCAAGTCTTGCAACTGGTGCGAAGACATCAGTATAATCGATTCCTTCCTCTTGAGTGTATCCTTGAACCACAAGTCTTGCCTTATTCTTGATGATCAAGCCTCTATCATCTCTCTTGTTTCTAAAAACCCATTTGGTGCCTATAGGTACTTGACCAGATGGTAGCGGACATAGGTTCCATACCTTCTGTCTCTTGAATTGAAGCAGCTCCTCTTGCATCGATTCAATCCAGCTACTATCTTTAAGGTTCTTCTACCTTCTTGGGTTCCATCTGAGATAGAAAGCATGAGTACAAGCAGACATTCCCTTGATGAGTCTGTCCTCTTGTTCTCACACCCTCAGAGACATTCTATGATGTTCTCAGTTGGATGAGTGTTGTGAATCCTAAGACGAGGAATCACTTCCAGTTGCAAAGATAGATCCAGGTTGGATATTCTACTCAGGAACTAGAACACTTTGTCCAACTGTTGTTTCAAAGTCATTTAATGAGGACTGATTGAATGAATGAGAAACATCATCGATAGTTGGCTGTGAGGTAGCATTAACAGTTGCCTGTTCCTTCAAAATACTACCTCCTTCTTCTTGGTGTTGTGGTGGATCACCTGATGAGTTTTGAGGCTCAATAGGTGACTCACTTGTTGAAACTTTACTATTTTTTGATATAGTTAAACTGTTGGATCTGTGAATAGTGGAAGCTGAATGTAGTGCAACACTTGGTGAATTTGGTCTAGGCCTGGGAAGCTCAAACAATTGATCATTAGCAGCAGCATGAGCATCATTTTGAGCACCTATTCCAACTAAAACATTCTCAGAAGAGGGTTTAGAATAGTTTGGAAACAATTCTAAATCAAAGATGTGATCAGGTGCATTCCCCCTAACACAAGGAGTGTGCTCATTAACAACTATATTGGATGACTCCTCAAATTGTTGATTCTTAATGTTGTATACTCTGTATCCTTTGGAACTAGAAGAGTATCCAACAAAGATAGCATCATCCGACTTTTCAGCAAATTTTGCTAAATTGTCCTTTGTGTTAAGTATGGTACACTTGCTGCCAAAGGACCTTAGAAAGCCGGTGAACGGTGGCTCTTGTTCCATAGCTCATAAGGGGTGTTTCATGGGGATTAACTACAAGAACTCTGTTCTGCACATAGCATGCAGTGCTGACTGCCTCTGCCCAGAATGTTAGAGGTAGCTTTGAATCAACTAACATAGTTCGAGCAGCCTCAATAAGTGTCCTATTCCTCCGCTCAGCAACACCGTTTTGTTGAGGAGTTCTGGGAGCACTATATTGTCTGGCAATCCCTTTTGAGTTACAGAATGAGTCAAGATCCAAGTTCTTAAACTCAGTCCCTTGATCACATCTAATTATTTTAACCTTGTGATCAATTTGATTTTCTATTTTAATAATAAAAGATTTTAATGTTTCAGCAGTTTCATCTTTAGTTCATAAAAAGAATACCCATGTGAATCTTGTAAAATCATCAATTATCACAAGGCAATATGATTTCCTTCCAATGCTCATTATACTTGTGGGACCAAAAAGATCCATGTGCAATAAGTGCAATGGAGTAGTGATAGAGTTAACACATTTGGATTTATGAGATGTCATGTGTTGTTTCCCTTCAGGCATGCAACACAGTTGTCTTTGCACACCATGTACCAAGTTATTTTTAGCCAATTTATTCATTTTCTGAAAATTTACATGACACATACGTTTATGCCACAGTGTTGACTCATCACTATCAGCTTTGGAAAGGAAGCATGATACTTCACCCATTGGGGAAGCATTGTTCATATCAAGCTTGTACATATCCCCTTTCCTGGGAGATCTAAGAAGCACCAATTCTGGAGGAATTGTCATCCCTGGTTTGAGGATAATGCACTCATGTTCTGTCAAAAGCATTTGGTGCTTTTGATCACAGAATTGCGAAATACTTAACAGATTGTGTTCAAACTATTTGACAAAGTTAACTTTGTCAACAGTTAACATACCATTGGATATACTCCCTCTGCCATAAATATATCCTCCGGCCTCACCTCCAAACTAGACAGGACCTCCATCATAATATTGAAATTGTTGAAGGAGATTTCTATTCCCTGTCATGTGCCTAGACCATCCACTATCTACAATCTATACATTGCTGTTCTTGTCAAATGGATGTTCCTGCACATAAGATGAGATTTCAGTTTTGTTTGGAAACCCAAGCTTTATTGGTCTTGGGTTCTTCCAAAGATATTGACATGAGTGAACCAAATGATATGCATGGGGGTTCAACAGAGGTCTTTGAGGAAGAGGTTTGGGCTGCAGCATCTTCCTTGATCTTCCAGTCCACCCTTTGGCTGATCTTGGAGGATGAGCTTGTTGTAGCTTTTGCAGCATGGTCTTCTTCCGAAGCTTCTTTCTTTTCGGAAGAAGTCCTCACCACCTTTTCTTCTGAAGCAGTCTTCTTCTGGGATGGTTTCAAGGGAGCTTTCTTGTTCTTCCGAACCTTAGTAGCTTTTGCTTCCGAAGCCATTTTCCCTTCGGAAGAAGGAGTTTCTTCCGAAAGCAACTTGGCTTTGGGAACTAGCTTTCCCTTCTTCAACTCTTGAACCGTATGGAAGGGTCCAAATGTGAAACCTTCCCTGACTCCTTCTTTTCTAACATTATTTGCATAATTTGTGTTTGTAGGATTGTAGTATCAATCTTTTGCCATGTGATTTTGCAGGCCACACATGATGCATGCGATGTTAGACTTTTGGGAAAGTGAGGGTTGATGTTTCTTGGTTTTCTTATCTTCGTCAGCAACTTTTCCCTTTAACTTCTGATCCTTTGGTAGGACAGGAATGCTGGTATTACATTCCTTTCCTAAATCAGAAGTACCTAACACTTGGAAACCACTAAACAAAGACACCCTTCTGTTTGGGGTCAATTTTCAGTTTGGATTCAGACACTTTCTTAGCAGTTCTCCTAGCAGCTTTAGCTCTGCTTCTTCTGGCTTTGGTGGTTAGGATTTGATCATCATAGGAGGCGATGGGTTTATCTACCTGTTCCTTCCCTATGGTGGCCACTATTGGTGCCTCATCCTTTAACTCTGGAAAGAAAGGGTCAGTAGTTGGAACCTCTTGCTCTTCAGTACCACATCTAGGCTGTCTGATAGACTCATAGGAATGTGGTGGAGCAATTTCATTAGTTCCCAATCCTTCTTTATTCTGGTAATAGAGTTTGGAATGGGAGGATGATGCAAGAATAGCTTGGAAGTTTTGCTCAGAGATAGCATACTTCCTGGCCTGATCCTCAGCAGTGACAAGTTGGGCTTGAGCCTCAGACAATTTGGATATCAGATCCTTGATTTGAGTCTTGTAGTTGGTGTGTTCATGTTTCCAAAGAGATACAGTTTTCTCCAACTCGTCAATTTTCTTTTGATAGTCAGATTCAGCTCTTTTAAAATCAGATTTTAGAATATTTAAAGACTCAATGTCAGATCTGATTTCGATATTGTAATCCTGATAGAATTTAACTTTAGCTATACAGGCTGGAGTGCAGAGATGTTCATATACCTGGGAATCATCTGTTCCGGCCATGAGAGCTTGAGCAGGAGTCACATCCTGTACCATGAAGCTCCAGTCAACTTCTTGAGGCATTGCAGTTGTCTAAGTTGACTTCTTAGTAGGCTTTGAGGTTGAGGGATGTGTGGAGGCCTGTGGGGTTTCCGGATTGGTCTTGGGAGCCTTGCATTCCCTTGCAAAATGACCCAGTTGGTTACAGTTGTAACACTTTGCCCTGGTCTTGTCAAACCCAAACTTGCTGGTAGTTGGGTTTTGAGGGAAATGCCTTCCAGTTCTCTTAAAGAACTTCTTTGCTCTGTAAGTTAAGAGAGCCATTACTGGACAATGTCCATGTACTCTACGTCATCTGGGCTAAAGCACTCAAGATTATCAAAGCAGTATTGAAAATCTCCTGAGTGTCCACCTCCTGAGACAAAGGCACAACTTTCCTGGAAGGGATTGTGTTGAGCCTGTTGAGACCTTTGAGTCTCAGGATAAGTGATGTAGGGACCAGTGAGCAGGATGGTTGCTGATAAGTCAGGAAGTGCTGAGGTTGAGAGGTTAATGAGCCTTCAGCAACCATTAAAGCGTTGCTAGCAGAAGAGTCATAGATCTGCTTGTTTGGTGGCCTTCTTACTCTCCATCTGTAGATGGTATCCATCAAGGATGCCATAGAGCTCAGTCATGGAAAGAGCGTTCAAGTTTTCTGTTCTTTTGATAGAGACACAGTAAAATGTCTACTCATTTGGAAGAGCACTCATGAACTTTCTGGTGAGATCTCTAAGTTCAGGAGTGATCTTTACACACTGAAGGGAAGAGATAAGATCCATGTACCTGAAGTACTGCTGGCTGAGGGTCTCTCCAGCAATATGAGTGAAGTTCTCAACTGCTGCTTCAGTGAGTCCTTCTTTGAGTCGTTGGAGCAAGAATACATCTGAGCAAGTGCATGAAACAATTCTTTGGCAGTCTTGCAATGCTCGAACCCCACCATAATAGAGTTCGGTATTGTAGTAATGAGAATAGTCATAGCATTGCTATCGATGTCCATCTTCTTTCTGTCTTCATCAGAATAGTCCTCGATAGCTTTTTCTATCATGGCACCGTTTCCACCAGGTGAAGCCACCTTTTGCTTGTACGGTCCATTGACAATAGAGTTCCAGATTTTGTTGTCTTGGTATGTAATGAAGCCTTCCATTCTTCTACTCCAAGACCTGAAGTTTTCAGGGGTAATGATTGGTGCTTTGGTCATCGTCCCCATTTCTACTTCTGATTTGTTGAGGGCCATTTTAGTGAGTGGGTGGTAGGGAAGAGTGAAAACAGGTTGATTTGGATGGTTAGATCACGCAATCAAGAGCCTGAGAAGCTCTGATACCAATTGAAGGATCGGTGTATATCACTAAATACAAGGTTTTCTCTCAAACTCACCTAGAATCACACTCGAGTAAGAATCAATAAGAGTTTATCACAATATGAAAAGTAACTAAGAACACAGAAAGATGATTTCAAGATACTTTTATATTTGATTCTCAACTCAAGATACAAAGACTGTTACAAGCAGATTGTTATCTTTCTCACTTGGTTACAATGAGTTTCAAGGAGAACCTATATATAATACTATCTACAGCCGGATATACTTTGATACCAGCTAGGATCCTTTAGCTAAAGCCTATACTACAAGACTATAGTTAAGGTATCTCAGATAAAGTCTTATCTGAGATTTGGTAGTCAGGACATGTCCCTGACTTACCTTTTGTCACCAACTAAAGATGGCAACTGTACTATCATGAAAAGGTAAACAGTGGAATAAAGTATGGTCAACAACATGGTTCTTTAGGAAGAAGCCATGATGTATCAGAAGTCTGCAGCGGAGTGTCAGAGACCATACTTGTGTCCACTGGTTATAGCAGTGTCTTCCGAAGGTTAAATGGCTTCGGAAGAGTAAGTACTTCCGAAGCCACTTTTTACTTCGGAAGAGGCTGCTTCTTCTAAGATTTGGAGACTTCTTCTATTCATCAAACTTTGGAAGTGGTCTTTACTTTATTCTTCTAAGTCTTGAACTTTGGAAGTATGCATTTGTCTTCGGAAGTAGAGTTCTATCTTCGAAAGTTGGACTTTTCCTTTGTCTTCGGAAGAACTCTACAACCTTCAGAAGTTCCATGACAAGCTTTGGAAGCATTTGCATGCAGCACCAAAATAACTTAAGTGACCTAGTTTTGGTTGCATTAGCCTTTTTCTTCATCCAACACGGGTGTTCTACATCTTGTACTGTATAGCATCTCATAAGGGGGCATACCAATGCTGACATGATAACTATTGTTATTGAGAACTCAGCTAACGGTAAGTGGTCATCCGAACCTCCTCCAAAATCAATGATGCATGCCCAAAGCATATATTCTAGCGTCGGAATCATCATCTCCGACGAACCATCCGTCTAAGGGTGATAACTTCTGTTAATATGTAACGTCGTCCCCATCATATCATGGAATTTCTTTCAAAATTTAGATGTACCGGGTGTCACGGTCAGACACAATAGACACGACACACCATGACGAGTTACAATCTCCTTGATGAACAGATCCACCAACCTCTCGGATGAATATGTCTCGCGGATTGGTAAGAAGTGAGCACTCTTCGTCAAACGATCAACTATCACCCATATAGCATCATACCCTCGCGCAGTACAAGGTAGCTTCGTAATAAAGCCCATGGTGATACGCTCCCACTTCCACTTTGGTATATCTAATAATTGGATCTTCGCATACGGCTTCTGATGCTCGGCCTTCACTTGTAACAAGTAAGGCACTTACTCACATACTTTGCTACATCACGTTTCATACCGGCCACCAATAATCCTTCTTCATATCTTGATACATCTTCGTGGCACCAGGATGAATGGACTATTGAGTCTTATGAGCTTCATCCATAATCCTTCCACGTAGATCCCCAAAACAAGGAATCCACATCCGTCCAATCAAGTTCTAACACCGAGTGTGTTTTCACCCAACTCCACAACTAGACCTCTCATTCTTTTAGAGTTAAGATGATCTTCCTTCAATGTCTCATCATAAAAATCCTTAACTTGCTTCATCATATCAAAGGTCATAACCAACTGATAAGCCTTCACCTGAATCGGCTCGGTCTATCTTTTCGGCTAAGGGCGTCCGCCACCACATTGGCTTTGCCCGGATGGTAATGGATCTCGCACTCATAATCCTTTATGAGCTCCAACCATCTCCTCTAGCTCATGTTCAAATCTTTCTGCTCGAAGAAGTATTTCAAGCTCTTGTGGTCAGTGAATATGGTGCACTTCGTCTCGTATAGGTAGTGCCTCCAAATCTTTAAAACAAAGACCACATCTGCTAACTCCAAGTCATGAGTAGGATAATTGACATCATGAACTTTCAACTATCAGGATGCATAGGCTATAACCTTCTCTCTCTGCATCAACACACATCCTAACCCCGAGTAGGAAGCATCTGAAGAAACCACCAAATCCTTGCTTCCTTCGGGTAACGACAAGACAGGAGCTTGAGTCAACCTTGCCTTTAACACCTCAAACGCCTTCTCTTGATCTTGACCCCATACAAACTTCACATCTTTGTAGGTCAATTAGTCAACGGAGAACCTATCTTAGAGAAGTCTTGGATGAATCTTCTATAATAGCCCGCCAACCCAAGAAACTACAAATCGCGGATCGCGTCTTCGGAGACTTCCATTGCATCACCACCTCCACCTTAGATTGGTCCACAATAATCCCCTCGGAATTCACCACATGACCTAAAAACTAAACTTTGGCACAACCAAAACACGCACTTGAGAATTTAGCATACAACTTCTCCTTTTTCAATGTCTCTAACACCTCCCGAATGTGACCGCCATGCTCATCCTCATTCTTCGAATAAATCAAGATATCATAAGTAAACACAATCACAGATTTATCCAACATCAGCCGACACACATGATTCATCAAGTCCATAAAAGCAGCCGGCACGTTTGTTGAGCCAAAAGTCATAACGAGAAACTCGTAGTGTCTATAACGCATGCGAAAAGCTGTTTTAGGAATATCTTGCAACTTCACCTTCAACTAATGGTAGTCATATCGATGTCTATCTGATAAGATCAAATGTACCATCTGTGATGGTGTATGAACACATCCAAGAAATACAAACAAAGTAATCAAATCAAGCAAGATATCAACAAAATTCATAGTTTTCATTAATATCAAGCAAGACAATTACAAAGTAATTAAGCAGTTCTAAATATGTTGTAAAACTGTTGTTCTTCTATTACAAATGTAAAAACACACATAAAGACAACATGTAATCTTTCTAGAGTTCTAACAATACTCCCCTAAGATTTACATTGTCTTTTCGGTCTTCAAAATCTCAATTTTGTCTTCTTCTTTACTTTTCTTCAACTTTATCTTTCATCTTCAGCTATTCCTTCTATCTTCTATCTTCAGCACTCCAAGGAAATCTTCAGGTTCTTCCTTGATCTTGAACATTGGCTTCTTTTTATCATATCCTGTTCTTTTAAAGCATTAGCAATTGCAGACTTAAATTTGCTAGCAAGAATGCCTGTTCTGGTTTTGCTTCATTCGACTTCTCTCCATTTGTGTCATTCATTCCAATTATCTTTTGATAGACATGTGATATCATCATCGCCTATAACTCAAAAGGAATTTTGACTTTCCTTTGAGGTATATTTCTAATACTCCTTTTCTTGAAATTTCTCATGAACTAAATGTCTTTGATATCCTTCTTAACAATGTTTATCAAATATTGTTAGGATCTCAGCCTCTTGGTTTAATCGATTGAACAATATAGCAGCGGAATAGCTCAGAATTAGACAAATTCAAGCAAGAACATTCGATATAAAGCGATAAAAGAATTTTGTTATAGAGAGAGAAATATCCGACAAAAGGAATATTGCATTAAGATTGTCGGCCTCAATGGCACGATTACAGGTGAGTCATCTTCCTTATAAAGGAAAGAATGACGTAGGCTGATGTCACTTGAAAGTGACATGTAACCGTTTTATAACTACTGATGTTTAACAACTACTGAAGATGTCAACAACTGACATCTTCTTACAAATGTTCCTAAGTGTTAAACATCTTATTTACAACTACTGAAAAACATAAAACTACTGATACTACAACAACTGAAGAACAACCTCTTCAGTTGTTTACAAGTACTGAAAAGTAAACAAACTACTGAAAGGAAAAGAAAACTACTGATGAAGAAAAACCATCACAACAACTGAAGAAGCCCTCTTCAGCTGTTGTCATCAGCTGTTAGCATCAGCTGATGTCTTCAGTACTTGAACATCAGACTTTGTCTTTCAGCTGTTGATCTTCAGTCTTTGTCTTCAGTACTTGTTGAAGTCTTCAGACTTTAGATCTTCAGCTGTTGTCTCAGTCTTTGTCTTCAGTACTTCAGAAATACTTCAGCAGTTGTATTCTTCAGACTTTGTAGAACAGCTGATCAGGTCTTCTTCAGCTGTTGTGATGTCCTGTGGGACTTAGAGGTTTCTCTGATCAGGCTCATTGGTTCTTTTGGTCCAACAAACTCCCCCTGAACCAATGCAGCCAAAACCTCTAAGTTATTGACGAGTCCCACTTATTTTGGCAGATAGATTGGTCTTTTTATCCTCTTGATCAGATGAGAAGTGACCCTTTTTCAGCACCGGCCTGGGAAGAAGTCTCTGATGATCTGTTTTGCATGATATGGTTGGGAGCTCTGTATTGGGGACTTGGACACTGAGCTGTTACCCCAACCATGAGATCTACTTCCCGTGTATCAGCCTATATGATTCCCTGGTGTAAGCCCTTAGAAACATGATCTGCTCATCCATTGTCAGCACCTCGGGCACACCATCAAACAATCCTTCTCGGCCATACACTTCAGAGATGTACTTGGCCTGTTTTCCATTCTTGAGCTCAACCGTGGTTATTTGTCTGTAAGCAAACTCATCTGGATGAGTCCCTTCTAAGAGCAGGTTGAGCTCATCTTGTTTGAAGTTTTCAAGTCTTTTGTAAACCAATCCCTTCTTTATGATTTTATTCTCCAACATCTTTTGGGGTGGTTGTTTGGCTTCATAAGCTTTCTTGAACTCTTCTACAATTTCCCAGGGGACACTACAAGAACCACAGTGATGTCTTCGTCGACAACCCTCTTCACTTGGCCCTTGTATTTTGAAGGAATTTCTTTCTTGACAATCCGGTGTGCCACCCTAGGATCAGGCCATATCCTTACTTTTTCCCTTTGGTATTGAAAGGTATTAGCAAGGGTGTACAATCTTAAGACTTCTTTCTTCATGCTAATCATTGAAGAGGATGTGGCATATGCTTTGTCAATGCTTTTCAGCATTTCCTCATCATGTCTTTGCATCTGTTCCTCTTCAATCTTTATCATCACATCATGCATTTGAGAAGCAGGAGTGATGGACATTGGATTAGCCTTAGGCAAAGTGATAACTGCAGAGAGTGGCAGTCTGTCTTCATCCTCCTCTTCATCTTCATCAGCCCTCAGTACCTTTCTTTTCTTTTGTCTAGGTACATCACTGGCAGTGGGTTTTGGGGGTAAAGGATTTGGTTTTGTGGGTTGGATGGTTGGTTTAGAGGGTAAAGGGGTTGTTTTAGTGGGTTGTGGAGGTAGTGATTTTGAGGATAGAGGCTTTTCAGACTGTTTTAGCATTTTGGCTGTAAGGGAGGCTTTAGTAATTTTGTCAGTTCTTTTCGGTTCCCAACCCCAGCTTCATTCAATGCCTCAATCACTAAACCTTTGGAGTATGCTTCAGACGAACAAATCTTGGTGGTTATTGCCAAGATGTTGTCCCTGGTCCAGGCCCTTATTTCTATCAGAGATCTTCCCAAGTATTTGCTACAAATCTAATCATTATCTCCAGCCTTTCTCTTTCTAAGGCATCATAACTAGCCCATCTTGAGTTGATCTCCTCTGTCTCCAACCTTCTGATCTCGGAGTCTAGTTGTTGGATGTCAAAACCCTGCCTATATAACTGATCAATGATTTTATCCATTGAACGGTTATGGTTGGCATCAGCTTCTTTCACCATATCATTCAGCTCCTTCTCCTTCTCAGACTCTCCTTTCCTCTTTTGATATGTGACATGAAAGTCTTTTTGACTTTCATTCACTTCAGCTCTCTTCTCACTCTCCTTCTCCTTCTCATGATCAACTCAGTCTCCTCCACACTTATAACAGCCACTCCTTCTCATTTACCTTCTCTGATTCTTTCTCTTCCCTCTCTCCCGTCCTCTTCCTTTTTCCTTTAACTGACTGACTCTCCCCCTTTTTGGTTGCATTGGGTGCAAGGGTTTGAGCAGTAGAAAGTGATTTGGTCACCAACTCCTCCACCAGGGGTTGTATTATTGTAGGAAGCCTCTCATCAATGGCTTTGATCACTATATCTGTGATCATGGAGTGATGAGAGGTAGGGATTTTGAAGGTTAGCAACTGATTGATCAGGATGGTTCTGTTCCTGAGAATCAGTGCCAAAAGCAGAGGCTGGTGGCTTGGAAGTATGTATTGGCTCAGTGTTTAGGGGACCTTCAGAAGAAGGTGCCATCTGTGGGTGTATTGTGGTGGCAGATGGACTTTCATCCTGAGACATCTTGGCCAGCAGCTCTTTGAGTCTGCTAACCTCATCCTCTAGGATGGTGTTTTGAGCAACTACATCATAGAAGAAGCTCAGGTCATCATCAGTTGATACTGAATCACCTGACCTCCTGACAGAGTCAGGATTAACATGCCTTGAGTGTAGATCAATATAGCATGTGCCCCTTGTTCTTGGTTCTGGGGACTTCCAGCCTCAGGACTATGTCCTTCATCAGCTGTTGCCGCTGGTGAGGTCTTAGAGATGTTACCAACTGCACCCTGGTCATTTGCTGAGTCAGAGGCAGTGGCAGCCTCACCAGAAGTTCGCACCTCCTTGTCTACACCAGGAGATGGAACATGATAACCCCTGTGCTGTGGGTTGACAGAAGCATTGTGATCCTCCCCCTCAGGTGTTGAGGTTATCCCAGTAGTAATTGGTGTCTGGGTGGGGGGTGAGGAATGCAACTGCGTCAGCACTTTTGCAACAATTATTGTAGGGCTTTGAGGGGCGGTTGCATCAGGAGAGGGTGTGGAAGCAGTGTGCACCCGGGCGAGTGGTGCTCTTCAATGGTAATCCCCTCAAGTGAGGAGGATCCCAGCAGTGTGGCTTCCCTTTGAGTGGTTGCATCAGGTTCCTTTTGAGAGGAAACCTGAGCGGCTTCGGTTGGTGGAGTCATAGTCTCTACTGGGGGGTTATTTCCAGTAGAGATAACCTGCTTTGGTGCAGCAGGAGCATCCTCAGGGGACTCAACTCCCTGAGTAGCCTTCTTAGGCTTCTTCTTTGTGGGTTTGGAGGGGACTTTGGATGTGGAAGTGGAGGCTGTGGGTTCCAGCTGCGTGGGTTTGCGCAGCTTGGCAGCCTGTTTAAGAGTTTGGTCAGTGTTGTGTCGGGAGTATACCTCCGGCAATACAGCCAAAGCAGGGACTCCCAGACCAACTAGTCCCTCAGCATGAAGCTGATTCTCTATTATGGCCATTATAAACCGAGGATATAGTATCCAACGGTTAGAAAGTGGTTTTGTGGCCATATCCTTGATTTCAAGAAAAATTATTTCAGAAAAGTTTAGTGGTTCTTGTTCAAGGATAGAGAACAGTACCTGTTGCCATCTGGAAGACAGTTGATCCCAAGAAGAAGTCTTCGAGGCCAGGCAAACATTTACCATATGAAATATCAATCGTTCAGCATCTGGAAAATGTTTCTTCAGGATGGTCGAAGCACTAAGATCGCCTTGATATCCATGTTGTCCAAATGAAAGATCAAGTTGGCGCTTAGGATATCCAACAGGGTAGGCAGCATCATCTAATAGTAATATCTGGCGGATGGTAGCAGTAGAGATGACCACCTTATGAGAGTTGATGGACGAATGGATAGATTCTCCATTAACAGTTGCATTCGTCCAAAACTGATGTAGCGAATCGGCATAAATGATTGGATTTAGGAGGAAGCCGTTTTCAGTGGTGATTGGACCATAAGATCTATAGCATTATCGAATTTGGTCCAGAAGGGCGATTTAGTGAGGTACGCGACACAGTTGTGTCGAGGCTTGAGTTGCATGGTCGCCATTAATGAAGGTGAAAGATTTTCAGAGCTTTTGAAATTTTAGGTCGTGAAAGAATGAAAAACTCTGAAAGAGGGATCAGATATATATAGGGTACGGTTATGAAACGACTGAAGGTTTTGGTGTTAGTCATCAGTATTTGAAACAACTGATGACGTGGTATTAACTTTCAGAGGTTTGAAACGACTGATGGTATTGGTGTGGTCAGCAGTTATAAAACAACTGAAGACATGGTGTTTACATCAGACGTTGAAACAACTGAAGTCTCTGATTTAGGCATCAGTAGTTTTAAAAACTACTGAAGACAAGTTGGACTTCAGATGTTGAAACAACTGAGGTACTTGGTATAGTCATCAGTATGAATTGTGAAACTACTGATGAGACCTGGTTGTGTCATCATAGACTGGTGATTGTCATCAGTAGTTGTGAAACTACTGAAGACATGGTATTGCTTCAGTTGTTTATGAAGAAACAGCAGTTTGTGAACTACTGAAGAGAGAGTACTCATCAGTAGTTGTCGTCAATTCATAGCCTTTCAGCTGTTTCATACTGTCCTCAACACTTACTCATCAGCCTTTTTGCTGTTTTCAGTTGTTTCATAGGACATCAGTACTTATCTGTTTCTACTGATTTCAGTAGTTGTAACTACATCAGTAGTTTAGAACAGATAAAGTACAGTACTTAAAGCATTTAGCCTTCAGTAGTTATAAAAACTACTGAGGGTAAAATAACTCATCAGTACTTATATGTGACATGGTTACCAATGATCATCAGTAATTACTGAGATCATCAGTAGTTGTCACTTATTCTAGCTGCAGCATACCAAGCCTTAACACCAGGTTGTGGAAAGTTGAACTATCCAAAGGCTTAGTAAAAATGTCTGCAAGCTCATCAGCACTAGGCACAAACATAGGATTAATTAGACCCTTTTCAAAACAATCTCTTATAAAATGATGTCTAATTTCTATATGTTTGGTCCTAGAGTGCTGGACTGGATTTTTGACAATGCAAAGAGCTGAAGCACTATCCATTAATAATGGAGTCTTAGTCTCTGTAATGCCATAATCCAAAAGTTGATTCTGAAGCCAGAGTACTTGGGATGTACAACTTGCAGCAGCAATGTACTCGGCTTCAGCAGTGGATGTAGCAACAGATGTTTGTTTCTTACTCTGCCAAGAAATCAAACAGTTGCCTAGGAATTGACATCCACCAGAAGTTGATTTCCTGGTCAACTTACACCCTGCATAGTCACTATCAGAGAAAGCAACTAATTTGCAAGAATGTCCAGTGGAATACCATAAGCCTAGAGATTGTGTACCTTGCAGATATCTAAAGATCCTCTTGACTGCAATCAGATGAGACTCCTTAGGTGCAGCCTGAAATCTAGCACAAACACATGTAGCAAACATAATATCTGGTCTAGAAGCTGTTAAATACATCAAGGAACCAATCATACATCTGTAAAGAGTTTCATCAACATCTTTACCTTTCTGATCAACATCCAATTGTGTGGTGTTGCACATGGGAGTAGAACAGGGTTTACAGTTTTGTAAATCAAACTTATTCAAAAGATCTTTTGTGTATTTAGACTGATGAATGAAAATTCCATCAGCTTTTTGTTTGATTTGCAAACCTAGAAAGAACTGTAATTCTCCCATTGCACTCATTTCAAACTTCTGTTGCATTAAGTTTTGAAATCCTCACACAATTGGGGATCAGAGGATGCAAATATAATATCATCAACATAAATTTGAACAAGTAGCTTATGCTGATCCACCTTCTTAATAAATAAAGTTTTATCTATGGAGCCTCTAGTGAAATTATTCTGTAGAAGAAAGTTTGATAAGGTCTCATACCAGGCTCTAGGTGCTTGTTTCAACCCATAAAGAGCTTTATCAAGCTTATATACCCATTCTGGGTGCTTATTATCCTCAAAGCCTGGTGGTTGACACACATAAACTTCTTCTTTTATGTTACCATATAGAAAAGCACTTTTGACATCCATTTGAAAAACTTTAAGATTGTGGAGTGCAGCATAGGCTAAAAACAATCTAATTGCCTCCAGTCTGGCTACAGGGGCAAAGGTTTCATCATAATCAATACCTTCTTCTTGTGCAAACCCCTGCACAACCAGTCTGGCCTTGTTCTTAACAATTAGCCCATTTTCATCAGTTTTATTCCTAAACACCCATTTAGTGCCTATTGCACACTTACCTGGGGGTAGAGGAACAAGCTCCCACACTTGCTGTTTTTGAACTGAAGAAGCTCAAGCTGCATGGCTTCAACCCATCCATTGTCTCTCAAAGCTACATGATAGTTCTTTGGCTCTAGCTGACTGATGAAGAGAGCATAGAAGCAGAAATTGGACAACTGGCTTCTGGTTGAAACACCAGCATTGATATCACCAAGGATTTGAGACATTGGGTGATTTTTCAGCTCTTGGTAAACAATCAAATCTGTGCAAGTGTTTGTAGGACCTTCAGCAGCAGCAGATGTTGATGCAGATTCTTGAAACCATGAAGATGGTGGCAACTCAAATGAAGTTGAGGATGCAGAAATCTCATCAGCATTTGTTGTGGATGGTGCTGCTGGAGCTACAGGAGCATCAGGTTTAGAGGACTCAGGCAGTTGGTCACTAAACCTGAAGAGGTGATTACTACTATCATCATCATCTTCAGCAGTAACACCAGGTGGTGAACTGTTGACAGGAGCAACAGCAGGAGATTGATAAGGAACATATTGCAGTATATCAAATCACAAGAGCACAGGCTTGTGGAATCTTGTCCTTTGGAGATTCATTGAACTTGACATGTAGAGTCTCTTCAACCATCTTTGTTCTGCAGTTGAAGACTCTGTATGCCTTGCAAGTTGATGAATAACCAACAAAGTACCCTGCATCCACCTTAGGATCAAATTTCTGGAGCTGATCCTTTGTGTTGAGAATGAAACAGGGACACCCAAATGCTCTAAAGAATGAAATGAGAGGGGCCAAATGATGTAGAACTTCATATGGAGTCTTCATCAACCTCTGATTTATTAGCACTCTATTCTGCACATAGCATGCTGTGTTGACAGCTTCAGCCCAAAAGGTCAATGGCAGTCCAGAATCAGCCAACATAGACCTTGCAGCTTCAATGAGGGTCCTGTTCTTTCTCTCCACAACTCCATTCTGTTCAGGAGTTCTTGGAATACTAAACTGCCTCTTTATTCCCTTGGAAAGGTAGAACTCATCAAGTGTATTGTTCCTGAATTCTGTTCCATTGTCACTTCTAATACACTTGACTGAGAGGGAATACTGCTTCTCAGCATACAACACAAAGTTTATGATCTTCTGTGCAGCTTCATCCTTTGAATGTAGAAAGAAAGTCCATACAAATCTGGAGTAATCATCCACAATTACCAGACAGTATTTCTTCTTTGCCATGCTCATCACTCTCACAGGACCAAAGAGATCCATGTGAAGAAGTTGTAAGCAGGCAGTGGACTTTGGTTCTTCAATAGGTGGGAATGAAACCTTGTGCTGTTTTCCTTTCAAACAAGCAGTGCAGTTGTTTTCACACTTGAACTCCTTCATAGGCATTCCCCTTACTAAACTATGGTGTATCAGCTGATTCATGTTCTTGAAGTTAACATGTCCCAGCCTTCTATGCCATAGATTAGATTCTTGAGGAGAGGCCTTGGAAAATAGGCAAGGATGGCCTTTGAGATCTATTTTCTTGGAAAGATCTAAGGCATACACTCTTCCTGTCCTGTTGGCCTTCAGGAGAGTGTGAGCATCCAATACCTTGTCAATCAAACTCAGAACTTTGGATGACAGAATCCTGCAGTTCTGGCTTGTGAAAAGGGCAACATGGCCTTTGTCACACAATTGACTGACACTCAAGAGGTTATACTTGAGATTTTCCACATGGTTGACATCATCAAACTTTATTTCCCCATTGGAAACAAAGCCCTTCCCGATGATGTAACCTCTTGCATCATTGCCAAAGGAAACAACCCTTCCTTCCTGGAGAGTAGTCATTAAGAAGTGAGTTGTTCCCAGTCATATGCATAGATCCCCCACTGTCTACATACCAGATGCTACTTTGGCATGTTGAAGAAACCTGCATTAATAAACAATCAGTTAGTTTTGGAGACCCAAACCTTTTTGGTTTTGGGCCTGGTCTCATCAATAGATGGTAAACTAACAGGTTTATTGGCACAATAGCTTGAGGTGAAGGAGATGGTGTAGAAGAGGAATCCTTTGGCTTGGATCTCCTTTTCTGGGGTTTCAACACAGGGCCATCAAGTTGGTTAACTCTTCCCAACAGATGTTGAACCATCATTACCAGCTGTGTCTGATTCTGGGAAGAGCTTTCAGCTCTTCAGACACATTGGTATTGTGTTTGATGATGAGTTCTTGTGTTGCACCATCTTCTTTTGAGCAACCTCAGCTGTTGCCTGTTGCACTCCTTCCCTTTTAGATTTCTTTTTGGACATAGGAGTAACAGGATTTGATGCTGCTGGTACAAACTTGGACTCAAACTCAGTTTTCATTTTAGCCAAGTTTTCTTTAATTTTCTCCTTTTGTTTGAGTTTGGATCCCTTTTTGTACCAACAATCATCTGTGAGATGATTGAATAGACCACATATTTCACATGGTTTCTTCTTCATCTTCTGTTGATCATCAACTGAAGAAGATGAAACTACTGAAGACTTGCTCTTCAGCAGTTTAGAAGCACTTTTTGCCTTCTTGTCAACTCCCTTAGTAGGCTTCAAATCCTTCCTACTGACAGTTTTCTTCTCTTTAGTGCTGTCAGTTATTGGGATTTGAACTCCAGATGTTATCCCCTGCTCTCCAGTACCCTCAGTACTTCTAGGGATAACACTTGGGTTGATCAACTCATTGATCATGTGAGTGTCAGCAGTTGAACCATCAATATCAGCTGATAGGTTCACAGAGGGATTACTACTGACTTCAACTACTGATGGTGCTTTATCAAGTAGTGAATCACATGATGAGGTGGATTGGTCATTACTTTCTCCATCAGATTCTACTCCTGCTCTTGAAGCAAAATCTGTAGGAGGAGCAGTGTGATTATAACCAATTCCAAACTTCACATTGGAAGCTGTTTGCTTACTAAGAAGCATTTCAAAGCCCTTGCAAGATTGTACCCATCGATCACACTCTACTTGGGTGACAGCAAGAGTATCTTTGAGGTCTTTGTACTTCTCTAAGAGTACATCCTCCCTAGCCTTATCATCAGAGATTTGGCATTTTAATTTATAAATCTCATCAGTTTTCTCTTTCAGCACAGACTCAAACTCAGCTTTATTTTTGGAAATTATTTGTTCTAGCTCTACATTTTTATTGATTAAAGCCACATTTGCTTCTCTAATAGAGGCAAATGCTGCTATGCAAGTTTCAGAACATAATTTGGCCTTAGCCTCAGAGGATACCTGTGATACCTGTGTTGAAGAGGTACTTGAGGATGATCCATCAGAGGATTCCAAAGTCATGAGAGCTAGATTTCCAAAAGGATGCTCACCACCATGTTGACCAGCACCTGAGAACAGTTGTTCATTACCAGACACATCATCTGGTAAGCTGCTCCAGTCAACAACTCCTGGTGTGAAGAAGCTGTGTTGTTGAAGTTGATTAGGTTGATGAGATTGGGATGGTTGAGGCTCAGGGAGTGCATGTGGTTGCTGAGCAGTGGGTGCTTGAACCTGGCCTGGTTGTGGCATGTAATAGCAGGGGTATGGATATGGCATTGGCCCCTGTGGAACAAAATATGCAGGAGATTGTGGTTGATGATGATAACCAGAATTGACAGGTTGTTGCCCTCTGTTTTGTTGACTATTGCCAGGGAAAGTCACAAAAGGTGCAGGAGAGTTAGATCCAGATGATCTACATTCTCTTGCAAAGTGTCCAAGCCTGTGGCATTTATGGCACTTCAACTTACTCTTGTCAAAACCAACTTTGGTTTTGCCAGAGAGTCCTGGGAATTTCCTTCCAGTTCTTTTGTAGAACTTCTGAGATCTGATATTTATCAAGGCCATTTGGCTCAAAATATCCATCTCTTCTAAGTCATCATCAGCAATCCCCTTGAGATCATCCATGATGAAACATAGATTGTCACTATTACTACCAGCAGAATAACTATCAACACTCACAAAGGCAGGCTCAGAAGTGTTTGTAGAGAAATCAATATGCTCATCATACTGGCTTTCAGATGACGCATATTCTGACTCTTGATGTCCAATCAGGGCAGTGTTCCCTTGGACAAAATCCTCAGTAAGCTTGCCAGATGAAGCCAATTTCCTTTTCTGCTCTATCTCTCTCTCGAATGTAAGCAGTTTCCCATGAAGTTGGGTGAGAGATAGGCGATCAACATCAGCATTTGAGCGTAGAACAATGGTATATGTGTTCCATCTCTCAGGCAGTGATCTTAGGAATCTATGGTTCATCTGACTCCTGGTATATTCATGTTTAACCATTTTCAATTCAGAGATTAAACATGAAAACCGCTCAAATTGTTGAGTCAGAGTCTCACCCTTTCTATGAGAGAAAGTCTCATATTGTTGGGCGAGGATTTCCCTGTTGTTTGCTAAAACCTCATCAGTACCACCAAATTGTTCTTTGATGGCTTTCCAGAGGTCATGAGCAGACTCACAATGCAGAAGCCCAGAGTAAATCTCATTAGGAATAGCCATAGCCAAAATTCCATGGGCTTTTGCATCGATTTCAAACAACTTCTTGTCCTCATCGGAGTATTGCTCCTTCTTCTTTGGAACCAACTGGTTTGTTTCCGGATCATTCACCATTGGCTTATGTGGTCCATGTACCACAGATGTCCAACAACCTGAGCTATTGACAGACAGGTGATGGAGCAATCTTCTCTGCCAAATGTTATACTCATTCCTCACCAAGATCGGAGGCTTGGTAGAGGATCCAGTATTGAAAGGATCATTCGAAGAAGTAGTCATTGTGGAAAATCAGACAGATTCAAGTAAAATCACAATAAATTTAGCTCAGAACCACACAGAACCTCAAATAAAACGGCCAGAAGCGATACACTCTCAATCTCTATAACAGATCCTTGCGAATTTGCTAATTCGATTAAACTTAGAGCGATTGAACAGTTTCAATGATCAATTGTTAGATCGATCAATGATTAACCTGCTCTGATACCATTTGTTAGGATCTCAGCCTCTTGGTTTAATCGATTGAACAAATATAGCAGCGGAATAGCTCAGAATTAGACAAATTCAAGCAAGAACATTCGATATAAAGCGATAAAAGAATTTTGTTATAGAGAGAGAAATATCAGACAAAAGGAATATTGCATTAAGATTGTCGGCCTCAATGGCACGATTACAGGTGAGTCATCCTTCCTTATAAAGGAAAGAATGACGTAGGCTGATGTCACTTGAAAGTGACATGTAACCGTTTTATAACTACTGATGTTTAACAACTACTGAAGATGTCAACAACTGACATCTTCTTACAATGTTCCTAAGTGTTAAACATCTTATTTACAACTACTGAAAAACATAAAACTACTGATACTACAACAACTGAAGAACAACCTCTTCAGTTGTTTACAAGTACTGAAAAGGAAACAAACTACTGAAAGGAAAAGAAAACTACTGATGAAGAAAACCCACACAAGCTGTTTGTCATCAGCTGTTAGCATCAGCTGATGTCTTCAGTACTTGAACATCAGACTTTGTCTTTCAGCTGTTGATCTTCAGTCTTTGTCTTCAGTACTTGTTGAAGTCTTCAGACTTTAGATCTTCAGCTGTTGTCTCAGTCTTTGTCTTCAGTACTTCAGAAATACTTCAGCAGTTGTATTCTTCAGACTTTGTAGAACAGCTGATCAGGTCTTCTTCAGCTGTTGTGATGTCCTGTGGGACTTAGAGGTTTCTCTGATCAGGCTCATTGGTTCTTTTGGTCCAACAAATATCTTTCCCTTCACTTAGTCTCCAAACATAATCAAATATCTATTTTTCACTTTTGAAAAGAAGCATTTCCACCGTGCAAATTTATATAGTTTCCTATTTCATTTCAAAAGTTACATTATCAAACTCACATAACTTTGAACAATAGCATCATCCTTTCAATTCAACATTTTAACTGACTTTGATTTCTAGAAAACCTCTTCATTTATTAACACCCCCTAACTTTTAAGTTTGAAACCACTTATAAGTTTCCTAAGGTAACTAATAAGATCACACATCTCATTGTACATTGCCTTCACGCAAAGAAAACATGCATAAAATCAAAATGAACCGCAGATCAAAATCTAGTATAAACAAAAGAATTAATGTATGCAGTGAGTCATAATCAATGAGATCAGTCAGTAAAATACAAAAACTGATAGTGATAGACAATGAATAAATCCTGATCAAGTGTGTTCCAGGTCAGTGATTCCAGCAAAGGAGACCAAGATCTAAGGATAGAAACTAGTGTTTTTTGATAAAATATCAACTCACTTCTTTTTTCAATTCTTGATGATTAGGGTATATTTAGATATGACATGATGTAATTCATACAAAGACTTAGAGGCTCAACTATCCAAGACATGCAAGAAAGACACATTCAACTTATTACCTGAAATATATTTATACCCAGAGCTCAGTTACTTAAATGAATAGAGAATGATCATGGATAACCATTTGATCAGCTCTAACTATCCATTTTAATAGATTATCACATTGGCATCTTTTGCATCAAAGAGAAAATCCAGGTCAGTAATGACTTACAACAAAGGATATCTTCCCTTTAGGTCTTGTTACTCATAACAAAGAAGTGATATGATGCTTGTAACAGATCTCATGATTAATCACATCACCATCAGGGTGAGGGTGTAACTTAATAAGCAATCAATCTGATAAGCAATACATCTCAAAAGTACTCAGATGAATCACACAAGCATAAAGATTTAGTGTAATCACAAGAATTTACTTTTTAGTATAGTAGCATGATATTGTCTACACATCAAATCTGATCATGTCAGACTTTATAATTGATGGAAAATATGCAACTGATCTCACTAATGTACTATCATTTCTCACATATTTTATAAACAAATTCTTTTCTAAAATTAAACTGACAATTAGAAAAGACCTATTTTTGGAGTTTTGATTTATACTTTTGTATTTGGTTTTTCTAAGAAAAAAACACACACACACAAAATACAAAACATGTAATTACATTAAGAGGATCACTTATACTGATCTTTTGATTTAGAGAGTTCACATATGATTAATAAGACTAATGGACTCCACTAAATACTTAAACCGTCCTGGTAGGAAGACTTTAGTAATAGATCCGCCAACTGTTTTTCTGTTGCAATTTGAATCATATGATTAACCCTTTTTCAGAGTTATCTCTGAGAAAATGATATCGAATTTCGATATGTTTTGTTTTTTGAATGTTGAACAAATTAACTGTAATGAACGTAGCAGCAGTGTTATCAATGTAAATAGGTGTTTTAAGAAATTGAACCCTAATCCAGTAGTTGATTTTGCAACCAGAGGATTTGAGAACATCCTACTCATGCAGCAATGTACTCAGCTTCTGCAGTTGAAACAGAGACATTTGTTTGTTTCTTACATTGCACGAGACTAATCGGGAACCAAGAAATTGACACCCACCCAAAGTAGATTTTCTATCTTGACAACATCCACCATAATCACTATCTGTATATCCATGTAGTTCAAAGTTACCCTCGTAAGGATACCAAAGCCCTAAAGCTGGTTTACCTTTGAGATACCTGAATATCCTTTTGACAACAATTAAGTGTGATTCTTTCGGGTCTGATTGATACCTGACACAAACACAAACAACATACATAATGTCTGGTCTAGATGTAGTAAGATACATCAAAGAACCATCATAGATCGGTATAGCGTTTGGTCAATAGATTTTCCTTTTGGATTAGGTTCAATCTTGCTGTTAACATCTGCTGGAGTTCGTATGGACTAATAGTCTTGCAACTTAAATTTCTTCAAGAGTTTGTCAACAAACTTCTCTTGATTGATAAAAATTCAATCGTCAGTTTGCTTGACTTGAAGTCCAGAAAAAAGTTAATCTCTCCCATAGAACTCATTTGGAATCGAGATTTCATGATTTCTGTTGGATATTGTATGCCCAAGACACATACAAGATTGATGTGGTTAGTATGTTATGATCCAAGTCGGGTCATACCCAATAACAAGCTAAACAAACACCAATATATGTTTATTGGTTGATGAGATCATACAAATAAATATTGACACCAATTTAGAAACTTAGTTTTCTAAAACTTTGCTTTTGTAAAAGAACAACATTATACGGATAATTTGTTCATGAGATATTATTTGTTTGTTATTTAAATTGGTAAAATAATAAAAATAAAAGTGTGTTGATGTTATAAAATTAAAACATGTTTTAATTATATAAACTATGGATATAAGGAGGGTATTTTTTATAAAAATTCCAAAAGGGGGGAACCCTTTTTTGAACCAAAATTCGGCCGCCCATATGGGGCCTTGGAACTCTCTTTTGTCTTGGTCCTTGAAAGATTTAGACAACACAACACTCTTCCATCAAAGCACCTTTCTCTCACACACACTTAAACAAGGAAACTCTCTCTAGAAGAAAAGATTTTCGGATTCTACAAGAAGTGCGCTGAAATTTCGTTTTTAGGCTGCACTTCAAAGATTTCTTTGCTGGGTTCTCAGACTCTTCAAGAGAGGTTTGATCTTTGTGTTACACTACCTAACAAGTTAGGTGTTTGCTTAAGCTTGTGGGTATACAAGCTTGAGGTCTTCTCCTTTGAAGGCTAGACATTCAAGAACACCATCTTCTTCATCTCTTCCATCTTCAACATCTTGTTCAAGAAAGGTTATTCCTTTGTATCCTTTGTACACCCTATGGTTGTTGCTTTGTTTTGATAGCATACTATTTCACATATATTATTGATCCTAATTCTTGTGTTTTGTTTGTTGTTTAAAATGGTGAAATTTTCAGATTACAAACAACATGTTAAACCTATATTCCGCTGTGATTTTTCTTGTTTGAATGGTTAAACTTGCTTGGTTTTACATGTGACAAAACCCAACAATGGCATCTAGAGCCGGTTATATGGAATATGTGCTTCAAAAGGTCTTGAAAAGTTAGTTCTCATGGACCTTTTCAACCCATTAGGGGCTGTTTTGTTGTGGATATATAAATCCCTTATGTTTCAAGGTTTAATCTTGCATGCTTTAGTATTAAACCTTGAAAGATTTACATCAAATGGTTGATTGTGTTGTTTGGACAAACCTTAAAATTTTAGCTCATGTTGGCTGAAATTTTAGGGCTGAAATAAGGGATTCACTGTTGTTCTTGGATGTTAAATATGTTTCATATTTTGGTGCATAACATAGCCTTGGCCTTATGCGTTTTGTTTTGGTTGATTGTGATTTGTCATGTTGTTTTTGGTTCTTGAAAGGGTTGTTATTTTGTGTTTTCTATTTTGGGTTGTAATTTATTTATTCATTTGGTTATGTAATAATTAGATTAGGTGCATTTATTTTATTAGAAATATTATATTAGGATATGATTTTTGTAAAAGAAGATGCATAAGATGAAGACTCAAAGAAGGACACAAAAGACATGGACACTTGAAACATTGGATGTGGATTCTAGTGGGAGTTCATGGACACATTTTGATGTGTCATCTCCACCCTTAGGAAAGACCTTATGACAACACTTGTGATGGAAAACAAGTGGGGTCAACTTAGTGGCTATGGTTATGCACCCATGTTTGTTTGTTTATGCTTGTTTGGATGTTTGTTGTTTGATTGTTTGGTTGATATTTGGATATGCATTACAAACTCATTAACAAAGTTAACAAGCTGGAAATTTGATGGTTATTTATCACTAAGTAGTTAATAAGATGTTATTAAAAGTATTAATGGTTTTAATAAAAGAAGTTTTATTAAAAGTGAACCATAGGGTACCTTGTATTTGAAAGCATGCAAATATAAGGTACCTAGAGTTTTCTAAACTAAGATTATGAAAACTTAAATTCCTTTTATAAACAAGTTTAACACCATCCTTTTGCACAACACTTGAGTCATTTGGAAACTCTTAATGGGATAAAGGTCACCTAACCATTTTGAGGGAACTTGTGACTTGAGGTGGGGATACTATATTTGTTGGATAAAGGTCACCTAACCACTTATGTTGGAAAACTCACATGTGTGTGCAAGTAGGCTAACTTGATTTGCAAACCATGTTAAATGGATCACCTACAATATGGTTTACAAAGGTGTTGATGGGATTAACATGTCAACTATACATATGATGTTTTAAAGTCGATCCCATACCCTAGAAGTTGCAAAGGGTTGCAATTGTCAAAACATTGACTACCTTGTTAATTTAAATAATGGGATAAAGGTCACCTAACCACTATTTAAATGTAACGTTGGATTCTAGATTTTAAAATGGTGTTAGACACTTAAAAGGGTTTTAATTAATAAAATATGAACAATATCGAAATACTAAAATTGAACTTTGTTATATTTTGTAGATGGCCACCAACAATAATGATAACAATGAAATCCTGCCCGCTCACTCACTATCACTAAGGACCATTCTCCAAAAGGAGCATCTAAACCATAATAACTTTATTGATTGGTTTCGAAACATGAGAATTGTTCTCAAGCAAGAGAAACGATCATACATATTAGACGATCTGATACCCGATCAACCTAGTGAGGATGATGAGGAGGCCTACAATAAATGGGTGAAATACACTGAGGACTCGGTCCAACTTTCTTGCCTCATGTTGGCAAGTATGACTCCAGATCTTCAAAAGGAGTATGAACATCATGGAGCATACGACATGATAACCCAGTTGAAGGAAACGTTCCAACAACAAGCACGGGTTGAGCGCTTCGAAATGGTTCAAGCACTCCATGCGTGTCGTATAGATGACACCCAATCTGTTTCATCTTATGTACTTAAGATGAAGAGCCACATCGACCGCCTCGAAAGGCTGAATTGTCCCGTCTCGAAAGAGTTGGCTACAGATTTGATCCTCAACTCTTTGTCAAAAAGGTTTGACAACTTTGTCATGAACTATAACATGAACGGGTGGGACAAGAACATAAGTGAGATTAACTCTATGCTCAAAACTGCCAAGGCGGCCATGGGTAAAAGGTTTTTACCCGTTCTCACCATCAATGAAGGTGGGAACAAGAAGAGGCCTCACCCCGCACCCAAGGCAAATGTTGCCAAGGGTAAAAGGCATGTTAGGGGAAAGGGAAAGGGACTGATAAGAGCGCCACCACCAAAACCAGCAGAGAAAAAGCAAAAGGTTGCTTCAAATGACCCATACTTTAAGTGTGGGGAGATTGGAAATTGGGCAAGAAATTGCCTACTCCATCTCAAAGAGTTGCAAGCGAAGAGGGATGCCGGGCAAACCTCAGGTACAATTTTCATGATTCATATCGATCTTAATTTAATATCCTCTAACACATGGGTATTGGATACTGGATGTGGAACTCATATTTACAACGTATTGCAGGGGTTCAAAAGAAGTAAGGACTTCATGAAAGGGGATGTTAGCCTCTACATGGGGAATGAAGCAAAGGTTCAAGTTGAAGGCCGAGGGGACTACATCTTGAAGCTTCCAAATGGTTTGGAAGCAATTTTGAACAATATTTTGTATGCTCTAGTTTGACTAGGAACATTATTTCTGTTGCCCAATTAAGAAAATATGGTTATGTTTTGACATTCATTGAAAATGAAATTCATGTTTCTTTAAATGACATATTTTATTTTAAAGTTATTCTTATTAATGGTATTTATGAATTGGTTCGTGAAAACACATTATATCATAACTCATTGTACCAAACCACCACTAAGAAACTCAAATTGGATTTGAGTGATACCTATCTTTGGCATTTCCGTCTTGGTCATATAAACAAGAAGCACATACAAACACTTCAAAAGAACGGTCTTTTAAAAGCAAATGAATATGATTCATTCGATGTATGTGAATCTTGGTTACAAGGTAAAATGACTAAAGCACATTTTACTGGAAAGTCCGAAAGGGTAAAAGATTTATTAGGCATCATACATTCGGATGTATGTGGTCCTTTTAAGTGATAACTATCTTTGGCATTGCCGTCTTGGTCATATAAACAAGAAGCGCATACAAACACTTCAAAAGAACGGTCTTTTAAAAGCAAATGAATATGATTCATTCGATGTATGTGAATCTTGGTTACAAGGTAAAATGACTAAAGCACATTTTAGTGGCAAGTCCGAAAGGGCAAAAGATTTATTAGGCATCATACATTCGGATGTATGTGGTCCTTTTAAGCCAATGACTAGGTACCATGAAAGATACTTCATTACCTTTAGCGACGACTATAGTCAATATGGTTATGTGTACTTGTTAAGACACAAAGATGAAGCTTTTGAAATGTTAAAAATCTTCCAAAATAAAGTAGAAAATCAACTCAACAAGAAAATAAATTTCTCTGCACCAATAGAGGAGGTGAATACCTGAGTGAGGCCTTTAGAGACGTCTACGGGAATGCCTTAGAAAAATTTTCCAAAACGCGTAAGTTGATGCGTCTGAACAATAGTAAAACGCCTGAACATTTATAATTTGTCTCACAGTGATGATACGTCTGAACTTTCTCTTTAACAGTAGTCAAACGTCTGAACTAAAAAACGCCTAAACAGTGTTAAAGCGACTAAATAGTAGTCAAACGCCTAACACTTAGACAATTTCTTTAGCAAACCTCAACTCTAATGCGCTACATTCATCATGTTCATATGAATGTAACTAACTCAATTCTTCTGAAATTCTTCGAAAGTTGATGAATTGGATTGAAACTTTCCACTTAGACATGTTTTATACCGATAATCATTCTTCTAACATCAATTTCTTTCAATATCAACAACAAATCAATCAATTTTGTAATTTTCAGTTCAAAAAATGGTGAACTTTTCGAACACAAATTCAACAAATTATCTTGAATTTGATGAATTTAACTACTGATTATGATTTAAACCATGTTTCTGATGATGAAACACATCTGAAATCCACAAATTTTCAATTAAATTGTCTATCAATCATAGATTCCATGAACTTTTTGAGTTTGAAAGTTCGACAAACCTCAAAAATCACTCAACCAACAGCTCTGATACCATTTGCTAGGATCAAATGTACCAATCTATGATGATGTATGAACAAAATTCAAAGAAATACAAACAAAGTAATCAAATCAAGCAAGATATCAACAAAATTCATAATTTTATTAATACCAAGCAAAGACAATTACAAAGTAAGTAAGCAGTTCTAAATCTGTTGTAAAACTATTGTTCTTCTATCTTTTATAACTGCTACAAGTCTAAGCTATTTATAATGAAACACAAGGAACTAACAAATTACAAAACTAGTCCCTATACTATTACAAATAGTAAAAAGACACATAAAGACAACATGTTAATCTTTCTATAGTTCTAACACTATCCTCGAGAACCAACTCGAACCTGGAGCTGATCAAACAGATCATCAATTCTCAGTAAGGGGTACTGATTCTTCACTATCAGCTAATTCAGCTCACTGTAGTCTATACACATCCTCATGCTACCATCTTTCTTCTTCACAAATAGGACTGGAGCACCCCACGGAGAGATACTCGGTCGAATGAACCCCTTATCAAGAAACTCTTGTAGTTGCTCCATGAGTTCCTTTATCTCGGTCGGAGCCAACCGATACGATGCCTTAGCTACAGGCTGGGCACCCAGTATCAAGTCAATCTGGAACTCCATCTCGCGGTCCGGTGGCACACCTAGTGTGACATCTAGTAATTTTCCGTTACCAAACTCTGTTAGTTCCGTTAAGTCTTGCATACGTGTGTCGTGAGCACACACTAGTTGTCGTTGAATGTTGGTGACTTAATAATAATCATCTATAATAAACAATAATAATCTAATTAATAATGTTGATTATTATTTGTGATTATGTGGTTCATGATTTTATAGAATTTTAAATATTTGTTTTATAAATTTTACACGATAACGCGACAACGTGTAAATATATTTCGTGTGTTGTGTGACTTATTGTAAATGTCTAGGATTATTATTATTGGTTAAGAATACTTGTGTTTGGTAGTTAAAAAGTATTTAAAAAGTATTAGAAAGGTTGGTTTTTATAAAATAAAATCAAGGGGTTTAAATTGTAATTTCCTTTTAACTAAAAGTTACCATATTTAAACAAAAGTCAACCCTAATTCCCCCAAACCCCATATTCCGGCCACAACTTCTTCCAAACACTTCCCACATTGCGATTTTGCTCCAAGAACACACACACAAGGCAAATTCCAAGTGGTTTCAAGTAGTACAAGTTGATTTCAAGTGATAATCATCATCTAAGCACATCTTAAGGTTAGTTTTGATTAGTTCTTCATGTTGATTGTTCTTTATGAACCCTAATCCATGAAATTGATAATTGTATGATGATTATATGATGTTATTTAGGTTGTATGAATGCTACATTATGTTGATTGTGCAAGAAATCTAGGGTTTGATCATCTAGTTCATACATTGCCATAAGAGGAAACTTTTGTTCGTGGAATTCATGATTTGATGATGCTAAGATGTTAGATGTGATGCTTAGATGTTAGTTTAATTAAATTGTACAAGAAAATCCATGAAATTATGATATTTATCATGACTTACTAAAAGGAGAAACTTTTGTGTGTGACGTTGAAAATTTGGATGTTTTGGAGATGATTAGCTTGATAGTATGAATGCTATGAACTAGATTAGGTATATAACTATTAAAATTATGGTTGAATTGGATGCTAGAGCACTTTTGGGTATTACTTTTCCAAAAGGGAAACTTTGTTTTTGTAGAACTTTGAATGTGATGAGTTGGACATGCTTATTATGTTAAGATCATGTTAGAATGATTGTGGATGATGTTTGTTGTGTTAGAATGTGTAATTGTGTTGTATGGATGCTTGGTTGATCATGTATGAAGTATAGATATTGATGATCATACATGATGATGAATTATGGGTAGTGATTAGGAGATCATGATTAGGTTTGAAATTTGGTTGTCACTATATATGCTAGTAATGTGGTTATGATTGTCATACACACATGCAAATCCGAGTGCCCTACTTAGTAGGATTGGCAAGGTTTAGGATGTGAGGTCGTGGGTGACTTCACATGGCATGTAGTGCATGATTAGACTTCATGTATGAATTGTTTGATGTGATGTAATTATAATATTTGGGCATGATGATTATTTGAGATTTGAATGAGTGTATGATGATTTTGTGTGGTATGATGACCTAGGTAGAACTTGGGTTGATGGTGTGAAGCATGTGAATAACTTACATCATATTCATGTATGATAAGTTGAATTTTATGATTAAACAATATTCCATCTAATATGTCACCAACAGGTCAAGTGGGTCAACTAGGTTAACCTAGGGTTGTTAAGTTTTCTATGTACACATACTTATGTACTGTGTGATCGAGGTAACCTTTGAAGGGTTGTCTTTCCACCTATCACGAGTCTCTTTATTCATTATCAGTATATACCAGGTGAGTTCATGCCCCTCTATTTTTATGAACCTTCTTCTAGGGGAGGTAGCATCCTTGTACTCAAACACTATTTTATCATTATAAGTTGTGTATGTTTTAACATAGTGCTTAATACCTTGAAATTCCTTACACTTTCGGATCGTTGATAATGGTAACTAGTGGGAAATCTTGGTTAGTACTACTAAGGTGTGATGAGCCCCACCTGTGCGACTCGAGGTCAAACGGGTGCAATATTGTCCTAAACACAAACATCGTCACGACCTGGTAAGTCATGACGGGAGGCAACAAATGCAACATAGTTTGCTTTGATCGCGAAATCACTATGTTTATTACTTGTGAACATAGACTAGCTATCTATTTTAATACACTTCTTATGTTGTACAACTGTTAATATTTATGATAAACACAAACTATTGAACTCACCAACTATTGTGTTGACATTTTTAGTATGCTATTCTCAGGTCATTAACTTAGCTTGCCATTAGAAGCATAACACGGGTCCAACATACATCCTAAGGCTTTATTTCATAGACATATTTTTTTCCTTTTATTTATGGGATTTGAACATTGGGATGGCGCGTGTTTTGCCATATTATGCATTTTTTTACTTTGGGTTTGTCTTATTTACAAAATGCTTTCGCATGGTTTTAAACGTTTAAACTTTGGTTGGTTTGTTTTGAATGTGGCATATAGTGTCGTTCTGAGTAACTAATGAATGTGATCCTTGTTTGTTCACACACCTAGCGGTAAAACACCACAAGTGGATTTTGAGGGTGTACCAGATTGGTATCAGAGGCATTGGTTATAGGGAACTAGGTTGCATACACATTAGTCTATAACAACACAAAGTTAGTTAGTGATTCCTGACTTATCCTTTTACTATATACTCATTGGCATATACATCACATGCACTGCAGCATGGCATCATCATCCCGGGTTCTGGGAAAAAGGCGTGCTTATTCTGAGTCCCCTCCACCTGTACCTCACTGAGTGTATGACTGGTCGCAACATCCTTACCCCTATGGTGAGATAGACTTGGATCAGCTGTTTGTGCCACCTGAGTGCGACCCTCCACGAGATTAGAGTTATTACCCGGCTTGTATAGATCACATGATTCATAGAGAGCGTATTCTGAAGCCGGCCACTATTAGACCTAGGACTAGGTTGGCAATTACTTCTGCAGCACCCACTCTCCCATCTCTAGATGTACCCCTTGAATAGGCCATGGTAGCATTGACCGCGACACTTGAGACTTAGCGTCGACGAGTTGGAGTACTCACTGATAAGAACTCCACACTAAAGGATGATATACGTCAATTATGGATAAAGGTGGCCATAATTGAGGAGCGGTTATCGATGTCTATCAAAGGAAATTTCAAGATGGCTGGCAGAGTGATGGATCTTATTGAGCGTACGGACGAGCAGGATCTCCACAATATGGGTGTCGAGAGCAGACTAACTGGATTGGAAGCACAGCTCCCAGCACTACAAATCGAGGACAACCCTGCACCTGTCAAAGACCCCGATGAAGACCCTGAGGAAGAACCAGAAGAAGCCCCGGATGGTGGAGATAGTGATGGATTAGCTTTGTTCGATTGATTCTCTTTATTCTTATCACTTTGACTGCATAGCGTTTTTCTTAAACCAATGTGGGAAGGTTGTTTTCCACACAACTGAAAACTTAAATTTTGACAATGATTGGATATTTTGTGAGTTACTTACAAATTATTTATGATACGTTATCATTTTGGTTATAAATTTTGTGGTTGTGATTGTACATTATTTCTTATTATTTACTATACTTCAATGGGATTAATATGTTAGATGGTACTCATTATGGTATGTGTGAATGTAAATTGATAAATGGACGACCGAGGCAGAGGACGTGGACGTGGCCAAGGGCGTGATGGTGGATGTGGCGCTGACAACGTGAACATGACCCCAGTTGAACTAGCTGCGTTAATAAACCAACACGTGCAAGTGGCATTGAACACATAGCCTGCACAGTTTGGAGGTAAACGATGACACTAGTCATCATTTACACGAATATTCTGTTAGGTGATTAATTCTTTCAGTTTAATTCCTTTACCCTGACATGTGAATGCAGGACCACCTAGATGCACGTACAAAGCGTTCATGGACTGTAAGCCGCATACCTACAGTGGAGCCGAGGGAGCGGTAGGGCTTGTAAGATGGTTTGAGAAGACTGAGTCAGTCTTCGCTAAATGCAACTGCCCAGTGCTGGATCAGGTGAAGTACGCTACAGGAACACTGGAAGGTGCAGCACTCACGTGGTGGAATGCGCAAATGAAGATACTTGGCCAGGCAATGACAAATGCGCTGTCGTGGGAGGAATTCAAGATGATGATGACCGAGAAATACTCCCCCCATGATGAAGTTCAAAAGCTGGAAGCTGAGTTCTGGCAATTGAAGATGGATGGATCCAACATCGAGGCCTACACTACTAGATCACATGAGCTAGTTACACTTTGTCCTAGCATGGTTAACCAGCCGAGCTGACGGATTGAGCTACACTTGCATGGTTTAGTTCTGGAGATTCAAAGTTTGGTGACTGCTGCAAATCTCCCTACTATTTAACAGGTGATACGACAGGCTCACAGGCTCACTGACCAAGCCATGGAGCAAGGGAAGTTACCCAAGCGGGGTGTTGTGGCAAGCGTGCCCGATAACAAATGTAAGTGGGAAAATCATGCTAGCAAGGGATCATCATCTGGCAATTAACCTCAACAACATCAACCTCAATAGCAAAATCAACATAGACGGTTTGATAACAATCACAACTTTAACCAATCAACTTCATCATCTCAAGGACCAAGTGGATGCGTAGGAAAAAATCCAAGGTGCAATCGGTGCAACTACCACCACACTGGTAGGTGTGATAATTTTCGATCCCAGCGTTGTGGGAAGGTTGGACACGTGGCAAAGGATTGTCGTGGAGAACTGATGAATAAACCCTAAAAGCCTCAACATCCTCAACAACCCCATGAAACACCAAAAGGTTGCTTTGAGTGTGGAAAGGAAGGGCACTTCAAGAAAAACTGTCCTCAACTGAAAAGAAATGGGAATGGCAACGGAAATGGTGGCAATAACAAAAATGGTGGTAATTGTGACAACAATGAAGGCAACAATGGTGGAGCGAAAGGGAGAGCCTTTGTCACGGGTTCAGGTGAAACTTTAAACGATCCTACCACTGTTACTGGTAAATTTCCTGTTAATGGTCGTTTTGCTTTTGTATTATTTGACACTGGAGCTGATAGAAGTTTTGTCTCTACTAAGTTTTGTAACCTCTTAAGTGATATGCCCTCTGTCTTGGAGTCTAAGTATGTTGTACTGTTGGCTGATGGTAAGCAAATCTCTGTTACGCATATCCTTAAGAATGTAAGATAGAACTGTTGGTCATACCTTTGACATTGACCTTATGCTCGTTACTCTAGGAAGTAATGATGTGGTCGTAGGCATGGATTGGCTGTCACAGAAGCAGGCCGAGGTGATTTGTCATGAGAAGGTCATTCGTATTCCGTGGTAGATGGGGAAATGTTTTTGGTTAAAGGAGAGAAGAGTGGTGTTGTGATAGGCATCATATCGTTCAAGAAGGCTCAGAAGTGGTACGCAAGGGCCAATTGGCCATATTAGCTCTCGTCTCTAACCAGCAACAAGAGGAAAAGAAGATTGAAGACATTCCAGTGGTACGTGACTTTCCGAAGGTGTTTCCAGAGGATTTTCCTGGACTACCACCTCATCGCCAAGTCGAGTTTTAGATTGATTAGACTCCCAGAGCTACTCCGATTGCGAGTGCACCTTACCGGTTAGCATCGAACAAATTGCAGGAATTATCTACGCAACTCCAGGAGTTGTTGGATAAAGGGTTTATTTGATCGAGCTCATCACCGTGGGGAGCACCTGTTCTCTTTTTTAAGAAGAAAGATGGCACATTCTGAATGTGCATCGACTATAGAGAATTGAACAAGGTCATAGTCAAGAACAGGTACCTGTTACCTCGTATCGAAGATTTGTTTGATCAGCTTTAGGGATCAAGTTATTATTCGAAGATTGATTTGAGATTTGGTTATCATTAACCTAAAGTCCAAGAAGAAGACATCTTCAAAACTGTGTTCCGTATCCATTATGGTCGTTACGAGTTCTTGGTCATGCCTTTTGGGTTGACAAATGCACCAGTAGTGTTCATGGATCTCATGAACCGTATGTGCAAACCCTACCTTGATCAGTTTGTTATCGTATTTATTGATGACATATTGATTTATTCTAGGACCAAGGAGTAACATGAGGAACACCTACGTTTAATCTTGGAGCTACTTAGAAAGGAACAATTGTATGCCAAATTTTCTAAGTACGACTTCTAGATTCAAGAGGTGCAATTTTTGGGGCACATTATTAACGAAAAGGGAATACATGTGGATCCCGCAAAGATTGAGGCGATAAGGAACTGGTTGGTACCCAAGACGCCTAGTGAAATAAGGCAATTTCTTGGTCTGGCAGGATACTATCGATGTTTCATTGAGGGATACTCAAAGATCGCTCAACCTCTCACAGCTTTGACCCATAAAGGAACAACCTATAAATAGGGTGAGAGTCAGGAAGCTGCTTTTCAGTTGTTGAAGCAGAAACTTTGTAGTGTACTGATATTAGCGTTACCTGAAGGAAGTGAGGATTTTGTGGTTTACTGTGATGCATCTATCCAAGGACTTGGTTATGTCCTGATGCAACATGACAAAGTAATAGCTTATGTCTTGCGACAACTGAAGGTGCATGAAAATAACTACACTACTCATGACTTAGAGTTAGGAGCAGTGGTCTTTGCCTTAAAGATATGGAGACACTACGTGTACGGTACCAAGTGTACAATTTACACCGATCACAAGAGTCTTCAGCATATCTTTGAGCAGAAAGAGCTTAACATGAGGCAAAGATGATGGGTGGAACTATTAAACAATTATGACTATGCTATTAAATACCACCCGGGAACGACGAATGTAGTCATCGATGCCTTGAGTAGAAAGGAAACCTCTAAACCCCGACGACTGTGTGCCCTACAATTGACGATTAGCACTCACTTGCCCGAACAAATTAAGGAAGCTCAGATGGAAGCATTGAAAGGTGAAAATGTTAGATTTGAATCTTTACGCGAGATGGATAAACAGTTAGAAGTCATATCCGATGGAATACGATATTTCATGGATAGACTTTGGGTACCTTTATATGGGAATCTAAGTATATTGGTTATGAGTGAAGCGCACAAGTCTAAGTATTCCATACATCTCAGCTCTAACAAAATGTACCATGACCTGAAACTACTGGTGGCCAAACATGAAGGTAGATGTAGCTACATACATGAGCAAATGCCTGACATATTCTAAGGTTAAAGTGGAATATCAGAAACCATCTGGGTTACTACAATAACTTGAAATCCCCTTGTGAATGTGGGAATAAATCTCCATGGACTTCATTACTAAGTGCCTAGAACTCCTAGTGGTTGTGACACCATATGGGTAATCGTGGACTGACTCACTAAGCGAGCTCACTTCTAGGCGATCAAGGAGACTGATAAAACGGACAGGTTAACACTAATTTACTTGAAGGAAGTAGTGTTAAGGCATGGCATGCAGATCTCGATTATATCTGATGGTGATGCTCGTTTTACGTCCCATTTCTCGCAGTCGTTACAGAAATCTTTGGGTACGCGTCTGGACATGAGCACTGCCTACCATCCACAGACTGATGGTTAGAGTGAACGTACCATTCAAACTTTGGAACATATGTTGTGTGCTTGTATGATCAACTTTGGGAATAATTGGGAATCTCATTTACCGTTGGTTGAGTTTTCTTACAATAATAGTTATCATACTAGCATCTAGGCAACACCATTTGAGGCATTATATGGGCGAAAGTGTAGATCACCAGTTTGCTGGGCAGAAGTTGATGATAGTCAATTGACTGGTCCTGATTGGTACATGAGACTACAGAGAAGATAGTGCAGATACGAAACCGCATGGTTGCAGCACGAGATAGACAAAAAAGTTACGCAAACAAATGATGGAAACCTTTGGTGTTTCAAATTGGTGACAAAGTCTTGCTGAAGGTTTCACCATGGAAGGGTGTAATTTGGTTTCACAAGAGAGGCAAGCTAAACCCAAGATTTGTTGGACCATTGAGATTCTAGAAAAGAATAGGTCCGGTGGCATATCAACTGGACTTGCCTAAGTCACTAAGTGGCTTTCATAATGTATTTCACATCTCAAATCTGAAGAAGTGCCTATCTGATGAGACACTAATTGTACCACTCAAGGAAGTACAAGTAGATGATCAGCTACACTTTATGGAAGAGCCCGTTGAAGTAAAGGATCGTGAGGTCAAGACTCTTAAGCAAAGCAAGATACCTATAGTCAAAGTTCGTTGGAACTCAAAACGTGGACCAGAATTCACATGGGAACACGAGGATCAGATGAAGCTCAAGTATCCTCATCTATTCGAAACGACGGCAAGAGCCAGGGAAGGTACTGATTAAATTCCGGGACGAAATTTCTTTCAACATGGGGATGATGTGACAAATCACTAGATTTCGTTATGCCAATGCAGTAAACCAGGGATGTAGCATAACCATGTAACGCAAATTTCAAAATGAAAATTCTTTCAACATGGGGATAATATCACATCCGGTATTTTTTCCGTTACCAAACTCCGTTAGTTCCGTTAAGTCTTGCATACACGTGTCGTGAGCACACACTAGTAGTCGTTGAACGTTGGTAACTTAATAATAATAATCTATGATAAAAAATAATAATCTAAATAATAATGTTGATTATTAGTTGTGATTATTTGGTTCATGATTTTTAGAATTTTAAATATTTTTTTATAAATTTTACGCGATAATGCGACAACGTGTAAAATATATTTCGTGTGTTGTGTGACTTATTGTAAATGTCTAGGATTATTATTATTGGTTAAGAATACTTGTGTTTGGTAGTTAAAAACTATTTAAAAAGTATTAGAAAGATCGGTTTTAATAAAATAAAATCAAGGGGTTTAAATTGTAATTACCTTTTACCTAAAAGTTACCATATTAAACAAAAATCAACCCTAATTCCCCCAAACCCCATATTTCGGCTGCAACCTCTTCCAAACACCTCCCACATTGCCATTTTCATCCAAGAACACATACACAAATCAAATTCCATGTGGTTTCAAGTAGTACAAGTTGATTTCAAGTGATAATCATCATCTAAGCACATCTAAAGGTTAGTTTTGATTAGTTCTCATGTGATGTTTTGATGAACCTAACCATGAAATTGATGATGATTATATGAATTGATGATGATTATATGAAATTGATGATGATTATATGAAATTGATGATTGTATGATGATTATATGATGTTAGTTAGGTTGTATGAATGCTAGATTATGTTGATTGTGCAAGAAATCTAGGGTTTGATTATCTAGTTCATACATTGCCATAAGAGGAAACTTTTGTTCCTGGAATTCATGAATTGATGATACTAAGATGTTAGATGTGATGCTTAGATGTTAATTTAATTGAATTGTACAAGAAAATCCATGAAATTGTGATATTGATCATGACTGACTAAAAGGAGAAACTTTTGTGTATGACATTGAGAATTTGGATGTTTTGCAGGTGATTAGCATGTTAGAATGAATGCTATGAACTAGATTAGGTATTTACTTGTTAAAATTATGGTTGAATTGGATGCTAGAGCACTTTTGGGTATTACTTTCATAAGAGGGAAACTTTATTTTTGTAGAACTTTGAATGTGATGATTTGGACATGCTTATGATGTTAAGATCATGTTAGAATGATTGTGGATGATGTTTGTTGTGTTAGAATGTGTAATTAAGTTGTATTGATGGTTGGTTGATCATGTGTGAAGTATGATGTTGATGATCATACATGATGATGAATTATAGGTAGTGATTAGGAGATCATGATTGGGTTTGAAATTTGGTTGTCACTATATATGCTAGTAATGTGGTTATGATTGTCATACACACAAGAAAATCCCAAGGCCCCTACTTAGTAGGATTTGCAGGGTTTAGGATGTGAGGTCGTGGGTGACTTCACATGGCATGTAGTGCATGATTAGACTTCACGTACGAATTGTTTGATGTGATGTAATTATAATTTTTAAGCATGATGATTATTTCAGATTTACATGAGTGTATGATGATCTTGAGTGGTATGATGACCTAGGTTGAACTTGGGCTGATGATGTGATGCACGTGGATAACTTACATGATATTTGTGTATGATTCATTGAATTGCATGATTAAACAATATTCTATCTAATATGTCACCAACGGGTCAAACGGGTCAACTAGGTTAACCTAGGGTTGTTAAGTTTTCTGTGTACACGTTCTTATGTACTTGGGTGATCTAGGTAACCTTTGAAAGGGTTGTCTTTGCACCTATCACGAGTCTCTTTATTCATTACCAGTATACACCAGGTGAGTTCATGCCCCTGTATGTTTATAAACCTTCTTCTGGGGGAGGTAGCATACTTGTACTCAATGCTATTTTATAATTATAAATTGTGTATGTTTTAACATAGTGCTTAATACCTTGAAAGTCCTCACACTTTCAGATAGTTAATAATGGTAACTAGCAAGAAATCTTGGGTAGCACTACCGGGTGTGATGAGCCCTACCTGTGCGACTAAAAGAGGTCAAACGGGTGCAATATTATCCTAAACACAAACATCGTCACGACCTGGTAAGTCATGACGAGAGGCGACAAATGCAATACAGTCAGCTTCAATCATGAAATCACTATGTTTATTACTTGTGAATATAGACTAGCTATCTATTTCAATTCACTTCTTATGTTATACAACTGTTAATATTTATGATAAATGCAAACCCTTGAGCTTGCCACTAGGAGCACAACACGGGTCCAACATGCATCCTAAGGCTTTATTTCATAGACATATTCCTTTGCCTTCTATTTATGGGATTTGAACATTGGGATGGTGCGTGTTTTGCCATATTATGCATTTATTTACTTTGGGTTTGTCTTATTTACAAAACGCATCCGCATGGTTTAAACGTTTTGACTTTGGTTGGTTTGTTTTGAATTTGGCATATAGTGTCGTTCTAAGTAACTAATGACTGTGATCCTGGTTTGTTCACACACCTCGTGGTAGAACTCTGCATGTGGATTTTGAGGGTGTGACACCTGGTAAGTCTTCTAGGAACACGTCCGGAAAGTCACACACAATTGGTACATCAAATAGTTGTGGTGTTGGCGTATCCACATCCTTCACGTAGGCCAAGTAGGCACTACATCCACGCCTCATGTACTTTCCCACCACTCCCATCAAAATCACTTTCGGAATCTTCGTGACTCGGTCACCATAAACCGTCACCAAACTCCCGTCAGGTGCTGTCAATCGAATCATCTTCTTGCGACACATAATGTTCGCATCGTAGTCTTCCAACCAATCCATTCCTAGGACTACATAGAACCCGCCTAAGGTCATCACGAATGGTTTAATAGGAAACTTGTGACCTTTGAACTCTACATCACAAACTTCTATCATCTCTGAGATCCTAGTAGACTTACCTATGGCAGTTTCTACATCGAATGGCTTATCTATATTCCTACTACTAACAGGCAATTTAGATCAGAAAGCAGCAGAAATAAAACTTTTACTTGTACCAGAATCAAGTAATACAGAAGCTAGAGTTTTTTTTACTAGAAACATACCTGACACAACATCTGGTCCATCCTAGCCTCCCCCTGAGTCATTGTGGACGTTGTAGTTCTCGCCCTCTACCTTTCACCACCAGCCTTCTTCACTCCCGAACCTTTGGCCCTCGGCTTCTTGCAGTCCCTCATCATGTGGCCCTCCCCGCCACAGTTAAAACACCTCCCTGCCTTGCACTCTTTCGCCATATGACCAGGCTTCCCACACTTGAAGTACACATTCAATCCCTATCAACACTCTCCGGTGTGCTCGTTTCCACACTTTCCACCTCTTCATCCCCGCACTAGATGTGACCACATATTGGTCATCCCCCATGCACCTTTGTTGCTTGAAGTGGTCCCGCCACGTCCAGCCCGCTTCCAATTCCAATTCTGGTCACCACCACTCTTCTTGCTAGCTTCAGCCACCACCACACTCCATTCATCATACAACCTCCCTACCAAGTCAACTGCCGACCTAAACATGCTCGGCCGGGCAGCGATCATGTGCCTACGGATATCCGTCGACAGCCCTTGGATGTATCTCTTGATCTTTCATGACAAAGGCGTCACTTGATCCAGAACCAGCCGTGCCATCTCATTGAACTTCATGGTGTATTGCTGATATGTCATGGTTCCCGCCTCCAGTTGCAGGAACTCCCTCTCCACCTTATCCATCTCTCCATGAGGATAGAACTCCTCAATCACAAATTTCTTTAGCTCCACCTATTTCATCCTTCCTATTACCCGACTACCCTCGGCTTGGACGATATTGTCCCACCAGCACCAAGCCAAGTCCACAAATGAGTGGGTAGTGAACTTCACCTTCTGGTCTTCCCGACACTTGCTAATGTCAAGTATAGCCACCATCTCTCTCACCCATTGGTGGGTAGTAGCAGTGTCATTACCATCAAAGGTAAGGGGCTTGCATCTCTGAAATGCCCCATAGTTACAACCTCGTACTACCTCCTGCGCAGGCTCTTCTTCCTCCTCATCATCGGAGAGAACCAACTCAGTTTCCGGGTACTCCCGTCCTCCCGAGGGCCTGTTCCTCTCCCTTCTGTCTCCTTCCCGCATAACCTTTATCACTTCTATCACCATAGACGGTAGGATCATCTGTATGACCTGATGCACCTCCTCAACAATAGCCTCCTTCACTGAGGCTCTTAAGTTAGCACTCTCATCCCTAGCCTCCGGGCGAGGGGTCTCTAGCTCTTCGTGAACCACCTCCTCAACTTGGGGTCTTCCTCTTATGACCTATGGTCAAGCACCATGCCCACCACGACCTACATCATGTAAAGCATTTGATGATCTACCACCGGCCATCCTCTAAACACACTATAAGATTCAAATACTAACACAGTCATTCAAGGGAAAAGCTTAGTTTATGTCAAGTTTAGTAAGTCCCTAATTATAGTGGCCATTTGTGATTAGCCACTTACTTTACTCTTAATACCCCAAGCATTTCCTATCCTGAATACATCAGTGTCTAAATCTACTAAAAGCACACAAATCAAATAACATGCGCACATAATGTCGATAAAACATTAAAGAAAATACATGATGGCACGCAGCTACTAGGACTGGCATCCCTTCCCTTTCTATCCCATTTTTAGTTTAAGTTTAGGTTTCTTTTGAAAAATTTACCTGTTTTACTTAAACTTTGGCTTTGATACCAACTTGTAAGGCCCCGTTCCCGGGACGCTCACAACTGGTCAATCATCACACATAAAACAAATATTTATGTTAACTTTAGTAAAATATTAGAGCGAAAACCTTTAAACAACCTTTTCATTTCATTATAATTGGTTTTGTAAAATAATACATCGTTGACAGGTTTCACAAAAACAATATACAAAATGGATGTCATCCAAAATGAGCCAAGTAGCCGCCCCGTGCCATCCTCAGCAACCATTACCTGCCAACTGGAAACACATAAAAGTTAGTGTTGCGAAGTGAGTTCTAGTTTTAAAATAAAACATACTTTACTTTCTTTCAAAACCGTTCTATACTTTCAAACATGATCACACATCATACGTACACATAGATAAATATCATTATTATTTTCATCATTCATTTGTTAACTTTTGTTCATTCATCATTCATCATCATTTACTTTCATTCGTAAACTTCCTTACTTATCTTTTGTACATTCATTAATTTCGATGACATGTATAGTACCCCGAACATTGTGCACGAAGCTGGTTACTGGGCCTGAGGTCTTTCATAGACCTCAAACATTATGCATGAAGCTGACTCCGGTACCTAGGGCAAGTACACTCATCACTATCTTTTCTCTTTCATTCTGGATCAATGCTATATGCTATACCCTGAATATTGTGCACAAAGCTGGTTACTGGGCCCGGGGTCTTTCATAGACCTCGAATATTATGCATGAAGCTGACTCCAGTTCCTAGGGAAAGCGGAAAGGATCCCATACGTATGGTCAATCACAAATATTAGACCCAGTGTGCATCTTTCCGGGGTAGCTAACCCGCACACAGTTAAGCTAACACCCTTCAATGGGTGTGAACCTCCATACTTTGCTTGCAAGACTTTCTTACTTATATTTCATTCATTAATGCAAGCATTCTTTCATTACATTCCTCTTTTTATTATCTTCCACTTACGTTACATAATACTTTTCATTTCATTCATCAACATTCAACGTAAAGCCATAGAAAATAAACATACATAACAAGGAACATGAACATAACCATACAAAACATCACCATACAAGGCACCATCATACATGACATAAAAATCATCATTCATACCATAACATACCCCATACATCATCAAAAGTCAACTTACTTCTCCCCCGGGAACATCCCATGTCAAAGCCTACATTTCATTTTTTCTCCAAAAATCAGAAAATAATCTAAGTCTTAGGCGCATGGGCATTATGCAGGCACATGCCCTATCAAACACATGGGGAACACTTAGGCGCATGGGGAACTTTCAAGCGCATGGGCTCTATTGAGGCGCATGGGCAACACTTAGTCATTCTTGGCAAATTCTGGGCACATGGTCACTATGCAGGCGCATGAGTACCTAGGCGCATATGCTTTCTGTGCGTCTGGACACTTAGTCAAATTCAACCTTTTCTAGGCGCCTAGTTACTATTTGGGCGCATGAGCAGTCTAAGTCACACTTAAACAACTAATTTCAGTCCCCAATCATCATCTAACATGTTCTAAGCTTAAATCTTACATTCTATCCCATAGAAAAACATTCATACCATCCTCATAACCATAAGCACACCCAAATCAAACCCCACCCGTAAACACATTCACACACATACATACGAGTAAAAACCCATTTTTATAAAAATGTTCATACAGACATTTCCAGCCCTAAATCAGTTTAAAACAAGTAAAAACGGGGTTCTAGAACTCACCTTAGCAGCTATTTGGGTATGACTTCCTTCAAAACCTGTTTGCTACAAGTTCAACACCTAATACCCACCAAAAACACACACACCCGAACACATAAACACACATAAGCATACAACCGAGGCAAGCCGAGTTAATAACACTAAAAAACCATAATTTCTTACCTTGAATTTGGATTCCTTCTTCTTGTTCCTCCAAGACCCGAAATTTTCTGTTCTTTCTTTCTCTCTCTGTAAAAATGCAAAAGAAAAGGTGTGGTGTGACCATTTAGGCGACCATACCACCTTTATTCATTAACTTTTAAACTTTTATCCTTTAGATACTTTTTACCCCTCAACTTGGGGTTTATAGATTTTTTTTCTTTTTCTTCACTTTACTAAACAAAACATAATTATTGATGCAAACATAATTATTGATGCAATGAGAAAATAGGTTTCATTTACTAAATAAAACATAATTATTGATGCAATATAAAAAAGACTATAATCAAACCTACTTATATGCCAGATGATTTATAACTGTCACATTTATAAATCATAGAAACTAGATAATATAGCATCACAACACTCATCCTCTTGGTGCAGAAAATATTTCCTAAGTAGCGCTACCTATATTACTAGACGGTTTCATATCTGAACTAATGGTTGTAACATAAGGCAAAATGACAGCAATCTCAGATAAATCTCATTTATATTAACATCAATCATAAAATCATATGCTTTTTTCCTAAAAAAATATAGTTATAAAAAGAGGATATGAATCTCATATTTTATTCCAACAGAAATCTTATAAAAATATTTATAGGCTAGAAATAAATATTATTTCTATAAAATTTCTTTATAAATACAAATTTAAAAACTATAGCTATAGTTATCCATATATCACAAATTTTTTATAGTAGAAATATCCAAAAATTTAATTTAATATTTAAAATTTCAAATAACAAATTTTTACAGTTAATTTTCTAGAATTTTTATAATATTTAAATAAATCAGCAAAAGTGCCTACGGGTTCTCAAAATTTACCAAAATTTATCAGTACCTATATTCTAAAATCCATATTATCCCATAAATTTTTAGGGTATTAATTCATAGCAGAAATGTTTCTACGATTATTACATGTTTTACAATAATTAGTATAAAAGTGAAACATATCTAAAAATTCCAAATTTCACACAAACTGTTCTAATCCATATATCATATTTTGTGTAAATGTTTCATAATTTATCTTGCCTTTTTTCTGTTTGTTCTTATTTTCAAATCATAGAAGGTTCTAAATTATATAACTTGGTCATTTTAACGAATTTAATCATGAAATTTGTCCAAAAATTCTTATAAATCATAAGTTACATCATATAATTTTTCCATATTTTTACTAGGTCCGGAACTTCTAGATGATATTATTCTTCCATTAAAATAAATAAATTATATAAATTAACTTACTTATTATAATTACACCAAAATTCACAAAATGTTATTTCTAATATTTTCTAATAAGTTTCCAATTTTATTCCCATAGTCACAGTCTTTAAGCAATAAATCAATTTTATCAGGAATACACATATTTTCAACCCTTTTATTTGTAACCTTTTAGTTTAGATCCTTGGTTTATAATATTTTTCCAGTTATTTTTGAATCCTTCTTACTGATTTTTGATAATTATATTGTGACACCCTACACATATTCCACATCGGCCATGGACAGTAGAGATTCCTAGTTTATAAGGAATGTCGGCTTCCAATATCAACAACGCGTTTTGAGCGTATTGATTGTGGATAAGAGGAAACTTCCGTAGTTAAGTGTGCTTAAGTGGGAGCAATCCAGGAATGGGTGACCTCCTTGGGAAGTTTTCATCTTGGCCACCAAAAGCAAATTTGTGAGCTCCTCGTGGGCAAAACGGATAATATTGTTGATGCAAGGTCCCAAGTGTTATAGGTTTTCTGTTCATAGGTCTTTGTGAATAACCTTGATGTTTTAACTTAAATTTTTGGTTATATGTGTTAATTAAACACATATACACCTTTTAAACTTGGTAATTATAAATTGAGGATCAAACCTTGATTTTGACAAAAAGAAGAGGGTGAAAGAGGTTGATGATGGCTTCTAACTCCTTGGTAAACCGGTTGAGATGGTTATCTTTGAGCTTTGAGGGTTTGATTCCTTGTAGGTTGGTTTAGAAGATACTGATCATATGAAGCTTTTGATGATAGTGTGTGGTTAATACGGAGGTCGAGAGGGAAAATGGGAATAGTAGATGTCGGGTGTGTTTTGGAAACCGGGAGGTGGAGCAAGAGAGTGAACCTGGTGATTGTGTGGGGTTGTGGTTGATGGAAGGTGGTTATGAAGAGTCTTTCGCTGAGACTTCATATAGTGGGACATTCATGATTACCCTAGTGTTAGGATGGTGAGGTGGTGGTCTTCAGGTTTGTTTAGTTGGTCATTAGGAATAGGTGGTGATTTTGGGATGATGCTTGGTGTCTTGGTTATGGTAGGTGTCAATCAAATTAGCAAATGACTCATTAAGTCAGTAATACAAGGTTTAGCTAATGATTTGGTTGTCAACTGGGTTACTTAGTTCCAAGTTACTTATGTTGATGTTTTGGGTGGTACTTACGTTGATGTTTAAGTATTTAGGTTTGACTAGTTTTTGTTTTGATACAAGTTACTTGATGTTATCTTGTTTTGTGATGTTTAGTTACGTCTTGTATCTTAATTCGTTTTATGTATGTATGATGATATATTATCGAAATAACTAATCAAGTATTACCTTAATTAAGAAGTACAAGAATCCATGCATACGTAAATTCTTATGCATGCATGCAAGCATGTTCACATACCATATATATAACTACTAAAACAAATAAGATTCATAAGGTTTTAGTCAAATAAACTTAGTAATGTAATATATAAATACATACATAGATATATATATATATATATATATATATATATATATATATATATTATATATATATATATATATAAACACACACACACTAGTAAGAAACTCACGTGATGCAGTGGCAAAGACAACAATTTACAAGGCGTTACTCGTTTTTTGTTACTTTATTAATTCTCTAATGGAATATTGTATTATAATTCGATTAATTTTATTATTCATACTATCGGTGTGGTCTATGACAACCACAATTTGTGTGTGTTTAATGACAACTTGCTCAACACAATAGCACTAAACAATATTGTATTTAACGAACAAATACACATGCAAATTGAATTTTAAGTATGCATGGAATGTTGAATATTGCAAACTAATTAGGTCTAAACACTTCATAATTCAAACATGATTAGGATTGTGTTTAAGCAAATGGGATGACATTCTGTACGAATGAAGAAACCTGTAATTCTACGATTAAAGCAGTTAATATATTTACTCCTTGCTAAATTTATGTAGATAATATGAATTGATACACCTATTTTCACTTTTGGACCCATCAAAAGCATCAAGCTAACTTTTCACATTGTGATGTTTACTACCATTTTACATGATGATATTAAGCTCTGTAAAATATTTTTATAATTGCAAACCAATAAATTTAAATAAAGTTCATTATATAGGAAAGACTAAAAGATATATGATAACAAATAATCATTTGAACTATGCAAATGAATATTACTTGAACTTTATATAATCACAAACAACCATTTGAACTATGAAAATGAATATTACTTGAACTTCTCATCTCCATCATTGATAGTCACTATATTATTACATACCTTTATAAGAATATTTTCTTTGTTGTTTCATATTGTATGTGGAATACAACGTACAAAAAAAACTAAATTATGAGATATTGTTTTACTTGTGGCATCATATTAATAATCATGGTGTTTTAGTTCAACCCAACTCTGAACATACTATTTAATTGATACCAATATATTACCTCATTTAATTGAATCCACTTTCTCCTATCACCTAAACTTCGCTATCGTCAATATTTCTATCCTTGAAAGTTTAGAAACTTACCAATGTCCAGAAAATACAAAAATAACAAAATTTAATACATAATATGTAATGATGCAAAATATACAGTTAAACCATACAAAGCAAGAGGTGTCTATAATTGCAATCGAATAATTCCATCTGGCTTGAGCATGTACATGTGGCTACTAATTTAATCCCCCTCCCAGACCCAAGTACTTAATGCATCTGCTCCATAGGAATAAAGGTGCTTCCTATAAAGAAAACTGAAAGCAAAAAGAATAATAATTCACTAAAGATACCAGGGGTCTGTGTTTGAGAGAGAATTCTATGAAATTCTAGAGATTCATTACTTTCAAATGAATGTTTACATGGGTATTTATACCCTTATGTTTCTTGGAGTGCAAGTAAACTAACCACCCCTTAACTAACTTACTTATGCTACACAATAATAATACATAATAATAATAATACTTATACTAACAAGAATTATGGTCTAACATTCTCCCCCCTAATTTCCTTCTGCTAGGTCTTTAACTCCAATAAGGCTTCTCATTTCCATAAACTTTATCCTTGGTAAAGCTTTAGTGAGTATGTCGGCTCTTTGCATTTCTCCACTTACGTGCTCCACTTGAATCTGCTCATTCTTTATAAATTCTCTAGTAAAATGATATCTTATGTTGATATGCTTTGATCTTGCATGAAATACTGGATTCTTCATGAGTAGTATAGCTGACTTGTTATCAACTCTTAGTGTTATCTTCTTTGGTTCTTCTCTTGTAAGTTCACTTAATAGTCCTTGTAACCATAATGCTTGACATGCTGCTGATGTAGCTACCATAAATTCAGATTCACACGATGATAGTGCTACTGTATTCTGCTTGTGACTTGACCATGTAATAGGTGCTTCATTGTAGTAAAATATAGTTTTAGTTGTTCCTTTTCCATCATCTGCATCTACACCATAACTGCTATCGCTAAATCCAATGATTTCTTTGTTTCTTCCTTTGGTGTATTCTATTCCATAATTTAACATTCCTTTAATATATCTAATCAAATGCTTTACTACTTGCATGTGAATTTGTCTTGGTTTCTCCATGTATATACTTACGTATCCAACTACGTAAGTTATATTAGGTCTTGTATGCGTGAGGTATTTTAAACATCCAATTAGCTTTCTATATTCTGTTGCATTGACTAAATCACTTTTGTCTTCTCTTATCAACTTTAAACCTGCTTCCATTGCATACTTTGTTGGTTACAATCTTCTAATCTTGCTTCTTTAAGGACTTTCTTTGGATAGGTTGATTGCTTTAACTTTATCTTTCCTGATTCTTGATGTATTTCAATTCCTAAGTAGTATGTAAGTGGCCCTAGGTCACTCATTTCAAACTTGCCTTCCATTTCTTTCTTGAAGCTTACTATGTCCTTCATTGAACTTCCTGTCACTATGATGTCATCAACATAAACACCAATTATTAGAGTAGTGTTTTTAAGAGTTCTCTTGTAGATTGCTTGTTCTTGAGGACATCTTTTAAATCCAATTTCCTTTAACGTGTTATCTAGTCTAAGATTCCATGCTCTTGGTGCTTGATTTAAACCATATAAAGCTTTCTTTAATTTGTAGACTAGTTTCTCTTTTCCTTTATTCACAAATCCATCTGGTTGTGTTACATATACGTCTTCCTGTAAATCACCATGTAAGAATGTTGATTTTACATCTAAATGATGTACTGGCCATCCTTCTTGTGCTGCTATTGCTATTAGTAGTCTTATGGTCTCCATTCTTGCAATGGGTGCAAATACTTCATTATAATCTATACCTTCCTTTTGTACATAACCCTTTGCTACTAACCTTGCCTTGTGCTTGGTGATTTCTCCATTTGCATCTTTCTTGACCTTAAAAATCCATTTTAAACCTATTGCCTTTTGATTTGTAGGAAGTGATGTGAGTGTCCATGTATTATTCTTTTCTATCGAATCTATCTCACTTTCCATTGTTGTTATCCATTGAGGATATTCTGCTTCTTCCTTATAGTTGATAGGTTCTTCATCATATGCTAGTATAAATATTCATATTCTTCTGGTTCGAGAGGTCTAGTTTCATTATAGATGCTTCTTAATGATCTTGGTCTTTGAACTGGTCTATTTAATGAACCGGGTGAACTATCAATTTCTTGAACACTTACTGGTGTTTCTTGAATTTCTTGGACTATTATTGGATATCTTGTAGTTGAGATTGGTGTAACCATATCTTCAAATATTGGTTCTTGATGATCCTGAGTATCTTCACTTTCACTATCTTGATCTTGACTATTTCCACTATCCTGATCTCCATGATTACAAACCTTTTCAATGTAGGTCCATTATTACTCACTTCTTCTAAGTAGGTATCCCAGTTCCATGATTCATTCTTAATAAATAAAACATCTCTACTTATACAATCTTGTATTCTTCTGAATCATATAGTCTATAGGCTTTTGTTCCACTTTCATTTCCTAAATGTACCATCTTCTTGCTTCTATCATCTAGCTTCTTCAAATAAGGTGTCGGTACCTTCATATATGCTATGCATCCAAATACTGTAATATGCTTTAAGCTAGGAGTTTTACCTTTTACTGCTTCATAGGGTGTAATTCCCATTAGTGCTTTGGTTGGAACACGATTTAGTAAGTATACTGCTTGTCGTGTTGCTTCTGCCCATAGGTTTTGTGGTACATTCATAGCCTTTAACATGCTTCTTGTCATGCTCATCATTGAACGGTTTCTTCGTTCTACTACACCATTTTGTTGAGGCGTGTAAGGTGCTGTGAGTTGTCTTAAGATTCCTTCATCTTCACAGTACGTACTCAAGGCATTTGAGGTAAATTCACCTCCACGATCGGTTCTCAATGTCTTGAGCTTATGCCTTGTTTCTGTTTGAGCTTCGTTTCTAAACTTCTTGAAAATACCATATACTTGGTCTTTTGACTTAAGCACGTAGATCCACATATATCTTGAATAGTCATCGACTAGTAAAAAGAAATAGTTGTTACCAGCTAAGGATGTGGGTGAGATTGGTCCACATAAATTTGTATGTACTAGTCTAGAGGTTCTTCGGCTCTAAACTTTTCTTGAGAGGGAAATGGTAATCTACTTTGCTTTCCCGCGAGACATGCATCACAAATCTGGGTAGGATGGTCTATTGTTGATAGTCCACGTGCCATACCTTTAGTACTTAGCTGCTTTAGCGAATCAAAGTTAATATGTCCCATACGTGCATGCCATAGCCATGCTGGGGTGTCTATCCTTGCTTGTAGACAAATAGGACTTGCTATTCTTAAATTAACTTTGTAAAGTCTATTCATTGCTCTAGGGACTTTCATTAACAAATAATTATGAGGATCAAACATCCAAAGATACTTATCTTTCATAACAATCTTGCATCCAGTTTCAGTAATTTGCCCTAGGCTTAGGATGCTACTTTGAAGGTGTGGAATGAAGTAGACGTCGGTGATTAACTTCTGTACACCATTCTTGCATTCCAATAAGATTGATCCTTTTCCTATGTTGACACATGATCCATCTCCAAACTTGACATTTCCTATTATTCTTTCATTTAACTCTGTAAAATAGGAGCGTTCACCTATCATGTGATTGCTAGCTCCATTGTCCAAATACCATATACCATCTTTCATGTTATCATCTTGATAACTCTGTGGTAGGACTTTTGTTTCATCTAGAACTACTGCTTTCTCTTCACCAACAGCCATAAGTAATGTAGGTCTTCATCCCCAATTACAAGGTGAGATCTTCTTGCTTAATTCAAGGTTTAGGACATTTGGTTGCAATATGTCCTAGTTCATTGCAATTGTGACACTTTACACTGCTCATATATCTTCTAGGTCGGTTGTTGTCAAACTGACACCTTTTAGTGAAACTCTTCTCACTTCTTTGATCTCCTTGGCCATTCTTGTCAAAGCTTCTCTTCTCTATCTTTGACTCTTGCCGTAGTTGTTGAATTTTCTAAAGTTCTGCTTACCTCGATTTTGATTGTAGTTCTTTTGGTAGTTGTAAGGCTTTTTCTCGTACCTTGTAAACAACACCTTCTCTTGATTCTCTTCTCTAGACTTAAGTCGTTCCTCGTAGGCTTTAAGTCTTCCAATTGCTTCGTTAAGTGTCATTGTGTCCATATTTGAATATTGCTCTATCGATGCAATAATTTGCAAAAACTTATCGGGTACTGAATCTAATAATTTGCGTACCATGGTTGCTTCATCAATCTTCGTTCCTAGGCTTTTTGACTTTGTATTTATTGCGCTTAATCTTCCTACAAATTGATCTATGGTCTTTGTCTCTCTCATTGAAAGCATCTCAAATTCTGTGTGCGATGATTGAAGTCTAGCCTTTTCAACTTTATCAATACCAACATGCCTCGTCTTTAAGGCTTCCCAAATATCTTTCGCTGTAGTATGAGATGCCACCTGCATCACCATATCTTTGGGTATTGCTTGAAATATATAGGCAATTTTTGTCCTATCTTTCTTGTCATCCACTTTTGTACCTTCTCGTGGTTCAATTGCTTCTAAAACGTTATTGGCATTCAGAATTGCCTTTACGCGAATAGACCAAATCGTGTAATTTGAAGATTGTTAGGACCTGGTATTTGAACGAAATACCAAGCGATTAACGTGTTAAACCAAACCAAATAGTGCGGAATCCTATTTGATTGGCTATCCAATCAGTGAGAACGCACGTAGAAACAATAACGTATTGAATCTAACATCAAGAATCGATTACGAATTGATCTACAGCGTTCTATGAACTTGGAGTACGAACTGAGAGGCTTCTGGATGGCTAGGGTACGTCTGGAATCGAAGTGGATTGAATGCTTCCTCTTTTCCACGAATCAGGTGGTATTTATAGGTTAGGGTTGCTCATTCGGGCGACTGAACCATTAGCATGGTTCATTCGTGCGATTGAGCCATGCAGTTGATCCATTCATACGACTAAGTGTTCAGTCGTGCGACTGAGTCAGACGCATGAAGTTGTTCAGGCGTATGAACTATTTAGGTGCATGGACACTCAGTCGCATGGCCATTCGGACGCATGACCACTGTTGGGGCGCATGGTCCAGTCAGACGCATGAGAAAATTCACTTAACCAAGTTTGAATGTATTCCTTATTATAACATTATGTATACCAATTCAAACAATCACAAACCTATATAATCTAGTCAATATGCGTTAAACAACTCATTAATGAAATATTAAACATTATAAACACAACCAAACATTTATATTTCATTAAGTACCCAACTATTACATAAGTGTAAGACAATAAAGACATATTACATTCAGATCAGAATCTAGGTACATATGTATCATCAAACTCCTCCTTGGACCTAGATTCATCTAATGTCTTACCTTCTTCATAACCTCTTCGTACTTCTTGTACTTCTCCTCTCTTGTGACTCCTGTGTGTATCTCAAACGCAAAGCAGAGTCGTATCACATTTTGGAATTGGAGGGCTTGTACAATATCTTGCGTGTCATAGAACAGTGGCCACTTGTATAATGTGTATACATCATCAGCAGACAAGTTAGTGAGCCACATCAGGTAAAATACCCTCATAGTATCCATTCTGCCCTCTTTGTTCTGAACTATGACCGCCTCCCCTGTTCTCCAATCATAGTACCACCATTTAAAGTGTGGAGTGAAGTCCTGTGGCATTTTCCTGAGAGGGATTCTTGACATTGTTCTTGGGGGACTCCACTTCAGCACTATCTTGGGCTTTCTAGTTATGGGATCAACTTTAGAACTTCTGATATACCTCGTAGGTTCTTGAGGTTTGAAGTTGACCCACCTGGTGTGGTACTCTTTCTTTAAGGCAGCCTCAAACCAGCCTGACATTTTCCTCGGGTCAGCATATAACAGCTTCAGTTTAGCCAGCTGGTTGAGCTCAAAACCAGGTAGAGACTTTAGATCATGCGGGAATCTAAAGTACTCGATACCCATCTCTCTCTTTACCGCGTATACATTAAGATCATCAAAATGAGCCCACGCGATAATCTTGCGTGACACCTTGTGATGTTTCTTCACTTTGTAGAGCTTGGTGTAGACATTCGGTTAGGAGCAGAGCATTGTGCTCGGATCTCCTCAAAACATGTCCATTCAGCCTTTCTGATATCAACATCGGCGTTTGAGGCTTGGGCTTGTTCTTCAACCTTCTCAGTCTCTTGCTCCATCTGATCCAATATAACAAATGTATCACTGACTAGGGAATCACCCAGATTGGGGACCACATTTCCCTCTTTGTCAGCATACTGTGGATAGTGAGCTGTCGTGACATCCTCGATCTCTATCTCATCAATGTCTTTCAGGTCGTCATCACTGTCTCCTTCAACAGTTGGAGCGTTTTTTACAATCTCATCGGGATTGAGCTTGAACATTTCTGCCAGTTTCTCATTAGTAAGAACATGAATTATTTCCTTTGCAATCCTTTGCAGATCAAGAATCATGGTTGGTTGAGTCTTGATCTGTTGGAGGGGAGCAATATCGTGTTCATCCCTTTGATAATTTGGATCTGCTTAAATTAAAAATGTAATATATCAATCATTAGTTAACAATCAAGACATAACCATAATAATCAAGTCATAACTATTTAAATTACATATAAACATGCATGTCATTAATTTTATACATGATCCAAATACCAAAGATTTTAAATAACAATAAAACATCTAAGCATTACTCTTGTCTTGGATCATCGGCTCTTCTGCTGCCGGGTTGGTAGTGGAGGCACTCGGATCTTGAGTACGTTTGGTCCTCCTTTCGCTTATGATGTAGCACCCGCAGCTGAAGAATCATCAACATCATCATCAGCATCTGTATCACCAAGGTGATCGTCACCATCATCATCATCATTATCTTCTTCTCCATCCCCTTCTCCAATCTTTTAGGGCTCGTCTGTAGATCCTTTGAGCTTTAGCAGGATGGACTTGTTTGTTGCCTCCAGCTCTTCAATCTTCTTGTTGTGTTGCTCCTGGAGTTGAGACATCTGATGAGCCTGCTCATCGATCAATCGAGCCTGATGCGACAGCTGCTGAGATTGGGCCGTGGTCAAGTCTATAAGCTGTCGTTGAGTGCTGAGAGTTGTTCCTCTACCCCACTGGGAGCTGTTCCTCTACCCCACTGGGAGGTAGAGGTGATCCTGATGAATATAGGGTGGAAGAAGATGGTGCTACAGGATGGCTAGTGGTGGTGGTGACTGTGGTGAAGATTGGTAGTAACATAGGCGAAGGTGCTGGCGGTGTGGCTGTGGAAGATGTGGTGACAGATGGTGTGGCTGTAGAGGTGGTAGGTGGAGTAGTGGTGGTGGCTGTGGTGGTGGCTGTGGTGGTGATGAAGGTGATTCTGTGCTTCTTCTTTTTCAAGCCGTGGGGCTGAGCCATCCTCTTCTTCCTTGATCTTGTCGAGGAGGATGCTCCCCCTAGAGCACGGCCTGGCAGATCGGGAGTATATGTAGGGTCAGCAGTAGTCTCTCCCGATCCACCGGGGCATCCACCAACCGCCCCAAGCCCCTGGTCTGTGGGAACAACTTTACTTCCCACAGTCCCGGTTAGAGCCTCCTCATCCGACTCCTCGTCTTCCTCACCAGGTATGAAACCCTGGTGGAATCTAGCAGTCTCAGTGATATCTCCAGTGGGGGTAGATGCTGGAGATACAATATCAGCAGTGGAGCCCATTGGTTGAGTGGGCCCTTCATCTCCAGCATTCCCGCTATCATCATCGTCGGAGTCATCATCTGGTAGCTGCAGCTGCTCTACCTCAGAGTCACTGTCAACATGACACCATTTACGTCTAGCTGGCGCCACGTAATCCTCCTGGGCCAGATGCCCAAATATTCTCCTCACAGGGGGCTTAACCTGCTTCCCCCTATAGACCTTCATCCTACCCAAGGTGGTATCGTCCATTACCTCTAGTACAACTGCATCCTCCTTCTCCTTCGGCAAGGAAGGGAGCTTCTGGTCAATAATCATCTACATAAAGCGAGGGTACATGCAGAAGCCCTCCTTTCCTTTCCCCTCAATGTTCTCCACCAGTAGGTGAAGATCATCCTGGAGAAGCTGAACGGGTGGTTCAACACCAACGCAGCATATGCGTTCTGAATATGATTGGAGAGCTCATCAAAGCCTCCCTTTCGTGACGCTATACACTTTAGCAGAACATGTGCAAGGTACTTGAACTGGGGGCACAGGTTGCTCTTGTTGAGCACCCCTGCATTGATGTCCCCAGCGTACTTGGTGCGCAGAAAACATCCTCGGACATTAAAGGGATGTAGTCTAGTAGGGCAGTCAGCGTCGTCCCCAAACTGCAACACCGTCCTGAGATCATCCTCAGTGATCTCAATGGCCTCTCCAAATATAGAACTACGGATACGATGAGGCTCTGAGGATCTATCAACTACAGCGCCTTCCCAAAAGGCCTGCTGAATAGAACGGTACGGTGTACACGGAGTAGAGATGGCGTGAAAGATCCTCGATCTCCTGAGAAACGTGATGAAGCCAGAAAAGTCAGGAGCATGTCTGGATGACAAATCTAGATGAGCACAAATATTATGCTTAGTGCTCATGGTGCACCGACTCGCCATCTGTTACACAATGAAAATAAACGTTGTTAGGATCAGTGATCTATGTTAGATTGATTGACGAGTATTGCAGCGGAATTCAAATAATGAATTAGTCGATTCACAAGAACAAAACGATATTCAATGAAGAACAAAGACGGTTATAGAGAGAGAGAATATCTGCAAATATATTTCATTCAATATTCGCTTTCGTGGTAACAGAATGTCACAATTATGATTAGGTCGACACCTCTTATATAAGAGATGTGACGTCTGCTGATGTCACTTGATAGTGACATCTAACAGATTTATTACAACTGAAACACAACTACTGAAGATATCAAAACAACTGACATCTCCTTACAAAAAATGCTAAGTGTTATCAGTTGTTATAACTACTGAAAAACATAAAACTACTGAAACTACAACGACTGAAGAACAAGCTCTTCAGTCGTTTTACAAAACTACTGAAACTAAAAATATAAAACTACTGATATCACAACTACTGAAGAAGTACTCTTCAGCAGTTGTGACAAACTACTGAAGCTTCAGTACTTGATCTTCAGACTTTGACCTTCAGATGTTTCATCAGCTGATGACTTCAGTAGATATCATCAGCTGATGTCTTCAGTCTTTGTCTTCAGACTTTGTACATCAGTTGTTGAACTTCAGCACTTGTAAACTCTTCAGCTGTTGTACTTCAGTACTTTGGTCTTTCAGCTTCAGCACTTGTGTTCTTCAGCTGTTCAGCTTCAGTACTTGTGTTATTCAGCTGTTGTACTTCAGCACTTTAGTTCTTCAGCTGTTGAAGTCTTCAGCACTTGATCTTCAGCTGTTTAAGTCTTCAGCACTTGTCAAACTGCTGATGAAGCTTTCAGCAGTTGTTGTGATACCATGTGGGACTTAGAGGTTTTCTGATCTTGGCTCATTGGTTCTTTTGGTCCAACAAACGTTAGTATCCGTTGACTAATAATATCTTGAATCACTTGGACTTGATAATATTCTTTTTGATCTGTCATGCGAATGATACTGTGCGACTGAGATCTAGTCGTGCGAATGAGTAGTGCGACTTAGATCTAGTCGTGCGAATGTGTAGTGCGACTTAGATCTAGTCGTGCGAATTACCTCACACGTACGACTTGTCATGCAACTGAGCTCACACGTATGTAAACTCATTCGTGTATATCAGTCGTGCGACTGAACTCACACGCATGATTCAGTCGTTCGGTTTAGCCGTTTGCACACCTCAGTCGTGCAACTGAAGTCATCAACCTGTCCAGTCGCATGACAGACTGCTATTCAATTCAAATTCAAGTTTTGACCAATTCTTATCATTTGACGTCGTGTTTTGGTTTATTTGACTCGCAATCATTATACTTAACACCTGATAACATTGATTTCAGTTGTTGGCTTATTTTAATTGGGTAACTAAGTCCAACAGGTCTCGTTTCTTGTTTTGGGCCAAATGTATCGATTTAGGAGTCAAATTGAATGAAACATTGTTGGATTGAACCGCATTATACCTGTAAAGTCAGTAAAAATCGTCAGTTCACAACAATCTGAGATATAGTAAGAGCGAATGAAAATTTGGCAGAGTAACATTAGTCGTGTGAATTAGGGTTAATTTGGGAGTGATGAGTCTCTGTGACCGACTCCCCCTCTATTTATACTGAATGTGAATTCAATCGTACGACTGAACTCATACGCTCATTTCATTCGGGCGAAAGGACCTAAGTCGTGCAACTGGATCCGTCGCTCACCTTCAGTCGTCCGACTAGAGTTCAGTCGTGCGACTTGTTCATTCTCCCACTCTCAATCAGCCGAATGGCTCATTCGTATAAGCCATTCAGTTTAATGGTCCATACTCATGTCCATTCGACTGTTTAATGCATGATTATGGTCCATTCACATGATTGGTCCATACTCATGGTCCAGTCGTGCGAATGGGTCATACACTTGATATTTTTCTTACTTTAAGACCATTTGACATTTAAGCCCTTGTAAACTGTTGATTTAACATTATGAACATTTGATCATCTCATACATGATCATTTTAACTTAAAAACTTTTGATCACCTCAGACGTGATCCTTTTAAGACATTTTGTAACCTCAGATGTGACCTAATTTTTACTTGAAAGCACATATGGTCACTTCATACGTGACCTTTTAGATGATAAGGTCCCTTATCAAATTCCATGACTTAGTCCGACACTACACAAACCTGAAATAGCCTGACTTGGTACTTACATAAAAGACATAACATTGAATATTACACTAAGATATGTTTTTTGTGTTTTTGTGAGGGTTAATTCTTAAGATGTAACTCTAAGGAATAATTCTTCTGAGAGGGCAGTCTTAATCTTTTAAACCATACATGGACCAATTCAAGCTGGAATCATACAGGATATTCAAGTCATTTGAGACAAGTTAGCTAAAACCTTTGATGCTCTATTCGTGTTTTTCATCTAGAGTCCTTTAGCAAATTAAGGAAATCATACTAGTACTATTAGGTCCCCACACTGATTTGAACTTTCAAGAATTGTAGCCTCGGAGATTGTCAGTATACTTATCCTCTTAAATCCATACACAGACTTTCAACTTAGTTGGGTGATCGTTTTAAGGTTTGTTTATTTCAACAAGCATTTGTGGATCCCACACTTATATGGTAATTAACATTCCACAGGAGATTTTGAGCGGTCTTAGGGTAGAGTTCAAGAAGAGACTATTCTTAGAACTTTCAAAGAGAAGCCAATCCTCAGGTCAGTGCCATCGCGCAGCAGAGAGGCGGCAAACAACAATGAGTTCTAGAATATATAATGCTTATCCTCAGGTCAGTGCCACGGCACAGCAGAGAGGCATATAACCTATCTTCTTGTTTGAGCATTTTTTCTTCTTTTTGCACAGATCTCACTAACAACTTAGGTTATCAGTTTGATTGTATTTGCATTTTTCATATGCTTTTGCTCATGCTTTGGTCTTATGCATACTTTTGTGGCGTTTATTTTGCTCGTCACCTCTTATTGGAATCTTGTTGATTGTGTTAACCAGGGATAATGTGTTACCCACAGCTAGTCAAACATTTTAGTTTAATCTTGAGATCACCAAAAAGGTCTAGTCATCTATTGTGTTGAATCTACCGACATATCATTTGTGGTCTAGCAACCTCTAGGTCTACTTTCTTTGTGTTACCTTAGTAGTAGCTAGCTTATCTATCATATTTCCTTTTATATTGCTCAAACTACACAGACTTATACTTGAACTTTGCATATTTTTCAATTTTGAATTTTAAAGTCCCAAATGGTTTGTACCTGTATACTATCATATTTCAAACATTGAATCGGTATCACACATACGATCTTATTTATTTTCAGCTTGCCTCTCCTTTTCCTTGTTTATTTATTTATTTATTTCTTTCCTAGACCTATTCTCCCCCTCAAATTTTAAAACCACTATGGATTTACGTTTTAGGATTTTAATGTGCAAGGAAAGAAACCAATTGTATTTAAACTAATTAAGATACAAAAAAACAAGAGAATAAAAGAAAACTAGAATTTAAAAATTAAAAGAAACTAGACAGGCGCATCGGACTATACATGGTCATCTTCAGGAATGACCTCACTTTTCTTTTTAACGCCATTGACCTCTAACAGATATAGAAAACGTGGATTATCAAAAGCCTTTGTATAGAGGTCAGCGTGTTGAAAATCAGTGTTTATTTTTATCACATCAATTAAATTATTTTCAAAACAATCACGTATGAAGTGATATTTAATTCTGATGTGTTTGGTCTTAGGATGTTGGACCAGGTTTTTAGTGACTGCAATCGCAGCAGAGTTATCAACAAAGATAGGAGTGGAAGTGAAATGCAAACCGTAATCCCGCATTTGCTGTTGAATCCATATGATTTGAGAACAGCATCTTGCAGCAGCAACGTATTCGGCTTCACAGGTTGATAATGCAACCGAGGTCTGCTTCTTACACTGCCAGGTTACTAATCTTCTCCCAAAGAACTGACAACCTGCTGATGTAGACTTGTAGTTCATCTTGCAGCTGCCGTAATCCGAGTAACTATACGCTGTAAGTTCAAAGTCATCATCATGAGGATACCACAACCCAAGTATGGGTGTGCCCTTCAGATAACGAAATATCCTTTTGACCCCAATTAGATGGTTCACCTTAGGCTTTGCCAAATATCATGAGCACAAACATGTGGCATACATGATATCAGGTCTTGAGGCAGTGAGATACATGAGAGATCCGATCATCCCTCGGTACATAGTGGCATCTACCAGAGCACTATTCTCATCGGGTGCTACATCATGGTTTGTAGCCAGTGGAGTGCCAGTTGTGGAAGCATTCTACATGTCAAACTGACTGAGAATATCCCTTACATACTTGGTCTAATGTAAGAAGATCCCATTTGGTGTTTGATCCACCTGTAGCCCGAGAAAGAACTTCATGTCCCCCATTGCACTCATCTCAAATTCCGCCTTCATTACTGCTTCAAATTCTTTGCATAATTCTTCATTCTTTGAACCGAAGATTATGTCATCTACATAGATCTGTACTAGCAGTAAATCTCCATCTTTTTCTTTGATAAACAGTGTACAGTCAATGACTCCCCTGCGAAAGCCGTGTTTCACAAGATGAGTCGAGAGTTTCTCATACCAAGCCCGTGGAGATTGATGAAGCCCGTATAGAGCCTTGTCGAGTTTGTAAACTCTATCCCGATGATATGGATCCTCAAATCCCTCAGGTTGACTCACATACACTGTTTCTTGGATCTCACCATGAAGGAATGCACTCTTCAAATCAAGTTGATAAACTTTGATTTTCATATAAGATGCATAGGCAAGGAAGATGCGGATGGCTTCCGTCCTTGCCACTGGTGCAAATACTTCATTGTAGTTGATACCGTCAACTTGTCGAAAACCTTGAACAACAAGCCGAGCTTTGTTTTTGATGATCACTCCCTGATCATCTTTCTTGAATTTCAAGACCCATTTGGTGCCAATGACTTTAGCACCTTTAGGTCTATCAACTAGTGTCCATACACCTAACTTCTTAAACTGAAGGAGTTCTTCCTGCATGGCACTAACCCAAGCCTCATCATTTAGTGCTTCACTAACATACTTTGGTTCAAAATTAGACACAAAGCAACGGTATGCACCGTCGTGAAGGTATCCTTTTTCCATCACGGAGTCATAATCAGCTGAGTATAGCTGATTTCTAGTCTGAACCCCTGATCTCACATCTCCAATAATATTATCCAATGGATGATAGACGTTTAGACGTGAGCCAGGAGTTGTCGGAACAACCACCTCAGAGTCAGGATTATGAACATTTGGTTCTGGATCTGAGGCAGTCGGAGTCTGAGGTTCTGATGGTTCCGAAGAATCACTAGCCGATGCTTGTGAACTTGTGGTAGTCGGAACCTGTACATCCTGGTTGATCTGATCATTTTCTTCATTTTCTTCATCAGAGGAAGAATCACTCACATCAACTGCTCCCCCTGAGTTGGTAGTGTCATGACTTGTTGAATCTTAAGATGGTGTGTTCAAGACATCGTACATCATCTTGTTTGCCAACTTGTCTTCTAAAGAAGAAAGAGGTATGTTGAAGTACTTGAAGAATCCATTAGAGTCAAAGAAGTAGGCAGGCCCTTTTCCAGCAGGCGGTGTGATATATCTCTAAACATCAACATTACGCCACACCTCTACTTGGCCTGTTGAGTTGTTGTAAACTCTCTTGTTCGGTATGTTGTATCCTAGAAAGATACCTTCATCAATCTTCTGATTGAATTTTCCCTCCTGAAGGATTCAAATGTTTCTGATTTGGATTTCAGAAACATTACCCTAGAGAACCTTGAGTAGTCATCGGTAACTACATAGCAATACAAGTCGCTAGCGATGCTTCTTGTACTGACTGGACCAAACAGATCCATGTGAAGAAGCTCAAGAGGAAGTTCTATAGAATGAACTTCCTTTTCCTTGTGAGATTTCTTCGTCTGTTTGCCTTTTTTGCATGCAACACAGAAATCCGGGAGTTGAAAGTTTTTGACATTTACTCCTCTCACAAGATCATTCTGGATCAAGTGATTCATTTTTCTCGGATTTATGTGTCCCATTCTCCTATGCCAGGAGATGGAGTCCTTCTCAGTAGCTTTGGACAAGAAGCATTCGACTTCACGATCCGTTGTGGAGGCCTTTAAGAGATCCAAGACATAAAGATCATTATATCTTGAAGCTGACATTAATATCTGGTCCTCCGGGATCACGTAGTCCTTCTTTAGAACGTAACACTTCTTGTTGTCAAAAACTACCTTGAATCTTTTATCACAGATTTGAGAGATTAAAAGCAAGTTATTTTGTAATTGTTGGACATAGTTTACCTTATCAAACTTAACCTTCTCATTTCCCACTTCTCCTTGGGCTGTGATGTACCCACCTTTGTTTCCGGCAAATGAAACATGCCCTCCTTTAATTTGTCTGACATTTGATAAGAGAGCTTTGTTCCCTGTCATGTGCTTGGATGCTCCGCTATCTACAATCCACGTGTTAGTCTCAGCACTATAACGAACACCCTACACAATCAATGAAAACATTAGTTCATGTTAGGAACCCAAGCCTTAACTGGCTTGGGTTTCCCTGAGGCATCACACATCATAAACTCAACCCATTCACCCTTTGAGGTTGAGGGTTGGCCAGATTTCTGTTTGTTCTCATTTTCAGGCACTGAGGAGGTTTTTTCTTTCCATAATCCAGATTTGTGTAAGGCCTGTTTGTGATAAACAGACGATTGGCTGATGGATTGAACTTTGGGTTCACTAGCCCTTTTTGGAGGCGTCACTGAGTTCCACTTAGAAGAGCTAGTTGTAGTTGCAGAAAGGTCAACCTTCCTCCTCGATGTCTGGGAATAAGGACAATGAGATGCTATGTGACCATACTCTCCACAGTTATAGCAGGTTTTGCTTTTAACTTGATGGTTTATATTATTTGGTGGAGATGCAAATGTCACACAGTTGACCTTATTATGTTTGGATTGAGACACTTCTTTGTTAGATGTATAAATTGTTTTTACAAATTTAATTGCTTTACCTGATTTTACATCTTTGATCTCTTGTTTACCTGGACTGTGACATGATGCGCGTGATTGATTAGGTTTTATAGTCTTTTTAGGTTCTTGTTTGACTTTGTTTGACCCTGACTTTAAACTAACCTTTTCAAATTCTTTTTCCAAGTTAACACAAGGCATCTTTCCTATTGCCTTTGAAGTGGCCTCCTTCTGTTTAGAGTCAGATTCACTTGATTTACTAATGGAATCTGGATTATTAACAAGAGGAGTGGACACCACGTGATCCTTGATGGGGTTGTTGTTAATTGGTTTACTTTTGGTGTTCATCAAGGTCTCAGGTGGTGGTGGAACCACTTTGTATCCTAGTCCCTCCCCATTATTTCTCTCTCTCACTAAGTGTTGGACAATGTGTGATGAGCTTGTCTAACTATGCAGTTTTTGTTTTAACGAGTTGACTTCTACTTCTAAAACTGCTTTTTGCTTCTTAGTGTACTCTAGGGAGTTCAGATAGTACCTAATGTAATTTGCTTGGTTAAAAGCAACTACCTCAGTTTCCCAAAGTTGCTTATTCAATAGGTCTATCTTTTCCTTGTAACTGTGCTCGTTTTGTTTTAACACTCTATTTGCCTCCGTGCACAGTTCCAGGTCCTTTACTAAGTTAACATTATGATCTAATAACCTAGCAAATTTTGAATCTATACTTTCTCTGAATTTATTACATTCTAAGCAAGCATGATTATTAAACATTTGGTCAGTAGTACTCACCTGAGATGTTGAAGAGGAATCAGTCATGCGTGCAGACTCAGTTGTCTCTGGTTCTGGTGATTCAGATGATGATGCAGATTTTTCTTCTTTAGGCAGGTGGTTAACCACATTTGTAGTGTCTTCAGAATTTGACATCGCGAGCTCTACTGCTATATCTCCCTCACTTGCAGAATCGTCATCAATATCCTCCACACTAGCTATATTGGACTCTCCTGGTGACACAAACCGAAAGCTCCAGTCCTGTCCTTCATCCTCGTTAGCAGTTAAGGCTTTTGGGTCCTTACTGGATGAGGTAGAACTACTAGATGTGGCCTTGTCCTGACGATTAAAGGACGAGAAGGGATTGCCATTACCCGTCTTCTTTGGTTTTACACACTCCCTCTTGAAGTGTCCCTTCTCACCGTAGTTGACACATGTAACCTTTGACTTGTTGAACCCAAAGGTTGTGTCTTTTGTGGCAACCAAGTTCTGTCCGGTCTTTTTGACAAACTTTTTAGCTCGTCGGACAGCACTTGCCAGGGCCCACATTATGTCCATACGTTCCAACTCCATCTCATCCACCTGCTCATAATCTTCATCTGCCAGGTGGCAGTTTCCTATCTTTCCAGCAACTAATCCATCGTAGGATTGAACCACCGCAGCTAAGAGGTCCATATGTTCTCTGGCCACCTCCACAGTCACATTCCCGAAGTTTTCGATTTTGAGCTTTGCTGCATTAGCTTCAGGTATCATATATTGGGTGCTAGACGATCCTAACGTTTCGGATCCTGAAGTTGAGGGTTGTGCTGGAACTACTGCGCTTGAGATGAAGGCGGTTTGTAGTGGTGCTCCAGATGTCTTGACTGAAGGAGTAGCATTGTAGAGTGCAGGAATCTAATCGTAGTTAGCCTTTTGGGCTAGATACTTCATCCTAAGCTCCTCTTCTCTCAGTTTCAGAATGAAGTCATTTATATCTAACTTCGAGAGCATTCAATTCTGTCTGAGATTTGAGACAAACGAAGCCCATTTTTTTGGTAATGCATGAGCAAAGTTGGATACCTTAGCCTCCATTGATGTAACCCTCCATGAGTGTGCATCTCACTCATCAAGTGGTAGAATCTATCGATCACATCATCAAGGCCTTCTTTTCCCATAGAAGAGAAATTGTCAAACTCCTTCTTCAAGGCTTTTGCTTTGATGGCCTTCAAAGAGGCATTTTCGTCATACCTCTTTTATAACGCATCCCAAAGTTTCTTTGCTTGAGTATACTCCAAATACTGATAGAAAATATCCTTCGGAATAGACTGAGTAAGCAAAGCATAGACTTTCTTCTCAGCATTGTGTTTTACCTTCTGAGCATCCGACATGCCACTTAGAGTAAGTTTGACTCCGTCAGCTCCTACTGGCATGCTATAACCCGACTCGATGGCCTCCCACAAATTTGTATCTACACCATTTAAGTAGATTTCGGTTGTTGCTTCCATTGTGGGTAGTCGTCTAACGTATTAAGTTTTGGGGGTTATTGTGAATCCCCACTTCGTTCTCCAACAGCAGTAGATTCTGAATACATGTGTCTCTACTTGCTGTGTATGCTGAAAACTGGTCCTCCATTAGGTTTAACTTTACTGTTTAACAAACTGCTAATGTATGCGAATAAAGGTATGCGATTGAACTTATTTGTGCGATTGAACAATGCGGATGGTTCAATTGTGCGACTGAACAAATGCGGATAAGTCAGTCACCCGAATTAACAAATGCGATTGAACAGTCCGAATGAAGTTCTCAGTCATACGATTGAAGGTACGAATGAGTCCAATCGTGCGGTTGGAGAGTGCAAATGAACTCAGTCGTGCGATTGGTTTAATCGTGCGACTGAACTTGCTGAAGTTTGATAATTCGTAGATTTAACTTGATTTGTCCATAAAAACTCGAATTTTATCAAACCCTAATAGCCGTATTCCGAAAAAACTCAACTTTTCGATCAGGAAACGTCTAAGACTCCGCTAGACACAAAAAGATTGCGCTTTTTGATGCAAAAACACAATTTTTGTATCAAAACTATTGAATCAACACGTAATCAAGAGCCAAAGCTCTGATACCACTTGCTAGGACCTGGTATTTGAACGAAATACCAACTGATTAACATGTTAAACCAACCAAATAGTGCGGAATCCTATTTGATTGGCGATCCAATCATTGAGAACGCACGTAGAAACAATAACGTATTGAATCTAATGTTAAGAATCGATTAGGAATCGATCTACAGCATTCTATGAACTTGGAGTACGAACTGAAAGGCTTCTGGACGGCTAGGGTACGTCTGGAGTCGAAGTGGATTGAGTGCTTTCTCTTTCCACGAATTAGGTGGTATTTATAGGTTAGGGTTGCTCATTCGGGCGACTGAACCATTAGCATGGTTCATTCGTGCGATTGAGCCATGCGGTTGATCCATTCGCACGACTGAGTGTTCAGTCGTGCGACTGAGTCAGACGCATGAAGTTGTTCAGGCTTATGAACTATTTAGGCGTATGGACACTCAGTCGCATGGCCATTCGGACGCATGACCACTGTTGGGGCGCATGGTCCAGTTGGACGCATAAAAAACTTCACTTAACCAAGTTTGAATGTATTCCTTATTATAACATTATGTATACCAATTCAAACAATCACAAACCTATATAATCTAGTCAATATGTGTTAAACAACTCATTAATGAAATATTAAATATTATAAACACAACCAAACATTTATATTTCATTAAGTACCCAACTGTTACATAAGTGTAAGACAATAAAGACATATTATATTCAAATCAGAATCTAGGTACATATGTATCAACATAGATGTTAACATTGGTGTTTGGAGGCTAATAGAGAGTGCGTCCTTGCTGACTGTCTTTTCTTTATTATCTTTCGTCATCTTGGGTTTTGATGGGGACTTTGTCGGTGTCTTCTTCTTCTTCCCAGTTATTCAACGTACTTTGAACTTCCAATGCTTAATGGAACTTGTTTGACTTTCCCTTTGTCAAACTTGAATTAATTTTGACTTTTCTTTTCTTTAAAAAAATCAAAATTAATATATATTTGATTTATTCTTAAAAATAACAAAACTTAATATTTTGTTTTATAAAATATTAAAATCTTGTTTTGTAAGAATTCCCCAAAAATAATATTCCAATGAAATCTTCCAAACTTCTCGGTCAAAGATCTTTAAAAATCTTGACTTTCTCCTTTTAAATCAGAATTAATCTTACTCCCAAAAGAAACTGCTGTTGACTTTCTAAAAACTCAAAATTGACAAAAACCAAGTTTCGTATCTTCTTCAACGCCTTAATCGATCGAACAAATCAACTTTGTAGGCTTGGTTTGATTTCGGTGTTCCTTAATAAAAGTCGTTTACGGTCTGTCACTTCACTAATCAAATACTTGGTTAATTTGATTTTTAATTTCTTCTTCGACTTGATATTGAACGCGTTCGGGAAAAACAAATTTCTATCAATCTTTTGTTCTTGATTTCTGAAAACGGATTTTTCCGTAATTGACTCTTAAAGGTGTTTGGGAATCAAATTTAAATCATTGTTCTTTCGATATTAGTAGTTCTCTATCGTTTTCTCTTGTCGGAGTGACGCCGGTAATTTTGAAATTTTGATCGGTTCTTGAATAATCGTTTCTGGGTTTCAAGATCAATTGATCTTCTTAATCAACTGAAGATATTGATCACTTCTTGATCTATTGGTGACAGAATGATCTGTAAATCGATATCTCCTTTCTTTTGATATCGAATTTGTTCCACTACGAGTCTCTGTTCTTACTTCGTGAAACAGGGACAAGGATTTCACTCGCGTTCTTTATGAAATTGGTGAAATGATGATGATCAAATCCGAATCAACAAACCATCTCGCGTTGTTGATACGGTTCCAAACTCGTATCTCTGTTTCTTAGTCGCATAAAATAGAGGACGGATTTGATCGACGTTCTTCGTGAATTTCTTGAAGAACGATGGGAAAATGGGAAATTGGCTCTGATACCAATTGAAGATCCCAGGGGTCTGTGTTTGAGATAGAATTCTATGAAATTCTAGAGATGCATTACTTTCAAATGAATGTTTACATGGGTATTTATACTTTTACGTTTCTTGAAGTACAAGTAAACTAACCATCTTTTAACTAACTTACTTATGCTATACAATAATAATACATAATAATAATACATAATAATAATAATACTTATACTAACAAGAATTATGATTTAACATTCACCACTAAAACTTATAATAATAAATTTTCACTAACCTAAAAATGATTTTATTATTAAAGGAACAGTAGTGATCATGATATGAAAATTTTGCTTAAATTTTGCTTTTGGAATATGACATTTTACACCTGAATGGATTCTTTAACACAATCATTTATTAAGGGCATTCTTCGTTTATAAATGAACGGCAAGAAAAATTCCACCAGCTACCAAAACCTAGGTCATAAAGCAAGCAATGTGATTATTTAAAGATAGAAAGCTAGTCTTATACGACTTAAGAATACGGTGGAGATAAAACTCGTTCTTGCATGTTGTTGAGTAAATTGAAGAGCATAACCATGCAAATTATAAGGATTGAAATTAATACTTTGGTCGGGCCTAGAGCACCAAAAAGAATGATGTTTTTGTTGGGTTTGTTGAACCATATCAAAGTAGTTTAACAATTTAAACATGAAAACGCAACGGATTAAAACCTTAATATTATCATTTGTAATCTGAAAATTAAGGCTCATATCATGACAACAACAAACCCAAGAACTTAAGGATCATTTACATGTGTATGAACTAACTATCAACAAGAAGTAACAACCAAAAACAAACCATGGAACTACCTTCCAAAAGCTGTTGAAAAACGGGATTTAGATGAAGAGAATGATGTTGTTGAACAGCCAAAACATCAAGGAAATGTGTCCTCGAGCATCCATACCCACAAGCATCAAGCAAACACCTTGTTGCTAGGATTTTAGCACCAAAAACCGAAAGAAGAGGTTGTTGGAACACCTTCCAGCCGAGAATCTCTTCAAGAAAAGGAGAGAACCTTTTGTTCTTGTGGTCCTTGCATGTGAGAGAGAGAAGAAGATGGAGTGTGTGTGTGTGTAGTTAAGTGTGTTCTTGTTCCAAGACTTCAAAATGAAAACCAAAAGGGGGCAACCAAGCCAAGGGGTGGCCGAAATACCCTTTTAATTGGGTTCCCCCCCCCCCCCCCAAAAAAAACTTAAACACCCAATTTCACAAGTTAACTAGTCACTAGTTTGAGTTATATATAATTAACCTTTTAATTGTATAACTCACACACACTAACTTAAATAACATTACAAACAATATCTATGAACAAAATATCCCTATAAATTGTTCATTCTCATATGCAACTTATATAGAAAACCCATTTTCTAAATTGGTGTATTTATTTAATTGCATGATCATTCATTAATTAAATATAGTGTTTGGTGTTTGCTAAGCTTGTTATTGGGTATGACCCAACTTGGATCATAACGTACTAACCACATGAATGTCTATGTGTATTGGGCTTAAAGAATCCAACAATCTCCCACTTGCACAAGATTCATAAAAGATTGATGCAAGCAGTAAATACCGCCTAACAACGGTTTACTACCCTTAATACACTTTACTGAAAATAACATCATCCCCTTCAAGTATCCAACTTGAAATGATTTAGGTGAATCAATCATTATCATTTTGTTACAGATGTCATGTTAAATCTAAGGACATAGAATGATCATTCCTTTTTGATTTAACTTAATCAGGCCTTAGACATCTTGCTCTCAACGAATAAGAGGAACAAATTCCATCTTGACTACATTCGTTTTTCACAATCACCTCATGTCACACCTGAACATAGCCTTATGTACTGCCCATTATTTCAGAGCACTGAAGAACTAGCTGAAAGTATAACATTTGGTGAATATCAAAACCCAATATGTATCTCAGGTCGGAGGATACCAAATGATATGCGCATTTACTCAAAATTACTTATGATCAATCTAGAAGATTTCATGTAGTAAAATTGAGATGCAGATCAGTCCAATATTTGTATCCCACAAATATCTATGAACTTTGGCAGCAACCAATTGCTCTATATTCATTCCTTATGAAAATCCACCAATCTATGTTCATAATAGTCTTACGTTCATATTTGTTCCCACAACATGACCGACTACGGACATTTAGAATAATAAACATATTCATGGATGTATACATGCTAAAATGAATATAACTCAAAATATCACAAGTATATAAAGAGTTAAATATTACATTGTTTCAAACTTTTAATACTAAACAGATCAATTCTAGTCACTAGAATATCAAAGTCCTAAGGCACAAGTATGACTTTCATGCTTTGCCTTTTCAAGGAGCTTTGTGAGTGGATCCGCAATGTATTGATCGGTGTGAACTTTACGAATACATATTTTTCCCTTTTCAACTTCATCCTTTATGCAGTTGAATTTTTGCTCAATGTGCCTAGCCTTTTAAAGGGCACAGGGTACCTTGATTTATGCAATCGTACCTTCGTAATCACAAAATGATTTCTAGGGGTCTTGAATGGTAGAGACCACCCAATGTAGGCGATAAATTTCTTTATCCATGCAGCTTCTTGAGCTGCTAATATGCAGCTATGCATTCAAATTTTGTAGTGGACAATGCTACCCATTCATAATGAAGACATACCCCGATTATGATCGAGAATCATCTCAAACAGTTTGGAAACTTGCATCCGTGTAACCCTTTACAACGAGTTCCTCTTCATCAGATCCGTATATTAGAAACAATTCCTTAGTCCTCCTAAGGTATTTCAATATACTTTTAACAGCCATCCAATGGCTATTACCTGGATTCTGCTTATATCTGCTTGTCATGATTAATGTGCATGACACGTCCGATCTAGTGCATATCATCTCATACATGATGGATCCTCTAGAAGATGCATATGGGATGTCCTTCATTCGATCTTGCTCATCCTTTGAGCTTGGACATGGAGATGGACTCAATAGTGTCCCTCTTTAAATAGGTACCATACCTTTCTCAGAGTTTTTCCATCTTGAACCTTTTCAAGACTTCATTAATATATGCACTTTGATTTAAAACAATCAACCGCCTCGATCTATCCCTATAGATCTTTATTCCCAAAATATAGGCGGCTTCACCGAGATTTTATGGAAAAACAACTTCCAAGCCAGGTTTTAACACCTTCCATGGTTGGAATATCATTTCCAAAAAGTAGTATGTCATCAACATACAATACTAAGAATGTTATTATGCTCCCACTAGCCTTCGTATATACACAAGCCTCGTTAGCGTTCTTGATGAAACCAAATTTGTTGATCTCTTCATCAAAATGTTGATTTTAACTTCTCGATGCTTGTTTCAATCCATAGATTGACCTCTTTAACTTGCATACCTTTTTAGGATGTTGTGGACTGACAAAACCATCAAGCTGAACCATATGGACAGTCTCTTCGAGATGTCCATTAAGAAAAACGGTTTTAACATCCATTTGCCAAATCTCATAGTCATAATATGCAGTTATGGCAAATAATATCCTAATTGACTTTAGCATTGCCACAGGCGAGAAAGTTTCATCATAATCAACCCTTTAAGTTTGAGTGAAACCTTTTGCTACAAGTCTTGCTTTGTAAGTATCCAAGTTTCCATGTATACCCATTTTCTTCTCGAAACCCACTTGCATCCAACCGGTTTGGAGTTAAGTGGAGGGTCAACCAATTCCCAAACTTGATTGTCATACATGGATTGCATCTCAACGTTCATGGCTTCCAGCCATTTGTCACAATCCGAATTGGACACTGCTTCATGGTATGTAGTTGGCTTATCGGAGTCAACCACATAGCATCCATTCATGAAAAATCCATATCTTTCAGGTGGAATGCTAACTCTACCAGATCTATGAACGTTTTGTTTTTATTGATCAACCTCTTGGTCATCATCAACGACCTCTTGTTAATTGCCAGTGTCAACCAAATGTGTATCAGCTTGCGGATCTTGATCCTCATCAAATTCCACTATTCTATACGTTATTCCTTCCATAAGGAACTTAGTTTCCAAGAACTCAGCCTTTCAAGCAATAATTACTCTTGCTCTGTTGGATCAAAGAAGTAGTATCCTATACAGTCTTTGGAATATCGAACAAATATACATTTAGTAAATTGATTATCTTGGTCAGGGCCATATTCAAAAAACGAGCCTCGGAGAGCATCGCAAAACCCCAAAATGATAGAGGTAGTGAGCTTATAGCCATCATAGATCGAACCATATCGAATAGGGTTTGATTTCTCCTCTCAGACACACCATTATGTTGTGGTGTTCCAGGTGGAGTAAGTTGTGAGACGATCCCAAAACTTCTTAGATGGTACTAAAAAGCATCACTGAGGTATTCACCTCCTCTATCTGAACGAAGAACTTTGATAGTTTTATTGAGTTGATTTTCTACTTCATTCTTGAAGTTTTTGAACATTTCAAAAGCTTCATGTTTGTGTGTCATCATGTACACATAATCATAGCGACTATAATCGTCGGTAAAGGTATTGAAGTATCTTTCACCATTTCTAGTCATTGTCTTAAAAGGACCACATACATCCAAATGTATGATTCCTAATAAGTCTTTTGCCCTCTCGTTAGTAACACTAAAGGGCGACTTGGTCATCTTACCTTGTAAACAAGATTCACATTTATTAAATGAAACATTTTCATTTGTTTTCAAAAGACCATTCTTTTGAGGTGTTCAATCCGATTCTGTTTATGTGACCAAGACGACAATGCCAAAGATAAGAATCACTTAAACCTATTTTAAGTTTCTTGGTGCTTTTTTGGTATAATGAGCTATTATAGGATGAATTATTATGAACCAATTCATAGATTCCATTATAAGGCAAAGCGTTGAAATAAAATACATCATCCATACAAACATAAATACCATTGTTAACAAACTTTAATTCATAACCACATTGTTTTAAAAGGAAAATCAAAATTATGTTCCTAGTCAAACTAGGAGCATACAAAATGTTCTTAAGAATAACTTCCAAACCATTTGAAAGTTTCAAAATATTTCCTCTTTGGGCTTCGACATCAACTTTTGCTCCGTTGCCCATGTAGAGACTTGTGTCTCCCTTGTTGAAGTGCTTATTTCTTTTGAACCCCTGCAACAAATTGCATATGTGAGTTCCACATCCGATATCCAATAACCATATGTTTGAAGAAATAACATTTAAACCAATGTGAATTATGAAAGTTGTACCTGAGGTTTGCGTAGCATCCCTCTTATTTCTCAACTCTTTAAGATAGGTTGGACGAGTCCTTTTCCAATGTCCTATCTCTCCACACTCAAAGCATGGATCGTTCTCCGTTACCTTAGGCTTCTTAAGCTTACGTTTTGGAGGTTTCGCTTTAGCCTTTCCTTTCCCCTTTCCTTTGATGTACCCCTTTCCTTTGACAACATTTGCCTTAGGATCGGGGAATGGCCTATTCTTATTGCCTTCCTCATTGATCGAGAGAACAGGTAGAACCGTTCACCCATCCCTGCCTCGGCTATTTTGAGCATTGTGTGAAGCTCACCAATGCACTTGTCCCATCCGTTCATATTGTAATTCATTATGAACGTCTCAAACCTTTTGGTTAGGCCATTAAGGATCAAATCCATGGCCAGCTCCTTTGAGACGGGACAATTAAGCCACTCGAGGCGATCAACGTGGTTTTTCATCTTAAGAACATAAGATGATAACGATTGGGTTTCTTCCATGCGACATGCATGAAGCGCTCAAACCGTTTTGAAACGCTCTACCCTAGCTTGTTGAAGGAACATTTTCTTCAACCGGGTAATTATGTCATATGCCCTAAGATGCTCCAAATCCGTTTGGAGTTTGGGAATCATATTTCCTAACATGAGGCAGGAAACCTGCATGGAATCCTCAGTGTATTGAAGCCAATCGTTATAGGCCTTAACATCCTCGGGGTCAGGTTGGTCACGAATAGGATCGTCAAGAACATAGGCCATTTTCTCTTACTTGAGAACAATTCTCAAGTTTTGATACTAGTCCATAGAGTTATTATGGTTAAGACGATCCCTTTCTAAGATGGTTCTCAGTGATAGGGTAGGGACGGTCCGGTTGTAGCATTATTGTTTGCGGCCATTTCTACAAAATTACAAAGTTTATTTTAGTATTTCTGAAAAATTGCATTTTAATTATTAATACCCTTTACACGTCTCATAGACAATTAATAATTAAAATCTAGAATCCAACGTTACATTTAAATGATGGTTAGGTGATCTTTATCCCTTTATTTAAATTAACAAGGTAGTCAACATTTGACAATTGCAACCTATTGCAACTTCTAGCTTTATGAGATCGACTAAACATCATATGTTTAGTCGGCATATAAAATCCCATCAACACTATCATACGCCATGCTTCGGTGACCCTATACACATGGTTTCCAATTCAAGTCGTCCTACTTACACACACGTGTGAGTTTACACATACAAGTGGTTAGGTGACATTTATCCCACAAGTATGTTAAGCCCACCTCAAACACACAAGTTCCTAAAAGTGGTTAGGTGATCTTTATCCCACAAGTAGTTTTCAAGTGATTTGAGTGTCGTGTAAAAGGATGACGTTAAACTTGTTTCCAAAGAGATTTAAGTTTTCATTAATTCTACTTATGGAAAAGTCTGTGTACCTTGTATTCGCATGCTTTCAAATACATGGTACCCTATGGTTCCATTTTCAATAAAACCTCTTTTATTTTGAAATCACTAATCCTTTTAATAACCTTTTATTAGTCACTTAATGATTAGGAACCAAAAAAATTCAGCTTGTTATGATAATTTATTTAGATTGTTAAGCATATCCACATATCAAACAATCAACATAAAATGAATAATCAAACAAGCATATATAAAACAACCACATGTGCATAACCATAGCCACTATGTTGACAACACTTGTTTGCCATCACAAGTGTTGTCATTTGGTCTTTCCTAAGGGTTGAACACAACACAAAAGATGAGATCTCCAAAGACCCCCACTTGAACTTGCATCCAAATGCTTCAAGTCCTTCTCTTTGTGTCTTCCTTTTGTGCTTCCATCTTGTGTATCTTCTTTTACAAAATTTATATCCTAATACAAATTTTCTAATAAAAGAAAACACACTTAATCTATCTATTACATTGCCATTGAATGAATAAATAAATTACATCCAAATACAAACACAAAAGAATAATATTACAACCCATTATGAATAAAATCAACCAAAAACAAACATCCATTCAAAACCAATCAACACAAGGTCCAGGCTAGGTTATGCACCAATATGAATCATCATATATAACATACAAGAACCAAATAAATCCCCATATGACCCTAAATTTTCAGCCAACATAAACCAATAATTTAGGGTGTTTTGTCCAAACAAACACAATCAACCATTTGATATCTTTCTTTCAAGGTTTAATCACAAGCATGTTAGATATAACCTTGAAAGGTTGGGGATTTATATCACCATAAAACAGCCCCTATAAGGTTGTTAAAGCCCCATAAAACCAATTTTACAAGGACAAATGAAACTAGTCATCCACATATCCGGCTCTAGATACCAATGTTGGGTTTGTTGGACCATATCAAAGTAGTTTAACCATTTAAACATGAAAACGCAGCGGATTAAAACCTTAATATTATCATTTGTAATTTGAAAATTAAGGCTCATATCATGACAAAAACAAACCCAAGAACATAAGGATCATTTATATGTGTATGAACTAGCTATCAATAAGAAGTAACAACCAAAAACAAACCATGGAAATACCTTCCAAAAGCTGCTAAAAACGGGATTTAGATGACGAGAATGATGTTGTTGAACAGCCAAAACACCAAGGAAAGGTGTCCTCAAGCATAAATACCCACAAGCATCAAGCAAACACCTTGTTGCTAGGATTTGAGCACCAAAAACTGAAAGAAGAGGCTGCTGGAACACCTTCCAGCCGAGAATCTCTTCAAGAAAAGGAGAGAACCTTTTGTTCTTGTGGTCCTTGCATGTGAGAGAGAGAGAAGAAGATGGAGTGTGTGTGTAGTTAAGTGTGTTCTTGTTCCAAGACTTCAAAATGAAAACCAAAAGGGGGCAACCAAGCCAAGGGGTGGCCGAAATACCCTTTTAATTGGGTCCCCCCCCCCCCACAACTTAAACACCCAATTTCACAAGTTAACTAGTCACTAGTTTGAGTTATATATAATTAACCTTTTAATTGTATAACTCACACACACTCCTATATTATTTGATGTTATTTAACTAACTTAAATAACATTACAAACAATATCTGTGAAAAAAATATCCCTATAAATTGTTCAATCTCATATGCAACTTATATAGAAAACCCATTTTCTAAATTGGTGTATTTATTTAATTGCATGATCATATCATTAATTAAATATATTATTAAGTGTTTTCTAAGCTTGTTATTGAGTATGATCCGACTTGGATCATAACGTACTAACCACATCAATGTTCTATGTGTCTTGGGCATAAAGAATCTAATAGTTTTTACTTTAAAAAACACATTGAAAAACAAATTATGTTAATAGATATTTAAAACCAACATAAGCATAAAAACAAAACAGTTATTGATTCAAATTATTAAGCATTCTGCTCTCTAAAATGATAATACATAATGATAACACATTTAAGATGATAATCTATAATGATCTAAGTACTAATTATAGAAGGTTTCAAATTATAAGTACCTCTTAACTCTTCATCATATGAAGTTTTAAGATGATTGTTGTATAATCATTCCAGCTATCTGCAAATACATCTAAGTAAGAGAAGAACAATTACTACTTTAGAAGATAGAAAATTATTGTTATTTCATGTGCATTACACCAGAAGAAGGAATCAACCTTACAACCAAGCGTGATCAAATATCCACTCTTAATTGACTTTTAAAAATTAATTTTATATACAACACCTTTCAGCGTTGCTGCTGTAATCATTCATTTTGACCACTCTACGATTATTTAGCATTTAATATTTGAAGATGGATTAGAGTAGAATCAAAGAGATTTTTATGCATATATGACACACATCTACAAGATTATTCTATGATTTTACACGATTTTTCAAAGAATAGGACAGATGAAACCTATTCAAATCAGCTTTGCTGAATTTTTGTACAGCCACCGAAATCAACGATTTTGACTGACCAATATGTGTGCTCATGTTGTAAACCTCTAATAGAGCTTATTATCTGATCTGGTTTTTCAATTATTATAACTACACTTGCAAAAAACATCAACACCCTATCTAAAACAATCTATTCAGTTGAAGTTTAAAAGCAGCACCCGTTTTGACATGTTTGTATATTATCAGCCACCAATTAGCAGAAATATGATTTTATTACCTTTTCCCATGAATCACAACTCCTGCCTCACCTTGAATAACCATATTGCTGGTGCCACCAAGGTATAAACATGTTGATGCAAGTGAGCCAGGTTCATTGAAGTCATCCATGATAGTTGTTATTTTCTTTGTCTTAACCTAAAGTATTAATTAAAAGTTATGATTATCTACTTATACGTTTTAAGACCTTATATTGATTTCTTAAGACATTAAATTAGCTAACATTAGTTTTTAGGGTTGTCACATTCTCCAGTAGTAAAAAGAATTTCGTCCTGAAATTCATTGGAGAGTAATCCCTAGGGTTGTGAAGTACTCAACTTGCTACTTACTTCCCAAGTAAGTATGGATATTTTCTCTTGATTTTGTCTTCTCTTTCCCATGTAAATTCTGGTCCTCTTTTTGAATTCCACTTAACCTTTACTATGGGTACTATTCCTCCTCGATCTTTTTACTTCCTTGTCAATAATGGGTATTGGTTTTTCCATGAAATGACGTTTCTTATCTATTTTGACTTCTTGGATTGGTACTTTTAATGTCTTATTTGTTAGACATTTCTTTAGGTTAGACACATGGCAAGTGTTATGTACCTCACTTAATTCTTGAGGTAAATTTAATTTATATGCTACTCGGCCAATTATTTCAAGGACTTCAAATGGGTCAAAATATCTAGGGTTTAACTTATTTCTTTTCCCAAATCAGATGATTCCTTTCGAGGGTGATATCATTAGATATACTTTATCTTCTATTTGAAATTCTAGTGGCTTTCTTCTTTTATCGGCATTATGTTTTTGTCAATCACGAGCCGTTTACAACTTGTTTTTAATTTCAGAAATTTTATCATATGCTTCCTCTATAAGTTTAGGGCCTGTAAGTTGTTTGTCTCCTATTTCATTCCAACACAAAGGCGATCTACACTTTCTTTTGTATAAAGCTTCAAATGGGGTTGCTCCAATACTAGTGTGGTAAGTATTATTATAAGAAAATTCTTTTAAAGGTAAGTGTATATCTCAATTACCACCAAAGTCTAACGCACAGGCTCGCAACATATCTTCCAATGTTTGAATTGTTTTCACACTTTGTCCATATGTCTATGGATGGTATGTTGTACTCATATTTATCTGAGTTCCTAAGACTTTTTGCAAATTTCTCCACAATCTAGATATGAATCTACTATCTTTGTCTAATATAATCGAAATGGGTATTCCATGTCTAGACACAATTTATTTCATGTAAATTCTTGTTAACTTTTTCATCTTAAAATCTTCTCTGATTGGCATAAATGTGCTGACTTGGTTAATCTATCAACTATAATCAAATTGTGTCATACCCACTAGAGGTTCTTGTAATTTGGTTTTAAATTCCATGGTAATATGATCCCATTTCCATTCTGGGATTTCCGGTTATTGCAAACATCCTGAGGGTTTTTGATATTCAGCTTTTACTCTTGAACATATATCACACATTTCTACAAATTCTTTGATTGATTTCTTCATACGTCGCCACTAGTACTGGCTTCTTAAATCTTTGTACATCTTATTATTTCACGTGTGTACTAAATATCTTGACTTATGTGCTTCTTCTAGGATAGTCTCTCTAAGCATAGCATTGTCAGGAACCCAGATTCTTCCTTTAAGTTTCAGGATTCATCTAGCATTACCTCCAAGTCTTTAATCTGTCCTATTATTCTTAACTTATTTTTTTGTTGGGCCTCCTGAATATGATTCAATAAATCCGAGTGTAGTTTCATTCTCATGACATGAATTCGTATTGGCTTGGTTCTCTCCTTCTGACTTAAAGCATGAGCTACTACATTTGCCTTTCCTGAGTAATATTTGATCGCACAATCATTATCACTTAATAGTTCTACCCATCTTTTTTGCCTCATATTCAATATCTCTTATCAAATATGTGTTGTAGGCTCTAATAATCTGTATATATTACGCACTTTGTCCCATATAGATAATTTCTCCAAATTTTAAGTGCAAATACTACTGCTCCTAATTCTAAATCATGAGTAGTATAATTCTTTTCACTTCCTCTAAGTTGTCTGGATGCATAAGCATATACCTTATTTCGCTTCATCAAAACAACTCCAAATCCCTGATGTGACGCATCATAATATACCACAAAATCATTTGTTCCTTCATGTAATGCTAAGATAGGAGCACTACATAACTTACTTTTCTGGAGTTCAAATGTAGCTTTTTGTTTTTCTCCCCAAACACAAGGCTTATCTTTTTTAGTTAATTTTGTTAAGGGTTGGGCTATTCTTGGGAAATTTTCTATGAATCTTCTGTGATATCCTACCAAACCTAAGAAGTGACGTACTTCTATTAGTGTTCTTGGATCTTCCCATTTTTTAATAGCTTCAATCTTTGCTCGATTAACTTGAATTCCTTCTTGGTTAACTGCGTGTCCTAAGAATTATACTTCTCTTTTCCAAAATTCACACTTTGAGAATTTTGCCTACATTTTTTTCTTTTCAAAGTAGTTCCAAAGTTAACCTTAGGTGCTCCTCATGATCTTCCTTATTCTTGGAATAAACCAAAATTTCTTCTATAGGGGCAGTTCCTGGTATTAGCTCAATTTTAAATTCTACTTGATGAGGAGGTGGCAAACCGGGTAATTCAATAGGAAATACATTAGGGTATTTATTGACAATAGGAACAGTTTCTAGATTCATCTTATCCAGTTTTGTATCAACTACGAGGATGAGAAAAGCTAAGCATCTCTTTCGTAAACATTTCTGTGCTTTCTTACATGAAATTATTTTTGTAGCACCACTAGGTTTTTCGCCATAAAAATAGAGTAATGTTATATTTTCCTTAATCAAAGGGATTTTTATCATCCTCTTACCACATTTAATTTCAGCTTGATTCTTACTTAACTAGTCCATACCCACAACAATATCAAAACCTCCTAGTTCAATAGGAATCTGGTCTATATCAAAACAATATTCATCGAGGTTTAAAGTATAGTTAGGAACAATTTTACAAGCTTCAATTACCTTTCCATAAGCTAATTCTATCATATATTTATGTTTCAGCTTCTCTGAGGGTAGATTAAGTAAAGGTCTAAATGTATTCGAAACGAAACTACATGTTTTTCATGTATCAAATAATACTGTTGTGTACTGATTGTTAATGAGAAACGTACTTGTCACTACTTCTGGTTCATGTCGGGCCTCTTCAGCTTGTAACACAAATGCTCTTCCATAGGGGTGTTTTGGTTGATTGGAGCTTTGCCTTTTAGTTGTGGACAGTTGTTGCAAAAATAATTTTCGTTCCCACACTGATAACAGACTTGTTTAGGTTTGGATGGGCCTTACAGTTTCGGGATATATGTCCCTTATTTTTTTGTTGTAGTAGATCACCATTACACACTTACCATGATGATATCTCTGATAAGTATTGCACCACGGTTGACCTTTCGACTGTGGTTTCTTTTCTTGTATCACACCTAAGAAACTTCTTGTGGGTTTTTGGGTTATCTTTTTTTATGGATTTCCTCCAAATCTTCCTTCATAGTTTCCATCGTTCCATTTCCTTTTCTCTCCTATTTTTGGATTAACTAAATATCCATTTCTTATCATTTCATCGATTAGACTTCATGATAAGCTTACTACATCCTCAAAGGTTTACACATGGAAGATTTTACCAATCCTTAGATTAGTGGTACTAAACCCCAAATATACCTTCCTATTCTTTTCGCTTTTGGTGTTACCATATGTGGTACTAATCTAGAGAGTTCATTGTACTTATCAGTATACTCCCGATGTGTTGATATACCTTGATAAAGCCTTCCATTCTTTGACACCAAGTATCAAAGTCTTCAGGAGTGATCAGTGGAGACATTTTCATAGTTCCAGTTTTTATATCAGCCTTAGTGATAGTTTCCATTTGAGTTGTTAATTGTTTTATGTGTGTGCGGTATCTTAAAATGGTGGGATCTTATATCAAGAGCTTTTTAGGCTCTGATACCAAATGCAGGATCGTTAGAAGGGGTGATGCATTTTCACAACACAACAACACAATTTAGAAGAGTTCATTAGAACACTTAACAAATCAAATAGGGAACTGGTTAACTAAAGTAAGAGATGCTAAGAACACAAGTAAGTAAGAGACAGAACAAAATAGCAAAAACACACAAGTATTTCGTTTTCAAAAATGTTGTATATTGTTTCTCAAGTTCTATTACAAAGTGTTACAAAGCATAATGAAAAGTTAAAAGTACTTGAGATACATATACTACATCCTACAGCCGGCCATACTATGAAAGCCAGATGGATACATAAGACTAGAAAACAAAATCAAATGTAGACTCAAAAGGTAGATTGCCTTTTGACTTGTGACTATGACATGTCATAGCTCACATCCTAGTATATTATAAAAAGGATAGAGTACATAAAGTAGAAAGCTTAGACTCAAGACCTCAATGTACAGTTTACCTAAAGCATGGACCTTTTCACCGACTTGTGAAAGTTGGTGAACCAAATAGAGTTGCAATGGAAAGGTGGTCCAACTTTATGGAAAAGTACATCAGAAAATAGCATGTACATAAAAGTCTTCGTAAGAAATTTGTGTTCATAACTAGCTTCGGAAGACTTTGTCTTTGAAGCTTCGAAAGACTTCATATTTGGCTTTGTATGATATTGGTCTTGGCTTCGAAAGATTTTACACTTAGAATATTTCTCATGTAAGATGTAAAGCTTCTGAAGCATTTCTAGTTAAGTACTTTAGTGCATGCATGCAGAGAGACTTTGGATGCTTTGAATGTTTTGACTGCATCAAACTTATTGGAATCTTTACAAAAAATATCAGTTTCTATTTTCTCTATTTCATTATAGGGACAATACTTCTCAATTACTAAATTTCTAAATTATTCCCAACTTAGTCCAGTCATGACATGCCTTCTTTTTGTTTGCATCTCCATTTTCCACTAGTATTGTACTTCTCCTTTAAGTGAATGCGAAGCAGATAGTGTTTTGTAATTGTTGGCACAATTACTATTTTCTAATACGGATTCCATTTCATCTAACCAGCATAGGGCTTGTATAGCTCCTTCTCTCCTGTCAAATTCCTGGGTCTGCATGACATAAAAGTCTTATAGGAGCATCCTTTGCTAACTCCTTTAACAACTTCTCCTCTTGGCGTTCTCTTATATTAGCATCTTCTAGTTCTTTGTTTCTAGGTGATGCAACTCGAAATTTTAGGTTTTGTTGTAGTTGAGCTATTAACGTAGGTATGTCGGCTTCTATATGTTGAGTCACTAATTATGAAATATTGTCTGACTTGTTGACTTGAAACACTTGTTTGATTTAAGTACAAGTGTTTGGTCTTCCACAAGAGTTTGCTGTCTGTAGGATATCTTCACTTGAATTTCTCAACTCCATGTGAAATGTTCATTAATATTATTGGTCTTGTAGAATATCTTTGGATGAAAGTCTTGATGAAAGGTCTCTATGAAATAACAAAGATGTTCATCCATAGATGTTTCTTAGTGTAGGACCATTTACGGGTTGGTCACCTACAACATAACACACAATGAGGAGAGTTGAGTTAGAACACTTAACATATCAAATAGGGAACTAGCAACCTGTCACACTTTGATACTAACAAACACATGTAATAAAGAGACAAAACAAGAACATTAACAATAACACAAGTGTTTGGTTTTCAAGAATTTTGTATATTGCTCTGAAGTTCCATACAGGTGTTTACAAAGCATAAAAGCATGGAAGATTAAAAAAGGACCTGAGATACTTTATACTACATCCTACATCTAGTCATACTTTGTACGCCAGCTGGATATGTGATCTAGACAACAACAAAATCATTGTATAGTCAAAAGGCAGATTGCCTTTTGACTAGTGACTATGGCATGCCATAACTTACATGCTAATATATTACAAAAAGGATAAAAGTACATAAAGTATAAACTAACAAACTCAAGACCTCAATGTACAGTTTACCAAAAGCATGAACCTTTCACCAACTTGTGAAAGTTGGTGAGTCAAACAGAGTTGTAGCGAAAAGGTGGTCCAACTTTATGGTAAAACGTACATCAGATAAAGCATGTACTCAAAAGTATTCAGAAGAAATCTGACTTCATGAATCGGCTTTGAAAGACTTTGTCTCTAAAGCATCATAAAACTTCCTATTTGGCTTCCGAAGATATTGGTCTTAGCTTTGGAAAATTTCACACTTAGAATATTTTCTAAGACATAGTGTGAAACTTCCAAAGCATTCCACTGAGTACTTCTGTGAATGCATGTAGGATAAACTTTGGATGTTTTTGGTTGCATCAGCCTTATAAGAATCCGTACAAACTCCTCCTAGGCCAATGCTACCAAAACATTTGAAGACTTTACACATTGATAGTCCTCATCATGATGACGAGCAAACCTTTTTTCATTACATGGTCAGGATCACTTAGACTCTCATAGTGTCTTCTCATCATAAAAAGATCATGCAGAGGTAGATTGAACATGTATTGCCATGTGTAGACATCTTCAATACCTTGTCTATGATAACATGCCATCTTTCTTGATTAGTAGTTTAAGTTCAGGATAAGATTGGTCTTCTAGATGCCAGAGGAGCTACTTAGATTGGAGTTGGTGGAGATTCCTCTTGTTCTACATCCTTTGGATGTTCTGACTCATTTGGAGGTTTAGAGATGGATGCTCCTTTCCTTTTCTTCTAAGACTTTGGTCTAGAAGCCATCCTTTTTCTCCTTTTTACACCATTTAACTGAGAAAACCGGCCTGCAGCACCTTGTTGATCATCTTTGTCTTTCTCAGTGGGGTTTTCCTCTCTCATAGGTTCAAATCGAGATGGGACTGAACCCAGCTGCGGATCAGAAGATGAAGCTTGCTGATATTCAACAGGAGGTCCAGGTTGTGTTGTCTCAAAAGTTTCAACCTTTACCTCCACTTCTTGAGGGACATGACTTGGTAGGGAGATTAAGTCAATAAGTTCTCCTCTTTTGATCTTCTGCTTGATCACCCTAATGTGCTCATCCATGGTAGATATAGACATAGGGCCAAGTCTTCTTCAAAAGAATCTAGGTAGCTTCAAAAAGTGTATCATCTTCTGCCTATCAGTAGGCTTTTTTGACTCTTCTGGATGATGGCTCTTGCCTTGGAAGCTTCTTCCCTCATCTTCCTTTTTGTTGCCTTTCTTTATTTGAGCACTTCAAGTTCAATTTTCTTTAGATACTCAAACTTTATGTACTAAAAGGGCAAGGGAGGAAGTGTATCTGCCTGATAGAGACCTGTGGCACTAAGGTAGTTGATAATGTTGATCTTATCAGTTTCTTTGTCTACCTAAGGTTCTTGTGGAGCCACAGTCTCCTGCACAGGACTTTCTTGAATTGGTGAGAGAGTAGGAACATGTTTGTAGAGCCTTATCAATCTCCTTTCCTCTTTGATCTGAAGAAGCAATCTTGCATCCTTTGCTTCCTTCTTCTCTCTTGACAATTCCATGTCAACTAGTTCATTCAATTCTTCTAAGGGAAGGGAGATGATATTACTAATATCATAGTTCCTGGTATGTAAGTAAGCAATCCTAACTACCATAAACTCATCACTTGGAGTGTTTGGTATGGGAGCTGCCCTGATTGCAGCTTCTATGAAGCCAACAGACCCTGTAGGGGAACTTTCTCCCCTTAGCTTCCTTTCTCTCTCTTTTTCCTCTTCCTCAATCTCTTCAGAAGTCATTTTTCTTTTCCCTTTATCACTCACAGACCTTTGTGACTCAGGGTGGAGAGAGCTTTAGCCTTCATTGCTTGGAGTACAATCCATGCTCTGGCCAGAGAGAGATTGAGATACAATTTCACCGGCAGGTGTCTCATTAAGAGAATGGATTTCTAAAGCAGTTATAAGTGTGACAGGGCTCTCACATTCTATCATTAGGCCTTGAGTCAAGATTTTCCCTTTGAAGCTAATCTTAGGGTCGGTCTCAACATCCAGTTGACCAATGACATTGCCTGATTGCCTTTGTCGCCATCTGAGGCTGAACTCTTCAGTAATACTGTCTTGAATCCTTTGAGCCAACTTGTTTCTATGTTATTTGATTTTGGTGATACTAAGAGTTTTATTTTTGCTACTTTCTGTGCTAATCTGCCTGTTAGAAGTAGAAATGTAGTTTAGCCCTTTAATGTAGAAACTGTCATAGGTAAGTCTACCAGGATTTCTGAGCTGATAGAAGGTGTGACATAGAGTTAGAAGGTCATAAGTTTCCTGTTAGACTATTTTTGATGACCATAGGTGGGTTTGATGTAGTCCTAGGAATGGATTGGTTAGCGGACTATGAGGATAATATTGTGTGTCACAAGAAGATGATCCGATTAACAACGCCTAGCGGGAGTCTGGTGATGATTTATGGTGATCGAGTCACTATGATTCTGAAGGTGATTTCAATGGCGGTGGCAGGAAAGTGCATGAGGTGTGGATGTAGTGCCTACCTGGCCTACGTGAAGGATGTGGATACGCCAACACCATAACTGTCAGATGTAACGGGTGTGTGTGATTTTCCCGATGTGTTCCCAGAAGATTTACCAGGTGTGCCACTAGACCGCGAGATCGAGTTCCAGGTTGACTTAATACCCGGTGCCCAACCTGTAGCTAAGGCGTTATATCATTTAGCCCCCTCTGAGATGAAAGAATTGATGGATCAACTACATGAGTTGCTTTATAAGGGTTTATTAGACCAAGTATATCTCCTTGGGGTGCTCTAGTCTTATTTGTCAAGAAGAAGGATGGTAATATGAGGATGTCATCGACTACCGTGAGTTGAACAAGCTGACGGTGAAGAATCTATGCCTGTTACCGAGGATTGATGACTTGTTTGATCAGCTCCAAGGTGCCAGTTGGTTCTCAATGACAGACCTTTGGTCAGGTTATCATCAATGGAATGTAAAGGAATAGGATATTCCTAAAACAACTTTAAGTACACGCTATGGACATTACGAGTTTATTGTGATGTCTTTTGGGCAACTGCTTTTATGGACTTGATTAATCGAGTGTGTCGGCCGGTGTTGGATAATTCAGTGATTGTGTTTACTGCTGACATTTTGATTTATTCAAGGGGTGAGGATGAGCATGCTAGTCATATACGGGAAGTAATGGAAATGTTGAGAAAAGAGAAGTTGTATGCCAAGTTCTCCAAGTGCACATTCTGGTTACGTGAAGTTCAGTTTTTGGGTCAAGTGGTGAATCCTGAATGGATTATGGTTGACCTGACAAAGGTGGAGGTGGTAATGAAATGGAAGTCTCCAAAGGCGCCATTCGAGATCCATAGTTTCTTAGGGTTGGAAGTTACCATAGGAGATTCATCCAAGACTTCTCTAGGATAGCTTCTCCATTGACCAAGTTGACCCGTAAGATGTGAAGTTTGTATAGGGTAAGAGCAAAAGAAGGCTTTTGATGAACTGAAGTCGAGCTTGACTCAAGCTCTTGTCTTGTCATTAGCCAAAGGAAGCGAGGAGTTGGTGGTCTACTCAGACGCTTCTTACTCGGGTTTAGGTTGCGTGTTGATGTAGTGAGGAAAGGTTATAGCTTAAGCATCCCGACAATTGAATGTTCATGAGGTTAATTACTCTACTCATGACTTGGAGCTAGTAGCGGTGGTCTTTGCATTAAAGATTTGGAGTTGTAGATACATGTGTACCTAGTTTCTGAACTTAATGTAATATGTCTTTATTGTCTTACACATATGTAATAGATTGGATACTTAATGAAATACAAATGTTTGGTTGTGCTTATAATGTTTATTATTTCATTAATTAGTAGTTTAACGCTTATTGAATTGACTATATAGGTTTGTGGTTGTTTGAACTAATATTAGTAATGTAATGATTAATAAATATTCAAACTTAGTAAATATGAAGTTCTCATGTGAATGGCCCATGCTAATAGACCATACACATGAACAACTTCATGCGAATGACTCAATCGCACGACTGAAGCAGGAAACTGGATCAGTCGCACGAGTGTAACATGATATTGACTCAATCGCATGACTAAACACTCAGTCGTGCGAATGGATCAACCACATGGCTCAATTGCACGATTGAACCATGCTAATGGTTCAATCGCCCGAATGAGAAACCCTAACCTATAAATACCACCTAATTCGTGGAAAAACGTAAGAATTAAGAACACTTCGACTACATCCATACCCTAGCCGTCTAGAGACCTCTAAGAACCTGTTCCAAGTTCATAGATCGCACTAGATCGATTCCAAATCGTTCTTAACGTTTAGATTCAATCCATAATTTTTTTCTACATGCGTTATCACTGATTGGATCGCCAATCAAATAGGATTCCGCACTATTTGATTCGGTATACACATATATCAGTTAGTATTTCGTTCAATACACGATCCTAACAAGTGGTATCAGAGCTTTGGCTCTTGATTTACGTGTGATTCAATCGTTTTTGATACAAAAATTGTGTTTTTTCATTAAAACCACAATCTTTTTGTGTCAAACGGTGTCTTAGACGTCTCCTGTTCATAAAGTATAGTTTTTTCCGCTTACGATTGGCTTGGTTGACAGGTGTCATGTTGTTAAGGTCATGACCTTCATAGTATTTCAAGGTCTGATAGTTGAAGACCTCTAGCTTCCCTTGAACTCTTGAAAGAATAAGGGCTTTTCTATTAGCATCATACATCCACCATATGATGTAGTTAGAAATTCCTTGAGGTGGAGATGACATAACCCTTGGTATTCCATCCTCAAAAAGACTCTAAAATAAGGAGTCTATAGAGTCCAAATCAGTGTGAACTTGATGAAGTTGCTGAGTATGAGAGTTGCAAGTGACGATGGTGATTCCTTAGTGTCCATACTCTATGATGAACTCCTAGGTTTTGTGATTTTAATGACTTTCTCCCCCTTTTTGGTAGCATCACCCTCTCATAGAGTCTTCTCATCTTAAAAAGACCATGTAAAGGTAGATTGAACATGTCTTGCCATGTGTAGACATCCTGAATACCTGATCTTTGATAACATGCCATCATTTTGGATTAGTAGTGTAAGTCTAGGATAAGATGGATCTTCTTGATGCAAGAGGAGCTACTTGGATTGGAGTTCGTGGAGCTTCCTGTTGCTGCACATCCTCAGAATGTTTTGACTCATCCTGAGGTTTGGAGATGGGTGCTCCTTTCCTTTTCTTCTTAGACTTTGGTCTAGAAGCCATCATTTTCTCCTCTTTACACCTTTTAACCAAGAAGACCGGCCTACCACACCTTGTTGATCATCTTTATCTTTCTCGGTTGGGTTTTCCTCTCTCACAGGTTCAGATTAAGAGGGGCTAAACCTAGTTGTGGACCAAAAGATGATGCTTGCTAAGTTTTAGTAGGAGGTCCAGGTTTATGTTCTCTCAAAAGTTTCAACCTTTACCTCCACTTTTTGAGGGACCTAACTTGGTGGGGAGAGTAAGTCAACAAGTTCTCCTCTTTTGATCTTCTGCTTGATCACCCTAGTATGCTCATCCATGGTGGATAGAGACATAGGGCCAAGTCTCCTTTTGGAGAATCAATATAGCTTCAAAAAACTCATCATCCTCTACCTATTTGTAGACTTCTTTTGACTCTTCTAGATGATGGCTCTTTCCTTGGCAGCTTCTTCCCTCATCTTCCTCTTTGTTTCCAATCTTTATTTGATTACTTCAAGTTGAAGTTGCTTGAGATACTAAAACTCTATGTACTTAAAGGATAAGGGAAGAAGTGCATCTGCCTGATAGAGACCTGTGGCACTCAGGTAGTTGATCATGTTGATCTTATCAGTTTCTTTGTCTACCTGAGGTTCTTGTAGAGCCACAGTCTCCCGCACTTGACTTTATTAAACTAGTGATAGAGTAGGAACATGTTTGTAGAACCTTTTCAGTCTCCTTTCCTCTTTGATCTGAAGAAGCAATCTTGCATCCTCTGCTTCCTTCTTCTCTCTTGACAATTCCATTTGAGCTCGTTCATTAAATTCTTCTAAGGGGAGGGAGATGATATTATCAATATCATAGTTCCTGGTCTGTAAGTAAGCAATCCTAAATGCCCTCAACTTATCATTTAGTGTTTGGTCGGGGAGCAGCTTTGATTGCAGCTACCATGAACCCAATAGACCCTACAAAGGAACTTTCTCCCCTATGTTCCTTTCCTTTCTCTCTCCTCCTCCTCAATCTCTTTAGGACTCATTTTCCTTTTTCCTTTGTCACTCACAGACGTTTGTGACATAGGGTGGAGAGAGCTTTGGCCATCATTCCTTGGAGTACCATCCATGCTCTAGCCATAGAGAGGTTGAGATACACCTTCAGCAGTAGGTGTCTTATCAAGGGAATGGATTTCTGAAGCAATTGTAGGTGTGACCAGGCTCTCAGATTCTATCACTAGGCCTTCAGTCAAGGTTTTCCCTTTGAAGCTAATCTCAGGGTGTGCCACAACATCTAGTTGACCAATGGCATTGCCTGATTGCCTTTGTCTCCTTCTGAGGCTAAACTCTTTAGTAATCCTGTCTTCAATCCTTTGAGTCAACTTGTTACCATGACTAGATTAGCTTGGATTGACAAGTGGCATGTTGATAAGGTCATGACCTTCATAGTAGTTCCAGGTCTGAAAGTTGAAGACCTCTTACTACCCTTGAACTCTTTATAGAATAAGGGCTCTTCTATTAGCATCATACATCCACCCTATGATGAAGTTCCTTAAGGTGGACATGACACAACCCTTGGTAATCCTTTCTCAAAAAGACTCTAAATAAAGGAGTCTATAGAGTCCACATCAATATTAACTTAAAGAAGTTTTTGAGTATGAAGAGTTGCAAGTGAGTATGGTGATTCCTTAGTGTCCATACTCTGTGACAAACTCCCAGGTTTCGTGATTGTAATGACTTTCTCCCCCATTTTGGTAGCATCATCCTCTCATACTGTAGAAAGATCATGCAGAGGTAGATTGAACATGTCTTTCCATGTGTAGACATCTTCAATACTGTAAAGATTACATGTTAAGGCTGATGCAACTTAAACACTCAAAGTCTCCTGCATGCAGGCACAAGTACATTGAAGAACAATGATTTGAAAGTTTCCCATAAGCAACAGAAATATTCTAAGTGTGAAATCTTCCGAAGCCAAGACCAATATCTTCCGAAGCCAAAGATGAAGTCTTCCAAAGCTTCAAAGACAAAGTCTTCCAAATCCAACACTTGAAGATAGATTTCTTCCAAAGACTTTTAGTATACATGCTTTATCTGATGTACTTTACATAAAGTTGGACCCCTTTCCGCTGCAACTCTTTAAAGTCACCAACTTACATGAGTTGGTGAAAAGGTCCATGGTTTTAGTAACTGTACATTGAGGTCTTGAGTCTATAACTTTCTACTTCAAGTACTTTATCGTTTTTGTAATATATTAGGATGTGAGCTATGGCATGTCATAGTCACAAGTCAAAAGGCAATCTGCCTTTTGACTCTACAATTGATTTTGTTTGTGTCTAGTCAATTGTATCTAGCTGGCTTTCATAGTATGGCCGGCTGTAGGATGTGGTATATGTATCTCAAGTACTTGTAGCTTTCCTTTATGCTTTGTAACACTTGTAATAGAACTTGAGAAGGCAATATATGCAATCTTGAAAACCATATCCTTGTGTATTTTGCTACCTTTTTCAGTCTCTTATTCACTTGTATTCTTAGTATCACTAATTGTGGTTAATCCAGTTTCACTGTTTGGTTAGTCAAGTTAATCTCCTCATTGTGTTGTTGTGTTGTAAGTGACCACCCTTCACTGGTCCAGTATTTGGTATCAGAGCATTCCAGGATCTTGATATAAGATTTCACCATCTTTAGATCCCTCACACACACAAAATACTTAACTTATCAAATGGCAGCCATTTCCAAAACTAATATGGAAACTGGAACCATGAACAAGTCCCCACTAATCACTCTTTGTTAGAACTCTAGAAAGATTAACATGTTGTCTTTATGTGTCCTTTTACTATTTGTAATAGTATAGGACTAGTTTTGTAATTTGTTAGTTCCTTGTGTTTCATTATAAATAGTTTAGACTTGTAGAAGTTGAAAAAGAGAAGAACAACAGTTTTAGAATAGATTTAGAACTGCTTACTTACTTTGTAATTGTCTTTGCTTGATATTAATGAATCTATTAATTTTGTTGTTATCTTGCTTGATTTGATTACTTTGTTTGTATTTCTTTGAATTGTGTTCATACATCATCACAGATTGGTACATTTGATCCTATCAAAGGATATCAGAGCTTTGATCCTATCAAATAGTATCAGAGCTGTTGGTTGAGTGATTTTTGAGGTTTGTCGAACTTTCAAACTCAAAAAATTAACTGAATCAGTGATTGATAGACAATTCAATTAAAAATTTGTGGATTTCAGATGTGTTTCATCATCAGAAACATGTTTTAAACTATAATCAGCAGTTAAATTCATCAAATTCGAGATAATTTGTTGAATTTGTGTTCGAAAAGTTCATTATTTTTTGAACTGAAAATTACAAAATTGATTGATTTGTTGTTGATATTGAAAGAAATTGATGTTAGAAGAATGATTATCGATATAAAACATGTCTAATTGGAAAGTTTCAATCCAATTCATCAACTTTTGAATAATTTCAGAAGATTTGAGTTGGTTACATTCATATGAACATGATGAATGTGGCGCATTAGAGTTGAGGTTTGCTGAAAAATTGTCTAAGTGTTAGCCGTTTGACTACTGTTTAGTCGCATTAACACTGTTTAGGGCGTTTTTTTAGTTCAGACGTTTGACTACCGTTAAAAAGTAAAAGTCCAGACGTATCATCACTGTGAGGCGTATTAGAACTGTTTAGACGGTTGACAACTGTTGAGGCGCATTACAACTGTGTAGGCGCATTATAACTGTTCAGGCGTTTTACTACTGATTCTAACGCATCAACTTAGGCGTTTTGGAAAAGTTTTCTAAGACATTCCCTTAGATGTCTCTCAACTTAGGCGCATTAACTGTTTGGGAGTTTGATTACTGATCAGGCGCATCACCCTTGATACTTAGAATTTAAAAAAAATCAAAAACTTTTTCTTTTCTTTTCTTAATTCAAAATCTAAGAAAAACAACAAAAATATAAGAATGGTGAAATCAGAAGATTCTGAAAATAGAGTTCCAAAACTTAAAAATAGAGCTGATTTCAAAAATTGGTCTCTTAGGTTAAAACATCATTTAAATTCCATTGACACTGATTTTTGCAAATCTATAGAGAAAGGACCATACATTCCTATAATCACTGATGGGCCTGACAGAGGGTTTGTTTATACTAAAGATTCTCAACAACCCTATCCTGAAGATGGTCTTCAAGGAGATGATTTGAGAAGAGTAAAGAATGATATCAAAGCATATTCCTTGATGTGTAAAGGGCTACCTCTGGAAGTTCTTGCAAGGCTTGTTGGATATCAAACTGGATACACCATGTATAAAGCCTTAAAGACTATTTGTGAAGGAGGCAAGGAGATTCAAAATCTCAAGAAACAAAAGTTGAAAATGCAATTAGAATTGTTTCAACATTTGTCTGGAGAAACCATAAATCAGATGATGAACAATTTGTTCAACTTACAACTGAGATGTCAACAGCTGGTATTAAGCCTGATCTTGAAGATCTAAATCTTAAACTACTCAATGCTTTACCCTCATCATGGAAACAAATAGTAACCTTACTAAAACATACTGAGAAGTTCCCTATGGATCTAGATCTACTCATTGCCAAGATAGAGTCAGTAGAGATTGATGAAAGCTCAAGGAATAATGATAGAGCAGCATCAATGTCTCAGTATCAGTTTGTTGCTTCTCCTGCAAACACTATTGAAAATACATTCATGGAAAAAAGTGAGAAAATTACAGAAGAAGAGGGAGATTTATTTGTTGGAGCATGATTTTTCACTAATTCATCATTTACTAGTGCTCCTGCTTATACAATACAGTCTCATTCTCAATCTCCTCCTAAATCTTAGTCTCAAACATCTAATGTTCAAACAGAGACTTCTTCATCTAACTCTGCTAAATCTAGCAAAGTTAAAGATGTGATAAACATCATATTAGAGGATGAAGAGTCTAAAACTGCATTCATAGCATTTATGGCTAGTTTTCAAGCATATCAAGGTAGCCATTTAACTCAATTAGACCTTGCTTGTAGGATTTGTTTGAAATGGATCCTGAAGATGTTGAAGAGATGGACTTAAACTGGCAGACGGGGATGATTTCTTAGAGGACACAAAAACACTCATATGTCAACAGGAAGTACAAGCCAAGTGCTAACAAGACTGTTGGGTTTGATAAGTCAAAATCAAGGTGTTTTAACTGTAATAGTTATGGACATTTCTCTAGAGAATGCAAAGCTCCATGGAATAATGGAGGAAATGCTCAATCAAGTTCTAGCAATCAAAGGTTTCAACCAGCTTAGAAGACTTTTCAAAAGCCTTATCAAAGTCTTCCTATGCCTGAGCTTAAAGATGAAACAAAATCATCTGATGAAACCAAGAAAGCTTTAGTAGTCAACATTAAAGATGGTTATGATTGGAGTGCATATGCTAAACAAATTACTAATGATTTAACATCAAGTTTATCACTTGTTGTAGTAATCCAGGGAGAAGATTGGTCAGAAAATAATAATCCAAAGGTGGAAGGTGAGAATGAAGAAGATGACTATGATTGGAGTGACAAATCTGGTCTTAAGGAGGATACAGATGAAGTAGCTCTAATGGCACAGTCTGATCAACCAAAGGTTGACACTTCATCTTCAAAATCTGAAACCTTATCTCCAAAATTCCCTGAAATCCCATCTGAAGTGAGAGAAAAACTCTGCACAAAATCATGCTATGAACATGTTGAATACTATAGAAACTACTCATATAAAATATGTGAGAAACTAAAACAAGAAGAGTCAATGCATAACAAACTAAAATCTAATCATAAAACAGCAGATCAAAAGATTATTTCTCTTCAAACATCATGGAACAAAACACTAAAAGAATTAGAAATTGCTTCTAAACAATTGAAGAGATTATCAAAAATCTTGAACAGGAAAATATAGCACATGCTGCTACTCAAATGGATCTTGCTAAAGTAAAAAGTTCAAAAATGATTGTAGAAAAACTGGTAAGTGAGAGAAAAGATAAACAGAAAGCAGGGTTAGGTTTCACTCATGAACCTATGCCTGAATCTATTACAAACACTTTACCAGAGAACTTTAATACACATGATTATTCTCCTGAGAATAAAGCTAAACTTAAAGCTTTTCAGGTCAAAAACAAGAATTTAGAAGAAGAAAAGGAAAATGTAAGTTTTTGTTGAAAATAATCAAGAAAAGATTAAAAATGGTCATCCAATCAAGATAAAATCTTATGAATCTAAGCAATCAAAACAAAAAAATTCTGATCAAATTCATTCTGTATTAGAAGAAGTGAAAGTTCAAAGCAAAGATAAAGATAAACAACATGTAGAAACATCAGAAGATTCAAACACTATTAATCTAAAACAAGTTCAATCTGAAAAGGAATCTTCTTCTGGCGATGTTCAATCTGGAAGTAACCAAGTTCTTCTAAGTCAAAGAATCAAAGAAGAAGAAAGAATCATCAAAAACAAAATCTGAACAAAACAAAAGTTCAGAAAAGTTGATCAAAGGAACAAATGAGGCAACAAAACTTAAACCGATAAAATTTGTGTCAGCCGGTTTGTTAAATATGAATTCTCTTCAAAACAACAAGGTAAATACTATGAACAAATCTCACTCTGATCTGAAATCAAGTTCAGATTCTAAGACTTCCACTTTAGCAAAAAGAATTGTTCCTAAGGAATTGAAGAAGGAAGTTCATGTTAAACAGATGCAAAATAATTTGGCACAAAATCAAAATATGAAAAATGAAAAACAACAGTTTAACTATTTGATGCCAAAATATAAAAATGAATCCAATATAGTGTCAATGTCAAAAGTTAACAAACAGTTGTTTATAACTCCACAAAAGTAATGTGAAATATGTGATATGAAAAATCACAATACTGCTGAGTGCTATTTCAACAAGTACTGTCACATATGTGACATGATAAATCATTTCACAGCAGATTGTTATTTTAACAAATACTGTACTTATTATGATGAGAAGACTCACAATACTGCAAATTGTTATTTTAGAAGAGATCACATACTAGAGGATTTGCAAATTCAAACATGGCCAAAGGTTATGTTAATCTTCAATATATGAGAAATCAAACTGATGGATTTCAAAAATTAACTAATCAACCTTCTTTAGGTTTGAGATCTTTTCAAAACAATTATGTGAGATCTAAACAAAATATGCAAGAAAAATTCATACCAAGATCTGTAAGAATGACTAATAAAAAGGTTAGTCATCAATACGTATTAAAAATTGATCAATAAATGGTATGAATGTTCTCAAAAATAACTCAAACAATTTTCAAAACAAGATTGGTAAATTCATCAAGAATAAACCTGATTTGAATAATCTTCATTACAAACAAGTTACCATTGTTGATAAATTTGGAAAACCCAAGACCATCTCGGCTTGGGTGGATATCTTAACTTAAATTTCTTGTTGTGCAGGTACGCCCAAGAAGACCACTTAATACATGGTATGTGGATAGTGGGTGTAGCCGGCATATAACAGGCAATCTTGCCTTGTTACGAGATTTTAAGTTAAAGGATGGAACACACGTCGCCTTTGGTGGTGATGTAGGAGGAAAATAATAGGAGAAGGAACAATATCAAATAGGATAATAAGATTTGACAAAGTCAACTTTGTTCACAGTTGAACTTTAATCTTTTAAGTGTATCCCAAATATGTGATAAATCATACTCTGTTCTATTGATGATTCATTCTGTTATATTTTGAAGCCAGGTTTTCAGATAAGCAAAGATTGGATAATTGTTATAGCTGAAAGGGATAGAGATGTATACAAGCTGGATATGTCTCAAGTTGATCCTTCAACTGAAACAATATGCCTAATTGCTAAAGCATCAAATGATGAAAGCCAGCTTTGGCATAGACGTCTCGGACATTCAAATTTCAAGAATATGAACAAGCTTGTATTAGGAAATCATGTCATTGGACTTCCATCTAAGAAGTTTGCAACACTGATCACTGCTCAGCATGTTTGAAGGGAAAGCAACAGAAGCGTCTTATAAGACCAAGCTCATAAACTCAACTTCCAAACCTCTTCAAATGTTACATATGGACCTTTTTGGACCAACAAATGTCAAGAGTATGGATGAAATCATATTGTTTAGTTATCATTGATGACTATACAATATTTTCATGGGTTTCTTTTTGTATGCTAAATCTAAAATGGCTGATTTACTAAAAGAATTTATCATTAAAGTTGAAAATCATTAGAAAATAAAGTGAAAATAATAAGAAGTTATAATGGAACGGATTCAAAAATGCTAACATTGAAATGTTTTGTGCTCAAAAAAGGATAGCTCATCAGTTAAGTGCTCCTAGAACCCCTTGTTAGGACCTAGTATTCGATTGAAATACCTAGAGATCACGTGTATACCGGATCAAATAGTGCAGAATCCTATTTGATTGGCGATCCAATCAGTGAGAACACACGAAAAATCAATCAAGGATTGAAACTAACGTTAGAAATCGATAAGGAATCGATCTAATGTGTTCTATGAACTTGGAGAACGATTTGGAAGGTTTCTGGACGGCTAGGGTTCGTATGGAATTGAACTTGATCGAATCTCCCTGTTTTTCACGAATTGAGTTGTATTTATAGGTTGGCACTCTTCAATCGTGCGACTGAACCATTGGTTTGGTTCAGTCGTGCGATTGAACCATGCGGTTGGTTCATTCGTGCGACTGAGTGTTCAGTCGTGCGACTGAGCCAATCTTATGTTACAGTCGTACGACTGATCCAGTCTCCTGGTTCAGTCGTGCGACTGAGTCAATCGTATGAGGTTCTTCATGCTTATGGTTCATTCGCATGAGCCATTCGCATGGGAACTTCATTAAGTTAGTTTGAATGTTTTAGTTAATTAATATAATATTATATGTAATCATTCAAGTAATCATAAACTCAATCAATTCATTTACGACTCATTAATGAACTATTAAACATTATAACCAACAGACTATCAATGTCAGTTCATTAATCATACCAAACAAGATCTATTACATCACATATCACGATCTAGGGACATACATGTATCAACAAACTCCCCCTTGGACCTAGATCTCTCTAATGTCTTGTTTTCTTCATTACCTTCTCATATTTCTTGTACTTGTCCTCTTGTGTGACTCCCGCGTGAATATCAAACGCGAAACAAAGTCGTATAACATTTTGGAACTGGAGGGCTTGTACAATATCTTGTGTGTCATAGAATAGTGGCCACTTGTATAATGTATAGACATCATTGGGTCGAATACCCTGACAGTATCCATTTGATCCCCTTTGTTCTGAACTATGACAGCTTCATAGTTCTCCAATCATAGTACCACCATTTGAAGTGTGGAGTGAAGTCCTGTGGCATTTCCCTGAGAGGGATTCTCGACATAGTGCGAGGTGACTCCACTTCAACACAATCTTAGGTTTTCCAGTAATGGCATCCATCTCAGACCTTCTAATATACCTTGTAGGTTGTTGAGGTCTGAATTTAATCCATCTGGTGTGGTACTCTTTCTTGAGGGCAGCCTCAAACCAGCCTGACATTTTTCTCGTGTCAGCATACAACAGCTTCAACTTGGCCAGCTGGTTGAGCTCAAATCCAGGTAGAGTCTTTAGATCATGTGGAAATCTAAAGCACTCTATGCCCTTTTCCCTCTTAACAGCATAAACGTTAGGATCATCAAAATATGCCCATGCTATAATCCTGCCTGACACCATAAGATGTTTCTTGACGCTGTAGAACTTGGTGTAGGCATCCCTCTTCGGTGCATCACGTTGGGCTCTGACTTCTTTAAAACATTCAGCCCACTCAGCCTTTCGAATGTATACATCATCGTTTGAGGCTTGGGCTGTTCCTTCGGTCTTTCCTGCTTCCTGCTCCATCTTGTCTAGTACCTCAAACATATCACTGACTAGGGACTCACCCAGATTGGGGACCACATTACCCGCGTTGTCAGCGTATTGAGGGTACTCTTCAGCAGCAATATCTTCAACCTCAACTTCATCAACGTCGTGTAGTTCGTCGTCACTGGTTGAATCAACTGTTGGAGCATCCTTGACAATATCATCAGGATTGAGTCTGAACATTTCTGCCAGTTGCTCGTTAGATAGGTCGTGAATTATTTCACCTTCTTCAGGTGTATAACTCACTGACCTTCTGACAATCCCTTGCAGATCAAGAATCATTGTGAGTTGAGACTTGACCTGTTGAAGGGGAGCAATATCAAACTCATCTCTGTGGTACTTTGGATCTGTTTGATTTACACATTTCACATTCAAATCATTAGTAATATATCAAACAAAAAGCATTAAATTAATATAACATTCAGTACATCGTTTTTCAATACAGAGTACAAAGTAATTAAATACATAACATCCACTATTTACTTTTATCCTGTATGCTAGTCTCTTCGTGTGAAGGTGCAGAAGTAGAAGCTGACTGATCCTGTCGGTTCTTTGTTCTCTGCTCTTCTTGACCGGAGCTGAGACAGATTCAGCTGCTTCTCCTTCTTCAGTCTCTTCATCTGCACACCACTCTTCTGTTTTCTCTTCATCAGAATCACTGTCATCATCATCATCATCATCCTCACTATCTCTTTCTCCATCCTTTATCTTTAGAGGTTCCTCCTTTGATCCTTTTAACTTTAGCAAAATGGACCTCTTTGCCTTTTCCAACTCTTCTATCTGCTTACCTGCTGTGACGCTTTGTGCTCGGAGTTGGTCCAACTGAGTGTTCTGAGCAGCCAATTTCTGGGCCTGCTCCTCAATAGCTCGATCCTGCTCTGCAATTTTCTTCGATTGTGCAGCAGTCAGGTCGTGAGCTGGCGGATCTGAGAGGTCTTTTCCTCATCAGCCGCCAGCATCGTAACACCATTCTATTTAAGGCTGCCAGCTGTTCCTCTACCCCTATTGGAGGTAGAGGAGATCTAGAGGTGTGTGAGGGAAGGCTGAGGGCTCGGTTTGGTGGCTAGTGGTGGTGGTGGAGGTGGTGAATATCGGGTAAGGTCTGGATGATGGTGGTGGTGAGTGTGGGGTGAATGAAGTAGTGGTGGCAGGGGTCTGGCTTGTGGTGATCGGTATGGTGGTGGTTGTGGTTGCTGTGGGGAGAGGTATGGTGGAGGAAGGTGTGTCTGCAGAGGTGGTAGTGGTGGAAGGTATGGGGATGTGGTGGTGATGAAGGTTACCTTACGCTTTTTTTCTTTTTCTGGCCATGGGGTTGAGCCATCCGTTTTCTCCTCGTTCCCCTCGAGGTGGATGCTCCCCCTTCAATCCCGCCTGAGGACTCCGGAGCATATGATGGATCAGTCTCTGTATCTCCGGATCCTCTCGGTTGTTCACCGACAACCCTCAACCCGTGTTCTGTGGGAACCACTTTCCTCCCCACAGTCCGGGTCAATGGCTCCTCATCAGATTCATCTTCATCTTCCTCGGTAAGCACAAAATCTTGATGGAATCCTGCTGACTCAGTTAACTCAGCAGTGAGACAGACACCGAGGGAACAGAGTCAGACACGGTGCCTTGGGATGGAACAGCCTCATCCTCAATGTCATCCTCCTCAGAGTCATCAGTAGGGAGGACAATCGGCTCCACGTCGAGTCACTGTCCTCGTGACGCCATGGCGGCGTCTCCCCGGTGCCACATAGCTTTCATCTGCTAAGTGGCCAATCATTCTCTTCACTGGGGCTTAATCTGCTTTCCCCTGTAAACTCCCATTCTGCCCAGAGTAGTATCATCCATTATTTCTAGGGCCACTGCGTCATGACTCTCTTTGGGCAACTGAGGCAGCTTTTCGTTGAAGATGAGCTGTAAGAATCTGGGGTACATACAGAACCCCTTTTCCCTTTACCTCCAAATTCTCCACCAAGTAGGAGAATATCATGCTGGAAAAACTAAAGGGGTTTCAGAACCAGTGCCACATAGGCATTTTGAATCTGGTGTGAGAGGTCGTCAAACCCACCCCTCCTCGAAGCTACACACTTTAGAATCACGTGTACTAAGTTCTACTGGGGGCTCAGGTTGCTCTTGTTGAGCACACCTGAGTTGATATCCCCAGCGTACTTTAGCCTTAGGAAGCATCCTCTTACAGTCAATGGATGTAGTTTTGTAGGATGATCAGCATCCTCCCCGAACTCTAGGACCCTCTGAATATCGGCGGCAGAGATCTCAATATCATGGCCCAGTATGGAGCTCCTGATACAGTAAGCTCACGAGAGCGGTCCACCGAGGCATTTCCCAGAATGCCTGATGGAGTGATCTGTAAGGCGTGCAAGGAGTGGAGATCGCCTTATAGATCCGGGACCGTCTCAGAAATGCAATTATGTCGGTAAACTCACCCCGTTCCTGGTGGTGTGATCCAAGTGGGCACAGATGTTGTGCTTGGGATTTATGGTCCACTTTTCTGCCATTTATCTGTAACACACAAGACATAAAACTATTAATACATAAGACATGAAAACTTCTGTTCTAAGTGTAAAGTTGAAAGTCATTTTGATTCAGTTGTGCGAATGAATCATGCGACTGAAGTCAGTCGCCTGTTTGAGACATGCGATTGAGTTCAATCGGCTGATTGAGGCATGCGATTGAGTTCAATCTGCCAACTGAGACATGCGATTGAGTTCAATCGGCTGATTGAGGCATGCGATTGAGTTCAATCTGCCGATGAGACATGCGATTGAGTTCAATCGGCTGATTGGACTCATTCGGGTGGTTCAGTCGGTCGAATGATCCAATCGCAAGGTTCAATCGTGCGATTGGAGTTCATTCGAATGACCAGTCGCTTGCCCCCTGTTCGATCCCTGTGGGTCGAATCTTGACCCTTCTAAGTCTTTTAACAGTGTGTAATGGTCCATTAGTCTCGTATACTTGTCACTAATAACCTATTAAACTCAATTTTAACATTTTGCTTCATTTACGTAGGTGATTAGGTCGATTCGCAGGTTGGTTCTTGATTTAATCCAATGTCGCTATTGTAGTTCGGTGATGTACTGATTTTGGTAGGATTCAAGGAGTAGTGTACCTGTAAAACGTCACTGGAATGTAAGAATCTTAACCGCAATGTATATCAGAATCGGAGGCAATTTCGACAGGGTAACGGTAATGAACGCGATTCGGGGTGTTTTGGGAGTGATGAGTGATATGCGATCGATCAAGACCCTTAAATACTAAACCTAGGTTCATTTGGCCGACTGGCCTCAGTCGCTCAGTTCAATCGGGCGACTGAGGTTCAGTCGTACGATTGGCCTAGTCAATCGCATTAGTCGGCCGACTGAGTCTCAGTCGGTCGACTGACTCATTCGGTCTCCTTCATTCGCCCCTTTAGTTGACCGACTGAGCCTCAGTCGGTCTACTGTTTCATTCTCCCCTTCCATTCGGTCGAATGAATCAATTTCATGTCCATTCGGCCGATTGGAAGCCATTCGCATAGTTGGTCGATAATCCTGATCCACTAGTGCGAATGGGTCACACTTTGTGAGTTTACAGTCATTTTTAACATTTACTATTCAGACCCTTTTCACTTTTGATAATAACATTGTAAGCTCTAACCAATTCAGTCACTTCAGACGTGACCTTTGACATTTTGAAAAACCATGTGGCCATCTCAAACATGACCTTTTTTTTTTTTTATAGGTAAGTAACTCCCTTCTGATTTCCCTGATGTAGTCCGACAGACACACAATTAAAAGATAAACATAGTAACTTAAACTAACTACATAACTAAAGTTTATGTTTGGACTTTTTGTGAGAGATAAAAAACCCTAAGATGAAAATCTAAGGGATTTGATTAGGAGTAGACACTTTAACTTAGATTGATCATATCTGGACCAAATCAATTTGGAATCATACAGGAATATCAAATCATTTTGGGACTTGTTATTAAAGCTCTTTGATGCTTAAATTCTCGGTGTTCATCCAGAGTCGTTAGCAACTTAAGGAATCATACTGAAACTCTTAGATCTTCACATTGAGTTGAACTTGAGAAGTAATGTAGCCACTAAGATTGTCAGTATATTTGTCCACTTAAATCCATACACAGACTTTTGACGCAGACTGGTGACTGATTTAGGTTTAATTATTTCAGCTAACATTTGTGGATCCCACACTTATGGTAATCAACATTCCTCAGAGGTTTTGAGCGGTCTACGGGTATTATTACAGAAGAGACTATTCTTAGAGCTTCAAAGAGAAACCTGTCCTCAGGTCAGTGCCATCGCACAGCAGAGAGGCGGCAAACAACAATGAATTCTAGAATATCTAGGTTATGCTTATCCTCAGGTCAGTGCCATCGCACAGCAGAGAGGCACACAACCTATCTCCTTGTTAGAGCAGCTTATTTTATTTTACACAAAATGCACCAACAACATGAGCCATTAGCTTTATTGCATTTGTCTTTCATTTTTTCTTGCTTTGCTCTAATTTGGTCATCCGCACACTTTTGTGGCGTTAAATACTCATTCCCCTTATTGGAATATATTTGATTGTGTTAACCAGTGATAAGATGGAAGTCCACAGTCAGTTGAACACTTAGTTTGATCTTGAAATCACCAATCAGGTCTAATTGTCTATTGTGTTGAATCTACCAACATATCATTGTGGTCTAGCAGCCTCTAAGTCTACTTTCTCTGTGTCACCTTAGGAGTTGCCAGTTTTCTATCATTTTCCCCGTTTTATATTGCTTAGACTACACAGACTTATACTTTGAACTTTTGCATCTTTTCAAACCTTAAATTTTAAATCTCTCTGATTTGTTCCTGTGTACTATCATATTCCAAAGGTATTGAATCGTATCACAGACACATTCTACCTTATTTCAGCTAGTTACCCTTCTCCCGCATTTTTTTTTTATTTTTTTATTTTTTTATTTTTTTATTTTTTTTAATATTAACTTGGGACATATTTCCCCCCTAAAATACTAAAATCATTTCGGATTTAATTATTTTGGATTTTAATAAACAGCAAGGTAACATGAAGTTAAATGTAAGAGACAAGAAAAAAATAGATAACATAAAATAAAATAAACATTAATGAAACCTACACCGGACTACACATTATGCTCATCAGGAATTACCTCACTTTTCTTTTTAACGCCGTTGACGTAGCAAGTATTGAAAACGTTTTATCAAAGGCTTTTGTATAGAGGTCAGCACGTTGAAAATCAGTATTAATTTAACCACATCTATTAAGTCTTTTCAAAACAGTCTCTTATGAAGTGGTATTTAATACCGATGTGTTTGGTCTTAGGATGTTGACCGGGTTTTTGGTTACTGCAATTGCAGCAGAGTTATCAACAAAAATAGGAGTAGACGAGAATTTCAAACCGTAATCCCGCATTTGCTGTTGAATCCAAATGATTTGGGAACAGCAACTTGCAGCAGCAACATATTCGGCTTCACAGGTTGACAATGCAACCGATGTCTGCTTCTTACACTGCCATGTAACTAATCTTCTCCCAAGAATTGACACCCTGCTGATGTAGACTTGTAGTTCATTTTGCAGCCTCCATAGTCCGAGTCACTATACGCTGTGAGCTCAAAATCGTCATCATGAGGATACCACACCCCAGGGTGGGTGTACCCTTTAGATAGCGAAAGATCCTTTTGACCCCGATTAGATGATTGACCTTAGGTTTAGCCTGATATCTGGAACATAAACATGTAGCATACATGATATCAGGTCTTGAGGCAGTGAGATACATGAGGGATCAATCATTCTCGGTACATAGTGGCATCTACAAGATCGCCACTCTCATCAGGTGCTATATCATGATTCGTAGCAAGTGGAGTCCCAGCAACAGAAGCATTCGCCATGTCAAAGCGACTGAGAATGTCTCCTACATACTTGGTCTGATGTAGAAAGATCCCATTAGGTGTTTGATCCACCTGTAACCCGAGAAAGAACTTCATCTCCCCCATTGCACTCATCTCAAACTCTTTCTTCATCACTGCTTCAAACTCTTTGCATAACTCTTCGTTCTTTGACCCGAAGATTATGTCATCAACATAGATCTGTACAAGCAGTAGGTCACCATCCTTTTCTTTAATAAACAGTGTACAGTCAATGACTCCCTGCGAAAGCCGTGTTTCAAGATGAGTCGAGAGTTTCTCGTACCAAGCTCGAGGAGCTTGATGAAGCCCATATAAAGCTTTGTCGAGCTTGTAAACTCTATCCCGATGATAAGGGTCTTCAAATCCCTCGGGTTGACTGACATAGACTGTTTCCCTTATTTCACCATGAAGGAATGCACTCTTCACATCTAATTGGTAGACTTTAATCTTCATGTACGAGGCATAGGCGAGGAAGATACGAATAGCTTCCATCCTTGCCACGGGTGCAAAACTTCGTTATAGTCAATACCCTCGACTTGGCGAAAACCTTGAACCACCAGTCGAGCTTTGTTCCTTATGATGACTCCTTGGTCATCCTTCTTACATTTTAGTACCCATTTGTTGCCAATGACTTTAGCACCTTTAGGTCTATCTACCAGTGTCCATACACCTAACTTCTTAAACTGCAGAATTTCTTCTTGCATGGCACTCACCCACGCCTCATCATTTAGTGCTTCACTGACATATTTTGGCTCAACCTGCGAGACAAAACATCGATAAGCACCATCATGAATGTAACCCTTCTCCATAACTGAGGCGTAATCAGCTGAGTTAGCTGATTTCGGGTTTGTACTCCTGATCGGACATCTCCAATAACATTGTCAAGGGGATGATAGACGTTTAGTCGTGATCCTGGAGTAGTCGGCACAGTCACCTCCGAACCAAGATTTTGAACATTTTGGTCTGCATCTGAGGAGGTTGGAGTTTGAGGTTCCGAAGTCGAGGGTGCAAGACTTGTGGATGCTTGTGGACTTTCGGGAACTGGAACCTGTTCCTCCTGACCGTTCTGGTCATCTGCTTCAGTTTCATCTTCAGAGGAGGAGTCACTTTCATCGACTACCCCTTCTGACTGAGTAGATGACTCTCCCTGTGTGCTGGATGGAGTGTTAGTATGTCATACATCATCCTAGTAGCTAACTCATCATCCGAGGGAGAGAAAGGGATGTTGAAGGATTTGAAGATCCATCATAATCGAAGAAGTATGCAGGTCCTTTGCTTGTAGGTGGTGTGGTATATCTCTGAACGTCGACATTACACCACACTTCTACAAGACCCGTTGAGTTATTGTAAACTCGCTTGTTCGGTATGTTGTATCCTAGAAAAATTCCTTCAACTGCCTTCTCGCTGAATTTTCCTTCTTGTGTCTTCTTCAGAAGTGTACACGGTGCGCCAAAAGGTTCAAGTACTCCAAATTCGGTTTGCGTCTTTGAAGTAGCTCATAACATGTCTTTCCGTGGCGCTTGACTATTAGGACTCTGTTCAGTGTATAGCAAGCATTTGCCACTGCCTCGTTCCAGAATTGGATAGGCAGTTTCGAGTCTGCCAGCATAGTCCGGCTGTTTCTATCAAGCTCCTGTTCTTTCTCTCAGCAACTCCATTCATCTGAGGTGTGTAGGCAGAAGTGAATGATGCACAATTCCCTTTTCCTTGCAGTATGCCTCCATCCCTTGATTCTTGAATTCTGTCCCGTTGTCTGAACGTATTTGTCGAACTTTGAGCTTGTAGAGTGATTCAGTGTGGTGACTAATTCCTTGAATGTCTCCAAAGTTTCTGATTTTGATTTCAGAAACATTACCCAAGTGAACCTTGAGTAGTCATCAGTGACCACATAGCAGTACGCGTCGCCTGCGATGCTCCTTGTACTAACTGGACCGAACAGATCCATGGAAGAAGCTCAAGAGGAAGTTCTATTGAATGAACTTCTTTTCCTTATGAGACTTCTTTGTCTGTTTGCCCTTCTTGCAAGCTACACAAAAGTCAGGAAGTTGGAAGTTCTTGACATTCACTCCTCTAACTAAATCCTTCTGAATCAAATGATTCATCTTCCTTTGACTAATATGTCCCATTCTCCGATGCCAGGAGATGGAATCCTTCTCAGTAGCTTTAGATAAGAAACACTGAACCTCATGATCTGTTGTGGCAGCTGTTGACAGATCCAAGACATAAAGGTCTTTATATCTTGAAGCAGTCATCAGAACTTGGTCTTCTGGGATCATATATCTTTCTTCAGCACGTAACACTTCTGATTATCGAAGACGACTTTAAATCCTTTATCACAGATTTGGGACACAGAAAGTAAGTTGTTCTGAAGTTGTTGAACGTAGTTCACTTTATCAAACTTAACTTTCTGATTTCCCACTTCTCCTGAGCTGTGATATAGCCTCCTTGTTTCCTGCAAAGGAAACATGCCCTCCTTTTATTTGACGTTAGATAAAAGGGCGCTATTTCCTGTCATGTGCCTGGATGCTCCGCTGTCTATAATCCACGTGTTAGTCTCAGCACTATATCGAGCACCCTGCGCATACAAAGTAAAAGAATCAGTTTAGGTTAGCAAACCAAGCTTTGACTGTCTTGGGTTTCCCAGAGGCATCACACATCATGAACTCCACCCATTGACCCTTAGAAGGTGAGGGTAGCTCAGGTTCTTTTTGTTATCAGTATCAGACACGAGGGTGGATTTTCTTTCCATAAGCCAGATTTGTGCAATGCCTGTTTATGATAAACAGTCGTCTGGCTTACAGGTTGGACTTTAGGGTCACTAGCTCTTCTAGGTGGAGTTAGAGAACTCCGCTTAGAAGACCTAGGTCTAGAGTCCAGAAGATCAATCTTCTTCCTAGGTGTCTGATAGAAATGACAGTCGGAAGCAATGTGTCCACATTCTCCACAGTTGTAGCATGACCTGCTATCAACTTTATGATAGACTTTCTTTGTGGAGAAGTGTGTGACACTCTAGTAACATCAATCACTTTAGTTTTTGACTCTTGGATGTTTGATGTTTTCTCTGGTATATCAAACTTTACTGATTTAACCTGTTTTCCTTTTTGGTTAACTGGTTTTTGACTTGAAGCATGTGAAAAAGTAACATTTGAAGTCCTTTTAGGTTCTGATTTGACTCTATTTGGCCCTGACTGTAAATTAACTTTTTCAAATTCATTTTCCAGGTTAACACATGGCATTTACCCTTTGCCTTTGAAGTGGCTCCTTTTGTTTCTTACCAGATTCAGTAGATGAACATGAGGTGTCTGGATCAGTAACAAGAGGAGTGGTCACCACATGATCCTTGATGGGGTTATTATTTACTGGTCTAGACTTGGTGTTCATCAAGGTCTCAGGTGGTGGTGGAACTACTTTGTAGCCTAATCCCTCCCGTTATTCCTTTCTCTCACTAAGTGTTGAACTATGTGAGAAGAACTAGTCCAACTATGCAGTTTCTGTTTTAATGAGTTAACTTCGACTTCTAAAACTGCTCTTTGTTTCTTAATGTCTTCTAGGGAGTTAAGATAGTACCTAATGTCGTTTGCTTGGTTAAAAGCCACTACTTCGGTTTCCCTAAGTTGTTTGGTCAATAGGTCTATCTTCTCTTTATAACAATGCTCATTTTGTTTTAGCACTCTATTTGCCTCAGTACACAGACGTAAATCTTTTACTAAGTTATCATTATGGTCTAATAACCTAGCAAAATTTTCATCTATGCTCTTCCTAAACGTGTCACAATCAGAACAAGCATGGTTATTAAAAAGTCGGTCAGTGGTACTTACCTGAGTTGGTTCAGAAGTATTAGCCATCAGTGCCGCATCAGATGATTCTGGTTCTGTCGACTCTGGCTTTTCTGTCTCTGAGGTGGAAACTTCCTCATTTGGCTTGTAGCTGACCTCGGCTGCAGTTGTTTCTTCACTATGTGACATTGCAATTTCAACTGCTATATCACCTTCACTCGTAGAATCATCGTCAATATCCTCGACACTGGCAATGTTAGATTCTCCTGGTGAGACAAACCTGAAACTCCAATCCTATCCTTCATCATCATGAGCAGTTAGTGCTTTAGGGTCCTTGTTTGATGAAGTAGAATTAGAGGGTTGCTTGTCCTGGCGAGTAAATGATGAGAACGGTTCCCATTCCCCATCTTCTTTGGCTTGACACATTCTCGTTTGAAGTGCCCCTTCTCACCACAGTTAAAGCAGGTCACTTTACTCTTGTCGAAGCCAAAGGTGGTGTCCTTAGTAGCAACCAAGTTCTGTCCAGTCTTTTTCACAAACTTTTTCGCCCTCCGAACAGCACTTGCTAAGGCCCACATTATATCCATCTTTCAAGCTCCATCTCATCCACCTGCTCGTAGTCCTCATCTGCCAGATGGCAGTTTCCAATTTTCCCAGCAACAAGTCCATCATATGAATGAACCACTGCTGCTAAGAGATCCATATGCTCTCGTGCTACTTCCACGGTCACATTACAAAAGTTCTCCGTCTTCAGTTTGGTAGCGTTTGCTTCTGATCCAATATGATGGGTACATGATGACCCAGACGTGTCTGATCCAGAAGGAGAGGCATGTGAAGGACCTGACGAGCTAGACACAAAAGCAGTCTGGAGGGGTGCTCCAGATGCCTTTGCTTGAGGTGCGGCGTTGTATAAAGCTGGATTTAGTGTGTACGAAGACTTCTGAGCTCTATACTTCATCCTTAGTGCTTCTTCTCGCAATTTAAGATGAAGTCATTTATATCCAGCTTTACAAGGATTCCATTCTGTCTCAGGTTAGACACGAATGTAGCCCACTTATCAGGCAACCCGTCTGCGAAATTGCTTACTTTTTCTTCCATGGTAGTAGCCACTCCATGTGTATGCAATTCGCTCATCAAATGGTAGAATCTATCTATGACGTCATCCAAGCTTTCATTACCAATTGATGAGAAGTTATCGAATTCCTTCTTTAACTCCTTTGCCTTGATTGCCTTCAATGATGCGTTACCATCATATCTCTTCTCTAGCGCATCCCACAGTTTCTTAGACTGCTTGTTCTCGGAATACTGGTGGAATATGTCTTTGGGGATAGACTGAGTGATCAATGCATATACTCTTTTCTCTGCATTGTACTTTACTTTCTGTGCGTCGGTCATCCCGCTTAATGTTAGTTTACCCCATCAGCTCCCACCGGTGTACTATAACCTGTCTCAATGGCTTCCCACAGATTAGGATCTACTCCATTAAGGTAGATCTCAAAACGTTGTTTCCAGTGGGGAAACTCATCTAAAGTCAAGAGCTTTGGTGGTTTATTGTGATTCCCCACCTCACTCTCAAGCAGCAACAGATTCTGTATCCTTGAGTCTTTCCCAGCAGTAAAGGCTGACATCTGATCTTCCATGATTAATAAACTTATAATCTAATCAAACAAACTTTTACTGATGCGACTGAAGGATGCGACTGAGCTAATCGTGCGTATGAGCTCTGCGATTGGTTCAATCGTGCGAATGAACTGGGCGATTGGTTCAGTCGTGCGAATGAATCTGGTACGTATGAGCTATGCGAACGAACGGTTCAATCGGCCGAATGAAGGTGCGACTAGGTCCAATCGTGCGTATGAGTAGTACGAATGGAGTCCAGTCGTACGAATGAGTCAGTCGTGCGATTGAAGCTACTTTTGATGCCAAAGATTGCGTTTTTAGTGTAAAAACACAAACTTTATGCAATCTTGATTGAATCAACACGTAATCAAGAGCCAATAGCTCTGATACCACTTGTTAGGACCTGGTATTCGACTGAAATACCTAGAGATCACGTGTATACCAGATCAAATAGTGCAGAATCCTATTTGATTGGCGATCCAATCAGTGAGAACACACGAAAAATCAATCAAGGATTGAAACTAACGTTAGAAATCGATAAGGAATCGATCTAATGTGTTCTCTGAACTTGGAGAACGATTTGGAAGGTTTCTGGACGGCTAGGGTTCGTATGGAATTGAACTTGATCGAATCTCCCTGTTTTTCACGAATTGAGTTGTATTTATAGGTTGGCACTCTTCAATCGTGCGACTGAACCATTGGTTTGGTTCAGTCGTGCGATTGAACCATGCGGTTGGTCATTCGTGTGACTGAGTGTTCAGTCGTGCGACTGAGCCAATCTTATGTTACAGTCGTACGACTGATCCAGTCTCCTGGTTCAGTCGTGCGACTGAGTCAATCGTATGAGGTCTTCATGCTTATGGTTCATTCGCATGAGCCATTCGCATGGGAACTTCATTAAGTTAAGTTTGAATGTTTTAGTTAATTAATATAATATTATATGTAATCATTCAGGTAATCATAAACTCAATCAATTCATTTACGACTCATTAATGAACTATTAAACATTATAACCAACAGACTATCAATGTCAGTTCATTAATCATACCAAACAAGATCTATTACATCACATATCACGATCTAGGGACATACATGTATCAACAAACTCCCCCTTGGACCTAGATCTCTCTAATGTCTTGTTTTCTTCATTACCTTCTCATATTTCTTATACTTGTCCTCTTGTGTGACTCCCGCGTGAATATCAAACGCGAAACAAAGTCGTATAACATTTTGGAACTGGAGGGCTTGTACAATATCTTGTGTGTCATAGAATAGTGGCCACTTGTATAATGTATAGACATCATTAGCAGACAAGTTGGTTAGCCACATTGGGTCGAATACCCTGACAGTATCCATTTGATCCCCTTTGTTCTGAACTATGACAGCTTCAGCAGTTCTCCAATCATAGTACCACCATTTGAAGTGTGGAGTGAAGTCCTGTGGCATTTCCCTGATAGGGATTCTCGACATAGTGCAAGGAGGACTCCACTTCAACACAATCTTAGGTTTTCCAGTAATGGCATCCATCTCAGACCTTCTAATATACCTTGTAGGTTGTTGAGGTCTGAAGTTAATCCATCTGGTGTGGTACTCTTTCTTGAGGGCAGCCTCAAACCAGCCTGACATTTTTCTCGTGTCAGCATACAACAGCTTCAACTTGGCCAGCTGGTTGAGCTCAAATCCAGGTAGAGTCTTTAGATCATGTGGAAATCTAAAGCACTCTATGCCCTTTTCCCTCTTAATGGCATAAACGTTAAGATCATCAAAATATGCCCATGCTATAATCCTGCCTGACACCATAAGATGTTTCTTGACGCTGTAGAACTTGGTGTAGGCATCCCTCTTCGGTGCATCACGTTGGGCTCTGACTTCTTTAAAACATTCAGCCCACTCAGCCTTTCGAATGTATACATCATCATTTGAGGCTTGGGCTGTTCCTTCGGTCTTTCCTGCTTCCTGCTCCATGTTGTCTAGTACCTCAAACATATCACTGACTAGGGACTCACCCAGATTGGGGACCACATTACCCGCGTTGTCAGCGTATTGATTCTAGCTCAGACTACCCATTTTTATCATTTGTCAAGGACTCAACAATATGATTCAATGACATAATCATGCTAATGCAGCTTCAGATCATTCAGTCTCATTTGATCAGGAAGGATCACAATCATTCCTAATGATGGTAATGAGTTTGTGCAACCTGAGTCTGGAACATCATCCATCTCGGTGATACAGTTGATACTGGTAACTTTGATTACTTTATTAACTCACCGACTCAAGTTCCAAACTTTAATCCACATTCTTCTAATTTGTTACATCAGCTTTCCAACTTAAACCAAACAAATCTGGATGTTAATGTTCAATGTGATAAGTGTTAGGATCAGTGATCTACGTTTGATTGATTAGAGAGTATAGCAGCGGAATTCTAACAATGAATTAGCCAATTCACAAGAACGAAAAGATATTCAATGTAAGAACAAAAACGGTTATAGATAGAGAGAATTCTGCAGATATATTTCATTCCATATACGCTTTCGTGGTAACGGAATGTCACACTTACAATTAGGTCGACACCTCTTATATAAGAGATGTGATGTCTGCTGATGTCACTTGATAGTGACATCTAACAGAATTTATCACAAACTACTGATAGTTAACACAACTACTGAAGATGTCAAACAGCTGACATCTTCTTACAAAAATACTAAGTGTTAACTATTATTACAACTACTGAAAAGAAACTACTGAAACAATAACAACTGAAGAACATACTCTTCAGTTGTTTTACAAATACTGAAACAAGAAACTACTGAAAGGTAATCCATCACAACTACTGAAGAAGACCTCTTCAGCTGTTGTGACAACGTTTGATACTTTGGTCTTCAGCACTTGTGTCTTCAGACTTTGTCTTCAGCACTTGTGTCTTCAGACTTTGTCTTCAGCACTTGTGTCTTCAGACTTTGTCTTCAGCACTTGTGTCATCAGACTTTGTCTTCAGCACTTGTGTCTTCAGACTTTGTCTTCAGCACTTGTGTCTTCAAACTTTGTCTTCAGCACTTGTGTTCAGACTTTGTAATCAACTGTTGTCTTCAGCTGTTGTGGTCTTCAGTAGTTGTTGTGATGTCTGTGGGACTTAAAGGTTTTTCTGATCCGGCTCATTGGTTCTTTTGGTCCAACAAACTCCCCCTGAACCAATGCAGCCAAAACCTTTAACTTTATTGAGGTCCCACTTATTGTTGGCAGAATGGTTGGTCTTTTTCCTTCTTGATCAGTTGAGAAGATGACCATATAAGCACTAGCCTGGGAAGAAATCTCAGAGATCTGTTTGGCAAGGTATGAATGGGAACTCTGTTTTGGGGAACTGGACACAGAGTTGTTACCCCATTCATGAGATCTACTTCCCCATGATGAGTCTGTACGACTCTCAAACATAGGCCTCAAGGAGAACAACCTGTTCCTCCTTGGAGAGTTCTTCTACTCCTCCTTCAAAGAAGAACTCTGGACCATAGTACTCAGATAAGTACTTTACAGTCCTGCCATTCTTCAACTCCACAGTAGTTATCTCCCTATAGACAAATTCATCAGGATGAGTGCCCTCAAGAAGTAACTGGAGCTCATTCTTCTTAATGTCTTCAAGCTTCTTATATAATAACCCCTTTTTGATCATCTTGTTTTCCAGTAAGGCTTTAGGGGTCATTTTTGATTGATGAGCCTTCTTGAATTCATCGATTATTTCCCAGGGTGAGACAACAATGGCCAACATGATTGTAGAGTCTATTGTTTTTCTAACCTGGCCATTGTATCTATGTGGAATGGATCTTTTGTGGATTCTAGAACTCACCTTGGGGTCTGGCCATACTCTCACTCTCTCCTTTTGATACTGAAATGTGTGTCTGAGAGTGTACAGCCTCTGAGCATGCCCTTTCATGGCTTGTATAGATGATGACTGAGGAAACTCCTTGTCAACCATCTTTAGTAGTTGCTCATCGTGCTGCTTCTGCTGTTCTTCATCTTCTATTTTGACTCTAACCGTTTCCCTTTGTGAGTCAGGTGTGATCATGAGTTGACTCCTGGGTTCTGGTAGCCTTAGAACAGCAGAGAGTGGCAGACTATCATCTTCATCCTCTTCTTCTTCATCTTCTTCTATCCTCAGCACCCTTCTCCTCCTTCTAGGTGCATCACTGGATGATGGTTGGGTTGGTTTTTGTGGTAAAGGAATTGGTTTTGAAGGTTGAGGATGTTTGGATTTGGGTTTTGAGATTGGTTTGGAGATTTGAGGGGTAGGTTGTTTTTGAGTTGGTGATTGGGAAGGTTGTTCAAGCATTTTGGTTGTGAGTTTGGCTTTTGTGAGTCTTGCCATTTCAAACCTTTTCCCAGCCCCAGCCTCATCAAGTGCTTCAATGATTATCCCCTTATGAAATTGCTCAGACAAACAGATTCTGGTGGCTATAGCCAGAATGCTGTCTCTGGTCCATGAACGAATCTCCATCAGTGATCTTCCTAAGTATTTGGCTATGAATCGAATCATGATCTCCAATCTCTCTTTCTCCAGCACATTGTACCCAGCCCATCTGTTTTGAATTTCCTCTACTTCCAACCTCCTGATCTCACTGTCTAGTGTGGCTATATCAAAGCCTTGCTTGAAGAGTTGCTCAATGATTTTGTCCATGGATCGACTGTGTGTTTCATCTGCATCTTTTACCAGCTCTTCCAAGGATTTTTCTTCAGCATTCGTTTGATCACCAGCACTTTTCTTTCTTTTCTAAGTGATCAGTTGTTGTTCCTTTTCCTTTTCCAACTCCTTGGTTTTCTCTTGTGCCTTCTCATCCTCAGTTCTTTTTCTTTTCTTTTCTTTCACTGTTGTACTCTCCCCCTTTTTGGATGCATTGGAGGCAGGGGTTTGTACCGCAGAAAGTTTCTTGTGCACAGCATCATCAATGAGTGGTTGTAGACTTGAGGAGATCCTCTCATCAATGGCTTTATAAACAATGTCATTGATGATGGGAGTGATGAGAGGTAGGGATGTTGGAATACAGCAACCATCTGCTCAGGGGGGTTCTGTCCCGGAGAGATAGTGCCAAAAGCAGAGGCTGGAGGCTCAGTGAAGTGAGAGGGTAAAGTGTTTGGGGGACCTTCAAATGAAGGTGCCATCTGTGGGTTGGTGGGGGCAGATGGACTTACATCCTGAGACTTCTTGGCAAGCAGTTCTTGTAGTCTGCTTACCTCAGCCTCCAGGATGGTGTTGTGGGCTAGAACGTCATAGAAAAAGCCCAGGTCATCATCAGCAGATGCTGAATCACCTGACCTCCTGCTTGTAGCAGGATGTACATGCACTGGGTGTAGACCAGTTTTAGCATGTGCCCCTTTGTCTTGGAACTGGGGACTTCCAGCCTCAGGACTATGTCCTTCATCAGCTGTTGCCTCTAGTGAGGTCTTAGCTATGTTACCAGCCTCATTCTGATCATGTGCTGATTCAGAAGAGGTGGCAGCCTCACTAGATGTTCTAATCTCCCTATCTACACCAGGAGATAGAACTTGTAAACCCCGATGTTGTGGGTTGTCAGAAGCATGGTGATCCTCTTCTTCAACATCTGTGGTTCTCCCCTTTGTTGGTGGTTGTTGGGGAGGAGGAGAGGCATGCAGCTGAGTCAGCACGTTTGCAATGACTATTGTTGGACTTTGGGGGCGGTTGCATGGGGAGATGGGGTAAAAGCAGTGTGCACCTGGGGAGGATGGTGCTCTTCAATGGCAATCTCCTCAAGTGAGGAAGATCCCAGATGTGTGGGTACCCCTTCTGTGGTGGCTGCAGGCTCCTTTTGAGAGGAATCCTGAGCGGCTGTGGCTGGTAGAGTCTCTAATACTGCTGGGGGGTTTAAACCAGCAAGTATATCCTGCCTGGGTGATACAGGAGCATCTTCAGGGGACTCATCTTCCTGCATAGCTGTTTTGGGGTGTTTTGGTTTTGGTTTAGTGGGGACTTTGGTTCTGGTGGTGGAAGATGTGGGTTCCCTATGCTTGGGCTTTAGCATTCGGGCAGCTTCTTTGAGAGTAAGGTCTGAGTTATGCCTGGAGTATACCTCAGCCAAAACAGCTGGTGCAGGGACTCCAAGGCCAACAAGGCCATCAGATTTTAATTCATCTAAAATAATGGCCATCAGAAACCTGGGATATAATGGCCATCGGTTTGCCGCAGGTTTCTGAGCCAAGTTCTTTATTTCTAGAAACATGATTTCAGAAAAATTTAGCGGTTGGTGTTTTAGAATAGAATACAATACCTGTTGCCATTGGGATGACATTTGATCCCAAGATGATGTCTTGGAGGCTAAGCAGACATTTACCATGTGAAAAATAAATTTCTCAGCATCATGGAAATGTTTCTTCAGAATGGTTGTAGCCCGAAGATCACCTTCATACCCATGATTGATAAAGGACATATCTGTTGTGCCCTTTGGGTATTCAGTCATAGCGGTGGAGTCGTGTAAGTGTAATGCCTGACGAATGATGTCGGCTGTAACGACCACTGGTTTCTGGTTGACAAGGGACCGAACAGAGATTTGGCCGGTAGACTCATCAGTATGAACAAAAGCATTTCATCAGAATTGACTGAGGGATTCAGGGTAGATGGTCGGATTCAAGAGAAGGCTGTGCGATATGGGGAATCCACCATTAAGTCAATGGCATTATCATATTTGTTCCAGAAAGCCGACTTTGTAAGGTAAGCAACACAGTTATGTCGTGGTTTCAGACTCATGGTCGCCATGTTTGAGAGAGAGAAGCTCAGAAAATAACGGCTAATGAAACATTCGAGAAGGGGACAGGTATTTATAGGGTAGGGGTAAGAAAATGACTGAAGGGTTTAGTGTTAGTCATCAGTAGTTTTAAACCGACTGTTGACATGGTATTACCCTTTCAGACGTTGAAACGACTGAAGTCGTGGTTTTAGGCATCAGCAGTTAGAAAACTACTGAAGACCATGGTTTTGACTTCAGATGATGAAACAACTGAGGACTTGGTGTTTGTCATCAGTAGTTGTGAAACTACTAAAGACAGTGGTTTTGTCATCAGTTGTTGTAAACAGCTGAAGACTTGGTGTTAGTTATCAGTAGTTATTAAAACTACTGAAGACATGGTTTTGCTTCAGCTGTTTAGAATGAAATAGCAGTTGTAGAAACAACTGAAGAGAAAGTTCTCTTTGTAGTTTTCGTCAATTCATAGCCTTTCAGCTGTTTCATACGTCCTCAACACTTACTCATCAGACTTTGCATCTGCTTTTCAGGTGTCATAGGACGTCAGTACTTATCTGTGGTACTGAGTTCAGTAGTTGGTAACTACATCAGTGGTTAGAACAGATAAAGTACTTCAGTAATTGTGAGGCATTAGCGTCAGTAGTTATAACAACTACTGAAGGTGAAAGAACTCATCAGTCTTATTATGTGACATGGTTACCAATGATCACCAGTAATTATTACTGAAATCATCAATAGTTGTCACTTATCAGCTGCAGCATACAAGCCTTAACACAAGGTTTGGAAAGTAGAACTATCCAAAGGCTTAGTAAGCATATCTGCAAGCTCATCAGCACTAGGCACAAACTTAGGATCAATCAGACCTTTTTCAAAACAATCCCGAATAAAGTGATGTCTGACTCTATATGTTTGGTCCTAGAGTGCTGGACTGGATTTGTGACAATCACAAAGCTGAAGCACTATCCATTAATAATGGAGTCTTAGTCTCTGTAATGCCATAATCCAAAGTTGGTTCTGAAGCCAGAGTACCTGTGTTGGACCAAAAGAACCAATGAGCCAAGATCAGAAAACTCTAAGTCCCACACGGTATCACAACAACTGCTGAAAGCCTCATCAGTAGTTTGACAAGTACTGAAGACTTCAACAGCTGAAGATCAAGTGCTGAAGACCTTAACAGCTGAAGAACCAAAGTGCTGAAGTACAACAGCTGAAGAACACAAGTGCTGAAGCTGAAAGACCAAAGTACTGAAGTACAACAGCTGAAGAGTTCACAAGTACTGAAGATCAACAACTGATGTACAAAGTCTGAAGACAAAGACTGAAGACATCAGCTGATGATATCTACTGAAGTCATCAGCTGATGAAACGCCTGAAGGTCAAAGTCTGAAGACCAGTACTGAAGCCTCAGTAGTTTGTCACAACTGCTGAAGAGTACTTCTTCAGTAGTTGTGATATCAGTAGTTTTATGTTTTATGTTTCAGTAGTTTTGTAAAACGACTGAAGAGCTTGTTCTTCAGTCGTTGTAGTTTCAGTAGTTTTATACTTTGTACTTAACCTGCTGATATGTTCTCAGTAGTTGTGAACATTTCAGTAGTTTGTTAAGATTTAGTTATTTCTGTATTGGATCTGCCAGTTGTCACTTTCCGTGATAACAGCAGTGACTGTTGCACTCTATATAAGGAGTGACAACCCATTGTAATCATTGAGCGATATGAGCAATTGAATGGAATGTTTGATTGATTGATTAGAAATATTCTCCATCTATAAACATTCCTAGAAATCAGAAATTCATATTCTCTCCCTATAACCGTATGCGATCTTAACGCTTACATATATTGTTGCTTGCTACAATTTGTCTAATTCGTTTGTGTATTCCGCTGCTTTATTTCTGATACATCAAACTTGTGATCACTGATCCTGTCAAATGGTATCAGAGCGGGTTAATCATTGATCGATCTAATAATTGATCATTGAAACTGCTATTCTAGATCCAAGTTTGATTGAATTAGCTTTTGTTTTTGCAAGAAACGGTTATAGAGATTGAATTTTCTGTATTTCTGCTCATTCATCCTGAGATCTTATTCTTGGTTCTCATTGAGTTTGTTGTGGTTTGTCTAAAACTTTTTAAAACTTGAACTAAACTGTTTTTGAACTGAAAATGACCACTCCCTCCAATGATCCTCACAATACTGGTTCCTCAACCAAGCCCCCTATGCTGGTTAGGAATGAGTATAACATATGGCAAAGACGTATGCTCCATCACCTGTCTGTTAACAGCGCAGGGTGTTGGACATCAGTGGTACATGGTCCACACAAGCCTATGGTGAATAACCCGGAAACCAATCAAATGGTTCCGAAGAGGAGGGAGCAATACTCAGATGAGGATAAAAAGTTGCTTGAGATTGATGCAAAAGCCCATGGAATTCTGGCCATGGCTTTGCCCAATGAAATCTATTCTGGGCTAATGCATCATGAAACTGCCCATGACCTCTGGATTGCTTTGAAAGAACAATTTGGAGGAACAGATGAGGTCTTGGCAAATAATAGAGAAATTCTTGCCCAACAATATGAGACTTCTCTCATAGAAAGGGTGAGACACTGACTCAACAATATGAGCGGTTTTCTTGTTTGATCTCTGAACTAAAAATGGTCAAACTTGAATACACCAATATTCAGATGAATAACAGATTTCTCAGATCACTGCCTGAGAGATGGGACACATATACTATTGTCCTACGCTCCAGTGCAAGTTTGGACAAACTATCTCTCACCCAACTCCATGGGAAATTGCTCACTTTTGAGAGAGAGATAGAACAGAAGAGAAAGCTGTCTTCATCTGGAAAGCTCACTGAAGACTTTATTCAAGGCAACACTGCCTTGGTGGGTCATGAGTCAGAATATGCTGCATCTGAATGCCAGTATGATGAGCATATTAATTTCTCTTCGAGCACTTCTAATTCTGCATTTGTAAGTGTTGATGGTCAGTCACTGGATGTAATAATGACAATTATGTTTCATTATGGATGATCTCAAGGGGATTGCTGATGATGACTTAGAAGAGATGGATATTTTGAGCCAAATGGCCTTGATAAATATCAGATCTCAGAAGTTCTACAAAAGAACTGGAAGAAAATTCCCAGGACTCTCTGGCAAAACCAAGTTGGTTTTGACAAGAGCAAGTTGAGGTGTCACAAATGCCAACGGCTTGGACACTTTGCAAGAGAGTGTAGATCAACTGGATCAAACTCTACTGCACCCTTTGTGACTTTTCCTGGCAACAGTCAACAAAACAGAGGGCAACATCCTGTCACATCTAGTCATCATCCTCAACAACAATCTCCGGCATATTTTGTTTCTCAGGGTCAAATGCCTTATCAGTACCCTTGTTATTACATGCCACAGTCAAGTCAAGTTCAAGTTCCTATGACACCACACCTCATGCATTACCAGAACCTCAGCCTTCCCCATCTCATCAACAACCTTCATCTCAACAACACAGCTTCTTCACCCCAGGAGTTGTTGACTGGAGCAGTTTACCAGATGACTTGTCTGGTCATGATCAACTGTTCTCAGGTGCTGGTCAACATGGTGGTGACAGTCCTTTTGGGAATCTAGCTCTTATGGCTTTGGAGTCTGCTGATACTTCATCTTCCAATGCCTCTACACCTCAGGTATCACAGGTATCCTCTGAGGCAAAAGCCAAATTATGTTCTGAACAATGCATAGCAGCATTTGCTTCCATTAGAGAAGCAAATGTAGCTTTAATTAATAAGAACATTGAGCTAGAACAAGAAATTTCCAAAAACAAAGCTGAGTTTGAGTTTGTGCTCAAAGATAAAAATGATGAGGTTTATAAACTGAATTGCAAAATAATTGATGATAAGGCTAGAGAAGATGTACTTCTAGAGAAGTACAAAGATCTCAAAGAAACCCTTGCAGTTACCCAGGTCGAGTGTGATAGATGGGTACAATCATGCAAAGGTTTTGAAATGCTTCTTAGTAAGCAATCTGCTTCAAATGTGAAGTTTGGAATTGGTTACAATCACACTGCTCCACCTACAGATTTTCCCAAGAGCAGAGGTAGAATCTGATGGTGAGAGTGATAACCAATCCATCAAGTCATGTGATCTACCTTCTGATACAGCACAATCAGAAGTAGCAGTCAGTATCAAGTCCTCTTTGAACCTATCAGCTGATGTTGATGGTCCAAATGCTGACATTCACATGATCAATAAGTTGATCAACTCAGGAGTCAATCCTGAAGGTCCTGAAAGGACTGGAGAGCAGGATTCAACTCCTGAAGTTCAAACTTCAACTGCTGTCAGTACTGAAGAGAAGAAAACTGGCAGTAGAAAGAGTTTGAAGACTACTAAAGATGCTGTCAAGAAAGCAACCAATGCTTCCAAAGCATTGAAGAACAAGTCTTCTGTTGCTTCACCATCTTTAGTTGATGATCAACCTAAGATGAAGAAGAAACCATGTGAAGTATGTGGTTTGTTCAATCATCTTACAGATGATTGTTGGTACAAAAGAGGTTCCAAACTCAAACAAAAGGAAGAAAATAATGAGAAAATGGTAAAAAAAAAACTGAGTTTGAGACCACATTTGTATCAGCAACATCAAATCCTGTAACCCTTAAGTCCTTAAAGCAATCCAAAAAGGAAGGAGTTAAACAGGTGACAGCTGAGGGTGCTCAAAAGAAGAAGGTGCAACATAGGACCTTATCTAACTCCACTAGCAATGTGTCTGATGAGCTGAAAGCTTTATCACAAAATCAGACACAGCTGGTGATGATGGTACAACATCTGTTGGGTAGAGTTAACCAACTAGATTCTCCTATGTTGAAACCACAGAAAAGGAGGTCTAAGCCAAAGGACTCCTCTTCTGCACCATCTTCTTCCTCTCAGGCTGTTGTTACAAATAAACATGCTAGTTTACCATCTATTGATGAGACCAGGCCCAAAACAAAAAGGTTTGGGTCTCTAAAACTAACTGATTGTTTATTATTGCAGGGTTCTTCAACATGCCAAAATAGCATCTGGTATGTAGACAGTGGGGGATCCATGCACATGACTGGGAACATCTCTTTCTTCATGACTACTCTCAAGGAAAGAAGGGATTTGTCTCTTTTGGCAATGATGCTAGGGGTTACATCATCGGTAAGGGCTTTGTCTCCAATGGAGAAATCAAATTTGATGATGTTAATCATGTGGAAAATCTCAAGTACAACCTCTTGAGTGTCAGTCAAATGTGTGATAAAGGCCATGTTGCCCTTTTCACAAGTCAAAACTGTAGGATTCTGTCATCAAAAGTTTTGCCCTTGATTGACAAGGTATTGGATGATCACACTCTCCTGAAAGCCAACAGGACAGGAAGAGTGTATGCCTTAGATCTCTCTAAGAAGATAGATCTCAAAGGTAATCCTTGCCTATTTTCCAAAGCCTCTTTTCAAGAATCTAAACTATGGCACAGGAGGCTTGGTCATGTTAATCTCAAAAACATGAATCAGCTTAGCCACAATAGTTTAGTCAGAGGCTTACCAATAAAGGAGTTCCACTGTGATGAAACTTGCACTGCTTGTTTAAAAGGAAAACAGCACAAGGTCTCATTTCCTCCTATTGAAGTGTCCAAGTCCACTGCCTGCTTGCAATTACTGCATATGGATCTATTTGGTCCTGTGAGAGTAATGAGCATGGCAAAGAAGAGATACTGTCTGGTAATTGTGGATGATTACTCCAGATTTGTATGGACTTTCTTTCTACATTCAAAGGATGAGGCTGCTCAGAAGATTATCCACTTTGTGCTGTACATTGAGAAGCAGTATTCCCTTCCTGTCAAGTGTATCAGGAGTGATAATGGAACTGAGTTCAGAAATCATACACTTGATGATTCTATCTCTCAAAGGGAATCAAAAGGCAGTTAGCATTCCAAGGACTCCGGAACAAAATGGAGTAGTGGAGAGAAAGAACAGGACCCTCATTGAAGCTGCAAGGTCCATGCTGGCTGACTCAGGTTTGCCATTGACTTTTGGGCCGAAGCTGTCAACACAGCTTGTTATGTGCAAAATAGAGTTTTAGTAAATCAGAGGTTGATGAAGACTCCATATGAAGTTCTCCATCATTTGGCTCCACTGATTTCATTTTTCAAAGCATTTGGGTGTCCCTGTTTCATTCTCAACACAAAGGATCAACTCCACAAATTTGATCCTAAGGTGGATGCAGGATACTTTGTTGGTTATTCATCTACTTGCAAAGCATACAGAGTCTTCAACTGCAGAACAAAGATGGTTGAAGAAACTCTACATGTTAAGTTTAATGAATCTCCAAAGGACAAGATTCCACAAAGTCCTGTGGAGTTATTTGATCTGGACATACTGCAATATGTTCCTTATCAAACCTGCTGTTGCTCCTGTCAACAGTTCACCACCTGGTGGTACTGCTGATGATGATGATGATTGCAGTACTCACCTCTTCAGGTTTAGTGATCAGCTGCCTGAGTCAACTAGACCTGATGTTCCTGTAGCGCCAGTAGCACCATCCACAACAAATGCTGATGAGATTTCTTCGAATTCAACTTCCTTTGAATTACCATCCACTGATTGGTTTCAAGGAAATGATTCACCATCACCATCTGTTGCTGCTGAACCGGCTACAAACACTTGCACAGATCTCATTGTGTATCAAGATCTGAAGAATCACCCCATGTCTCAAATCATTGGTGATATCACTGCTGGTGTATCAACAAGAAGTCAATTGTCAAATTTCTGCTTCTATGCTCTCTTCATCAGTCAGCAAGAGCCAAAGAATTATCACATTGCTTTAAAGGACAATGGATGGGTTGATGCCATGCAGCTTGAGCTTCTTCAGTTCAAGAAACAGCAAGTGTGGGAACTGGTTCCTCTACCTCCAGGTAAGTGTGCAATAGGCACTAAATGGGTGTTTAGGAACAAAACTGATGAAAATGGGCTTATTGTTAAGAACAAGGCCAGACTGGGTGTTCAGGGGTTTGCACAAGAAGAAGGTATTGATTATGATGAAACCTTTGCCCCTGTAGCCAGACTGGAAGCAATTCGATTGTTTTTAGCTTATGCTGCTTATCAAAAACTTAAAGTTTTCAAATGGATGTCAAAAGTGCATTTTTGTATGGAAAAGTTAAAGAAGAGGTTTATGTATGTCAACCTCCAGGCTTTGAGGACAACAAACATCCTAATTGGGTGTATAAGCTTGATAAAGCTCTTTATGGGTTAAAACAAGCCCAGAGCCTGGTATGAGACATTATCAAACTTTCTTCTGGAAAACAATTTCACTAGAGGCTCCATAGACAAGACTTTATTTATTAAGAAAGCTGGGCAGCATAATCTACTTGTTCAAATTTATGTAGATGATATCATTTTTGCATCCTCTGATCCAAAGTTGTGTGATGCCTTTACAAAGTTGATGCAACAGAAGTTTGAAATGAGTGCCATGGGAGAATTACAGTTCTTTCTGGGGTTGCAAATCAAACAAAAGGCTGATGGAATTTTTATTCATCAATCCAAATATACAAAAGATCTTTTGCAAAAGTTTGATTTACAAAACTGTAAGCCCTGTTCTACTCCCATGAGCAGCACCACACAACTGGACTTAGATCAGAAAGGTAAAGTGGTTGATGAAACACTTTACAGATGTATGATTGGGTCCTTGATGTATTTAACAGCTTCTAGACCAGATATTATGTTTGCTACATGTGTTTGTGCTAGATTTCAGGCTGCACCTAAAGAGTCTCATCTGATTGCAGTCAAGAGGATCTTTAGATATCTGCAAGGCACTCCATCTCTAGGTTTATGGTATTCTACCAACCATTCTGGTAAATTAGTTGCTTTTTCTGACAGTGACTATGCAGGGTGTAAGTTGACCAGGAAATCAACTTCTGGTGGATGCCAATTCCTAGGCAACTGCTTGATTTCTTGGCAGAGCAAGAAACAGACCTCAGTTGCTACATCCACTGCGGAAGCTGAGTACATTGCTGCTGCAAGCTGTACATCTCAGGTACTCTGGCTTCAAAACCAACTTTTGGATTATGGCATTACAGAGACTAAGACTCCATTGTTAATGGATAGTGCTTCAGCTCTTTGCATTGTCAAAAATCCAGTCCAGCACTCTAGGACCAAACATATAGAGATCAGACATCATTTTATAAGAGATTGTTTTGAAAAAGGTCTGATTGATCCTAAGTTTGTGCCCAGTGCTGATGAGCTTGCAGACATTTTTACTAAGCCTTTGGATAGTTCAACTTTCCAAAACCTGGTGTTAAGGCTTGGTATGCTGCAGCTAGAATAGGTGACAACTACTGATGATCTCAGTAATTCATATTGATGATCATGAGTGCCTGTCACATATAAGTACTGATGAGCTCTTTTAACCTCAGTAGTTTTATAACTACTGAAGGCTAAAAGTTCTCACAAGTACTGAAGTACTTCATCTGTTCTAAACTACTGAAGTAGTTACAACTACTGATGTAGTCATAACTACTGAAACATAGTAAAAACAGATAAGTACTGATGTCCTATGAAACAACTGAAATCAGCCATAAAGACTGATGAATGTGTTGAGGACAGTTTGAAACAGCTGAAAAGCTAAGAATTGACGAAAACAGCTGACGAGAACTTTCTCCTCAGTCGTTTGTACACTGCTGTTTCATTTTAAACAACTGAAGCAAAACCACGTCTTCAGTAGTTTTATAACTACTGATGACTAATACCAAGTCTTCAGTTGTTTACAACAGCTGATGACAAAACCACTGTCTTCAGTAGTTTCATAACTACTGATGACAAACACCATGTCCTCAGTTGTTTCAATCACCTGAAGTCAAAACCACGGTCTTCAGTAGTTTTCTAAACTACTGATGCCTAACACCGCGACTTCAGCTGTTTCAACGTCTGAAAGGATAATACCATGTCAACGGTCGTTTAAAACTACTGATGACTAACACCACATCCTTCAGTCGTTTCCTCACCCGTACCCTATATATACCCTTAACCTGAGCTCTCCATACTTCATCTTCTTCAAACCTAACGTTCCTCTCCAACAAATTTCCATGGCGTCTTTGCAAATTAAACCGCGACACAACTGTGTTGCCTACCTTACAAAATCGCCGATCTGGACTAAGTTCGATGCTATCGATCTTATGGTTCAGTCCCCATACAACAAGGCATTCCTTCTGAACCCCGTTTTACATGCCGAATCCTTGAACCAATTTTGGATGAACATTACGGTTACAACTGAGGAGAGCAACACACCATCCCTCCGGTCAGTCGTCAACAACAAAGAAGTAGTGATTACTCCTGCAACAATCCGTAAAATTCTTCAACTGAGTGATGCTACCTCTCCTGCTGGATATCCGAAGGCACCATAGATCTATCATTTGCTCAGCATGGATATCAAGGTGATCTCAGTGCCACAACCATCATGAAGAAACACTTTAATGACGCTGAGCGCCTGATCTTTCACATGGTCAATGTATGTTTGGCCCCTAAGACATCGTCTTGGGATCAAATGTCCACCAAATGGCAGCAGGTATTGTATTCTATCCTTGAGCAACAACCACTGAACTTTTCCGAATTAATATTTTCAGAGCTCAAAGATATGGCTCAAAAATTAACTGCCAACCGTTGGATACTCTATCCACGGTTCATCATGGCCATTATAATAGACCAGCTTAATGCTGAGGGACTTGTTGGCGTGGGAGTCCCTGCTACGGCTGTTTTGCCAGAAGTATACTCCCGGCACAACTCTGACCGGACACTCAAAATGGCTGCCAAGCTGCGAAAACCCACGCAGCTGGAACCCACAGCCACCACCTCCAAATCCAATGTCCCCACCAAACCCACCAAAAAGAAACCAAAAAGGCTACTCAGGGAATTGAGTCCCCTGAGGATGCTCCTGCACAACAAACGCAGGATATATCCACTAGTCCAAACCCCCTAGTGGATACAATGACTCCTCCAGCCACAGCCGCTCAGGCTTCTCTCAACAGGAACCTGCAGCAACCCAAGGGGCACCTACTTATCTGGGATCTTCCTCACTTGAGGAGATTGCCATTGAAGAGCACCATCCACCCCAGGTGCACACTGCTTCTTCCCCTGTACCCCAACAACAACCGCCCCTCACAGCCCAACTTTAATAGTTGCACAAGTGCTGACTCAATTGCACTCCTCACCCCTCCCCAGAAACCACTTACCACTGGGAATACCTCTACAATTGAGGGGGAGGAATACAGTGCACCTGAGAACCCACAGCACAGGGGTTTAACTGTTCTATCTCCTGGTGTTGATATGGAGATAAGAATTCTGGTGAGGCTGCCAACTCTTCTGAATCAGCAAATGATCAGACTGAGGTTGGTAACATAACTAAGACCTCACCAGAGGCAACAGCGATGAAGGACAACGTCCTGAGGCTGGAAGTCCCCAGTTCCAGACAAAGGGGCACATGCTACATCTGGTCTACACCCAGAGCATGTATATCCTGCTACAAGCAGGAGGTCAGGTGATTCAGCATATGCTGATGATGACCTGGGCTTCTTCTATGATGTTCTTGCCCAGAACACGATCCTAGAGGAGGAAGTCAGTAGACTGCAAAACCTACTTGACCAACTCTCTCAAGAGTAAGACCATCTGCCACCACATCAACCCAACAGATGGCACCTTCCTCTGAAGGTCTCCTAAACACACAACCACTCACAAAATCTCAGCCACCTGCCTCTGTTTCTGGCACCATTCCTCAGGGACAGAACCCCCCTGAGCAACTGGCTGCTATCCTTCAAAATCCCCTATCTCTCATCACCCCACAGCTAACTGAATTGGTGATCAAAAACTTGATGAGAGCTTTTCTGTTACAACCCATGGTGGAGAATGTTCTGAGCAAACAACTTTCTGCTACTCAATTCCCTGCAACCAATGCACCCAAAAAGGGGGAGAGTTCAGCAGTGAAAGGTAAAAGAAAGAGGAAAGAGAAGGAGAAAGAAACAGAAGAGACAGTAGTGGAACTGAGGAGTGGTTGAGGAGACTGAGAAAGAGAAGGAAAAAGAGAAGAAGGAGGCTACCATGGAGAAAGTGAAAAGTTCAAAAGACTTTCATGTCACATACAAGAAAAAGAAGAAGGATGAAAAAGAGAAAGCCTTGGAGCTGATGGTGAAAGAGGCTGATGCCGAACACAGCAGATCAATGGATAACATCATTGATCAGTTGTTTAGGCAAGGCCATGACACTGAAAAACTTGATCTGAGATCAGAAGACTAGAGATTGAAGAAATCCAATCAAGATGGTCAAGTTATGATGTGTCAGAAAGAGAAAGGCTGGAGATCATGATCAGATTTATAGCAAAACATCTTGGAAGATCATTGATCGAGATCAAAGCTTGGTCCAGGGACAGTATCTTGGCAATAACCACCAAGATCTGTTCGTCTGAAGAATATACAAAAGGTTTAATTGTTGAAGTTTTAAATGAAGCTGGTGCTGGGAGCAGGACTGAACTAGCCAAACAGTCAAAAGCCAAACTCACATCCAAAATGCTAGAACAGCCTGTCAACATCCCACATCAAAACTACCAAAACCACAACCCACAAAACCAATTCCCTCACCCTCTAAACCAACAGCCGATGATGCACCCAAGAAGAGAAGAGAAGGGTGTTGAGGCTAGAAGAAGTAGAAGAAGAGGATGAAGATGATAGTCTGCCACTCTCTGCTGTTCTGAAGCTACCAAAGCCCCAGAGTCAATCCATGATCACCCCGACTCTCAAAGGGAAATGGTCAGAGTAAAGATAGAAGAAGAAGAACAGCAGAAACAGCACGATGAGCAACTGTTGAAGATGGTTGACAAGGAATTTCCTCAGTCATCATCTATTCAAGCCATGAAAGGGCATGCTCAAAGGCTGTACACTCTCAGACACACCTTTCAGTATCAGAGGGAGAGAGTGAGAGTATGGCCAGACCCCAGGGTGAGTTCTAGAATCCATAAAAGAACTATCCCACACAGATACAACGGCCAAGTACGAAAAACAATAGAATCTACCATCATGCTGGCCGTTGTAGTCTCACCCTGGGAAATCATTGATGAATTCAAGAAAGCTCACCAAGCAAAGAAGACACCTCAAGCCTTACTAGAAAACAAGATGATTAAGAAGGGGTTGTTATACAAAAAGCTTGAAGACATCCAAAAGAATGAGCTCCAGTTACTCCTTGAAGGCAACCATCCGGATGAATTTGTATACAGGGAGGTAACTACGGTGGAGCTGAAGAATGGCAGGACCATGAAGTACTTATCAGAGTACTATGGTCCAGAGTTCTTCTTCGAAGGAGGAGCTGAAGAACTCTCTCAAGAGGAACAAATTGTTCTCCTTGAGGCCTATGTCCGTGAGTCATACAGACTCATTATGGGGAAGTGAATCTCATGAATGGGATAACAACTCTGTGTCCAGTTCCCCAAAACAGAGTTCCCATTCATACTCTGCCAAACAAATATTTGAGGTTCTTCCCAGGCCGGAGCGTACATGGGTCATCTTCTCTACTGATCAAGAAGGAAAAAGACCAACATTTTTGCCATCAATAAGTGGGAGTTTAAATAAGTTAGAGGTTTTGGCTGCATTGGTTCAGGGGGAGTTTGTTGGACCAAAAGAACCAATGAGCCAAGATCAGAAAACCTCTAAGTCCCACACGGTATCACAACAACTGCTGAAAGCCTCATCAGTAGTTTGACAAGTACTGAAGACTTCAACAGCTGAAGATCAAGTGCTGAAGACCTTAACAGCTGAAGAACCAAAGTGCTGAAGTACAACAGCTGAAGACACAAGTGCTGAAGCTGAAAGACCAAAGTACTGAAGTACAACAGCTGAAGAGTTCACAAGTACTGAAGATCAACAACTGATGTACAAAGTCTGAAGACAAAGACTGAAGACATCAGCTGATGATCTACTGAAGTCATCAGCTGATGAAACGCCTGAAGGTCAAAGTCTGAAGACCAAGTACTGAAGCCTCAGTAGTTTGTCACAACTGCTGAAGAGTACTTCTTCAGTAGTTGTGATATCAGTAGTTTTTGTTTTATGTTTCAGTAGTTTTGTAAAACGACTGAAGAGCTTGTTCTTCAGTCGTTGTAGTTTCAGTAGTTTTATATTTTGTACTTAACTGCTGATATGTTCTCAGTAGTTGTGAACATTTCAGTAGTTTGTTAAGATTTAGTTATTTCTGTATGGATCTGCCAGTTGTCACTTTCCGTGATAACAGCAGTGACTGTTGCACTCTATATAAGGAGTGACAACCCATTGTAATAATATGAGCGATATGAGCAATTGAATGGAATGTTTGATTGATTTGATTAGAAATATTCTCCATCTATAAACATTCCTAGAAATCAGAAATTCATATTCTCTCCCTATAACCGTATGCGATCTTAACGCTTACATATATGTTTGCTTGCTACAATTTGTCTAATTCGTTTGTGTATTCCGCTGCTTATATTCTGATACATCAAACTTGTGATCACTGATCCTGTCAACATGCAAGGGCAACTTGCAACAGCAAGTACTCGGCTTCAGCAGTTAATGTAGCAACAGATGATTGTTTTACTCTGCCAAGAAATTAAACAGTTGCCTAGGAATGGACAACCACCAGAAGTTGATTTCTAGTTAACTTGCACCCTGCATAGTCATATCTGAAAAAGCAACTAATTTGCAAGAGTGTCAGTGGAATACCAAAAACCTAGAGATGTGTACCTTGCAAATATCTAAAGATTCTCTGATGCAATCAAATGAGACTCTTTAGGAGCAGCCTGAAATCTGGCAAGGACAAAGTAGCAAAAACATGTATTGGTTAGAAGCTATTAATTACATCAAGGACCCAATAATCATCTGTAAAGGTTTCATCAAAAGCTTTACCTTTGATCTGCAGCAGTGTATGGTGTGCACATGGGGGTAGAACAAGGCTTATAGTTTGTAAACAAATATTCAAAAGATCTTTTGTATATTTGGACTGATGAATAAAGGTTTCATCAGCCTTTTGTTTAATTTGCAAGCCTAGAAAAAACTGTAATTCTCCCATGGCACTCATTTCAAACCTCTTTTCATTATGTTGTAAAATCATCACACAACTGGGGATCAGAGGATGCAAAAAAATGATATCATCAACATAAATCTGAACAAGTAGCTTATGCTGATCCACCTTCTTAATAAACAAAGTTTTATCAATGGAGCCTTAGTGAAATATTCTTAAGAAGAAAAGTGGAAAGTGTTCATACCAGGCTCTAGGAGCTTGTTTCAACCCATAAAGAGCCTTATCAAGTTTATACACCCATTCAGGATGGTTATTATCCTCAAAACCTGGTGGTTGACACACATAAACTTTTCCTTATTTACCATATATAAAAGGCACTTTTGACATCCATTTGAAAAACTTTAAGATTGTGGAATGCAGCATAGGCTAAAAACAATCTGATTGCCTCTAGTCGGCTACAGGGGCAAAGGTTTCATCACGTCAATACCTTCTTCTTGTGAAAACCCCTGTACAACAGTCTAGCCTTGTTCTTAACAATAAGCCCATTTCATCAATTTTATTCCTAAACACCCATTTAGTGCCTATTGCACACTTACCTGGGGGTAGAGGAACCAGTGCCCACACTTGCTGTTTTTTGAACTGAAGTAGCTCAAGCTGCATGGCTTCAACCCATCCATTGTCTCTCAAAGCAACATGATAGTTCTTTGGCTCTAGCTGACTGATGAAGAGAGCATAGAAGCAGAAGTAAACAATTGACTTTGTTGAAACACCAGCATTGATATCACCAATAATCTGAGACATTGGGTGATTCTTCAGTTCTTGATAAACAATAAGATCTGTGCAAGGGTTTGTAGGACCTTCAGCAGCAGCAGATGTTGATGCAGACTCTTGAAACCAAGAATTAGATGGTAACTCAAAAGATGTAGAGGAATCAGAGATCTCATCAGCATTTGTTGTGGATGGAACTGCTGAAGCTACAGGAACATCAAATTTAGCAGACACAGGCAGTGGTCACTAAACTTGAATAGGTGAGTATTGATATTTCATCATCATCATCAATACCACCAGGTGGAAGACATGCTGCAGAAGATGATTTTCACATGATCTGCAACAGCTGGAGGTTGATAGGAACATATTGCAGTATGTCCAAATCAAACAACTCCACAGGGTTTTGTGGAATCTTGTCCATAGGAGATTCATTAAACTTCACATGCAAAGTCTCTTCAACTATCTTTGTTCTGCAGTTGAAGACTCTGTATGCCTTGCAAGTAGATGAATAACCAACAAAATACCCTGCATCCACCTTAGGATCGAATTTTTGGAGTTGATCCTTTGTGTTGAGAATAAAACAGGGACACCCAAATGCTTTGAAAAATGAAATTAGAGGAGCCAAGTGATGGAGAACTTCATATGGAGTCTTCATCAACCTCTGATTCACTAAGACTCTATTCTACACATAGCAAGCTGTGTTAACAGCTTCAGCCCAAAAGGTCAGTGGCAAACCAGAGTAAGCCAGCATGGACCTTGCAGCTTCAATTAGGGTCCTGTTCTTCCTCTCCACTACTCCATTTTGTTCTGGAGTCCGTGGTATGCTAAACTGCCTTTTGATTCCCTTTGAAGATAGAAGTCATCAAGTGTATGGTTTCTGAATTCAGTTCCATTGTCACTCCTAATACACTTGACTGGAAGGGAATACTGCTTCTCAACATACAACACAAAGTGAATAATCTTCTGAGCAACCTCATCTTTGAATGTAGAAAGAAAGTCCATACAAATATGGAGTAATCATCCCCAATTACCAGACAGTATTTCTTCTTTGCCATGCTCATCACTCTCACAGGACCAATAGATCCATATGCAGTAATTGCAAGCAAGCAGTGGACTTAGGCTCTTCAATAGGAGGGAATGAGACTTTGTGCTGTTTTCCTTTTAAACAAGCAGTGCAGGTTTCATCACAGTGGAACTCCTTTATTGGTAAGCCTCTGACTAAACTATTGTGGCTAAGCTGATTCATGTTTTTGAATTAACATGACCAAGCCTCCTGTGCCACAGTTTAGATTCTTGAGAAGAGGCTTTGGAAAATAGGCAAGGATTGCCTTTGAGATCTATTTTCTTAGAGAGATCTAAGGCATACACTCTTCTGTCCTGTTGGCTTTCAGGAGAGTGTGATCATCCAACACCTTGTCAATCAAATGCAGAACTTTGGATGACAGAATCCTACAGTTCTGACTGGTGAAAAGAGCAACATGGCTTTATCACACATTTGACTGACACTCAAGAGATTGTACTTGAGATTTTCCACATGATTAACATCATTAAACTTTATTTCTCCATTGGAGACAAAGCCATTCCAATGATGTAACCCCTAGCATCATTGCCAAAAGAAACAAACCCCTTCTTTCCTTGAGAGTAGTCATGAAGAAGAGAGCTGTTCCCAGTCATGTGCATAGATCCCCCACTGTCTACATACCAGATGCTACTTTGGCATGTTGAAGAACCCTGCAATATAAACAATCAGTTAGTTTTGGAGACCCAAACCTTTTGGTTTTGGGCCTGTTCTCATCAACAGATGGTAAACTAACAGGTTGTTGGAAACAACAGCCTGAGAGGAAGAAGATGGTGAAGAAGAGGAATCCTTTGGCTTGGACCTCCCTTTCTGTGGTTTCAACATAGGAGCATCTATTGGTTAACTCTTCCCAATAGATGTTGAACCATCATAACCAGCTGTGTCTGATTTTGTGATAAAGCTTTCAGCTCATCAGACACATTGCCATGGAGTTTGATAAATTCCTATGTTGCACCTTCTTCTTTTGAGCAATCTCAGCTGTTACCTATTTAACCCCTTCCCTTTTGGATTTCTTTATGGACTTAAGGGTTACAGGATTTGATGTTGCTGATACAAATGTGGTCTCAAACTCAGTTTTCATTTAACCATTTTCTCTTTAATTTCTCTTTATGTTTGAGTTTGGATCCTCTTTTGTACCAGCAATCATCTGTAAGATGATTGAACAAACCACATACTTCACATGGTTTCTTCTTCATCTTATGTTGATCATCAACTAAAGAGGATGAAGCAACTGAAGACTTTTCTTCAGTGCTTTGGAAGCATTGTTTGCTTTCTTGACTTCTCTTTAGTAGTCTTCAAACTCTTTCTACTAACAGTTTTCTTCTTTTCAGTACTGGCAGTAGTTGGAGTTTGAACTTCAGGTGTTAAATCTTGCTCTCTAGTTTCAGGACTTTTAGAATTAACTCCTGAGTTGATCAACTCATTGATCATGTGAGTGTCAGCAGTGGAACCATCAACATCAGCTGATAGGTTCTGAGAGGGCTTAGTGCTGACTTCTACTTCTGATGGTGCTGAATCAGAAAGTAGATCACATGATGAAATGGATTGGTTATTGCTCTCACCATCAGATTCTACCTCTGCTCTGGGAGTAAATCTGTAGGTGGAGCAGTGTGATTGTAACCAATGCCAAACTTCACATTGGAAGCAGATTGCTTACTAAGAAGCATTTCAAAACCTTTGCATGATTGTACCCATCGATCACACTCTACTTGGGTGACTGCAAGGGTTTCTTTGAGATCTTTGTACTTCTCTAGATGACCTCTTCCCTAGCCTTATAATCTATGATTTGGCATTTAAGTTTGTAAATCTCATTATTCTTTTCATTAAGCACAGACTCAAATTCAGCTTTTCTTGTGGAATTGTTTGTTCTAGCTCAATGTTCTTGTTAATCAAAGCTACATTTGCTTCTCTAATAGATGCAAATGCTGCTATGCATGTTTCAGAACATAATTGGCTTTTGCCTCAGAGGATACCTGTGATACCTTTGATGTAGAGACATTAGTGGATGAAGTATCAGCAGAATCCAAAGCCATAAGAGCTAGATTTCCAAAGGGACTGTCACCACCATGTTGACCAGCACCAGTGAATAGTTGTTCATGACCAGACAATCATCTGGTAAACTGCTCCAGTCAACAACTCCTGGGGTGAAGAAGCTGTGTTGTTGAGGTTGAGTTTGTTGATGAGATTGGGAAGGTTGTGGTTCAGGCAATGCTTGTGGTTGTTGTGCAATTGGAGCTTGAACAGGATTTGGTTGAGGCATATAATAGCAAGGATAAGGATATGACATTTGACCCTGGGGAACAAAGTATCCAGGAGACCTAGGATGTGAATGATGACCAGAACCAGCAGGATGTTGCCCTCTGTTTTGTGGACTAGTACTAGGAAAAGTCACAAAGGGTTCAGAAGAGTTAGATCCAGTTGATCTACACTCTCTTGCAAAGTGTCCCAGCCTTTGGCATTTGTGACACCTCAACTTACTCTTGTCAAAACCAACTTTGGTTTTGCCAGAGAGTCCAGGAAATTTCCTGCCAGTTCTTTTATAGAACTTCTGAGATCTGATATAATCAATGCCATTTGGCTCAGAATATCCATCTCTTCTAGATCATCATCAGCTATTCCTTTCAAATCATCCATGATGAAGCATATATTGTCACTATTACTGCCAGAATGACTCTCAATACCAACAAATGCATGATCAGAACTATTTGAAGAGAAATCAATATGCTCATCATAATTGCTTTCAGATGAAGCATATTCTGACTCATGACCAACCAAGGCAGTATTCCCTGGTACAAAGTCATCAGTGAGCTTTCCTGATGAGGACAGTTTCCTCTCTGCTCTATCTCTCTTTCGAATGTAAGCAGTTTCCCATGAAGTTGGGTGAGAGATAGGCTATCCAGATTTGCACTGGAGCGTAGGACAATAGTGTATGTGTCCCATCTCTCAGGCAGTGATCTGAGGAACCTGTTATTCATCTGGCTATTGGTGTATTCCTGTTTCACCATTTTCAGCTCAGAGATCAAGCAGGAAAAACACTCAAACTGTTGAGTCAGTGTCTCACCTTTCTATGAGAGAATGTCTCATTGTTGGGCAAGGATTTCTCTGTTGTTTGCTAAGACCTCATCTGTGCCACCGAATTGTTCCTTCAGGGCATTCCAGAGATCATGAGCAGTTTCATGATGCATAAGCCCTGGCAGTGCCATGGCCAGAATTCCATGGGCTTTAGCATCAATCTCAAACAGTTTCCGATCTTCATCAGAGTATTGTTCCTTGTTCTTCGGAACCATTTGATTGGTTTCCGGATTGTTCACCATAGGCTTATGTGGTCCATGTACCACAGATGTCCAACAACCTGAACTGTTAACAGACAGGTGATGAAGCATTCTTCGCTGCCATATGTTATACTCGGTCCTAACCAGCATCGGGGGCTTAGTTGAGGAACCAGTATTGTGAGGATCATTAGAAGGAGTAGTCATCTCAGATTCAATCAATTCAATTAAGCTATAACAGATTTAGAACAAAACACAACAACCAATTGAACCAAGAGAGATCTCAGAATAAATGAACGAAAGCATCAAAAATTCAATAATCTATAACCAGTTCTTGCAAAATGCTAATTCAATCAAACATAGATATCAATTAGCAGTTTCAATGATCAATTGTTAGATCAATCAATGATTAACCTGCTCTGATACCACTTGTTAGGATCAGTGATCTACGTTTGATTGATTAGAGAGTATAGCAGCGGAATTCTAACAATGAATTAGCCAATTCACAAGAACGAAAAGATATTCAATGTAAGAACAAAAACGGTTATAGATAGAGAGAATTCTGCAGATATATTTCATTCAATATACGCTTTCGTGGTAACGGAATGTCACACTTACAATTAGGTCGACACCTCTTATATAAGAGATGTGACGTCTGCTGATGTCACTTGATAGTGACATCTAACAGAATTTATCACAAACTACTGATAGTTAACACAACTACTGAAGATGTCAAAGAGCTGACATCTTCTTACAAAAATACTAAGTGTTAACTATTATTACAACTACTGAAAAGAAACTACTGAAACAATAACAACTGAAGAACATACCCTTCAGTTGTTTTACAAATACTGAAACAAGAAATTACTGAAAGGTAATCCATCACAACTACTGAAGAAGACCTCTTCAGCTGTTGTGACAACGTCTGATACTTTGGTCTTCAGCACTTGTGTCTTCAGACTTTGTCTTCAGCACTTGTGTCTTCAGACTTTGTCTTCAGCACTTGTGTCTTCAGACTTTGTCTTCAGCACTTGTGTCTTCAGACTTTGTCTTCAGCACTTGTGTCTTCAGACTTTGTCTTCAGCACTTGTGTCTTCAGACTTTGTCTTCAGCACTTGTGTCTTCAGACTTTGTCTTCAGCACTTGTGTCTTCAGACTTTGTCTTCAGCATTTGTGTCTTCAGACCTTGTCTTCAGCACTTGTGTTTAGACTTTGTAATCAGTTGTTGTCTTCAGTTGTTGTCTTCAGCTGTTGTGGTCTTCAGTAGTTGTTGTGATGTCTGTGGGACTTAAAGGTTTTTCTGATCCGGCTCATTGGTTCTTTTGGTCCAACAATAAGATACCAACATCTCGTATTCACAAGAATCATCCAATTCTTAGATTATTGGTCCATTGAATGAGAGAACAACAAGAAGTAAATCAGAATAAGCAAACTTGTACTTATACTCTTGTTTTCTTTTTCAAATTGTTCCTAAAAATATTACCGAAGCATTAAAGGACAATGGTTGGATAGAAGCCATGCAAGGCAAATTACTTCAATTTCGCAAACAAGAAGCATGGAATTTAGTGGATTTACCTGAAGGAGAAAATGCTATAGGCACGAAATGGTTGTTTAGAAATTGTTGGGTTTTGTCACATGTAAAACCACTTAGTTAACCATTTAAACTATGAAAACGTAACGGAATAAAAGAGTTAACTTATGGTTTATAATCTGAAAAATCTTGCCATATTAAACACCAACAAAACCCTAGAATGAGGATCGAAATATATATGAATAGTATGCTATCAAACCATAAAATAACAACCATAGGTGTTCATGAAAACACCTTTCTCGAACGAATGTTGTAGATGAAAAAGGTTGAAGAAGATGATGTTCTTGAATGTGTAGCCTTCAAAAGGAAAGCCTCAAGCTTGTATACCCACAAGCCTAAACAAACACTTAATCTGTTAGTTAGAAGAACACCAAGAAGTACTCCCTTTGAACAATCCGAATCAGCCAAGAGATCTTGAAGTGCTGCCAGAAAAAACCGATTTTCCAGCCCTTATTTCTACCCTTTGAACGAAAATGGATGGTTCTTTGAGAGAGTTTTGCTTTGTGTGTGTGAGAGAAAGGTGTGTGAGATGGTTGAGTGAAAGAGTGAGTAAGTCTTGCCAAAAACAAGACAAAACCACAACCTAACTCCAACCCATATGGGCGGCCAAAACATAAACCCAAAAATGGGTTTCCCTCCCATTTGAAGTTTTATAAAATTACTCTTTCAACCAAAGTTTTTATAAAATTAAAACACCTTTTAATTTTATAACCATAACACACTTTTATTTTTATTATTAACCAACTTAAATAATGAAACAAATAATATCTCATGAACAAAACTATCCATATAATGTTGCTCTACCACAAAACAATGTTTTAGAAAACTCATTTTCTAAATTAGTGTCAATGTTTATTTGTATGATCTCATCAACAAACAACATTTATTGTGTTTTTTATAGCTTGTATTGGGTATGACCTGACTGGATCATAACGTACTAACCACATCAATGTTGTATGTGTCTTGGGCATACAAGATCCAACAGAAATAAGACTGATGATCATGGTGTAGTAGTAATAGGAACAAAGCGAGAATTGCACAAGGATACACACCAGAAGAAGGGATGGATTATGATGAAGTGTTTGCACCGGTTGCAAGACTTGAATCCATTCAAGTTTTCCTGGCCTATGCTTCATTCATGAAATAAGGTGTATCAATGGATGTAAAGGGTGCATTTCTATATGGTCCTTCACTGACGATGTGTTTGTGAAGCAACCTCCAGGCTTTGAGGATGCAGAATTTCCACATCGAGTATATAAGCTGAGTAAAGCTTTATATGGACTTCATCAACCCCTAGAATTTGGTATGAGACATTATCACACACTTAATCCAACATGGATACACAAGAGGCAAATTGATCCAACTTTATTCATAAGAAGGATAATGATGATCTCTTATGTGTACAAGTGTACATGATGATATCATATTGGTTCTACCAGTCCAAAATTGTGCAATGAATTTGAAGAAATCATGAAATCTCGGTTCCAAATAAGTTCTATGGGAGAGATAACTTTTTTCTTGGACTTCAAGTCAAGCAAACTGACGATGGAATTTTTATCAATCAAGAGAAGTTTGTTAACAAGCTCTTGAAGAAATTTAAGTTGCAAGACTGTCGGTCCATACGAACTCCAGCAGATGTTAACACCAAGATTAAACCTGATCCAAAAGGAAAACTATTGACCAAGCGTTATACAGACCAATGATGGGTTCTTTGATGTATCTTATTGCATCTAGACCAGACATTATGTATGTTGTTTGTGTTTGTGCCAGGTATCAATTAGACCTGAAAGAATCACACTTAATTGCTGTCAAAAGGATATTCAGGTATCTCAAAGATACCAGCTTTAGGGCTTTGGTATCCTTACGAGGGTAAATTTGAACTACATGGATATACAGATAGTGATTATGGTGGATGTTGTCAAGTTAGAAAATCTACTTCGGGTGGGTGTTAATTTCTTGGTCCCCGATTAGTCTCATGGCAATGTAAGAAACAAACAAATGTCTCTGTTTCAACTGCAGAAGCTGAGTACATTGTTGCATCAGTAGGATGTTCTCAAATCCTCTGGTTGCAAAATCAACTACTGGATTATGAGTTCAATTTTCTTAAAACACCTATTTACATTGATAACACTATTGCTATTCATTACAGCTAATCCTGTTCAACATTCAAAAACAAAACATATTGAAATTCGATATCATTTTCTCAGAGATAACTCTGAAAAAGGGTTAATCATATTGATTCAAATTGCAACGAAAAAACAGTTGGCGGATCTATTTACTAAAGCCTTCCTACCAGGACGGTTTGAGTATTTAGTGGAGTCAATTGGTCTTATTAATCATATGTGAACTCTCTAAATCAAAAGATCATCATAAGTGATCCTCTCAATGTTAATTTCATGTTTGTATTTTGTGTGTGTGTGTTTTTTCTTAGAAAGACCAAATACAAAAGTATAAATCAAAACTCCAAAAATAGAGTCTTTTTCTAATTGTCAGTTTATTTTTAGAAAAGAATCTATTTATGCAATATGTAAAAAATGATAGTACATTAGTGAGATCAGTTGCATATTTCACTCATTAATAAAGTCTGACATGATTAGATATGATGTGTAGACAATATCATGCTACTATACTGAAAAAGTAAATTCTTGTGATTAAACTAAATCTTTATGCTTGTGTGTATTCATCTGAGTACTTTTGAGATGTATTGGCTTATCAGATTGATTGCTTGTTAAGTTACACCACTCACACCTGATGGTGATGTGATTAATCATGAGATCTATTACAAGCATCATATCACTTCATTGTTATGAGTCATGATAGACCTGGAGAGTTGAGAAATCCTTTGTTGTAAGTCATTACAGGCCTGGATTTTATCTTTGATGCAAACGATGCCAATGTGCACAATCTATTCAAATGGATAGCTAGAGCTGATCAAATGGTTATCCATGATCATTCTCTATTCATTTAAGTAACATGAGCTCTGGTTATACATATGTTTCAGGTAATAAATTGAGTATGTGTTCTTTCTTGCATGCCTTGATGATAGTTGAGCTCCCTAAGTCTTTGTATGAATACATCATGTCATATCTAAATATACCATAATCAGTCCAAGAATTGAAAAAGTAAGTGAGTTGATATTTTTTCAAAAACACTCATTTTCTGTCCTTAGATCTTGTGTCTCCTTTGCTATGATATCACTGACCTGGAACACACTTGATCAGGATTTAATCATTGTCTATGATTGTTCACATTTTTTTAATTTAATATTTTGATCTTCATTGATATGATCTCACTACAGACATTAATTCTTTTGTTTATACTAGATTTGATTCTGCTTTCATTTTGATTTTATGCATGTTTTCTGTGTGTGAAGGCAATGTAACAATGAGATGTGTGATCTTATTATGTTACCTTAGGAAACTTATAAGTTGTTCAAACTTAAAAGTTTAGGGGGAGTAATAAATGGAAGAGTTTTTCTCAGAAAATCTAAATCAAAGTTAAAATGTTGAATTGAAAGGATGATGCTATATGTTCAAAGTGTATGTGAGTTTGATAATGTAACTTTTGAAAATGATAATATGAACCTATATAAATTTTCAAGTGGAAATGCTTCTTTCAAAAGTTGAAAAATAGATACTTGATTATGTTTTGAGACTAAAATGAAGGGAAAGATATTTTATAAACATTGTTAAGAAGGATATCAAAGACATTGAGTTCATGAGAATTTTAAGAAAAGGAGTATTAGAAATATACTCAAAGGAAAGTCGAAATCCTATTGAGTTATATGCTAATATTGATATCACATGTCTATCAGAAGATAGATTGGAAAGAATGAGCAAAATGGAGATAAAGACGAATGAAGCAAAGCCAGAACAAGGCATTCTTGCTAGCAAATTTAAGTCTGGAATTGTTAATGCTTTAAAAGAATAGAAGATGTATAAAAAGAAGCCAATGTTCAAGATCAAGGAAGAACCTGAAGATTTCTTTGAGTGCTGAAGATAGAAGATAGAAGATAATAGCTGAAGATAGAAGATAGAAGATAATAGCTGAAGATGAAAGATAAAGCTAAAGGAAAGATAAAAAGAAGACAAGATTGAAGATTTTGAAGACCGAAGACTATGTAAATCTTAGGGGGAGTATTGTAAGAACTCTAGAAAGATTAAAATGTTGTCTTTATGTGTCTTTTTACTATTTGTAATAGTATAGGGACTAGTTTTGTAATTTGTTAGTTCCTTGTGTTTCATTATAAATAGCTTAGACTTGTAGCAGTTAAAAGAGAGAAGAACAACAGTTTTAGAACAAATTTAGAACTGCTTACTTACTTTGTAATTGTCTTTGCTTGATATTAATGAAACTATGAATTTTGTTGATATCTTGCTTGATTTGATTACTTTGTTTGTATTTCTTTGAATTGTGTTCATACATTGTGAGGTCGGTGGATCGGTAAACATCTGAGCATGATCTTGACGGAAGGATAAACAACAGCACAAACCAAAAGTCAAACAATAACACGAACTATAATTGAATAGTTTCATTGATAAAACCTAACGATTACAAGTTCGTTACAAGATAAGAATCAAGACCCTTGGCAAGGGGAAGATCGAGCATGATCTCCCCTCTCATCCGGCAGCCCTAGGCTCCGGGCAGACTTCCTCTCAATCCTCTACCCTTCTACACATTAAAACTGGTATATATAGGCCTCGGCCCATATTAGATGCGACTGGGCCCATTCGTGCGATTGGACCATGCGTATGGTTCAATCGTACGACTGGACCATGCGTATGGTTCAATCGTACGACTGGACCATGCGTATGGTTCAATCATACGACTGGACCATACTTATGGTTCAGTCTTACGAATGTCCTAATCGCATCTCTCAGTCGCACGGCTGGTCCATTAGCATGGCTCAGTCGTACGACTGAGTCTCATTCGCATGGCTCAGTCGTACGACTGAGTCTCATTCGCATATGCTCCTGCGAATGACCCAGTTTCATGTGTTTACAACATATCAGGTGTATTACATTAAGCCTAGACTATTCGACAAGCGACGGACACACTATATATGACTATATATGCTCCAACAAATTCCCCCTTGGACGTTGCTTGCGAATAGTAGATAACACCTCCTACAATCTTCAGTCAATCTTTGCTCTGGTTTCCAATAGAATCAAACGAAAACCATATTAGCCAACATTATCGATCCGTTAGGTTACTACCACATCCCTAAAATTGAATTTAGGCACAATAGCTTTCGTTTACTTTGCAGAACACCATCACAACAACAAGATTCCCCATATGACTGATTTATCCAGATAATGATACGAACAGTTTTCCATTGCTTCAATCTTCACACAGGCTAACCTGATTAACATCACCACCTGCAGAAATTCCCCCTCACATTCAGCATATCCCAATATATAGACATTGTGCTCTCCTTGCGTCTTGAAATGGTGTATTGGGCAAAAGGTTGAAGGTTCTAATCCACAGCTGACAACATCAACCAAATCAGCACGCATGAAGATTCATCATCGGAAACCGGTTCACATCATCACTTTCTGATTGCGTCTTCACTTTCTATATACAAGGATTCCCCCTAAGAAGCAGAATCCATTCTGGCCGGATAAATATAACTTGATTGGCCCATAAGTAGTTAGATGCTCCTGACTACCCCACAAAATCAGCAACAACTGCTGACATCTTCTCTTCTCTCTTTCGTGTTCCAATTACATTCACCTATTCTGGAAATCCGACGAATAATGGGGTACACATCGAACTTATTTGACAAACGAACCTCTGGGTGAATATGCTTTGCTCATCTTCAAATCCGTGCAAGAAGCTGTTCCAGACTCTCTTTTTTTTTGGTCTGGAACAAATGCGAATGAGTCAATGCGGATGGCTCATTCGTGCGATTGAACATACGACTAGTCCAATCGCACGACTGAACATACGACTGGTCCAGTCGTACGAATGGCTAATTCGCATGGTCCAGTCGTACGAATGGTCCATTCGCATGGCCCAGTCGTACGAATGGTCCATTCGCATGGCTCAGTCGCATGAACGGGTCTGCACGCAGATTTTCAGATCTGTAGCCGCCAGGGCTGCCCAAAACCCTAATCTGACGAATTCAACATGAACCGAAACAAAGTAGACATCATCATATTCGAAAGGGTGACAGGAACGTGGTTTCGAATTCGATTTCAACATAGAAGCAACACACGTAACAAGATCTGAGCAAAACACGAAGAACACGAAGTGGGTTTAACGTCAAGATCTGAAATTCAATCCAGAAATCAAGAGCTCGGGTTGCTAGAATGATTGTTAGATCATTCCAGCAGTAACCGGCTCTGATACCAATTGTGAGGTCGGTGGATCGGTAAACATCCGAGCATGATCTTGATGGAAGGATAAACAACAGCACAAACCAAAAGTCAAACAATAATATGAACTATAATTGAATGGTTTCATTGATAAAACCCAACGATTACAAGTTCGTTACAACATAAGAATCAAGACTCTTGGCAAGGGGAAGATCGAGCATGATCTCCCCTCTCATCCGGCAGCCCTAGGCTCCGAGCAGACTTCCTCTCAATCCTCTACCATTCTACACATTAAAACTGGTATATATAGGCCTCGGCCCATATTAGATGCGACTGGGCCCATTCGTGCGATTGGACCATGCGTATGGTTCAATCGTACGACTGGACCATGCGTATGGTTCAATCGTACGACTGGACCACACTTATGGTTCAGTCTTACGAATGTCCCAATCGCATCTCTCAGTCGCACGGCTGGTCCATTAGTATGGCTCAGTCGTACAACTGAGTCTCATTAACATATGCTCCTGCGAATGACCCAGTTTATGTGTTTACAACATATCAGGTGTATTACATTAAGCCTAGACTATTCGACAAGCGACGGACACACTATATATGACTATATATGCTCCAACATACATCATCACAGATTGGTACATTTGATCCTATCACTCTTGATGACTTTGAGACTTGGTGCCAAAGAATGAAAGGTCTCATCAGGTCTCTAGACACAAGAATGTAGGAGTTTGTTGAAAATGGACCTTACATACCAAGCACCCCTTCTACTATTGGTGGTGGAATGATCCCCAAGGTTGTGGCTAACTACTCGGATGAAGATAGAAAGAGAGTAGAGATTAACCAGAAAGCCATGACAGCCCTTCAGACTGCTCTTCCAAACTCTGTGTACAGAGGTTTCAAGAAATGCAAAATAGCTAAGCAGCTGTAGGATGCGTTGAAACTGATGTATGAGGGTTCCCTTGAAGCTAAGGAGAACAAGAAGGACCTCCTGAAGCAGCATTCTGAAAATTTCACCTTCAAAGCAGGTGAAACCATGACTCAACACTATTTTAGGTATGTTGAGATTGTGGATACCATAGTGGATGGAGGAGTTGCTCTTGAAAACAAAGATATTGTAAGGAAGTTCATGTCCTCACTTCCTAGGCAATGGACACACTATTGTGTGGTTATCAAGAGAACTAAGAACCTGAAAACTCTTACTCTGATAGAGTTGTACGGGATTCTTAATGGCTGCCAGATGGAGATGAACATGCAAGGTTCATCTGGAAACTCCAACAATCAAATATGTTCAACCCTTCATGTGGTTGAGAGGGATAGCATAGAACCCCAATATCATCTCATATGCTACCCTGACAACTCACAAAAGGGTCCTTTCATCACCTTCCTTAAGACACCAAGGGAGAAATACTCTCAAGGAAGCCCATTCCAAGAGACAAGTTCTTCTCAAGCCTTTGTGAAGATCATGTATAGATTGGACTCACCTTAGTTTAGATTGTTTACTTTTGCTTGTAATAGGTCTTTTGTTAGTTTCCTTTTATATGTATTTAGATTTATGTAGTTTTGCAGTCAAGCGAAACTGTGACAGTCAGCTGATTGGTTCGCAACTATAGTTTCAGTAGTATAGTTTCGCTGATAGCGAAACTGTCTGCGAAACTAAGACTGCTATAAATAGATTTGATCTTTTTCATTGTTGGTATGCTTGCAAAACCCTAATCGTGAATCATTGTTGCAAGTTACCTTTTCAAAGCAGTTATAACATAAAGATATCATTGTGCTTGATGTTATTAATTGTTATGATGTTCATTGTCTTATTTTAAATGTGTTCTTATTGTGTTTAATCTTCTTTGCTCATCTTGTTTGGTTTGTGTGTTGAATATTGAACGATTCTTCATCTCATTTGCATTGTTATACGATCAAATGGACCAACAATATGGTTTCAGAGCCTTAGTGCTCATGATTTGTTGAGTTTTTGGTTGTTTTAGTTCAATATCAAGTTTCCATCAATTTTTAGTTCAATATCGCGTGTTTTTTTGATATGGAAATTGATTGAGTTTTGCTATTTTTTGGTTGTGGAAGCTCTGCTAATCATCAGATATCAAATTCATTAAGCTTTTGATAATTTCATATTGATTTTGGGTTGAAAAAGGGTTCAAAGTTTGACCAGCAAAACTATGGTTCTTTTTGTGAAATTGTGGAGTTCTTTCTACGAAACTACGAGTGTTATCCTTAGTGAAATTGTTTCTTGTTGTTTCTTCGAAACTAGTCTCTTTGAACGAAAGTTCACAAGTGCTTGTGAAGGTTTAACAAGTGAAATTGTTGCCGAAAGTAATTTTGAACGAAAGTTCAAGCTTGTTTCGTATGAACTTATCGGCAAAACTAAGCATTTTGTGACATTTGGCTAGCAAAACTACTGTCGAAATTGTCAGCGAAATTACCTAACTCAGCGAAATTAGCCTTCTCTGCGACTTTGTCTGCGAATTTACCTACTTTTTGGTAAAATACTAAATTTTCAGCGAAAGTGCCTCTTCTCTTGCTGAAACTACATCAAATCCCAGCGAAACTACAATGTCCAAGTTAACCTCACTCACTCTTGCCGATCTTGAAAGTGTTGCTCCCAATAGGCCTACAAGACTCATTAACAGAGACAATTTTGAAGATTGGAAAGATGTCTCAAAGCCTTCTTATTCTACACTAACCATAACCAATGGGAATCAATTATTATTGGTCCTCACATACCAATGGTGGACTGTTGGTGATGTTGTCTCTCAAAATAAGGACCCCTCTACCTTCACTGAAAAAGATGTGAAGCTGATCGATCGTGACCAGAAAGCTTTTAGAGCATTAACATTATGCATGGCACCTGACATCTACTATCGTTTTGTAAAGCATAAAAATGCTAAATCTCTTTACGATGCACTATGTGAGTTCTATGATGGTAACAATGATCTGCTAAAGGATAAGAGTATTCAAGCTGAGAAGGAATTTAATTCCTTTGTTGGATACAAATATGAGAGTCTGACTAATCTCACAAATCACTTCTTGACAGTTTCTAGCACCTTAAAGAAATACGATGAAAAGCTCTCCAACAGTTTACAAGTTAACAAGCTACTAGACTCTCTCCCACCTCAGTGGAGCCATCAGGTGAGGATGCTAAAGCAAGAAAGAGGGTTCACAGATTACAAGCTGATGGATATTATCAATAAGCTTAAATCCTTTGAGTTGGACATGAAGAGACGGGAATTTAACTAGACCATGATGCCTACATCTGGTTTTACTCAAAATGCTACTTTATTATCATCCCTTGCAAGCTCTCAAATACAGAATTCAATTCAAGGAGGAGTTAATACAAGTAATTTTTCAAGAGGAAACGTTACTGTTGGAAGAGATAAAACTAATTCTAAGGAGAATGTTGAAACTTCAGCTCCATCAGAAACAATGGCTCTTTTTGGAATGTTTGTTCAAAGTTATGAAGCACTTGTGGCAGGAGAGTTGAAAGGAAAAGGAATGAAAATGGAAGACATGTATGAGGTAGATCCTGATGATCTTGAAGAAACTGACATCTAGTGGCAAATGGCAATGTTGACTCTTAGAGCTGGAAGATTTATGGAACGCATTGGACAAAAGAACTTTGGCGGACAAACTTCTAATTCAAAACTGGGATTTGATAAGTCAAAACTGAGATGTTTCAACTATAAACAATTGGGACATTTCAAACATGAATGTCCATCACCAATTGTCACTAATTCCAGTAATTCAGGAGTTCGAAGATTAACAATTGAGAGGGAGAAGGAAAATGTGAATCACAAAAAGGAGACTGCTTTGATTTCTAACTTTGATTGGAGTGTAGAGGTTGAGGAAACAAAGTCTGAGATAAATCATGCTTTGGTAGTTGAGTTTGTTAAAAGGAAGGGAATGAAGATTGTAAAGATGGATTTGACCCTTTCAAGGAATTCAAAGAGGAGGTTGTGTTGTCTATGAATAAGAAAGAAGAGAAAGATGTTAGAATGAGGGCAGATAAATCTGAAGATATAAAGCAGGAAGGAAGTTCATCCACTAAGCAAGGAAATGATTATGATGATGATACTGTCACCATTGAGGAAAGCGAGTCAAGTACTCTGGTGTGCTAATGTGAAAAGGCCTTAGCAGCCGAAAAGGTGGTGATGAGATATCCATATGAAGTAATTCAGGATATGTGTTCATCTGGTTGTAAAATAAGATTATTGGGATTTACAAAGCTAATCGGTTATTAATTGATAATGAAAAAGATTTAAAACGAATTAATGAGGAACTTAAAATCAATGAATCAAAATATTTGTTAATTAAATAAGGCTTTGAAAGAAAATGATCATTTAAAACAAATTGATTTGGAAAGAAATGTGGAGATTAACACTTTGACCGAATGTAACGCCCCGAATAATGTCTAAGCGAGCCAAATTATAATAATGGGCTTAGATGATATCATTTAATGAAAATAAGACGAATATGGGATATAGACCGAGTAGACTTCGTGGGTTATGTGTTTGGCGAGTTTAAGGTCTCGGGAATGCCCAGTATATATAAACGGATCAACTTGAGCAGCTCTCATTTGCAACTCAACACTCTAGTTCTAGAGAGAGAGTAGAGAGAGAAAGTGGAGAGAGTTGAAGATTCAAGGCTCGGTTGATCTCGGGATTGAAGATCGGTGTTTGTAGGCATCCAAACAACAAGAAAACACCACGAATCCAGGTAAGAAACATCATTAATCGTTCCTTTTGATGTAAACCTGGATTCCAGGTTTGGTTTTTCATAATGGTAAAGATTCGCACAAAACTTACGTTTTTGTGTAAGAAAACATGCAAGAAGCTTAGATATAGCTTATTGGGTGATAAACCAAGGTTTTGGGTGTAAAATATTGAAGTTTTGGGTCAAAAATGGGTTGTTCGTAATTTTCAGCCCGTTCTGCGAAACTGGGCATTCACCCAGCGAATTAGGTACTCGTCAAGCGAAACTGTGGATCTTCCTACGAAACTATCTTTCGCAGGTAGTTTCGCAGACATGGTTTTCCAACGAAAGTTGGGCTAAATTAGCAGCGAAACTGGCAGCGAAGATGCCAGCGAAACTGCCAGCGAAGATACCAACGAAACTAGCAGCAAAACTGCTGGCGAAACTAGCAGCGAAACTACTAATCTTGCAGCGAAATTAGCAGCGAAATTAGGTAGAAATTAACTCCTTTGAGTGTTAACTTATCTGTTGGTTATGCAGTGCAACTCTTGCTTTGTAATCTTGATTGAGAAGCTACTCACTGAGTATAGGTGAGTTCTAGATCCCCTATTTTAAAGGTTTTGAACTAGTTTGGGGCTGGAATGCATACAAAATATACGATTTAAATGACTGAGATTTTAAGAGGTTTTAACGAGAAGATCAATTTTTTTATAAAGAAATGTGCTAGATAAAAGTGTTTAAATGACCAGGTCAGCACGGCCCTAGCCAGGGGCGTTGCCCCTTGGACCCCACTAGAGGCTGCTACCCCTTGGACACCGCAGTCAGGGGCTGCCGCCCCTAAACCCCCGCTGTCCCACAGTGGGTCAGTTATGTCTTGTGATAATTTATTGTTGATATGAATATGTTTATGTATGTGAATGTGCGATTCATGATGATAAGATGACGTATGATTGATGCTATGTATGTTGGTTGTGTATGTTATGTTTTCTTATGTTCCTTATTACGTATGATGACGTGACTTTACGTGGTGTGATAGTGTTAATGAACGTAAAGTATTATCTCAATGAAGTGAATGATTTAATATAATGAAGTGGAACATAATGAAGGAACGAATGAAAAGCCTTGCAAGCAAAGGAAAGGAGGTTCACAACTCATTGGGAGTTGTTAGCTTAACTGTGTGTGTCTACAGCGTGCGATTTTGGCTAACTCATAAAGGTTCATACACACAGTAAGAGTTCAGTCTAGGTGACTACTCCAATACGTGCGATTTCCTAATTACTTTGTGTTATATAGCGTGTAATCTTGGCTAACCCATAACAGTTCACACACACAGGGGGAGTCTGTCCTAGTGACCACTCCATACGTGCCATATGTGGTCCTTGTCGCTTAAACCTAATTACTTTGTTGAATTTGAAACAAGCAAACTCTAGTCAAAGTTAGACAAATAGACCATATCAAGAATGCAACATGATGATTTATGTAAATCTCAATGAGGAGCTAGGATTAAAACGGGATTGGGATATGAAAATGTAAAGGTTTATCCTCCACCTAGTACATACTGTTCTTCTCCTATGCCTGTTCCTCATCCTTCTAATGATTTAATCAAAACAAATACTGACAGTATGTCTGCAAGTTTAGAGGGTGTTAATTCTAAGCACGTTCGTGAGGACTACGACTATGGACCAACTAGTGGGCTTGGATGCACTAGTATTAGTACACCATATATTCAATGACATTATTTCTTGGACCAACTAGTGATCATTCATCTATTTTTTTAAATAATATTTCTTGTTCACATAAACTTCGACCTCGTGGCATGTATGGGACATTTAGTGACATTAATTCTAGTGTGTCTGAATGTGATGAGGAAATTCACATTGATCATATTCCTATCTCATCACATCACAGACCTAGACACAAACCACACTGTTTCAGGTGTGGTCATGAGGATCATCTTGTCAAGAATTGTCCTACATTGCTTCATGGTCATATAAATAGGAATATTTTGGTAATAAATTGACAAAATTGGTTAATAATTTCTTTTGCAAAAATTCTGCTTCTTCTAAAGATAAAGTTGTTCAAACTTGGGTTCCTATTTCACCTGGTTAATCTGTTCTTTATTTAATTTCAGGAGTCATCCACTAAGATTGTAAACAGTGTGTGTCATGTAGATAGTGGATGCTCCAGACATATGACGGGGTTGAAAGACTTGATGACCAATTATCGGATTACAAATGGAGGATATCCTGCTTTTGCTGGTGACAAAAAAGGGTGGAAAGATGATTGGTCAAGGAGAAGTTTCCAATGGTTCTTTAACTTTGGAGAAAGTCAACTATGTCCCTGAGCTGGCGTTTAATCTCTTTAGTGTTTCTCAAATCTGTGATAAAGACATTCCAGTCTTGTTTAAATCCGATGAATATCTATTTTTAAAATCAGAGATTGATATTCCAGATGACTTGATTCTTATGTGTGCTCCAAGAAAACATGACACATATCTTCTTGATATGAACTCAAGGGAGTCAAAGTCTACTTCAACTTGTCTTCTTTCAAAAGCTTCAACCTTTGAGTCTCTGTTTTGGCATCACCTATTGGGCCAAGTTAGTTTTAAAATAATAAACAAATTAGTCAAAAACAATCTTGTTAAAGGACTTCTTTCAAAAGATTTCTCTGTAAATGAAAAATGTATGGCTTCTGCCAAGGGCAAACAACATAAAAAACCACATAAGCCCAAACTTGAAAATAGCATAACCTATCCTCTCGAGTTGTTACATACTGATTTGTTTGGCCCAATCAGCGTTACATCTATTACTAAAAAATCTGTTTGTCTTGTTGTTACAGATGATTTCTCAAGATATTCATGGGTGAGATTTCTTGCTCACAAGGGAGAGGTTGTTGAAGAATTGCAGAAGTTAATACTTTCAATCAAGACAATCAGCAAGTGAAAGGTTTTGGCCTTGAGAAGTGACAATGGCACTGAATTCAAAAATTAGATTCTTGATTCGTTCTGGACTCAACAGGGAATTGTGAGATAATTTAGTGTTGCAAAGACACCTCAACAAAATGGTGTAGCTGAATGAAAGAATCGCACTCTCATTAAAGCCGCTCGTACAATGCTGATAGAATCTTCGTTACCCATTATCTTTTGGGCTGAAGCGGTAAAGTGTGCTTCATATGTTCTAAATCGAGTGTTGATTGTCAAGTACAAAATGAAGACTCCTTATGAACTTTTTTTCATAAAAGGAAACCTTTAATTGACTTCTTTCGGCCATTTGGTTGTTCTTGCACTCTTCTGAATACTCAATCACAAAAGACAAAGTTTGGTGCCGTGTCTGACAAGTGTTACTTTGTTGGTTACTCTTCTTCTCAAAAGGCCTATTGAGTATTTAACAAGAGAACACGTATCCTTCAAGAGTCGTTCTATGTTGATTGGTTGGAGTCTAACTTTTTGATGTTCGATCTGAACCAGCATGGTTCTTTGACTCCAATACTATGTTTAATTTTTTTAATATTCTAGTTTTCGACGATGATGTGCCCATTCCAAATTTTCAAACAAATATTATTTCCTTAACCTCTCTCATGCCCCTTCCATCTCTTCATCAAATGATGCCACTTCTGCTGATGTTGGATCATCTTCTCCATCATTTGATTTGTCACCATCACCTGTTTCTACATCACCAACATTTGTTCCACCACCAACATGTCTTCCTTCATCACCAACATCTATCCTATCACAACCTGTTCCATCTCTCTCACCCTCATCTAATCATTCACAATCTGTGAGAAAAACTTCTCCAAACATCTTCCCTTTACACACAGACTTCAAAACTTTGAAAGATCATCCTCTTGATAATGTTATTAGATCAATTATTGATGGTGTTCGGGCGTGGAGTCAATCTGGTTTGATTAATATCTGCCTCTTCTCTTGCTTCATCTTTCAAATTGTCCCGAAAAAATGTGCATGCCGCTCTACAGGACCCATGCTCAAGAAGAAAGGATTGACTATACTGAAGTCTTCACTCCGGTCTCCCGTCTTGAAGCAATCAGGATTTTTCTCTCTCATGCTGCTAATAAACAGTTCAAGGTCTATCATATGGATGTCAAGTGTGCTTTCCTTTACAGAGTCATTGATGAGGAGATATATGTGTGTCAACCACCAGGTTTTGAGGATCCTGACTTTCCCGATAAAGTTTTAAGCTTGTCAAGTCTCTGTATGGTCTTCATCAGGCACCTAGGATTTGGTATGAAACCCTGACCCAGTACCTCTGAAGCAATGGTTTCTCTCATGGCACCATCGATATGACTTTTTTCAAGAAAGAAGTGAATGGTGAAATGTTATTTCTCCAAGTTTATATCGACGATATTATTTTTTGTTCCACCAATTCACTGTTATGTCGGGAGTTCGAAGAAGTGATGCGTAATCAGTTTGAAATAAGTATGATGGGAGAAATGTGCTTTTTTCTTGGATTACAAGTAGAACAAAAGCATGAAAGCATTCTAATTCATCGGGAGAAGTATGTTAAAGAAATCTTGAAGAAATTCAAGATGGATGACGCCTCTCCTGAAATGACTCCCTATACTACTCAGACGTGTCTCACTCCTAATGAGAACGAGAAACCTGTTGATCCTCATCTCTATAGATCTATGATCGGTTCCCTCATGTATCTTATAGCAAGTCATCCAGATATCACTTTTGCTATAGGATATTGTGCTCGATATCAGTCGGCCCCAAAAGAGTCTCATGAAAAGGTTGTCAAGAGAATCTTTCGTTATCTCAAATGCTCATCTCGTTTAGGTCAATGGTATCCATATGGAGGGAATTTTGATTTACATGCTTATTCTGACAGTGATTCTAATGGTTGCAAGTTAAACAGAAAATCGATGACTGGGGGTGTCAATACCTGGGCAATTGTCTGGTGTCATGGCAGAGCAAGAAATAGACCACTGTTTCCCTTTCTATAGGGGAAGCGGAATACATTGCTCCCTCTAGTGTTGTTCCCAAGTCCTTTGGATACAGCACCAGATGATTGACTATGGAATCAACTTTCTCCACACGCTATTGTTTTGTGACAATGAAGCAGCCATCGGGATCGCTAAAAATCCTATTCATCATTCTCGAACCAAGCACATTGAAACACGGATTCATGCATTTCGTGATGCCCAAGAAAAGGTTTTTATTGATATTATTCCCATTGACACTAAAAATAAAAACGTAGATCTTTTCACAAAACCTTTTGATAAACCTCACTTTTATGAATTGATCTCTATGCTAGGGTTAATATCCTTTTAAACCTCTTTTCTTTTCTTTTATGAAATTTTCTTTAAAAAATATATAATAATAATAATAATCATCTTAATAATATTATCTTTTTAAAATAAAATTTTAGGGGAGTAAATAAATAAACTGGGTGTTGAATTTGAAATGACGAGAAATGATTTTATATCTTCCGGATAAGTTCATTTATGCATGACTAGTACTTAAAATGAGAAACGATAGTAACTGACGGTGCTCTTGATTTACATCTTATTTTTTATTGAACATTAAATTAAAGTAAATAGACTCTTTAAATGATATGCTTGGTAGACTCAGCCTAAAGAATAAAGTATACAACAGCCATATGATTTAAATTAAAATATATGCTTAAAGATGTCTGGATTTACGCGATCATTTTGGTTGCACGAAAACTGAGTCCCGACAAAAAGTGGATTGAGAATTGATCTTTGACACATGTCCTGTATATTTACGTCTTGTACTTGTGCTAATCTGCTCTACTGTACGGTAGTACTGACCTGGAGTGATGATCTCCTCTGTTGTACGGTAGTACCAACCTGGAGCTCTCATCGGCACTTGATCAAATGGTCATCTCCTTTGTTATATGTGAGTATAGACCTGGAGCTCTCACCATCTTGATCTAAGTTGTGTCAAATCATCTGATGATGAATTCATCACAAAAAGCAATACTCTGTCGATAAGCATTTGCACACTAATGCACAAGCCTTGCTCTATAAAGATCGTAACAAAATTCAATAAATCCTGAGGTTGGGTGAGGGTTTTTGCCAAATGATTGCGGGGTCCCAGCATTCTAAAGTATTTAATCACCTTAACAAATTATATGTTGTTTGTTGAAAAAGATAAGGCATGGGTTTAAGTGGATAAATACATCAGCAATCGTTATTGATTTGTTTCTGAATTTCAAGAGTTCCTTTACAGACTGTGATCAGATTCAGTTATCGGTATGATCTCATTGTCGGTCAATGATTAAATTCATCTATGTGCTAACACATATCTTGAGGATGTGATCTCTCATCAATTTAGATCTTAATTTTTGTTGCTATTAAAAAAATTCGGCGAAACTATAATTTTGCTATTTGTTTTGCTAGACGAAATTGCAATTTCACTCAGCATTCTCATCCTTTGCGATGTCTTTTCAATCTGAGTTTCATCTGACGAAATTGTAGCTTCGCTTAGTGAAACTATAGATTCGTCTGGAGAAACTATAGATTCGTCTGCCGAAACTATAGATTCGTCTAGCGAAACTATAGTTTTTCTTGCTGCGAAACTATATGCTATTTAAGTCGTCTTGCGAAATTATTCTCTCACTTTCGCACTATCGACCTGTAATGTCCCTTAGGGCTATTTTGTGACCTTTTCTTGAGATTCTATGATTCTGAGATTTTGTTATTGATTGTTTGTTGCTTCCTGTTTGCAAGTGAGTCTCGAACTCAGGACCTTCTTTTAATCTTGTTAACAATTTCATTTAGTGGGTATATTTGATCGAGACTCTTCAATACCTTCGTTGTTCTTCTAGCGAAACTACCGATTGTCCAGCGAAACTAAATGAATGTTCATGAACTCTCAGCAAAACTGTAAGGTTATGCTGTCTGAGCGAACTTAACAGTTTCGCTGACTAACTTTCAGTTTCGCAGTGCCAAAACTATAGTTTTGGCCTGTCGAATCTACCTTACTATTTGGGCGAAACTAGTGTGCTCTTGCTAGCCAAACTATATTTTCGGCCAGCGAATTTATTAATTTTATTTCATTTTGTTCTTTGATTATTATTCTTTATTCTTTTCTTATTTCTATGTATTCATACTTAATACTTTGTTCTAATGTAACTCATTTGATTTGAATCTCAGGTTTAAATGGCAAATCTAAAGTTCGATGAGAGAAACAACATCACTGCTATTCTGGATGATACACATCCTAAAGTTGTCGGGCTTAAAGACTGTATTAGGTGGTTGCAAAGATGTCCTGTAGCTTACGCTATTTCTCATTCCACCACCATATATGATCTTCACATCAGAGATTTCTGGAGATCTGCTAAATATGATACATGACTCAAAGAATTACTGCCAAAGTCTTAAAGCATGAGGTGACCATTACTACAGAGATAGTTTCGAGCATTCTAAGGCTAGAGGAGGATTCTGCTGAAGAGGTTTCTATGCCTGATACAAAGGTGTTCGAAGCATTCAGGAGCATAGGTTATGAGGGGCCAGTTTTTGGTTCCCGAAAAGAGATCAAGAAGTCATTTCTCTCCAAGGAATGGAGATTTATTGCTCACGTCTTCATCATGTGTCTAGATCACCGTAAAGGTGGATCAGACGGTCTAGAAATTGATTGGGCAAAAGCAATGGTGTTGTGCTGCAAAGGAGAGAAGGCAAACATAGCTAGACTAATATTCGCTTGCATGGCAGAGAATGTGATGGCCCTGAAGCAGAGAATGTGATGGCCCTGAGAGGTGAAAAGGTTGGGGCAGATGAACCCACGTATCTTTGCAGACTGTTGTGATATCCACCATGACTTTAGTGGGAAGATCAACCATCTCTGGAAAAACATGTACCCACCGGAGAGATGGAACTACATTAGAAGGGTGGATGAGTCAGAGAATAAATGAGCTGAAGAAACCAGAGCCCAACAGTCTCATGCAACCAAGAAGAGAAAGAGATATGCCAAGAGAAAGATTATGATTTTGAAGAAGAAATAAATGAAAGAGCTGAAGAGATAAGGATAGAAAAGGAGAAGAGATTGAAGAAGAAAGTTGATACAGTAGATTTAGAGAGGAGAACTAAACAAAGACATCAAGCATTCACTGACACTCAGAGGAGGGAAGAAAGAGGAAACTTATATGAAGATATGATTCGTAATCTTAACAGTTCTCTTGCAAATGAACTGAGTATGATAAAGACGAAGCTCACCAACAAGAGATACGGGAGAAGCAAAAAGATGAGATGATAGAGGGAATGTAAAAGATGCTTGTTAATCAAAATTGTCTACTCAAGAAGTTGTTTGAGGAGATTGCCCAACTCAAAGCTGCTGTTGGCCTGCCTAGTCAACTTACTCAATCTGAGTTAGATGATTTGACTAATACTTCAAAATACCCATCCCTGAACGTGGGTACTTCATCTAGGGCAGGAGAGGGCACTTCTGGAGCAGCAACTGCTGGTGCTGAAGATTATGAAGTAAGAAATGAAGATGCAGGAAAGGAAAATGAGGCAGAAATTCTGGAGGCTGGGTTTATAAACATGGGATTTGATGTTGAAAAGGATCTGGTTAGAAAAGAAATGGTGAGGGAGGAGTCGGTTGACAGAGATGTTGAGAAATGAAAGGGCATAGTTGATGAAGAAGAGGATGATGAACAATTAGTAGACTATGATTCGAACCAGAATTCTATGAAGTTGATGAGAGGCCATTGATTTATGTAGCCAAGAAAGGAGAGCTTGATGAAGATGTATTTGAGATGGATAAAGCTGAGTGGTTTGTTAAAAAGAAAGAGCTAGAAGAACTAACTCCCTTTTTCCAACACATGGAAGGGTTGAGTAGGAAAGAGGCTGACAAGCGGATTATAAGTTGGTGTTATAACCCTGACCTCAAAATGTTCATGATAAATAGAAGAGGGGGTGGATTTAGCTACATGCATAAGAGGAAGGCTTTCAAGACCTTGCCTAAATGGGATCTGAGGCAGTTGGCGGCTCTGCCATTACTAAATGCAAATCTAAGTGAATGAGCCTCTCTGTTGGAGAAAGATATCTAGAATGGGCTAAATGACAACTTTGAGTCTTTTGGATACATGAAGGCTGAGAGGAAACGCTCAAAGAGAGACAAGGATTGGAAGACCGAAAAGGGCAAGATTGTACTTAGGGTGAAACCCCCAAGGACCATGAATAGGGTCAGATTGGCAGATCCCCTCCCCCAACGACTACAGAATTTTGAAAAGTGGTTTTATGATAACAATATAGGGGAGGCAATCATCAGAGTGAAGAATGGTGCTGAGTTCAAAGTTTTTGATCCAATCGAACTTTTTAGTTTCTGTGATGAAGACCTCCTAGTTCTTTGCGAGAATCATATCAAAGCAGGTGCAGGTGAGGAAATGAGGAAGGAAGCCAGTCTCTTTATGACTGTAGCAAACAAAATCAGAGGTGTAAGGGCAAAGGTGAAGAGATTAGCTAAGAGAGTAAGGGCCCAAGGTGACCTAAACATGGATATACAGGATTTGGCCAAGCAGTTTGAGTGAGCAAGTGCTCATCCCGAAGGGGCTCATGAAGCAGGAGGAAACCATGGAGAATCATGTGTTGAAGCCTTCGAGGAAGTTGTTGCAGGAGGTGCTGAAGAGTAATCAAAGGCAACAAAGGACACTGGAGCTGAAAAGACACATCAAGACGAGTGAAGGTGGTGAGTTCCAACCTAGGGGGAGTATTGAAGATCATGAATAGTTTGGACTCACCTTAGTTTAGATTGTTTACTTTGCTTGTAATAGGTCTTTTGTTAGTTTCCTTTTTTATGTATTTAGATTTATGTAGTTTTGCAGTCCAGCGAATCAGTGAGCGAAACTATAAGTCAGCTGATTGGATCGCTCAGCAAAACTACTGTTTCTGCCAGGGGAAACTATATTTCAGCAGTACAGTTTTGCTGCTATATATAGATTTGATTTTTTTCATTGTTGGTAAGCTTGCAAAACCCTAATCATGAATCATTGTTGCAAGTTACCTTTTCAAAGCAGTTATCACATAGAAATATCATTGTGCTTGATGTTATTGATTGTTATGATGTTCATTGTCTTATTTTGAATGAGTTCTTATTATGTTTAATCTTCTTTGCTCATCTTATTAGGTTTGTGTGTTGAATATTGAATGATTCTTCATCTCATTTTCACTGTTATACGATCAAATGGACCAACAATTCGTGTTTTCTGATGAAAGTTGTGGCAACACTCTTTTCACCATTGAAGACCTGGAATGTATCCATCCAAATGATCTGGAGTACATCAAAATAGTCTAGCAGATGGCTCTTCTCACTCACAGAGCCAAGAAGTTCTATAAGCAGACTAGAAGGAAGTTCCCCAGCAATGCAACCAATGGAAAGTTTGGACTGGACAAAAGCAAAGTCAAGTGTTAGAACTGTAACTTGATTGGCCATTTTGCTAGGGAGTGTAAGGCACCAAAAACAAATGGTGGTCAAGCACAATCCAGACCAAACTACACTAACAAGGCTACCTAGAATGAGAAGCCAAAGCAGCAAGCTTTAGTTGCTGTTGAAGAAGGAGGCTTTGACTAAAGCTTTCAGGTGGAAGATGCTTCCCCAAACCAAGCACTGATGGCAGATTATGATGAAGCCAAGGTAATGGAACATCTCAGAACCCCTGAATGCATTACTAAGTTAACAGATACAGGTCCTACAACTTAGAAATGAGATCTGATCTTGAGTCCTTAAACATTTTAGAAGCTGATTTTAGAAAGTCTAAAAGTGACTATAAACTAAAGATAGGGGACTTAGAGAAAACCATTTCAGTTCTAAAACACGAGCATACAAATTTTAGGACTCAGATCAAGGATCTCATAACTAAGCTGACTGAGTGCCAAGCTGAACTTGTGATCAGCAAAGCTAGGGCAGAAAAGTGTGTTCTTGAAGAAGAGACCTTCAAGAACATGATATCCTCTTCCCTGCACAACAAGGTCTGCTATCAAAACAAGCAGGAAATGGGATCTAATAAGATAGCTCCTCCACGCACAATCTTGTCTGTAAGATCACCAGGTGTGGAACATGTGATGACGAGCTTCCTCTTATAGATCCTTTGAGTGAAGAGGATGAAGAAGTGATAGTGAAGAATTCCTCTGAGAGAGTGAAGAGGAGGATTCTAAGAAGGGCCAATATCCTTTTGAGGAAAAGAAGAAGACTGTGCTGACCAAGTCAATAAGAAAGAAGTTGATTAGAAAGAGCAAAAGAAAAGCTAGGAAGGCTCAAGAGATCAATGCTAGTTTTGACTCTAAGCATAAAAAAGTGTTTATCTCTGTAGGGTTTGAAGTAGTGAAGACTAAAGACATCAACCTAAACTCTACTGTCAAGAGATTACATATGGATCTCTTTGGCCCCACCAGTGTAATGAGTTTAGGAAGGACCTTTTATTGTTTGATGATCACACATGACATTGCAAGATTCACTTGGGTCTTCTTCCTTAGAACTAAGGATGAGACTCCTTAGACTCTGAAGAATTTCATCCGAACGATTGACAATCATCTGATCACAAGGTCAAGACCATAAGATTTGATCAAGGAACTGAATTCAAGAACCAAATCCTTGAGGCATTTTGTGATGGAAAGGGTATTACAAGACAATACAGTGCTCCCAGGACTCCTCAGCAAAATGGTGTTGCTGAGAGGAGAAATAGGACACTGATTAAGCTGCAAGAACCATGATATCTGACCCTAAGCTACCTATCACCTTCTGGGCAGAGGTAGTCAACACTGCCTACTATGTGTAGAATAGTGTTTTAGTGGTTAAGACTCATGGCAAGACTCCTTATGAACTTTGGCACAAGAGGAAACCTTTCATTGGTTTTCTCAAGTCATTTAAAGGTCCTTGCACCATCTTGAATACCAAAGATCAAATTACCAAGTCTGCTGAGAAATCAGATGATGGACAATTTATTGGATACTCTTTTCAAGCTATGGCTTATAAAGTATACAATCTCAGAACTAGAATTGTTGAAGAGTCAACCAATGTGACTTTCAATGAACACACACCCTGTGTAGCTGGTTCTGGTCTTGATTGGCTGTTTGATCTTCATTTAGTTACCAACTATTTTAACAAATCTTGTGAGACTATTTTAGGATCTGAAGAAATCATACCCACAGGTGATCCTGACCCAAGATTTGAGCTAAGAAGACCTTCAAGTAACACATCTTCAGCTTTAGTTGTAACTACCTCTTCAAATGAAGTTTCTATAAGTACCACAATAACAAATTCAGCTAATTCAGCTAATTCATCTGGATTCCTTCAATGTCCAGCTTAAAGGCTCCACAACCAAATAAAGATACTTCAAATGTAAAAGAAAATGATGGAGGTGGTGATAGTGATCAGGAATTTCTTGATACTGATAACCACACCATAGATGACAACATCAATGATGTCACACACTCATTGGATTAAGTCTCTCTTGATAAGTTTGCTGATATGGTGGGAGAAACATCTATGCCAGATCTAAATTTCTCTAGTTTAGATCTCTCTCAGCAAATTGTTGTGATCCCTCAGCTAAGGATCCACAAGTCTCACCCCACCACAAACGACATTGGAGATGTTGACATAGGGGTAAGAACAAGAGGACAAACCCATGAATCAAATGTTTGTCTTCACTCTTGTTTCTTAACTTAGATAGAGCCAAAAAATTGATGAGGCTCTGAAAGATGGAAGTTGGGTTGAAGCTATGCAAGAGAAGCTACTTCAATTCAAAAGGCAGAAAGTTTGGAACCTTTGTCCTCTTTGTCATAGGAAGACTACTATTGGAACCAAATGGGTGTTTAGGAACAAGAAGGATGATAGAGGCATTGTCATCAAAAATAAGGCTACATTAGTTGTTCAAGGATACACACAAGAAGAAGGGATTGACTACACTAATATCTTTGCTCATGTAGCAAGACTAGAAGTTGTTAGGATATTCCTGGCATTTGCTGCATCCAAGAACTTCAAGGTCTATCAACTTGATGTCAAGTGTGCTTTTCTTTATGGAGTGATTGATAAAGATGTGTATGTCAAACAACCACCTGGTTTTGCAGATCCTGATCATCCTAATTATGTCTGTAAGCTTGACAAAGCTCTTTATGGGCTGCATCAGGCACCAAGGAAGTGGTATGAGACTTTATCTTAGTATCTATACAAACATGTATGCAGAATGGAACTCTCTTCATCAAAGGACAAGGAATAACTTAATGTTAGTTCAAGTATATGTAGATGACATCATCTTTGGTTCAACTAATCCAAGGCTCTGTAAAGACTTTGAGAAGCTGATGAAGGACAGATTTGAAATGAGTGCCATGGGGGAACTCAATTTCTTTCTGGAAATTCAAATGAAGCAAGTTGAATATGACATCTTCATTAGTCAGTCAAAGAATGTTCAAGACATTCTTAAGAGATTCAACATGACTGATTGTAAGATTGCTGACACCTATACCAAGAAACCACTCCCTTGGACTGATCTTGAGGGGAAGTGTGTGGATAAACACCTTTATAGGGCTATGATTGGGTCTCTTATGTATCTTACAACTAGTAGGCCTGATATCATGTTTGCTACATGTACTTACGCATGATATCAAGCCAACCCTAAGATGTCTCACCTTATCACTGTCAAAAGGATTCTAAGATACCTCAAAGGTGCTTCAACACTTTGTCTATGGTATCCTAAGAATTCTGACTTCAATCTATATGCTTATACAGGTAGTGATTATGGTGGTTGCAATATGACTGCAAAGTCCACATCTGGGGGATGTCAGTTTCTTGGTGGAAGGGTTGTCACATTGCAATGTAAAAAACAATCTTATGTCTCTACATCAACTACTGAAACTGAATACATTGCTACTGCAAGCTACTTTGCTCAAGTGCTATGGATTCAAAATCAGATGCTTTACTATGGATTAAACATTAAGGAGGCTCCCATTCATATAGACAACAACAGTGCTATCTTTATCACAAAGAATCCTGTGCAACACTCAAGGACCAAACACATCAACATCAGGTATCATTTAATTAGAGATAATTTTGAAAAGGGATTATTTAACTAGTCAAAGTCCACACAAATTAATAATATGCTAATCTGTTTACAAAAGCTTTTGATGAAGAGAGATTTAAATATCTTATATCAGCTATTGGGATGATAAACTTCGAGTAGGTTTTTCTGAAAACTAATTCTTATTATTTCTTAAAATCTACGTGTGCTAAGTTTTCTAGTTCATCACTTTCATAAGCTCTTGTTTTCTTTGGATGAAAATGTTTTGAAGACTTTCCTTAGATTTCTGAAAATTTTGATCCTTCGGAAGATATGCTTTTATCTTCGAAAGAAAATCACGCCTTCAAAACAAATAACTGTCTAAGTAATTTTACCTTCGAAAGAGATTTCTGAAATATCTTCCGAAGCTTAATACTTGTCTCAGACACTTATATGTTTTCAAGGACTATTTTCATCCCAAGCAAATTAACTCTCGAAAGCTTTGTTTTCAAGGACTATTTTCTTATATGTTTTCAAAGACTATTTTCTTCCTCTGAACAAAGCATTCAAGTCTTAATTTTTCTTCTGAAGCAAAATTTTCACAACTCTTAGGAAAATCTTCAGAAGTCATTTTAGCTTCGGAAGCTCTTTCATTAAAACTTCCGAAGATAATTTACCTTCGGAAGCTTTTGACTTCCCAGAAAACTACTTTTTGAGCAAAAACAAACTTCTTTTCAGAGGTGGGACCGACATCCGGATTTCAATGTATATCCTCTTTCATTAACTTTGTCTTAAATCCTTTTCACATATAAACCCAACGGTTCCCCCCTATTTCTATCATCTTCTTCTTTCCTTCAAACCTAAAACCCAAATTTCTCTCTGAAATTACTTTCGTTCATCTTTCTTCATCCTTTAGCTTTCTCAAATGGCCAACCTTAACCGCAGAAATGAACCAAACTTCTCCATGTAGTTACACAGGCAATATAACCAGGTTGCTCTGTTACACTTAGAGAAAGATCCACATTTTTCAAATGTTTGCCATTTCTTGACTCTATCCAACTACTTCATCTCCCTAACCATTGATCCTACGCTTTACGAGGATCATCTGCTTGCATTCTGGAAGACCTGCCAAGAGGTTGTTATGGATGGGGAGAAGGCATTGTCTGCCACAGTGCAGGAGATCACAGTCTTCATCACTCCGGCCATCATCAACATTCATCTTCAGCTGGATGATGAAGAAAGTGAGGTGTTCTTCCCTAAAGAATATGAGCAGATGGACTATGAGGGAGATTTCTCTGTAAAGACCTTCCGGAAAGGGAAGGTCTCATCCCAATGGAAATTCCTGCTCCATGTAGTTATCCACAGCTTGTCAAATAAGCATGGTGGATGGGACCAGATTCCTGAAGATCTCTCCTTTATTGTTCATGGGATGGTTCAGGGGGTCAAGTTCAGGTACTCTCAGTTTGTTTATACAAATTTACTTGCAAACTTAGACTCTTTAGAATACTACATGTTCCCTAGATATGTTCAACACATTCTTAACTGTGAACTGAGCTCACAGTTAAAGAGAACAGGTAACATTCTTAAACTGCAATAGATGAAGCCTGGCATCTTTAAAATCATGAGAAAGCCTACTATTGGATTCTGTGGGGGTAGAAACAGCCCTTGTCCCAAAAATGTTAGAGTTCATTGCTCAAGGTGACAACCTAGCAGCACTAGCTAGTGTTGAACTCATACCTTCTACATCGCAACTTCCTCAACAGCCACAAATCACCCTCACCTACCGAAGAAAACACAAACGAACCCCTACACAAACTATTCAGTCAATGCAGGTCCCCATATACTCACCCACACAGGAATAAGTGGATACTGGAGCTCCCACTTCTCCTGAGGAGCAGACTACTCCCATTACTTCAATGATCAGTGCTGAGGTTCCTCATGCTCAGCCTGATGAGCTCACAAGAACAAATGCCTTAAGCCTTCACTCTAAGTCACAACACTCAAGTGAACAACCTTTAAGGGACAGTTACCATACCTAGCCTTTGGACTTAAACCAACCAATTCCCACCTTGACTACTATATTGATGAAGATTTAGGTTTCAGTGAGTACCATGAGTCTCTCTTCTTTTCCCCTACTTAAAAAGAGATGAATGCTCCTGAGTCTCTTACATCTAGCCCACATCAGTCACCAACTACTGAGGTGGACACTTCTAAACCTGTTCAAGATGTCCATATGGATGATGCTCTTACTTTTGCAAGTGATTCCATCATTAAGACCTCAATCATGGCAACTCAGCCCATTGATACCTCAACTCAAGCTGCCAATGAGCACAAGAAATCCAACAGCAAAGAACCTGAAGCTGGTGATGAGAGAGAGGACTCCGGTCCAATCATCTCATCCCCCAATGACTCTTCTAATGAAGATGAGGGCAATTTGAGACTAAAAGTGCAAAAACTATCCAAAACCTACACCTATTTAGTCTCCAAGATCAGTCATCTTGAATCTCAAGTGACTACCTTGAAAAACAAGGTCAATGATCAGCAACTTGAGATTTCTTATCTCAGGGAAAAACTAGCTGGGATACCTTTAAGAGGAGCTCAACCAGGAACACAAGAACCTGTGAGTGTGATTGACCTAGCTCCTAGCTCACCTATGGAAGTGGGTGATGCTACCAAAAAGGGGGAGAAAGTCATTACACTCACAGAACCTGGGAGTTCTTCAGAGAGTATGGAAATTAAGGACTCACCATCCTCACTTGCAATTGTGCATACTTAGCAACTTCCTCAAGTTCACATTAATGTGGACTCCATAGACTCCTACATACAGAGTCTGTTTGAGGAAGGAATACCAAGGGCTATGTCATCTCCACCAACTTCAAATCGTATCATTAGGTGGAGGTATGATGAAAGCAGAATAGCCCTAATCATTTTTAGAGTTCAAGGATAGCAAGAGGTCTTAAATTTTTGAACCTTGAACTTCTATGAAGGTCTAGATCTAGTCAACATGCCACTTGTCAATCAAAGCAAATCAAGACAAGCTAACAGGCTGGCTCAAAGAATCCAAGACAGAATCACTGCAGAGTTAAGCTTCAGAATGAGACTAAGGAAATCAAGCAATGTCATCGGTCAACTGGATGTTGAGGTAGACCCTAAGATTAGTTTCATAGGGGAAACCTTGACTAAAGGCCCAGTGGCAGAAACTGAGAGCCCTACCTCATCATCATTAACTGCTATAGAGATTCATACCATTTTTGAGACACCTGCTAGTGAAGGTGCATCTCAATCTCTCTCTGGCCATAGCTTGGAAGCTACACCAGGCAATGAAGGCCAAAGCTCTCTCCAAACTGAGTCCTAAAGGTCTGTGAGTAACAAAGGGAAAAGAAAGATGACTTCTGAGGAGATTGAGGAGGAGGAAGGAGAGAGGAAATGGAAGCTGAGGGGAGAAAGTTCCTCTACTGGGTCTGCAAGACTCATGGAAACTGCTATCAGGGCTCCCCGTAGACCAAACACTCAGGATGATAAGTTGAGGGTAGTCAGGATAAATTACTTGCAGACCAGGAACTATGACATAGACAATGTCATTTCTCTCCCCTTAGAGGAGTTGAATGAACTGGTTGACATGGAAGTGTCAAAAGAGAGAAAGGAGGCAGAAGATGCAGAGCTACTGATTCAAATCAAAGAAGAAAGAAGAAAGAAAAGATTATACAAGCATGTGCCTATCCTCTCTCCAGTTCAAGAAAGTCTTGCACATAAGGATGTGGTTCAACAAGAACCTCAAGTAGATAAAGAAGAAGACAGGATCAAGATGATCAACTACCTGAGTGCCACAGGCCTCTATCAGGCAGATGCACTTCTTCCCTTATCCTATGTGTTGGACCAAAAGAACCAATGAGCCTGATCAGAAAAACCTCTAAGTCCCACAGACATCACAACAACTGCTGAAGACTTGATCAGCTGTTTAACAAAGTCTGATGGCTGCAACAGCTGAAGATTGAAAGTACTGAAGTACAACAGCTGAAGTTCTAAAGTGCTGAAGACCAACAGCTGAAGATTGAAAGTACTGAAGTACAACAGCTGAAGTTCTAAAGTGCTGAAGACCAATAGCTGAAGATTGAAAGTACTGAAGACATCAGCTGATGACAACAGCTGAAGCTCAAGTACAAGTACTGAAGCCATTAGAGTTTATTACAACAGCTGAAGCCATCCTGCTGGTTCTGATCATCATTCACACCCTAGATCTCCTGCATACTTTGTCCCCCAGGGTCCAATGTCATATCCTGTTCCCTGCTATTACTTGCCTCAGTCTAATCCGGTTCAAGCTCCCATTTCACAACAATCACATGCATTGCCTGAACCTCAACCTTCCCAATATCATCAACAAATTCAACCTCAACAACACAGCTTCTTCACCCCAGGAGTTGTTGACTGGAGCAGTTTACCAGATGATTTGTCTGGTCATGAACAACTGTTCACTGGTGCTGGTCAACATGGTGGTGACAGTCCCTTTGGAAATCTAGCTCTTATGGCTTTGGATTCTGCTGATACTTCATCCTCTAATGCCTCTATACAAAGGTATCACAGGTATCCTCTAAGGCAAAAGCCAAACTATGTTCTGAATCATGCATAGCCGCATTTGCATCTATTAGAGAAGCAAATGTAGCTTTAATTAACAAGAACATTGAACTAGAACAAACAATTTCCAAAAGCAAAGCTGAATTTGAGTCTGTGCTTAATGATAAGAATGATGAGATTTACAAACTTAAATGCCAAAAACTGATGATAAGGCTAAGGAAGAGATACTTCTAGAGAAGTATAGAGATCTCAAGGAAACACTTGCAACTACCCAGGTAGAGTGTGATCGATGGGTAAATTCTTGCAAGGGTTTTGAAATGCTTCTTAGTAAGCAATCTGCTTCCAATGTGAAGTTTGGCATTGGTTATAATCACACTGCTCCACCTACAGATTTTACTTCCAGGGCAGAGGTAGAATCTGATGGTGAGAGCAATAACCAATCCATTTCTTCATGTGATCTACTTTCTGATACAGCACCATCAGAAGTAGAAGTCAACACTAGCCCTCTCAGAACCTATCAGCTGATGTTGATGGTTCCACTGCTGACACTCACATGATCAAAGAGTTGATCAACTCAGGAGTTAATTCTGAAAGTCCTGAAAGGACTGGAGAGCAAGATTTAATCTGAAGTTCAAACTCCAACTACTGTCAGTACTGAAGAGAAGAAAACTGTCAGTAGAAAGAGTTTGAAGACTACTAAAGAGGAAGTCAAGAAAGCAAACAATGCTTCCAAGTACTGAGAGCAAGTCTTCAGTAGTTTCATCCTCTTTAGTTGATGATCAACATAAGATGAAGAAGAAAACATGTGAAGTATGTGGCTTGTTCAATCATCTTACAGATGATTGTTGGTACAAAAGAGGATCCAAACTCAAAGATAAAGAGGAATTAAAGAGAAAATGGTTAAAATGAAAACTGAGTTTGAGGCCACATTTGTATCAGCAACATCAAATCCTGTAACCCTTAAGTCCATAAGAAATCCAAAAAGGAAGGGGTTAAACAGGTAACAGCTGAGATTGCTCAAAAGAAGAAGGTGCAACATAGGAACTTATCAAACTCCAATGCCAATGTGTCTGATGAGCTGAAAGCTTTATCACAAAATCAACACAGCTGGTTATGATGGTTCAACATCTATTGGGAAGAGTTAACCAATTAGATGTTCCTATGTTGAAACCACAGAAAAGGAGGTCCAAGCCAAAGGATTCCTCTTCTTCACCATCTTCTTCCTCTCAGGCTGTTGTTTCCATCAAACCTGTTAGTTTACCATCTGTTGATGAGAACAGGCCCAAAACCAAAAAGGTTTGGGTCTCCAAAACTAACTGATTGTTTATAATTGCAGGGTTCTTCAACATGCCAAAGTAGCATCTGGTATGTAGACAGTGGGGGATCTATGCACATGACTGGGAACAGCTCTCTTCTTCATGACTACTCTCAAGGAAGAAGGGGTTTGTTTCTTTTGGCAATGATGCTAGGGGTTACATCATTGGAAAAGGCTTTGTCTCCAATGGAGAAATAAAGTTTGATGATGTTAATCATGTGGAAAATCTCAAGTACAATCTCTTGAGTGTCAGTCAAATGTGTGATAAAGGCCATGTTGCTCTTTTCACCAGTCAGAACTGTAGGATTCTGTCATCCAAAGTTCTGCATTTGATTGATAAGGTGTTGGATGATCACACTCTCCTGAGAGCCAACAGGACAGGAAGAGTGTATGCCTTAGATCTTTCCAAGAAAATAGATCTCAGAGGCCATCCTTGCCTATTTTCCAAAGCCTCTCCTCAAGAATCTAAACTATGGCACAGAAGGCTGGGTCATGTTAATTTCAAAAACATGAATTAGCTGATTCACAATAGTTTAGTCAGAGGCTTACCAATAAAGGAGTTCCACTGTGATGAAACCTGCACTGCTTGTTTAAAAGGAAAACAGCACAGAGTCTCATTCCCTCCTATTGAAGAGCCTAAGTCCACTGCCTGCTTGCAATACTGCATATGGATCTATTTGGTCCTGTGAGAGTGATGAGCATGGCAAAGAAGAAATACTGTCTGGTAATTGTGGATGATTACTCCAGATTTGTATGGACTTCTTTCTACATTCAAAGGATGAGGTTGCTCAGAAGATTATTCACTTTGTGTTGTATGTTGAGAAGCAGTATTCCCTTTCAGTCAAGTGTATTAGGAGTGACAATGGAACTGAATTCAGAAACCATACACTTGATGACTTCTATCTTTCAAAGGGAATCAAAAGGCAGTTTAGCATCCCACGGACTCCAGAACAAAATGGAGTAGTGGAGAGGAAGAACAGGACCCTAATTGAAGCTGCAAGGTCCATGTTGGCTGACTCTGGTTTGCCACTGACCTTTTGGGCTGAAGCTGTTAACACAGCTTGCTATGTGCAGAATAGAGCCTTAGTAAATCAGAGGTTGATGAAGACTCCATATGAAGTTCTCCATCACTTGGCTCCTCTAATTTCATTTTTCAAAGCATTTGGGTGTCCCTGTTTTATTCTCAACACAAAGGATCAACTCCAAAAATTTGATCCTAAGGTGGATGCAGGGTATTTTATTGGTTATTCATCTACTTGCAAGGCATACAGAGTCTTCAACTGCAGAACAAAGATAGTTGAAGAAACTTTGCAAGTGAAGTTTAATGAATTTCCTATGGACAAGATTCCACAAAACCCTGTGGAGTTGTTTGATTTGGACATACTGCAATATGTTCCTTATCAACCTCTAGCTGTTGCAGATCATGTGGATAAATCATCTTCTGCAACATGTTTTCCACCTGGTAGTATTGATGATGATGATGATAATATCAATACTAACCTATTCAAGTTTAGTGACCAACTGCCTGTGTCTGCTAAATTTGATGTTCCTGTAGCTTCAGCAGTTCCATCCACAACAAATGCTGATGGGATCTCTGATTCCTCTACATCTTTTGAGTTACCATCCAATTCTTGGTTTCAAGAGTCTGCATCAACATCTGCTGTTGCTGAAGGTCCTACAAACACTTGCACAGATCTCATCGTTTATCAAGAACTAAAGAATCACCCAATGTCTCAAATTATTGGTGATATCAATGCTGGAGTTTCAACAAGAAGTCAATTGTCTAACTTCTGCTTCTATGCTCTCTTCATCAGTCAGCTAGAGCCAAAGAAGTATCATGTTGCTTTGAGAGACAATGGATGGGTTGAAGCCATGCAGCTTGAGCTACTTCAGTTCAAGAAACAGCAAGTGTGGGAACTGGTTCCTCTTCCCCCAGGTAAGTGTGCAATAGGCACTAAATGGGTGTTTAGGAATAAAACAAATGAAAATGGGCTTATTGTTAAGAACAAGGCTAGACTGGTTGTACAGGGGTTTTCACAAGAAGAAGGTATTGACTATGATGAAACCTTTGCCCCTGTAGCCAGACTAGAGGCAATTAGATTGTTTTTAGCCTATGCTGCATTCCACAATCTTAAAGTTTTTCAAATGGATGTCAAAAGTGCCTTTTTATATGGTAAAATAAAGGAAGAAGTTTATGTGTGTCAATCACCAGGTTTTGAGGATAATAAACATCCTGAATGGGTGTATAAACTTGATAAGGCTCTTTATGGGTTGAAACAAGCTCCTAGAGCCTGGTATGAGACACTTTCCACTTTTCTTCTTAAGAATAATTTCACTAGAGGCTCCATTGATAAAACTTTGTTTGTTAAGAAGGTGGATCAGCATAAGCTACTTGTTCAGATTTATGTTGATGATATCATTTTTGCATCCTCTGATCCCCAGTTGTGTGATGATTTTACAACATTAATGAAAAAGAGGTTTGAAATGAGTGCAATGGGAGAATTACAGTTCTTCTAGGCTTGCAAATTAAACAAAAGGCTGATGGAACCTTTATTCATCAGTCAAAATATACAAAAGATCTTTTGAATAAGTTTGATTACAAAACTGTAAGCCCTGTTCTACTCCCATGTGCAACACCATCCAACTGGATGCAGATCAGAAAGGTAAAGCTGTTGATGAAACACTTTACAGATGTATGATTGGGTCCTTGATGTATTTAACAGCTTCTAGACCAGATATCATGTTTGTTACTTGTGTCTGTGCCAGATTTCAGGCTGCTCCTAAAGAGTCTCATTTGATTGCAGTCAAAAGGATCTTTAGATATTTGCAAGGTACACAATCTCTAGGTTTATGGTATTCCACTAGACACTCTTGCAAATTAGTTGCTTTTTCAGATAGTGACTATGCAGGGTGCAAGTTAACTAGAAAGTCAATTTCTGGTGGTTGTCAATTCCTAGGCAACTGTTTGATTTCTTGGAAGAGTAAGAAACAAACATCTGTTGCTACATCAACTGCTGAAGCCGAGTACATTGCTGCTGCAAGTTGCACTTCTCAGGTACTCTGGCTTCAGAACCAACTTCTGGATTCTGGCATTACAGAGACTAAGACTCCATTATTAATGGATAGTGCTTCAGCTTTGTGTATTGTCAAAAATCCAGTCCAGCACTCTAGGACCAAACATATAGAGATCAGACATCACTTTATTCAGGATTGTTTTGAAAAAGGTCTGATTGATCCTAAGTTTGTGCCTAGTGCTGATGAGCTTGCAGATATTTTTACTAAGCCTTTGGATAGTTCTACTTTCCAAAACCTTGTGTTAAGGCTTGGTATGCTGCAGCTAGAATAAGTGCTAACTACTGATGATCTCAGTAAATAAGTACTAATGATCATTAGTGACCATATCACATATTGTACTGCTTCTGTTACAACAACTGATAAAGTAACAAGTACTGATGTAGTTGCAACTACTGATGTTGTCAAAACAGATAAGTACTGATGTCCTATGAAACAACTGAAAACAGCAAAAAGGCTGATGAGTAAGTGTTGAGGACAGTATGAAACAGCTGAAAGGCTATGAATTGACGAAAACTACTGATGAGAACTTTCTCTTCAGTTGTTTCTACAACTGCTGTTTCATCCTAAACAACTGATGACAAAACCATGTCTTCAGTAGTTTCACAACTGCTGATGACTAACACCAAGTCATCAGCTGTTTACAACAACTAATGACAAAACCATGTCTTTAGTAGTTTCACAACTACTGATGACTAATACCAAGTTATCAGTTGTTTTCAAACATCTGAAGTCAAAACCATGGTCTTCAGTAGCTGATGCCTAAAACCACGACTTCAGCTGTTTCAACGTCTGAAAGGGTAATACCATGTCAACAATCGTTTTAAAACTACTGATGACTAACACCAAACCCTTCAGTCGTTTTCTAACCCGTACCCTATAAATATCCCCGACCTAATCCTTCAGAGCCTCATCTTCTTCAAACCTGATGTTCATATCTCCCAAACTTCTCTCTCATTAATGGCGACCATGCAGCTCAAACCGCGACACAACTGTGTAGCTTACCTCACCAAATCGCCATTCTGGGCTAAGTTCGATAATGCTATTGATCTTATGGTCCAGTCACCCTACAAAACGGCCTTTCTTCTCAATCCAATCCTTCATGCCGAATCCCTTAACCAGTTTTGGATGAACGTCACCCTCACCACCGGGGAGAACAACACAGAGTCTCTCCGGTCGGTCGTCAACAACCACCAAGTGGTCATCACTCCCGATATACTTCGTCAAACCCTACACCTGGATGATGCCACTTTTCCTGCTGGATATCCAAAGGGCACAACTGATTTATCCTTTGCCCACCATGGATATCAGGGAAACCTTAGTGCCTCCACCATACTGAAGAAACATTTCCATGATGTTGAACGTCTCATATTTCACATGGTAAATGTCCATTTGGCTCCTAAGACTTCCTCTTGGGATCAAATGTCTACAAGATGGCAGCAGGTACTATTCTCTATCCTTGAGCAACAGAACCTAAACTTCTTTGAAATCATTTTTCTGGAACTTAAGGACATGGCCTCAAAATCTATTTCTAACCGCTGGATATTATATCCTCGGTTCATTATGGCCATAATAGAGAATCAGCTAAAAGCTGAGGGACTTGTTGGTCTCGAAGTCCCTGCCACGGCTGTATTGCCTGAAGTATACTCCAGGCACAACTCTGACCAAACGTTGAAACAGGCTGCCAGGCTGCGAAAACCCACGCAGTTGGAATCCACAGCCACCACCTCCAGAACCAAAGTCCCCACTACCCTCAAATCCAAAAAGCCAAAAAAGGCTACTCCGGGAGATGAGTCCCCTGAGGATGCCCCTGTACCACAAACACAGGAACCACACACTGGTCTTAACCCCCCAGTTGTGACACTGACTCATCCAGCCACAGCCGCACAGGTATCCTCTCAACAGGATCCTGTTGCAACCAACATTGGGGAACCTACACTGCTGGAACCTATCTCCCTTGAGAGGGTTACCATTGAAGCGCACCATTCACCCCGGGTGCAATCTGCTTCCACCCAATCACCACATGCAACCACCCCCCAAAGTCCTACATTACTTGTTGCACAAGTGCTGATTCAGTTGCACTCCTCACCCCCTCCCCAGATACCAATTACAACTGGGAATACTTCTACCATTAAGGGGGAGGACAAAAGTGCAGCCGAGAACCCATAGCATAGGGGTTACAATGTTCCATCTCCTAGTGTAGCAATGGAGATTGGAACTTCTGGTGAGGCTGCCACTTCTCCTGCTTCAGCATATGATCAGGTTGTAGTTGGTACCATTACTAAGACCTTACCAGAGGCAACTGCTGATGAAGGACAAAGTCCTGAGGCAGGAAGTCCCCAGTTCCAAGACAAAGGGGCACATGCTACAACTGAGCTACACTCTGTGCATGTTCATCCTGATCCTATCAGGAGGTCAGGTGATTCAGTAACTACTGATGATGACCTGGGCTTCTTTTACGATGTAATCGCCCAAAACACCATCCTGGAAGAGGAGGTGAGCAGACTCAAAAGCTGCTTGCCAAAACTTCTAAGGAACAAAGACCATCTGCCTCTACCACCTCACAGATGGCACCTTCATCTGAAGGTCTCCCAAACACTGAGCCACTCCCAAGAACTCAGCCACCTGCCTCTGTTTCTGGCACTATTTCTCAGGAACAGAACCCTCCTGAGAAAATAGTTGCTATCCTTCAAAAATCCCTCCCTCTCATCACACCCATAATCACTTACATAGTGATCAAAGTCATTGATGAGAGGCTTTCCTCAGTAATACACCTATTGATAGAGGAGGTTGTGGGCAAACAGCTTTCTGGCAATCAACCCCTTGCAACCAATGCAACCAAAAAGGGGGAGATTAAGTCAGTGAAAGCAAAACGAAAGAGGAGTACAGAGGAGAAAGAAAAGGAGAAAGAAACAGAAGGGATAGTAGTGGAAAAGGAGTTGGAGTTGAATGTGGAGATTGATAAAGAAAAGGAAAAAGAGAAAGCCTTGGAGCTACTGATAAAAGAGGCTGATGCCAAACACAACAGATCAATGGACAACATCATTGATCAGCTGTTTAGGCGAGGCCATGACACCGATAAACTTGACTCTGAGATTCGACGATTAGAGATTGAAGAAATCTAGAATAGATGGGCAAGTTATGAAGTGTTAGAAAGAGAAAGGCTTGAGATCATGATTAGATTTATTGCAAAATATCTTGGAAGATCAATGATTGAGATCAAGCTTGGTCCAGGGACAGTATCTTGGCAATCACCACCAAGATCTGTTCGTCTGAAGCATATACTAAGGGACTTGTTATTGAAGCTTTGAATGAAGCGGGTGCTGGGAGCAGGACTGAGCTAGCCAAGCAATCAAAAGCCACACTCACCTCAAAAATGCTAGAACAGCCTATCAACAATCCCACACCAAAACCACCCAAAACACAACCCACCAAACCAACTCCCTTACCCTCAAAACCCTTAGCCGATGATATACCCTTGAAGAAGAAGAGAAGGGTATTGAGGCTAGAAGATGATGAAGAAGATGATGAAGATAGGCTGCCACTCTCAGCTGTGATTCAGTTGCCTAAGGCCACAAGTCACTCCTCAGCAATTACTCCTGAATTCCAAAAACAAATGGTTAAAGTAAAGCTAGAAGAAGAAGAGCTTCATAAACAGCATGATGAGGAATTGCTGAAGAGAGTTGACAAAGCTTATGCAGCCACATCTTCTATCATAAATATGAAGAAACAAGCCCTCAGACTTTACACTCTCAAGCACACCTTTCAATATCAAAAGGAAAGAGTGAGGATTTGGCCTAATCCCAGGGTGTCTCACAGAATTCATAAGAAAAACATACCTCAGAGATACATTGGCCAGGTGAAAAAGATCGTAGATGAAGTGATCTCTCTGGTCTTTGTAGATTCACCCTGGGAAATCCTAGAGGACTTCAAGAAAGCATATAAAGCTAATCTAACCCCTCAGAAGATGCTGGAAAACAAAATAGTGAAAAAGGGGTTAGTTTACAAGAGGCTTGAGGAAGTCAGGAAAAATGAGCTCCAGTTGTTCCTAGAGGGTAATCACCCGGATGAGTTTGCTTACAGAATAATAACAACTGTGGAGCTAAAGAATGGGAAACAGGCCAAATACTTGTCTGAGTATTATGGGCCTGAATCATTGTTTGAAGGAGGTGCTGAAGAGCTAACCATGGAGGAACAAATCACCTTCCTTGAGGCCTACACAAGAGAGTCGTACAGACTCATCATGGGGAAATAGATCTCATGAATGGGGTAACAACTCTGTGTCCAATTCCCCAAAACAGAGTTCCCATTCATACTTTGCCAAACAAATTTTTGAGACTTCTTCCCTGGCCGGTGCTTAAAAAGGGGTCGCTTCTGAGCTGATCTAGAAGACAAAAAGACCAACATTTCTGCCATAATAAGTGGGACAACTCTAATAAGTTTAGAGGTTTTGGCTGGATTGGTTCAGGGGGAGTTTGTTGGACCAAAAGAACCAATGAGCCTGATCAGAAAAACCTCTAAGTCCCACAGACATCACAACAACTGCTGAAGACTTGATCAGCTGTTTAACAAAGTCTGAAGACTGCAACAGCTAAAGATTGAAAGTACTGAAGTACAACAGCTGAAGTTCTAAAGTGCTGAAGACCAACAGCTGAAGATTGAAAGTACTGAAGTACAACAGCTGAAGTTCTAAAGTACTGAAGACCAACAGCTGAAGATTGAAAGTACTACAGACATCAGCTGATGACAACAGCTGAAGCTCAAGTACAAGTACTGAAGCCATCAGAGTTTGTTACAACAGCTGAAGAAGCATTCTTCAGTTTTTATGATGGTTTACCTTTCAGTAGTTTTCTTTGTTTTAGTATTTATAAAACAACTGAAGAGTATGTTCTTCAGTTGTTATAGTTTCAGTAGTTTCTTTTCAGTAGTTGTAATAATAGTTAACACTTAGCATTTTTTGTAAGAAGATGTCAGCTGTTTGACATCTTCAGTAGTTGTGTTAACTATCAGTAGTTTGTGATAAATTCTGTTAGATGTCACTATCAAGTGACATCAGCAGACGTCACATCTCTTATATAAGAGGTGTTGACCTAATTGTAATTGTGACATTCCGTTACCACGAAAGCGAATATTGAATGAAATATATCTGCAGAATTCTCTCTATCTATAACCGTTTGTGTTCTTACATTGAGTATCTCTTTGTTCTTGTGAATTGGCTAATTCATTGTTAGAATTCCGCTACTATACTCTCTAATCAATCAAACATAGATCACTGATCCTAACACTATGACTGCATTGAGTTTGAGTATCTCAAACAACTTGAACTTGAGATAGTCAAGGATAGAAAGATCACCAAAAGGAAGCTAAAGGAAGAAGCTGCAAAGTCAAGAGCCATCATCCAGAAGAGTATGAAGAAATCTGTAGACAGGTAGAAGATGATGAGCTTCTTGAAGTTGTATGGATTCTCTGCATGGAGACTTGGCCCTATGTCTTTGTCCACTATGAATGAGCATATCAGGGTAATCATGTAGAACATCAAGAGTGGAGAGCTAATGGACTTACACTCCCCTCCAAGGCAAGCTCCACCTTAAGTGGAGGTTAGGTTAAACAACCTAAGACAACACAACCTGAACCTCCTGCTAAGACTCAGCAAGCTTCATCTTCTGATCCACAGCAGGGTCAGACTCCCTGTCTTTCTGAACCTATAAAGGAGGAAGACCCAACTGAAAAAGACAAAGAAGATCAACCAGGTGCTACAGGCTAGTCTTCTCAGTTAAAAGGAACAAAAAGAAAGAAAAGGATGGCTTCAAAGCTAAAGCCAAAGAAAAAGAAAGAAACATCATTTTCAAAACCTCAGGATGAGTTACAATATCCTGAGGATGTGCAGCTAGAGGATGCTCCATCATCTCCTACTCAAACAGCTCCTCTAGCATCAGGAAGACCCATCTTGTCCTGGACATACACCACAAATCCGGAAAGATGGCGTGTCATTAGAGATCAAGACATTGAGGATGTCTACACATGGCAAAACATGTTCAATCTGCCTCTGCATGATCTCTTTGATATGAGAAGACATTTTGAGAGTCTGAGTGATCATGATCATCTCATGAAGAAAGGGATGGTCATCACCATAATAAGGACTGTTGATCTCTAAAGTCTTCAAAGTGTTTGGTAGCATCAGCCTTTGGGGAGTTTGTAAGGATTACATCTTAAGGCTGATGCAACTCAAACACTCAAAGTCTCCTGCATGCATGCCCAAGTACATTGAAGAAGAATGCTTCGGAAGTTTCACATAGCAACAGAAATATTCTAAGTGTTAAATCTTCCGAAGCCAAGACCAATATCATTGGAAGCCAAAGATGAAGTCTTCCGAAGCTTCAGAGATAAAGTCTTCCAAAGCCAACACTTGAAGACTAATTTCTTCCAAAGACTTTTAGTATACATGCTTTATCTGATGTACTTTACATAAAGCTAGACCCCTTTCCACTACAACTTTGTAAAGTCACCAACTTACATAAGTTTGTTAAAAAGTCCATGCTTTTAGTAACTATACATTGAGGTCTTGAGTCTGTAACTTTCTACTTTATGTACTTTATCATTTTTTGTAATATATTAGGATGTGAGCTATGGCATGTCATAATCGCAAGTCAAAAGGCAATCTCCCTTTTGACTCTACAATTGATTTTGTTTGGGTCTAGTCAATTGTATCCAGCTGGCTTTCATAGTATGGCCGGTTGTAGGATGTGGTACATGCATCTCAAGTACTTCTAACTTTTGTTTATGCTTTGTAACACTTGTAATAGAACTTGAGAAGGCAAATAATACAATCTTGAAAACCATCTCCTTGTGTATTTTGATATCTTGTTCTGTCTCTTATTCACTTGTGTTCTTAGTATAATTACTTGTGGTTAATCCAGTTTCACTGTTTGATTAGTCAAATTAATCTCCTCATTGTTTTGTTGTGTTGTAAGTGACCACATTTCACCGGTCCTGCAAATACCTTGATCTATGATAACATGAAATATTTTTTGGGATTAGTAGTGTAAGTCAAGGATAAGATGGGACTTCCTGATGCTAGAGGAGATCCTTGGATTGGAGTTCTTGGAGCTTCCTCTTTTCTCACATGCTTAGGATTTTTTGACTCATCCTGAGGTTTGGAGATGGATTCTCCTTTCCTTTTCTTCTTAGGCTTTGGTCTAGAAGTCATCCTTTTTCTTCTCTTTGCACCTTTTAACTGAGAAGACTGGCTTGAAGCACCTTCTTAATCATTTTTGTCTTTATTAGTTGGGTTTTCCTCTATCACAGGTTTAGATGGAAAGGGGACTAAACCCAGCTGTGGATCAGAAGATGATGCTTGCTGAGTTTTAGTAGGAGGTCCAGGTTTGTGTTGTCTCAAAAGTTTCAACCTTTATCTCCACTTCTGGAGTGACCTGACTTGGTGGGGAGACTAAGTAAACAAGTTTTCCTCTTTTGATCATCCACTTGATCACCCTAATATGCTCATCCATGGTGGATAGAGACATAGGGCCAAGTCTCTTTCTTGAGAATCCATATCGCTTCAAAAGGCTCATCATACTCTACCTATCAGCAAACTTTTTTTTACTATTCAGGATGATGGCTCTTGCCTTGGCAGCTTCTTCCCTTATCTTCCTATTTGTTGCCTTTCTTTATTTGGGTACTTCAACTTCAAGTTGCTTGAGATACTCAGACTCAATGTACTCAAAGGAAAAGGGAAGAAGTGCATCTTCCTGATAAAGACCTGTGGCACTCGTGTAGTTGATCATGTTAATGTTACCAGTTTCTTTGTCTACCTGAGGTTCTTGTGGAGCCACAGTCTTCTACACAGTACTTTCTTGAACTGGTGAGAGAGTAGTAACATGTTTGTAGAGCCTTTTCAGTTTCCTTTCTTCTTTGATCTGAAGAAGCAATCTTGCATCCTCTGCTCCTTTCTTCTCTCTTGACAATTACATGTCATCCAATTCATTCAATTCTTCAAAGGGGAGGGAAATGATATTATCAATATCATAATTCCTGGTATGTAAGTAAGCAATCCTAACTAATTTCATCTCATCATTTTGAGTGTTTGGTTTGGGAGCTGCCCTGATTGTAGCTTCCATAAAGCTAGCAGACCCTGCAAAGAAACTTTCTCCCCTTAGCTTCCTTTTCCTCTCTCTCTCTCCTCAATCTCCTCAGTAGTCATTTTCTTTTCTCTTTTTAAATCATAGACCTTTGTGACTCAGGGTTGAGGGAGCTTTGGCCTTCATTGCTTGGAGTAGCATCCATGATTTGGCTAAAGAGAGGTTGAGATTCACCTTCACCAGCAGGTGTCTCGTCAAGGGAATGGATTTCTAAAGCAGTTGTAGGTGTGACAGGGCTCTGAGGTTCTATCATTGGGCCTTCAGTCAAGATTTTTCATTTGAAGCTAATCTCAGGGTCTGCATCAACATCTAGTTGACTAATGACATTGCCTGATTGTCGTTGTCTCCTTCTAAGGATAAACTCTTCAGTAATCCTATCTTGAATCTATTGAGACATCTTGTCAGCTTGTCTAGATTGGGGTTGACAAGTGGCATGTTGATAAGGTTAAGACCTTTATAGTAGTTCAAGGTCTGAAAGTTGAAGACCACTTGCTGCCCTTGAACTATTTGAGGAATAAGGGCTCTTCTATTAGCATCATACATCCACCCTATGACGAGTTAGAAGTTCTTGAAGGGGGAGATGAGACAACCCTTGGTATGCCTTCCTTAAAAGACTCTAAATAAAGGAGTATATAGAGTCCACATCAATGTGAACTTGAGGAAGTTGCTGGGTATGAAAAGTTGCAAGTGAAGATGGTGATTCCTTAGTGTCTATACACTGTGAGGAACTCCCAGGTTCAGTGATTGTAATGACTTTTTCCCTTTTTTTGCTAGCATCACCCTCTTGCATAGGTGAGCTACGAGTCAGGTCAATCATATTCATAGGTTCTTGTGTTCCTGGTTCAGCTTATTTTAAAGGTCTCCCAACTAGTTTCTCCTTGTGATAAGAAATATTAAGTTGTTAATCATTGACCCTATTGTCTAAGGTAGTCACCTGAGATTCCAAATGACTAACCTTAGAGACTAGATAGGTGCATGTTTTTGACAGCTTTTGCACCATTAGTCTCAGATTCCCCTTTTCTTCATCTGAAGATTCATTGGGAGATGAGATAATTAGACCAAAGTCCTCAGTCTCACCACCAGCATGATGTTCTGGCTGATGGTTTTCCTCTGCTCACTGACCACTTCAGATGGAGTATCAGTGGGCTGAGTTGCCATGGTTGAGGTCTTAAAGATGTAATCACTTGCAGAAGTGCGAGCCTCTTCCATATGGATCTCCTAAACAGAGTTAGGAAGATCCACCTCAGTAGTAGGTAGATCATGTGGGCTAGACAAGGGAGAATTAGAAGCACTCTTCTCCCTTTAAGTAGGGGAAGAGTAGAGAGACTCATGGTACTCTCTTTATGGTAGCTTTCCCTTGAAGGTTGTTCACTTAAGTGTTGAGACATAGAGTGAAGGCTTACGGCTGCTGGGCTAGTGAGCTCCTTAGGCTAAGCATGAGGAACCTCAACACTGATTCTTGAAGAGATGGGAGTGGTTTGCTTCTGAGGAGAAGTGGGAGCTCTAGTGTCCATTTCTTCCTGTGTGGATAGTAGTATGGGGGCATGCACAGACTAAGTAGCTTGTGCAGGGGTTCGTTTGGATTTTCTTTGGTAGGTGAGGGTGATTTGTGGCTGTTTTGGTTGTTGAGAGGTAGAAGGTGTGGGTTCAACCTTAGCTTGTGTTTCTAGGTTACCACCTTGAGCAATGAGCTCTAATATTTTGGGAACAAGGGGTGTTTCTACCCAGAGAAGCCAATAGTTGGCTTCTTCAAAATTTTAAAGATGTCAGGCATCATCTATCCCAATTTAAGAATATTACGTGTTTCCCTCAACTATGAGCCTAATTCATAGTTGAGAATATGTTGAACATATTTAGAAAACATATAATATTCTAAGGAGTCCAAGTTAGCAAGCAAATTTGTATAAACAGACTGAGGGTACCTAAACTTCACCCTTGAACCATCTCATGCACTATAAAGGAAAGATCTTCAAGAATCTGATCCCAGCTCCCATGCTTGTTGGACAAGGTGTGGATGACCATATGAAGTAAGTAATTCCACTAGGAGGAGACCTTCTCTTTTCTGAAGGTCTTGACAGAGAAATCTCCTACATAGCCTATCTGCTCAAAGGAGTGGTTTACAACTTCTTTAGGAAAGGACAGTTCACCTTCCTCATCATCGAGCTGAAGGTGGTTGTTGATGATGGCTATAGTAATGAAGATTGTCCTCCCCGACACTGTAGTAGACAGGCCCTTCTCCCCATCCATAACAACCTCTTAACAGGTCTTCCAAAAATCAAGCAGATGATCCTCATAAAGAACAGGATCAATGGCAAAGGAGGTGGAGTAGTTAGACAGAGCCAAGAACTGACAAACCTCTGAGAAATAAGGATCTTTCTCAGAGTGTCACAGAGCAACCTGGTTCTGTTGCCTGTATAACTGCATGGAGAAGTTTGGGACATTTTTTACAGTTGAGGTTGGCCATTTTAGATAGCTTCGATGTGAAGGAAGTGGAGAACAAAGGTGGTTTGACAGAAAGTTTTGGAATTTATGTCTCGAAGAAGATGAAGATGAAAAAGAAAGAGGGGGAATCGTTGGTTTTATATGAAATGGATTTCAGATAAGTTAATTAAAATGGATAAACTTGGAAATCTAGATGTCGATCCCACCTCTAAAAAAGTAGTTACCTTTTTGCCCAAAGGGTAGTTTTCTTGGAAGTTGAAAATATTCCGAACGTAATTTGACTTTGGAAGTTTTAAGGAGAAAGCTTCTGAAGCCAAAGTGTCTTTGGAAGAGATTTCAAAGATTTTCTAGAAAATTAAGCTTCGGAAGAGATTAACCTTCGAAAGTTGTAAAAGCTTCCGAGAGTTAGTTACTTTCAGAAGAAAAAGGTTCTTTGAAACATACAAGTACATAGAAACAATTTTAAGCTTCGTAAGATATGCTGGAAATTTCTTCCAAAGGTAATAGTTGTTTGTTTTAAAGACTTAAATTTCTTCCAAAGGTAAGAACATATCTTCTAAAGAGAAATTATCAAAAAAATCTATGAAAAGTCTTCAAAAAGAATTGTATTTCCAAATCACACAAGGGCTTATGAATGGTGATAGATATAGATAAATTTGGACATACAAATTTTAGAAATAAGATATGATTAAGTTTTAAGAAAAAGCTACTCAAAGTTAATCATCCCAATAGTTGATACAAGATATTTAAATCTTTGTTCGTCAAAAGCTTTAGTGAACAGATCAACATATTGCTTATTTGTGTTAACCTTGACTAGTTTAATAATTATTTCTCAAAGTTATCTCTAATCAAATGATATCTCATATTGATGTGTTTAGTCCTTGAGTGCTACACATGATTCTCTATAATAGAGATGACTATTATTTTTTATATGAATGAGAGTCTCTTTAAAGTTGAATCCGTAGTCTAATATCTGATTCTGAATCCAAAGCACTTGAGCACAGCAGCTAGTAGCAGCAATGTATTCAGCTTTAGTAGTTGATGTAGAGACACGTGATTGTTTTTCTTACACAGCCATATGACAACCCTTCCACCAAGAATCTAATATCCCCCTGATGTAGACTTTGCAGTCATATTGCATCCATCATAATCACTGTCTGTATATGCATACATATTGAAGTTAGAATTCTTTGGATACCAATGGCCAAATGTTGAGGCCCCTTTAAGATATCTTAAAATTCTCTTGATAGTGATAATGTGTGACATCTTGAGATTGGCTTGATATCATGCACAAACACATGTGACAAATATGATATCAGGCCTGCTAGTTGTAAGGTATATAAGAGACCTAATCATAGCCCTGTAAAGGTGCTCATCCACACACTCCCCCTCAAGGACAAGTGCTGGAGCTATAAAAGATAGTCTATATTATCAACACAGTGAAAGTCAACAAAAGTCAACGTCACGGTCAAAGTCAACAAAAATCAAACCTGACACGTTCGAGATGAGGAACCGAGACGAGACGTTAAAAATTTAGATGACTAGGAGTTTTATTGTAATAAATATATTTTGTGTAAACAAAATATATTTTATCTTGTTTTTAGTCATTTTTATGCTTAATATGTAATTTTGCATTAATTAATCTATGTTTAAGGAGTTAAATACAATTAGTGAATATTAATCTAGACTATAAATAGGTTAATTGTCATTAGTGTTGATAAGGGTTGCATGACCAATAAATTGAGGAATTATTTGTAAACATATACTTTGCAATCTAATTGAAGATCAAAGGGATTTTGATTTTGATTATCATATTTTGATCTAATTTTTCATGATTTGATTCAAGGTGTTCATCCTAGAGCTACAACTTGATATGAGAGCCATATTGGATCTATTGGATCAAATTCACTAAAGATTTAAAAATTATTAAAGCTATTCATCATTCTTGTAACGAGAGAAAGTGGGGATTTTAAAGAGAGAAACCAGATCTGAAAATTAAAAGGTTTCAAATCTTTATCAAAATCATCAGATTTACAAAGTTATACAAGGAATTTGAAAATTTACAAGTTAGAAATCACATCTATTCTTAAATCTATACAAGATACAACAAAAAAAATTTCAAATCGAGAGATTTTCTCTCACACACACTAGCATGTGTGTTTTTGGTGTTCTTGAGGATCTTCAAAACATCAAGCTGCGAATTTAGCATTATCTTGAACAAAAGTTCACATTTTCTGGCGAAAATATCCGCGAAATTGCTGCCAAAATCATCAACAAACGTGTGAAATTAATAAATTATTCAGCGAAATTAAAAAATAACTACGAATTTAAAGCTTCAATCTGCGAAATTAAGAATTGCTCCGGCAAAACTAGAAAATTAAACCTGCGAAATTACAAAATATCCAAACATCCAAAGCTTAAACACAGTAGCCTCTATCGATCAAACATCCAAAGCTTAAACAAAAACAACTATGATATCCAAAAAGACTTCAGATTAACATCCCATGGAATTCATACCCAAACCAAAGTCGCGTTTATCTCATTGTAGAAGATGAACTAGACTAACCTGAACCCTTTAACAAAATTCCATTTGTTGTATCTTCTTCTCACTGTATTTCTTCCGCGATGAAAACCGGAGCAACAAACTGATGGATTTTCTCTTGCAGATCCGTTAACCGTAGTCGACAGCCGATCAGCAGTTTGTTGTTTCCGGTGAGACAATGGTAATGGCGGTTTACGCGACGAGAACAACGGTGCTGGAGCAACGATACCTAACGAAGACAGTTGTCGACTGTTCGAAACACTTCCTTCAACACTTCCTCCGGCGAACGAAGAGCTCATTGACTGAAATGATGTTGTTTGATTTGCAACCGTAACAAATCATTTCACCGAACCACGAGTGATCTCAAATCTCCGTCGCCCATCTCTGAAACTCATCACCAAGGCTCATTCCTTCCTGCATCGCCTTAACTTCAACTCTACATGTCACCAGTGACTTGTCGGTCGCCACCGTCGGAGAACGGAGAGGAGGATGTTTGAGGCGGCAGACACTTGTTTTATCGTTCTAAGAGTTCTTTTGTGTGTGTGTTGTGTTTTGTGGCAGGGTTAAGGTTTGTGATTGGTTATTGGTTTTTTTTTTATCAAACTAATAATTGGAACTAACAGTTTTTGTGTATTTGGGTATGAGTATTGGGATAAAAAAATTTTAATAAAAGAAAGAAAAGTGTTGTATGAGATCATTAATTTTTTTTTTAAAAATAAGTGGGCCTCAAGTTGAGTTATTCATACAAAATATATAAAAAAAATATGTCATAAAAAATTGTTGGTCGGGTTATAATACGTTTAACATGATAAAGAAAAATATTATTTTTTCCGGGGGAGAATTATGTTACAATTTTTGAGAAAAATATTTTTGGAGGGTTAATTGCAATAATCTAAACAAAAAAATGGCTTTTGCAGAACTGTTTAAATCCTTTGAATCTGGTAATCTCACAATTACACAATGTCGGTTTGATACTTTTGCAGCTTTAAAGAATGAAAGGATGTCCGATTTTTTTGATCGTTTTCTATTGGTGGCAAACAATCTAAAGAAGTTTGATGCCCAATTGAGAAATCATGAACAAGTTCTAAGATTGATTGATTCTCTACCATCAGAATGGAGCTCACACGACAAGCCGATTAAACGAGATAGAGGCTTTCGGGATTACAAACGGATGGAGATCATCAACAAACTGAAGGAAATTAAGTTGGATATCAAACGTCGTGAGTACTATGAAGCGACATATCTAACTCCAAAGATCAATTCAAACTCTACAGAGAATCCAAAAGAGAGATCAGTTTCTGGCTCCAATTGTGACGGTTTACCAAAACCTAGAATTGAAGAGGTACAAGAGGAGCTTAAGCAACATCAATGGGTAAAGGTGGAGTTGAGTTGAATGATGCAGTTTGTGATGCTAATAAGGAAGAGGAATGAAAGCAAAATACTAAAGATTGTAACTACGAGAAGGTTGTTACTGCTGAAAGAGTCATCCTGGATCTTCCATACGAGACAGGTCAGGATATGTGTTCTTCTACTTGCAAAATTCATTTATTTGGTGTGTCTAAAGCTAATAGGTTACTTTTAAATAACCAAAAGGAATTAACCACCATAAACGCAGAGCTTAAAAAGAATGAAGCCAACTATTTTATAAAATTAAATGAAGCTTTAAAAGAAAATGATCATTTAAAATGAACTCTTCTTGAAAGAAATGTTGATATTAATCTTTTAAACGAAAGAGTCACATTGGCTGAATTTGAAACAAGCAAGCTTAAAAGAAAGCTTGATAGATGGACAATATCCGGAATGAAATTGGAAGAGCTACTATGTAAACAAAGGGGAGCTAGGATTAAAACGGAAGTGGGTTGTGGTGAAAATCCATACGTATATCCTCCTCCTAGCACTCATTGTTACTATCCTATGCCTCAACCTTATTCATCTAATGATTTGATTGAAGCTGCTGAAACTAATAGTTTAAATGCAGGTTTAAGCAACATTAATCTTAAAGAGGTTAGAGATGTGTAGGATTCTCCTGTAGGTTTGGGATTCCTCAAGCAGGAGCCTGATAAGAAGATTACTGATGATTCCACCTCTGATGCTCCAAAATAAATATCAGTTGCTTTTTCAACTTTCTTCAACAAATTCAAAACAGGTAATATTCCTTCGTTTGTTCATGTCAGGTTTGTTAAAGAAGGAATAGTTGTTGAATCATCAGGCAATAAGAATCCTATAAGCGAAGTCGACACAATAGGAGATGTCAATCAAGATCCGTTGGAGAAAGATCTGTGTATACGAGACTGAACAAGCTCAGATGATGAATCAATCACAGAGGTGCGTGTTGGTTCCTCACAGATCAAGATGTCTCTCACATTGTCAAGTCACAAAAGCGTCCAAAAGCTGAATCAAAACCAATACGGATCTCTTCTCCAATTGCAAAGCATCCCAGTCAATCAGTAAAGATCTCATTCCCTGTTCAGCATGGAAAACTTCAAAACAAGCAAGAATCTGCTACAAGCTCAAAGCAATCCTTCTTAGCACCTGCACAACACGGGACTACAAAGAATCAAAATACATTCAAGGCTTGTTTTGAGTGTGGGAAAGAAGGTCATGTGATAAAAAGGTGCCCTCAAAGACTTGCTTCAGATGGTAAAGGCAAAACGAATTGCTTCTCCAGTTGTAAGTCTACAAAGAATGTTCCAGATGGTAAAGGCAACACGGGTTACTTCTCTGGATGAGGAGATAAAAAGCACATATCTTTGAATGGTTGGATGAAAAACCCTCCATCCAAACCTTTACATATGAAGCCGGTTTCACATGATACAAAGATGAAAATGACCAAAGGTTCAAAACCAAATTCTTTTCCTTCCGGTCTTAAACAGAAAATGATTTCCAAATTTAATTCATTAAAATCCAAATTAATTAAACCGAAACAAATTTGGCAAATTAAAAAGAAGGATACGGATATCCCATATTGTTTAAACGGTTGTGTGCAAAAGCATGTTTCTTCTATTGATGAAAAAGGAACTTCCAGGACAACGATGGCCTGGGTTCCCCTTTCTAACTAATCTGTTTATGAGTGTAGGAACAATTTAGGAGGACTGTTAGTAATCTGGTTTACTGACAGAGATTGTTCCTAATTCAATTTTGAGGCGGAACAAACTGGTTAAGGTGATGGTATTTTATCCACAATCTGGATATTTATATGCACAATCATAGTTCTCACTTCACAATCACTGCATATTTCTTGACAATTCATTTCTTATCTTGATAATTAGTGTAGTTGGAAGACCTTTTTGAGAAATTTTTATATTTGTATAGTTTTATAAAAAAATTAAAAATAAATAAAAAATATAAAAATAAAGTTTGCAAAAATAAAAATTTAAGGGGAGAGTATAAGTAAATAAAAATAAAAAGAGAACTGGGAACTTGATTTGAGATGATTGAGAAATGATTGTATATCTTCTTGAAATGCTTGTTTTTGCATGACTTGCGTTTTTAAAATGAGAAATGATAGTAACTGATGCCGTTATCTGATTCAGATCTTACTTTTAAGTGCAAATAATAGAAAAACAAACGGATTCGTTAATGATATGCTTGGTTGACTCAGCCTGAAGAATAAAGTAGACAGCAGCATCATGATTTAAATTAAAGTATATGCTTAAGGACGTCTGGATTTACGCAATCATTTTGGCCTGCATGATACTGAGTCCCGGAAAAAATTGGATTGAGAATGATCTTTCACCCACCATGATACAAATCTTATAAGCCATATCTTTGAATCATGTCTGGTGTATTTATGTGTCTTGTACTTGTACTTACCTCCTCTACTGTATGGTAGTACTGACCTGGAGTGATGATCTCCTCTGTTGTACGGTAGTACTAACCTGGAGCTCTCATCGGCACACGACTAAATGGTCATCTCCTTGTTATACGTAAGTGTAGATCTGGAGCTCTCACCATCTTGATCTAAGTTGTGTTAAATCATCTAAATGATTAAGTCATCACAGAATGCAATATTCTATTGATAATCACTTGCACACTAATACACAATCCTTGCTCTATAAAGATTATAACAAAATTCAAGAAATCCTAAGGTTGGGTGAGGGTTTTTGCCAAATGATTGTGGGGTCCTAGCATTCTAAAGTATCTAATCGAACCTTAACAAATCATCTACTGCTTGTTGAAAAAGATAAGGCATGGGTTTAAGTGGACAAATATATCAGCAATCGTTATTGATTTGTTTTTGAATTTCAAAATCATTGAAAGACTATGATTAGTTTTAGTTATCAGTGTGATCTTATTGCTTATCGATGTTTAACTTCATCTTTGTGCTAAAGTATATCTTGAGGATGTGATCTCATAATCGATTCAGTTCTCGATTATAAAAAAAATTAATGATAAATAATTAAAAAAATTATATTAAATATATATAATAAAAAATATAACAAAATTTCATTTCAGTTTCTTTTAGGTCTTCCATATTATGCTGTTATAATTTTATCATTTTTCATGCATTTCACAGAAAATGCGTACAAACGAACACGGGTTTGCTTGTTTTTCACACACAGATAAAAACAGGTTTATTTTATTAAAATGAAATGATATAATTAGAAATATCAAGATTGTGTTTGAGAATGTGTTTTAGATATTTGCTTTAAGTAATGGCCGATCATCAGTTGAGCAGTGTACCTGATCAAAGAACCTATTCCTCAAGTTTGCGGAAGATACCGAGCTAGGAATCCTCCTCCTACATCTTCTGAAGCACTCAAGATTAGAGATTTGGGAAAGCTGTTCCAATATCCTTGTAAAGCTTGCACTCAAAAACGGGGAGCATATAAATAGAGGGAGCTTATGAGATGAATAATCTTTCTAATCGGATTCGGAAAGCTTCAATTTGAAGATCTTTCTATTGTTGACTTCTCGATGCTGATTTCGTTTGAAGACATTGATAATGATAGACTAAGGGGGAGTATTGTTGGAGACGTAAAAGATAGCCTATATTATCAACATAGTGAAAGTCAACAAAAGTCAACATCACGGTCAAAGTCAACAAAATTCAAACCCGACACGTTTGAGACGAGGAACCTAGATGAGACGTTGAAGATTTAGATGACTAGGAGTTTTATTGTAATAAATATATTTTGTGTAAACAAAATATATTTTATCTTGTTTTTAGTCATTTTTATGCTTAATATGTAATTTTGCATTAATTAGCCTAAGTCTAGGGAGTTAAGTGCAATTAGTGAATATTAGTCTAGACTATAAATAGGTTAATTGTCACTAGTTTTGATAAGGGTTGCATGACCAATAGATTGAGGGATTATTTGTAAACACATATTTTGCAATCTAATTGAAGATCAAAGGGGTTTTGATTGTGATTATCATATTTTGATCTAATTCTTCATGATTTGATTCAAGTGTGTTCATCCTGGAGTTACAACAAGTCCAACGGAGTGGTTGCTTGCTATCGGAGTTTTAGCATCCTTACAATTAGTCATGTTGAATCTCTTGAGTATGTCTTGAACATACTTTCATTGACTTATGAAGTTTCCATCTTCAACTTGTTTCACTTGAATTTCTAGAAAGAAATTAAGTTCCCCCATGACACTCATTTCAAATCTATCACTCGTCAGCTTCTCAAAGTCTTTGCAGAGCTTTGGATTAGTTGACCCAAAAATGATGTCATCTACAAACACTTGAACTAGCATTAACTCATTTCCTATTCTTTGATGAAGAGAGTTCCATCTATAGTACCTCCTCTGTATCCATGCTTGCCGAGATACTGAGATCGAGTCTCATACCACTTTCTTGGTGCTTGATGCAACCCATATAGAGCCTTATCAAGCCTACAGACATAATTAGGATGATCAAGATCTGCTATGCCAGGTTGTTGTTTGACATACTCCTCTTCATCAATCACCCCATAGAGAAAAACACACTTGACATCAACTTGGTAGACCTTGAAAGTCTTGGATGCAGTAAAAGTTAAGAATATTTTAACATTTTCTAGTCTTGCTACAGGAAAAAAAACCGTCTGTGTAGTCAATTACTTCTTTTTGTGTGTACCCTTAAACAACTAGTCTTGCCTTGTTCTTGATGACAAGTCCTCACTCGTCCTTCTTATTCCTAAAAACCCATTTGGTTCCTATAGTAGTCTTCCATGAAGAAGAGGACATTGGTTCCAAACGTCTTGTCTTTTGATTTGAAGCAGTTCCTTTTGCATAGCTTCAACTCAACTTCCATCCTTCAGAACCTCATGAATCTTCTTAGGATCTATCTAACATAAGAAACAAGAATGAAGACAAACATTTGCATCATTGGTTTGTCCTCTTGTTCTTACTCCTGAATCAACATCTCCAATGATGTTTGAGGTAGGATGTCACTTGTGGATCCTTAGCTGAGGAATCACATCAAGTTGTTGAGAGAGATTTAAATTAGAAAAATTTAGATCTGGCATTGAGGTTTCTCCCACCACATCATCAAACTTATCAAGTGAAACTTGATCCAATAAGTGTGTGATATCATTGATGTTGTCTTCAATGGAGTGGTTGTTAGCATCAAGGAATTCTTGATCACTTTCACCACCACCATGATCTTCTACATTTGAAGTTTCTTTATCTGGTTGTTGAGCCTCTGTGCTGGAATTTGAAACATTTACACTGGGTGTGTGTTCATTGATGGTCACATTGGGCAGATCTTGGTTCATGATCACCTGTGGGAAAAATATCTGTAGATCCTGAAACATTCTCATAAGATTTGTTAAAACAATTGGCAACTAAATCATGATCAAATAGCCAATCAGGACCAGAACCATTTACACTGGGTGTGTGTTCATTGAAGGTCACATTGGCTGACTTCTCAACTATTATGGTTCTAATATTGTATACTCTATAAGCCTTAGCTTAAGAGGAGTATCCAATGAAGTGTGCATCATCTGATTTCTTAGCAAACTTGACAATTTAATTTTTCGTATTCAAGATGGTGCAAGGACATCCAAGTGACCTGAGAAAACCACTAAAAGGTTTCCTCTTATGACAAAATTCATAAGGAGTCTTACCATGTGTCTAACCACTAAAACTCTATTCTTCACATAACAAGCAGTGTTGACTGCCTCTACCCAGAAGGTGATGAGTAGCTTTGAGTCAGACAACATGGTTCTTGCGGCTTTAATCAGTGTCCTATTTCTCCTCTCACTAACACCGTTTTGCTGAAGAGTCCTGGAAGCACTATATGTCTTGTAATACCCTTTTCATCACAAAATGTATCAAGGATTTGGTTCTTAATTTCAGTTCCTTGATCACATCTTATGGTTTTGACCTTGTGATCAGATTGATTCTCAATCTTTAAGATGAATTTCTTTAGAATCTTAAGGGTCTCATACTTAGTTCTAAGAAAGAATACCCAAGTGAATCTTGTAAAATCATCTATGATCACCAAACAATAAGAGCTTCTTCCTAGACTCATTACACTGGTGGGGCTAAAGATATCCATATGTAAAAAGTGTAGGGGAGTAGTCATGGAGTTTCTTTCCTTTGGCTTTTGAGATACCTTATTTTGCTTCCCTTTCAGGCATGCAACACAGTGGTCATAGCTTGTAAATTCTTTCTTTGGCATTCCAGTTACCAAATCATTCTTAATTAGTTTATTCATGTTTTTATCGCACATTCTTTTACGCCATAGGAAAGACTCATCACTATTTTCTTTAGACAGAAATCATTAAAATTCTCCAGAGGGAGATGTTTCTTGCAAGTCCATCATGTACATGTTCCCTTTCCTGGGGCTCTGAGCAGGATGTGCTCATGAGTAATGACCACCCGGGCCTAAGAACAATGCACTCATGATCAATAAACAACATGTTATGACTATGATCACAACATTAAGATACATTCAAAAGATTGTATCAAGCTCCTTGTGCCTTGTAACCACCAACATCTCCTCCAAAAGCAATGACCTTGCCCCTTCCATTTGTGAGCTTACCATTTGTGTCCATGCCCCTTCCATTTGTGAGCTTACCATTTGGGACCTTGCCCCTTCCAGTAATGTAACCACCAACATCTCCTCCAAAAGCAACTAGTCCTCCATCAATCTTTTCAAACCTTGGAGTAGTGACCAATTTCCTATCATGTTTCTAGAACAACCACTACCAATGATCCATATATTCTTGTTTGTCTTTAGTTAACCCTGCATAAAAGAAATAATTAGTTATATTTGGAAACCCAAGCCTTGTTTGTCTTGGGTTCATCAAAAGAAGTTGAAGGTAATGCAACAGTGATAGATCCTATAGTCATGTTTTGAGGATCTTTTGCTGTTGTTGATGGAGAACTTTCAGTCACATGGTCTTTCTTTGACTTCCTTACCACCTTTGGATGCCAAAACTTGACCTTCAATACTTTGGAAGTTTTACTGACTTCAAAAGTTTTGATGACTGAACCTTCGAAAGATCTTGCTAACATTGCAGTAGGCTTTAGTGCTTCGGAAGTATTCCCATCTTCCGAGACCAAATTTTCTTCCGAAGGCAATTTTCCACTTGCCTTCATCATCATTTTGGAGCTACTGAAAGGAAAGGTCTTTCCTTCCAAAGCTTGCTTCTACTTGAATTTCTTAGAAGTGTCTTTCTTGATCATGTGGAGAGTGCCCTTTGGATTGTAAGGATAATCCTTAGAAATATGAGAGGAACTCTCACACATAATACATTCTAACTTCTTTTTCCTAATAGCCTTCTTTTGAGAACATGGTCGAACTTGATCACTTTCCTTCTTCATATTTATCATTGCAGATGCAATGGAAGTCCTTTTAGGGTGAGGACTTCCTTTGGAGTTGGATGGTTTAGGTTGTGCAGAAGTGGTACATAGTTGATCACCCTTTTTCTTGACGCTGAGATGAGTTGATACTGAACTTGAACTCCTGATACTAGAGTTCAAGTTAGTGTCCTCAGTCTTTACCACTTCAAATCCTGTAGATATGAAAACCTGTTTCTGCTTAAAGTTGATGGTGGTTTTGATCTCTTGAGCATTATTTGCTTTTCGTTTGCTCTTTCTAATCAAGTTCTTTCTCATAGACTTGGTCATCACAGTCTTCTTAATCTACTCAAAAGGATAGTGACCCATCTTAAAATCCTCTTCTTCACTCTTCTCAAAAGCATTCTCCACTATCACTTCTTCATCCTCTTCAGTCAAGGGGTCTAAGAGTGGAAGCACATCTTCACAAGTTCCACACCTAGGAGATCTTACAGACAAGATGGTGTGTGAAGGAGCGATCTCACTAGATCCTAGTCCCTGCTTATTTTGCTAACAAACATTTGCATGTAATGATGAGCATATAATGTTCTTGAAGGTTTCTTCTTCAAGAACACATATTTCGACCATGGCTTTGCTCATCATAAGCTCAGACTGACATTCACTCAACCTGGTGATGAGATCTTTGATCTGAGTCCTGTAGTTGGTGTGTTCATGTTTAAGAACTGAAATGGTTTTCTCCAAGTCCTCTATTTTTAGTTTATAATCATTTTCAGATCTTTTGAAATCAGATTTTATAATATTCAAGGACTCAAGATCAGATCTCATTTCTAAGTAGTAGGACCTGTATCTATTAACTTTAGCAATACATTCAGGTGTGAAGAGATATTCCAATACCTTTGTTGCATTGTGGTCAGTCATTAGTGCTTGGTTTGGAGATGTATCTTCCACCTAAAAACTCAAGTCAAAGCCTCATTCTTCAATAACAACTGCAGCTTGCTGCTTTGGCTTCTCATTCTGGTAGGGTTTCTTAAGGTAGTTTGGTTTGGTTTGTGCTTGGCCACCATTTGTTCTTGGTTCCTTGCACTCCCTTTCAAAGTGGCTCATTTGGTTACAGTTGTACCATTTGACTTTTCTTTTCTCCAGCCCAAACTTTCCACTGGTTGTATTGCTTAGGAACTTCCTTCCTGTCTTCATCTAGAACTTCTTGGCTCTATGAGTGAGAAGAGACATCTGTTGGAGTATTTCCATGTACTTCAGATCATTTGTATGGATACAGTCCAAATCTTCAAGTCACAAAGGCATGTGAAGAACTTGTCTCTTGGAATGGGCTTCCTTGAGTGTATCTTTCTCTTGGTGTCTCAGGGAAAGTGATTAAAGAACCCTTTTTTGAGTTGTTAGGGTAGCATATAAGATAATGTTAAGGTTTTATGCTATCCTTTTCAGTCACATGCAAGGCTGAACTCATTTGATTGCTGGAGTTAGAAGATGAACCTTGCATGTTCATCTCCATCTGGTATCCACTGAGAATAACATACAACTCAGTCAAAGTGAGAGTCTTAAGGTTCTCAATTCTCTTGGTAACAACACAGTATTGTGTTCATTTCCTAGAAAGAGAGGACATAAACATCCTTACAATGTCCCTGTTTTCAAGAGTCACTCCAACATCCATTAGAGTGTCCACATTCTTCAGGAGTGTAATTCACCAATCTCCTGACTATCCCCTACAGATCAAGAATCATCATGAGTTGAGTCTTGATTTGTTGGAAGGGAGCAACATCATATTCATCTCCTTGAAAATTTGGATCTGCTTGATTTAAAACATGTAACACATCAACCATTAGTTAATAATCAAAGCAGTAAACATCAATAATAAATATAAACATTATATACATTAGTTTGATACAATATTCAGTTACACAAGATTTTAAATAACATAAACAACTAAGCATTACTCTTGTCTTGTATCATGTGCTCCTCTGCTGACGGGGCTGATGTGAAGGCACCTTGGTCTTGAATTTCTTGGTCATCCTTTCACTTGCAGATGTGGCACCCGCAGCAGAAGTATCATCATCTCCTTCATCATCATCATCATCAACATCATCACCAGCATAAGCTTCTTGTTCTAGGCCTCTAGATCCTGTATCCTTTGTACTGAGGATTTATGTAACATCCTGTATTTTTACGTTAATTAAAAGTTAACGTCGTTTAATCTTGTAAGGACTATTGTTACCTAATATGGAACTCATGGGTTACTTATGACTATTTTCTTATTTTGTCTTTAATTCATGAATTTGAAACTTAATAATGTTAATTATTACTTAATAAATAAATTTATAATTATAATAATAATAATATAATAATAATAATAATAATAATAACAATAGAAGTAATAATAAAGTAATAGTAATAACACAAATAACAATTCTGATTTATAAAAAATTCTAATCTTGGAAAAAGGTTTTAGTTAATTAATAAAGTTCAGGGGTTAGTTGTGCCAATTTAAAAACTTTAAAAGTGAGTTTAAGCATGAAATGATAACTCCTAAAACCGCAGGGACCATTTGTGTAACAACTCGTAACCCAACCCTTCCCCCCTTTCTCTCTCCCCGCTATCCCGGCCGCCGGCCGGCCAAAACCTGGCGCGGCGCCGGTGAGGCCAAAAACGGCCATTTCACCCTCAAATCTTGAGCCAAACGATGCAATTACTTCGGGGAAACGAATCGAACTCGAGTACACACTTTAATTGGGGATTAAACACTGATATGATGACATTCGAACAAGAAACCGAAACCACAATCGGAATCCATACGTTCAACTCTCAAATCATGTTAAAAATCAAATTAATTGGACGGGTACGTACGTTTAATCACTTAGAATTCAATGATACAATTAATTTAATTTAAGACAATAGTTAATCAGTCGAATTGATGTTCTAACGTTCGCAAGACGACTTGAACTCGACGGTTGTATAATCGAATGAATGGAACCTATATAACAAGGGGAAAAGGTCCCTTTTGATTCTTTTAACCTCTCTGTAACATCAATCGCACCAATCACACACTCTGCCATCGATTCCTAACCTTTGTTCTTCGCGAGTTGACCGAGTCAAGAAAACCGAGCGTAATCACTCCGATTTGATGTAATCGAGTAAGTTTCATACATCATTCCACTCGTTTTCATTAGAGGATTAAAAGCCCTATGTTTAATTCGAGTATCGAAAACGATTTCATGCTCAATTGGATTCAATGCGTTTCTAGGGTTTATATCAATTTGGGGATTTCTAAATTAAGGGATGTATAAGATTGTTTTCGAAAACTAAACAGTTTGGGGCGCTAACCCAACTAGTAATGACTCTCGACCCTAGGCAGGAGGTCCTGGGTTCAAACCGGGCCTCTGCCAACCTTTTTATTTAATTAATTTTCTTACATTTCTTTTATTCTAAAAAAAAATTATTCTGTTAACTAAAGGATTTCTGAAATTATTAAACTAAATTTGTTCAAATGTAGATTATTTTAAACATTATAAATCTACATGTTTTAAATAAATAATTATTTTAATAGTTATTTAAATAAATTAACTATTCATCTATTATTTAATCATGTTATATCATAATAAGTTAGTAAATTCATTTCTTAAACTCTTACTTAAATTCATGAATTTATAAAATACTATCATTTTTTTTTATTTAAGGCTTGAATATTATAAGACCCTTATAGAAATTAATTAAAAGTTTAAAAACTTTATAAAATGATTTGAAATAACTTTAAACTACTTTTTGCAAGTCATTTAAATAATTAATTACTCAATTATTATTTTGATAAAGTTTTAAATAATTAATTTCTAGGTTTATTATTTCTTTCCACAATGCTATACTTAATTAATTCTTGTTAATATTTAAGTAATGCTTATTGTACAATTTCGCTAATGATTATTATTGTTTCAAATGTAATCATTCATCCTTATGAAAATAAAATATAATTGACTAATTATTTATTTACCCTAATTATCAAAACCCCAAATTCAAGTTGAAACTCTAGTTCACGTTTAAACGTTAATCTTAACGCTAAACTTAATCTTGTAATACGTTTAGGTATCTTGTAAAGGAACTCGTTGGAACGTCTTTTAATTCTTATTATCATCTTATACACTTATACATCATGTGAGTATTCCATACCCCCTTTTTATACTTTCACACTTTGGGGTGAAACATGTTAATTATACTTTGCACTTGTAAACTTATTTGAGACTTGTAAACTTTATGGCAATACATCATGTTAAGTTGTGGTTAGTTGAACTTATGTGGTTACCATGTTATGGCGTTATATGTACAATCATTAACTATTGCTAGCCCAGCGAAGTCATAGATCTATGGGTAAGACAAGCCTGCTTGGTTGATCCAAGTACACTTAGCTGATCGTATATATACTTTTAACGTTTGAGACTTGTAAAACATTGTCAAGGTTTGATTGTTGCATTGTCCATAGCATTCCTAATCACTATATTCACTAACTTATGACTTGAATTGCCATCTTTTATATACTTATGTATTGAAAACTATGGAATGCTCACCAACATTTTTATGTTGACCTTTTATTTTTAACATGTTTCAGGAATACCCCAAGTATGCGTTCTACACTTTGAAGCTTGCACATCTAGGAATGGACCTAGATAAATAAATGAAATAAGAATGACTTGTTACATTCTATGTTATGCTTTAATTTTTTTTGAGACATATGTTGTAACGTTACAATTGAAACTTATGTTTAAATTATATTTGCAATATTAATAGCGTTATGTGGCTGTGAACGATCTTAACTCTCACTCCTCGACGTTTCCGCCGTCAAGGTTGGGGTGTGATAGATTGGTATCAGAGCCCATAACTATAGGGATTTAGGTTATTAGAAATGGTGACCTAGACTATAGTTGCATGAACCTCATAGAAAGATCATTATACTTTGTGCTTACTTATTGTTTGCATGCTACATAATGCTATGCCTCTTGTGCAACTTGATGCCTTAGCATAGGATTGCCTTATGTATGCTTAAACTTAGTTACTTGTTTCCCTAAACTTAACTTTGACTCTTTGATTCTCCCCGACAAATGAACTTCCTAAACTTATTCTTAAACGACATGTGGAATCTACACTTATCATCTGGGTTCAATTCCTTAGACTCTATGTCTAATCTATGAAAATCTAATCAAGGTTTTGATTACATAAACCAAAGAAATTTGTGTGACACATAGACACCTGTATCCTGGATTTCCTGGCAAAAGGCCTTCGGGCTAAGGCAAGCATATCGTATAAATCTCATTGTGAGATCAGTTATGCTTACCTGGGGATTTCTGGGATGAGTGATAAACTATGGTCAACATACACAAGTCTCTATGGCAAATGGGTCAATTTACCTTGATGTGTCAACGATTCCAAATGGTAATGCGTTACCAAATGAAACCATCCTCTTTGTGTCTTAAAAATCCTTGATTCTTTGATCTGGTTTATCACCAAAGTTTTAATATCTTCTCGTTCTTATCATACATAATGTTCCTGTTAATATTGAACCTATCCTACATTCCAACACTTATGTTTAAACACCGTTACACGTTGAGCGTTTCATGTAACTATTTCTATACCTTGACCAACGTGAACATGGATCTTAATATACCCAAAGATATTGGGAGTCTAAACCGAATGGTCATAAAAAAAAAACTTTAAACCGTTACTTATGGTTCTCAAATCTTCTTAAGGATGTGTCCCATAACTAAGAACATGCAATGCTATAGGTGGAATTTTCTACATCTCGAGATACTTTGTCTAGGCAAAGTGTAAATGGTGATTTGACTCGATCATTGAATCCATTTACTTGACTCGAAACCCTTGAGATAAGTGATCACTTATAAGTACGCGTGTCTTCAATAAGGCTATGGTTGACCTCATATCTTGAGAAGTCCATGTATTCCTTTCGATTGTGAATCGAATGTTCACATCACATTGTGGTGTTGAATAATTTCCTGTCCTTGAATTCGTCTTCTCGATTGAAACCATCCAAGATTTGAACACCACAACAAATTCTGTTATCTTGAACTTTGATCTTAAGCTTGTAAGCATGATTTCGTCCTTTTGTTACATTGATGTAACTTGAAATTTTTTTCGAATTTCTAATTGATATTATTTTCCTTTTGTCGTTAAGTCAAACTCTGTACCGTCTGCACCGTGAGTGATGCAAGTGTTTGCAAGTCAACTTATGACTAAGAACATACGTATCTCCTAAATGATTCTAACTCATCAAAACAAGGGTGATTCCCTTACTTTGATGATTCTCTATTCGTTTCGATAAATGGTTTCCAATCGCGTGTTTTATGAAAACTTCATCCTCTGGATCGGGGTGATTTCCTTATCCCGAGGATTGACTTCAATTATTTTCTTTGGAATGGCATTCCACAAATGACATGACCTCACCAAAATAGGATTGAAACCCGTACTTTGGTAACAAATGTCAATCTTCGATTGTTTTCTTGCTATTATGAAATTCAATCATCAAGATAGGCGTGAATTCCATACCTTGATGATAATATCATCTTTATAAATTGAATTTGTTCAAATGAGACGACTTCATCAAAGTAGGAGTGAATACTGGATTTTGATGAAGAAGTTCATCTTGTTATATTTATTTTTTTGTAAAACTTCACCGTTAAGATAGTAGTGATTTCCCTTACCTTAATGGTGAGTTACCTCGTATTATTTCTATGGATCCTCAACAAGGAGTTGGGATCGAACTTTTTGATTTGGAAGGTTAGTGGTCATACTTTGGGAATACACCATCAAGTTAGGAGTGAAAACCACACCTTGATGACTATTCTCATTTCTTGATCTCCAACTTACTAAGGTTTTAATCAAGTGACAAGAAACATGTAGTAACTTGAAGGGTGAACCAATGTTAGTGTTTGGACCTATCAAGCCAAAGCATGATTTCTGAACTTGAAAGGAGACCCGATCACTCTGGGTTGATTTTGATTCCGAGCTTGGAGCATTTGAATTCTTAAATCGATTTCTCTCCCTTTATCTTCATATTTTGACTCGATCTAGCTACAGCGAACCATTTATTCCTTACTTATCAACTTTCATTTTGAGTTGTCATCAACACATGATTGTGTGATGGTAGCCTTCTTAAATAATCTTTCTACTAAATAAAGACATTAACAACTTGTGGTTATGTCTTTCTAGTCATACGAATGTTCTCGACTGTACTTATGGGTTTGATGAATTACGTATGCAATCTATATTTGGAAATTTGTTACCTTGCAAGACATGGTTACAAATGCATGTCTTATTGTTTGCGTTACTTCTTGAACCACTTTTGAACCCTTAACCTTGGAAAATCTTTAAAACTCTATCTTGGTTTCGACTAACGAGACTCGATATTACTTACATTGTGACGTGGAGGTTCATAAACCTTCGTAACTTGTAGTCATGGATTTGGCACATGGAAGAAAAGACATAACTTGGTATGTGTCCAAGTGTCTTACCTTCACATATGACAAGAGCTAACATTCGTGATCCTATGGATCTCCTGTTTAACTATTCATCACTAAGTGCCTCTTATCTTAGATGCCATGATGACAAATGGTGTATTATAGACCGATTAACTAATTTCATATTGACTCATGTGGGTTAACGGGTCGAAAAATTGACTTGTAGCGGTTTCAAATATTCCTATACCGTGGTATGACGTTAAAACATCGATCGTTATTTTGGATGACTGATTCATCTTCTGCTATTAGCCATGTTCCTAATCATTGTTGTAAACTTAACCCAAAATCTTCGCATATCGTATTACTCTTAGACCATTGGTGGTCAAAGGAGAGATACACATTCACAAGATATGCGTTAAGATCGTTTCGTTATATATAGGGACGTTTGGGATTCCTAAATCCTGACGGTTAACTTTTCTTACAATTGGTGGTCTTTTCATTGATTTCAAAACATCACCTTATTACGTAAATGCGTTCTAGAGGTTGTCTAATATACTACGGTAACTCGTCATCGTCTTATAACGTTTCATGTGCCAACTCTCAAAGAGTCTCATATTTCACTGGAAGAGTTCAAATTGGTATGCTCTATGTCAAGAGACTTGTAAGGTTCCATAAAGTGAACATTTCATCCGTAATCAAACGTCTAACACTGGCCGTTGTACACTTACCTTTCATTTTAACTCCTTTTGTTCATTAGGTTTCATTTTTAATTTCGGGACGAAATTCTTAAAAGTTGGGGAGACTGTAACATCCTGTATTTTTACGTTAATTAAAAGTTAACGTCGTTTAATCTTGTAAGGACTATTGTTGCCTAATATGGAACTCATGGGTTACTTATGACTATTTTCTTATTTTGTCTTTAATTCATGAATTTGAAACTTAATAATGTTAATTATTACTTAATAAATAAATTTATAATAATAATAATAATAATAATAATAATAATAATAATAATAACAATAGAAGTAATAATAAAGTAATAGTAATAATACAAATAACAATTCTGATTTATAAAAAATTCTAATCTTGGAAAAAGGTTTTAGTTAATTAATAAAGTTCAGGGGTTAGTTGTGCCAATTTAAAAACTTTAAAAGTGAGTTTAAGCATGAAATGATAACTCCTAAAACCGCAGGGACCATTTGTGTAACAACTCGTAACCCAACCCTTCCCCCCTTTCTCTCTCCCCGCTATCCCGGCCGCCGGCCGGCCAAAACCTGGCGCGGCGCCGGTGAGGCCAAAAACGGCCATTTCACCCCCAAATCTTGAGCCAAACGATGCAATTACTTCGGGGAAACGAATCGAACTCGAGTACACACTTTAATTGGGGATTAAACACTGATATGATGACATTCGAACAAGAAACCGAAACCACAATCGGAATCCATACGTTCAACTCTCAAATCATGTTAAAAATCAAATTAATTGGACGGGTACGTACGTTTAATCACTTAGAATTCAATGATACAATTAATTTAATTCAAGACAATAGTTAATCAGTCGAATTGATGTTCTAACGTTCGCAAGACGACTTGAACTCGACGGTTGTATAATCGAATGAGTGGAACCTATATAACAGGGGAAAAGGTCCCTTTTGATTCTTTTAACCTCTCTGTAACATCAATCGCACCAATCACACACTCTGCCATCGATTCCTAACCTTTGTTCTTCGCGAGTTGACCGAGTCAAGAAAACCGAGCGTAATCACTCCGATTTGATGTAATCGAGTAAGTTTCATACATCATTCCACTCGTTTTCATTAGAGGATTAAAAGCCCTATGTTTAATTCGAGTATCGAAAACGATTTCATGCTCAATTGGATTCAATGCGTTTCTAGGGTTTATATCAATTTGGGGATTTCTAAATAAGGGATGTATAAGATTGTTTTCGGAAACTAAACAGTTTGGGGCGCTAACCCAACTAGTAATGACTCTCGACCCTAGGCAGGAGGTCCTGGGTTCAAACCGGGCCTCTGCCAACCTTTTTATTTAATTAATTTTCTTACATTTCTTTTATTCTAAAAAAAAATTATTCTGTTAACTAAAGGATTTCTGAAATTATTAAACTATATTTGTTCAAATGTAGATTATTTTAAACATTATAAATCTACATGTTTTAAATAAATAATTATTTTAATAGTTATTTAAATAAGTTAACTATTCATCTATTATTTAATCATGTTATATCATAATAAGTTAGTAAATTCATTTCTTAAACTCTTACTTAAATTCATGAATTTATAAAATACTAACATTTTTTTTATTTAAGGCTTGAATATTATAAGACCCTTATAGAAATTAATTAAAAGTTTAAAAACTTTATAAAATGATTTGAAATAACTTTAAACTACTTTTTGCAAGTCATTTAAATAATTAATTACTCAATTAATTATTTTGATAAAGTTTTAAATAATTAATTTCTAGGTTTATTATTTCTTTCCACAATGCTATACTTAATTAATTCTTGTTAATATTTAAGTAATGCTTATTGTACAATTTCGCTAATGATTATTATTGTTTCAAATGTAATCATTCATCCTTATGAAAATAAAATATAATTGACTAAATTATTTATTTACCCTAATTATCAAAACCCCAAATTCAAGTTGAAACTCTAGTTCACGTTTAAACGTTAATCTTAACGCTAAACTTAATCTTGTAATACGTTTAGGTATCTTGTAAAGGAACTCGTTGGAACGTCTTTTAATTCTTATTATCATCTTATACACTTATACATCATGTGAGTATTCCATACCCCCTTTTTATACTTTCACACTTTGGGGTGAAACATGTTAATTTATACTTTGCACTTGTAAACTTATTTGAGACTTGTAAACTTTATGGCAATACATCATGTTAAGTTGTGGTTAGTTGAACTTATGTGGTTACCATGTTATGGCGTTATATGTACAATCATTAACTATTGCTAGCCCAGCGAAGTCATAGATCTATGGGTAAGACAAGCCTGCTTGGTTGATCCAAGTACACTTAGCTGATCGTATATATACTTTTAACGTTTGAGACTTGTAAACCATTGTCAAGGTTTGATTGTTGCATTGTCCATAGCATTCCTAATCACTTATTCACTAACTTATGACTTGAATTGCCATCTTTTATATACTTATGTATTGAAAACTATGGAATGCTCACCAACATTTTTATGTTGACCTTTTATTTTTAACATGTTTCAGGAATACCCCAAGTATGCGTTCTACACTTTGAAGCTTGCACATCTAGGAATGGACCTAGATAAATAAATGAAATAAGAATGACTTGTTACATTCTATGTTATGCTTTAATTTTTTTTGAGACATATGTTGTAACATTACAATTGAAACTTATGTTTAAATTATATTTGCAATATTAATAGCGTTATGTGGCTGTGAACGATCTTAACTCTCACTCCTCGACGTTTCCGCCGTCAAGGTTGGGGTGTGATAATTTATGTATCTCTCTCAGCTCAGTGATATCTTTGCTCTGAGCCTCAATCCTCTGAATGGATGAGGCATGTGTCTCCTGCAGCTCCTCAATCTGTTGGCTCTAAGCCTCGATCCTATGGGCTTGGAGACATTAAGCTCCATCAGCTGCCTAAGCTAAGAGGCTCTCTGTTCATCCATAGCCAGTAGCTTCAGCACTAACCGGTTAAGGTTAGCCAGCTGCTCCTCCAACCCGACAGACGAGTAAGATGATCCAAAAACAGGTGGGACCTGAGATGAGGTCCTTGCTCCGTGAGTGGTGGTGGTGGTAGTGGATGTAGAGAAGATTGGGGGTCGTATATATGTGGGTGGTTGTGAATGAGTTGTAGTGGTGTGGATGGGAAGTATGTAACTGGTGGAGTTGTGGTAGGTGAAGTGGTAGTAGGTGGAATGGTGGTAGTGGTAGGTGGTGTGGTGGTAGTGGTGGTAGGTGGAGTGGTGGTAGGTGGAGTGGTGGTAGTGATGGTAGTATGTGGAGTGATGGTAATGGTGGTGGTGATAAACGCCATCCTCCTCCTTTTCTTCTGCATCTCGTGGAGCTGAGCCATCCATTTCTTCCTCGAGCTCCTCGAAGTGGATGCTCCCCCTGGGATGCTGCTGGGCTGATCGGGAGTATAACTAGGATCAGTAGCAGTCTCCCTAGACTCGCTAGGGCGTCCTCCAACCACCTGAATACCTCGGTCGGTGTCAACCACCCTGCTCCCCACAGTACGAGTCAAGGGCTCCTCATCTGTCTCCTCCTCCTCATCAAGACGAAAGTCCTGATGGAAACCTACTGCCTCAGTCCCTCCTTGGGTGGATGCTGGAGATGCTATATCAGCAGTGGGGGCCCTCAATTGAGTGGGCCCTGCATCTCCACCATCACCGCTGTCATCATCGTCGGAATCATCGTCCAGGAGCACAAGCTGCTCAACATCAGAATCACTATCTGCGTGATGCCATTTACGCCTCCCTGGCGCCACATAATCAACCTTGGCCAGATGGCTGAAGAGTCTCTTCACCGGGGGTTTGACCTGCTTTCCCCGGTAGACCTTCATGTGACCCAGTGTTGTATCATCCATGATCTCCAATGACAGAGCGTCATGGCTCTCCTTGGACAGTGTGAGCAGCTTCTCATCAAAAATCATCTGAAGGAACCTAGGGTACATGTTGAATCCCTCTTTTCCCTTAGCCTCCAGATTCTCTATCAAGTAAGAGAATATCATGCTCGAGAAGCTGAAAGGGTGGTTTTGAATCTGGTCTAAAGATCATCAAACCCACCCTTTCACGAAGCCAAGCACTTCAGGATGACATGTGCTAAGTACTTGTACTGGGGACACAGGTTGCTCTTGTTGAGCACCCCTGCATTGATATCCCCAGTGTACTTCATCCTTAAGAAGCACCCTCTCGCAGTCAGCGGTTGAAGTCTGGTAGGGTGGTCTGCATCGTGACCCAAACCAAGTACCCGTCGGATATCCTCAGCAGTGACCTCGATATCCATCCCGAAAATAGAACTCCTGATGTTGTATGGATCATGAGAGTGGTCAACCGATGCCCCCTCCCAGAAGGCCTGCTGAATAGACCTATAGGGAGTGCACAGTGTAGATACAACCCTGTAGATCCTGGATCGCTTGAGGAAAGCAATGATCCCCGCAAACTCGGCACCGTTCCGAGTCGTGACATCTAAATGAGCACATATGTTGTGCTTGGGGTTGATGGACCACCTGTCAACCATCAATCTGTAACACAAGACACATAGACATTAGATAACCACACAACACAAATCAGTTCTAATTAACCTGGTTGAATTCATTCTGGTTCATTCATCCGATTGAACCATGCGACTGTGTTCATCAGTTGACCTGGCATGCGACTGGATTCAGTTGGGTGACTGAGCAGGCGACTGAGTTCAATCGGTTAATTGAGCCTGAGATTGGTTCAGTCAGCCGACTGATCTCATTCGTATTATCCATTCAGCCGATTGAGCCATTCGACTAGCTCAATCGTGCGATTGGAGTTCATCCTAGTGTCCAGTCGCATGACCCACTGTTCAGTCGACTGAAGTTCGAATTTGATCCAAAACTTAGAATTAGACGTCGTGTTTTGGTTCAATAGACTCGCAATCAATTTACTAATAACCTAATGACTTTTATTTTAATATTTTACTCGGTATAGTTAGATTATTAAACCATTTACAGGTCCGGTTCTGGTATGGGTTGAAACACACATATTGGGCACCATTCCAACAGATTTCAGTGAGATAGCATCACATTGTACCTGTAAAACAACTCACAATCGTCAAATATCAAAAGAAGTTAGAAATCTTGGTCTGATGAAATTTGGGCAGAGTAATGGTAAGGTGTGCGATATTAGGGCGATTGCGGGTGATGAGTTGAATGCGATCGACTATGTCCCTATTTATACTGAATCTGATATCAATCGGCCGACTGGACCCATTCGCTCTGTTCATTCGGGTGATTGGACCTCAGTTGTGCGATTGGTTCAGTCGATCACATTTAGTCGGCCGACTGGGGTTCAGTCGGGCGACTGACTCATTCGCACAGCTCCATTCGGTCGACTGGCTCAATCTGATAGGCCATTCGGGTGAATGGTTCATACTTATGTGCCATTCGACTGTCTAGTGCATGAGTATTGTCCATTCGTACGGTTGGTCCATATGCATGGTCCAGTCATGCGATTGGATCATAGTCATGATTTTGACTTTATGACCATTCCACACTTAATCCCTTTTACCTTTTGATTAAACATTATGAGCATTTGATCATCTCAGACATGATCATTTTAATTTAGAAAACTTTTGATCACCTCAAATGTGATCCTTTTAAAACAATTTGTCACCTCAGACGTGACTGATTTTTCATTTGAAAACACGTGTGGTCACCTCAGACGTGACCCTTTTAGGTGATTAAATCCCCTATTGAATTCCATGGTGTAGTCCGATATCTGACAAACTGAATTGATGAAATTTAAACAAAATAAAAGACTTAAACTGAAATACAAAACTAAAACTTGTTTTTGAGGTTTTGTGTGAGGTGTAAATCCTAAGATAGAAATCTAATGGATTCGGGTCCGGAAAAGGCAGCTTCAATTCATTTTGACCATAAATGGACCAATTCAAGTTGGAATCATACAAGCAAGTCAAATCATTTGGGACATGTTATCAACACCTTTTGATGCTTAATTCTTGTTTTTCATCTAGAGTCATTAGCATGTTTAGGAAATCAGACTAGTACTATTAGATTCCAACATTAATTTGGACTTTCAAGAATTGTAGCCATGATGATTGTCTGTATACTTGTCCTCTTAAATCCATACATAGACTATTGACATAGATTGGTGATAGTTTAAGGTTTGATTATTTCAACAAGCATTTGTGGATCCCACACTTATATAGTAATCAACATTCTTCAGGAGATTTTTGAGCGGTCTCAGGGTAGTTTACAAGAAGAAACTATTCTTAGAACTTTCAAAGAGAAACCAAGCCTCAGGTCAGTGCCATCGCACAGCAGAGTGGCGGCAAACAACAATGAATTCAAGAATATATAGGTTATGCTTATCCTCAGGTCAGTGCCACCGCACAGCAGAGAGGCACATAACCTATCTTCTTGTTTGAGCAATTTTAATCTTTTTGCACAGATCTCACCAACAACATAAGTTATTAGTTTGATTGCTTTTGCCTTTTTTTCATGTGCTTTTGCTCATATTTTGGTCTTACGCTCACATTTGTGGCGTTTATTCTGCTTGTCACCCCTTATTGGAATTTTGTTGATTGTGTTAACCAGGGATAAGATGATAACCCATAACTTGTTGAACAACTTAGTTTGTTCATGAGATCACCAACAAGGTCTAATCGTCTATTGTGTTGAATCTACCGACATATCATCTGTGGTCTAGCAACCTCTAGGCCTACTTGCAGGATCGTTGAAGGGTGTAGAGTTACAACACAACAACACAAAGAGGAGATAAACTAAACTTAGATCAAACAGTAAACTGGATTAACCAAGTGGTGATACTAAGAACACAAGTAATAAATGATACAAAACACAAGTGTTTGGTTTTCAAGAATGAAGTATATTGCCTTCTCTATGTTCTATTACAAGTGTTACAAAATCATATTCAAAAGATACAAGAACATGAGATACTTATACAACATCCTACAGCCAGCTATACTTTGAAAGCCAGCTGGATACAATTGACTAGACACACACAAAATCAATTGTAGAGTCAAAAGGCAGATTGCCTTTTTGACTAGTGACTATGACATGCCATAGCTCACATCCTTATCTATTACAAAAAGGATAAAGTACATAAAATAGAAAGTTACAGACTCAAGACCTCAATGTACAGTTACCAAAAGCATGGACCTTTTCACCAAACCATGTTAGTTGGTGACTTGCAGAGTTGCAGCAGAAAGGTGTCCAGCTTTATGGAATAGTACACCAGATAAAGCATGTTACTAAAAGTCTTCGGAAGAAATCTGTCTTCATGAACTTGAAGCTTCGCAAGACTTTGTCTCTGAGGCTTCGGAAGACTTCATCTTTGGCTTCGAAAGATGTTGGTCTTGGCTTCGGAAGATTTCACACTTAGAGTATTTCTGTTGCACATGTGAAACTTCCGAAGCATTCCACTTTAATGCACTTGTGCAGCATGCAGGAAAGACTAAAGATGTTTAGGTTGCATCAGCGTCTTCATTAATCTCTACAAACTCCCCCTAGGCTGATGCTACCAAAACATTTAGAAAACTTCATATATTAACAGTCCTCATTAGGATGATCACCATTCCTTTTTTCATAAGATGATCAGGATCCTTCAGGCTGTCAAAGTGTCTTCTCATGTCAAGAGGTCATGCAGAGGCAACTGAAACATATCTTGCCATGTATAGATGTCTTCAATGCCTTGATCTCTAATAACATGCCACCTTTCTGAATTTATGGTGTATGTCCAAGACAAGATGGGTCTTCCTGATGCTAGAGGAGCTACTAAAGTTGGAGTTGATTGAGCTTCCTCTGGCTGCACATCCTCAGGTTGTTCTGATTTATCCTGAGGTTCAAAAGGAGATGCAGGCTTCTTCTTCTTCTTAGACTTTGGTTTAGAAGCCATCCTTTTCCTTCTCTTTTCAAATTTTAACTGAGAAGATTGGCCTGCAACACCAGATTGATCTTCACTGTCTTTCTCAGTTGGGACCTCCTCTCTCTCAGGTTCAGATGAAGAGGGTGGTTGACCCTGCTGTGGATCAAAAGATAAAGCTTGCTGAGCATTAGCAGGAGGTCCGGGTTGTGTTGTGTCTGTTTGTTCAACCTTAACCTCCACTTCAGGTGGGGCTTGACTTGGAGTGGAGTGTAAGTCAGTGAGCTCTCCACTCTTAATCTTCTGCTTGATTATCCTGATATGCTCATCCATAGTGGATAGAGACATGGGTCCAAGTCTGCTTCTGGAGAATCATACAGCTTCAAGAAGCTCATCATCCTCTGCCTATCAGCAGACTTCTTCATGCTCTTTCGGATGATGGCTCTTGACTTTGCAGCTTCTTCCATCAGCTTCTTCTTTGTTGTCTTTCTTTCCTTGACTAACTCAAGCTCAAGTTGTTTTAAATACTCAAACTCAATATAGTCATAAGTAAGGGAAGGAGTGCATCTGCCTAATAGAGGCATGTGGCACTCAAGTAGTTAATCATCTTGATTCTGTCTTCTTCCTTATCTACTTGAGGTTCTTATTTAACCACATCCTCTTGTTCAGGACTTTCTTGAACTGGTGAGAGGGTAGGCATACCTTTGTACAGTCTTTTTCTTCTTCTCTCTTCTTTGACTTGTACTAGGAGTTCTGCATCTTCTGCCTCCTTCTTCTCTCTTGACCTTTCCAGGTCAACCAGTTCATTCAATTCATCTAAGGGGAGAGAAATGACACTATCTATGTCATAGTTCCTAGTCTACAGATAGTTAATCCTGACTGCCCTTAACTCATCATTCTGAGTATCTGGTCTGGGGGCAGCCCTAATTGCAGGCTCCATGAGTCTTGGAGACTCAGTAGAGGAACTTTCTCCCCTTAGCCTCCTTTTCCTCTTTCTCTCCTCCTCCTCCTCAATCTCCTCGAGGGTTCTTTTGTATTTTCTTTTGTAGGTGATGGAGATTTGAGGCTGTGTGGGTGGTTGGGAAGTGGCAGGTGTGGGTTCAACACTAGCTTGTGCTGCTAGGTTGTCACCTTGAGCAATGAGCTCTAAAATTTTTGGAACTAGGGCTGTTTCTACCCCAAAGAATCCAACAGTGGACTTTCTCAATATTTTAAAGATGTTGGGCTTCATCTGTCCAAATTTAAGAATGTTACCTGTTTCCCTTAACTGTGAGCCCAGTTCACAGTTAAGAATGTATTGGACATATCCAGGAAACATGTAATATTCTAAAGAGTCTAAATTAGCAAGAAAATTTGTATAAACAAACTGAGAGTACATGAATTTGACCCATTGAACCATTCCAAGGACTATGAAGGAGAGATCTTCAGGAATCTGGTCCCATCCACCATGCTTGTTTGATAAGCTGTGGATGACCACATGGAGCAGGAATCTCCATTGGGATGAGACCTTCCCTTTCCTGAAGGTCTTTACACAAAAATCTCCCTCATACCCCATCTGCTCAAAGGAATGATTAACAGCTTCCTTTGGGAAGAACACCTCACCTTCTTCATCATCCAGCTGAAGATGTCGGTTGATGATGGCCGAAGTGATGAAGATTGTTCTCCCCTGCACTGTGGCAGACAGTGCTTTCTCCCCATCCATAATGACCTCTTGGCAGGTCTTCCAGAATTCAAGCAACTGATCCTCATAGAGTGGAGGATCAATAGTGAGGGAGGACAAGTAGTTTGATAGAGACAAGAAACGACAAACATCTGAGAAATGAGGATCTCTCTCAGAGCATAATAGAGCAACTTGATTGTGTTGTCTGTGTAGCTGCATAGTAAAGTTGGGATCATTTCTGTGAGCAAGGTTGGCCATTTTGAAGTACTTAAGGACGAAGGAAGAAGAAAGAAAGAAATTTCAGAGAGAAATTTGGGTTTTTAGGTTTGGAGGAAGAACAGATGATAGAAAGAGGGGGGAAACCGTTGGGTTTATATGTGAGAAGGATTTCAGATAAAGTTTAATGAAAGAGGATAAACTTTAAATCCGGATGTCGGTCCCACCTCTGAAAAAGTAGTTTACTTTTTGCTCAAAAAGTAGTTTTCTTGGAAATCAAAAAGCTTCTGATGGTTAATTATCTTCGGAAGTTTTAATTAAAATGCTTCCGAAGCTAAAATGACTTCGGAAGAATATCCTGAGAGATTTGAAAATTTTGCTTCAGAAGAAAAATTAAAGCTTGAGTGCTTTGTGTATAAACTAACAAAGCTTCCGAGAGTTAATTTTGCTTCGGAAGTAAATGGTCCTTAAAAATGAGTAAGTGTCTGAGACATATATTTAAGCTTCGGAAGATAAATTTGAAAACTTTTCCAAAGGTAAACTTCTTAGACAGTTATTTATTTTGAAGGCATGATTTACTTCCGAAGTTAAAAAACATAACTTCCGAAGTATCAAAAATTTTTTCAAAAATCTAAGAAAAGTCTTCAAAAAGAAATTTTCATCCAAAGAAAACATGAGCTTATGAAAGTGATGAACTAGACAACTTAGGACACACATGAATTTTAAAGAAATAATAAGAATTAGATTTAACAAATATCTACTCAAGGTTGATCATCCCAATAGCTGATATAAGATATTTAAATCTCTGTTCATCAAAAGCCTTTGTAAACAGATCAGCATATTGTTCATCTGTGTGAACCTTGACTAGTTTAATTAATCCCTTTTCATAGTTATCTCTTATTAAATGATACCTGATATTGATGTGCTTTGTCCTTGAGTGCTGCACAGGGTTCTCTGTGATTGAGATAGCACTGTTGTTGTCTATGTGAATGGGAGTCTCCTTGAAGTTTAATCCATAGTCCAGCATCTGATTTTGAATCCAAAGTACTTGAGCACAACAGCTTGCAGCAGCAATGTATTTAGCTTCAGCAGTTGATGCAGAGACACAGGATTGTTTCTTGCATTGACATGAGACACCCTTCCACCAAGAAATTGACATCCCCCGGATGTAGACTTTGCAGTCATGTTGCAACCACCATAATCACTATCTATATAGGCATACAGATTGAAGTCAAAATTCTTGGGATACCATAGGCCAAGTGTTGATGCACCCTTGAGGTATCTTAGAATCCTCTTGACAGTGATAAGGTGAGACATCTTAGGGTTGGCTTGATATCTTGCACAAATACATGTAACAAACATGATATCAGGCCTGCTAGCAGTAAGATACATAAGAGACCCAATCATAGCAATGTATAAATACTCATCTACACACTCCCCCTCAAGATCAAGACCAAGGGAGTGGTTTATGGCTATGGGTGTCTTAGCAATCTTACAGTCAGTCATATTAAACCTCTTGAGTATGTCCTGAACATACTTTGACTGACTTATGAAGATGTCATATTCAACTTGCTTCACTTGAATTCCTAGAAAGAAATTGAGTTCCCCCATGGCACTCATTTCAAATCTGTCTTTCATCAGCTTCTCAAAGTCTTTGTAGAGCTTTGGATTAGTTGAACCACAGATGATGTCATCCATATATACTTGAACTAGCAATATGTCTTTTCCTTGTCCTTTGATGAAAAGAGTTCCATATATAGTACCCCTCTTGTATCCATGTTTACAGAGATACTTAGACAGTGTCTCATACCATTTCCTGGGTGCCTGATGCAGCCCATAGAGAGCTTTGTCAAGCTTGCAGACATAATTAGGATGATCAGGATCTACAAAACCAGGTGGCTGTTTGACATAAACCTCTTCATCTATCACTCCATACAAAAAAGGCACACTTTACATCAAGTTGAAAAACCTTGAAGTTCTTGGATGCAGCAAATGCCAGAATATCCTAACAGCTTCTAATCTTGCCACTGGAGCAAAGACATCAGTGTAGTAATCCCGTCTTCTTGTGTGTATCCTTGAACAACCAGTCTAGCTTTGTTCCTGATGATGATGCCTCTATCATCTTTCTTGTTCCTAAACACCCATTTGGTTCCAATGGTAGTCTTCCCAGAAGGAAGAGGACAAAGGTTCCAAACTTTCTGCCTTTTGAATTGAAGCAGCTCTTGTTGCATAGCTTCAACCCAACTTCCATCCTTTAGAGCTTCATCACTTTATTTGGCTCTATCTGGGATAGAAAAAAAAGTAAAGACAAACATTTCATTCATGGGTTTGTCTCTTGTCTTTACCCCAGAGACAACATCTCCAATGATGTTTGTGGTAGGGTGAGACTTGTGGATCCTAAGCTGAGGGATCACAGCAAGTTGTTGAGAAACATCTAAATTTGAAAATTTTTGATCTGGCATAGATGTTTCTCCTACCACATCAGCACACTTTTCAAGTGAAACTTGATCCAAGCAATGTGTGACATCATTGATGTTGTCATCTATGGTGTGGTTAGTGGCATCAAGAAATTCTTGGTCACTGTCACCATCACCATTGTTGTCTTCCACGGTTGAGGTGTTCTTATCTGGTTGTAAAGCCTCTAAGCTGGAATTTGTAGGCATACCAGATGTATCAGCTGAATTTGTCATTGTTGGGCTGATAGAAACCTCATTTGCAGAAGTGGTCCCAACTGGAGCTGAAGATATATGTCTTGAAGATCTTCCTAGCTCAAATCTTGGATCAGGATCATCTGTATTCAAATTTTCTACAGATCCTAAAACATTCTCACAAGATTTGTTAAAACAGTTGGTAACCAAATCAAGATCAAACAACCAATCCGGACCAGAACCAGTAACACAAGGTGTGTGTTTATTGAAAGTCACATTGGCTGACTCCTCAACAATTATAGTTCTGAGATTGTACACTCTATAAGCCTTAGCTTGGGAAGAGTATCCAATAAAGTGTCCATCATCTGATTTCTCAGCAAATTGGCAATTTGATCTTTGGTTTTCAAGATGGTGCAAGGACATTCAAATGACCTGAGAAAACCAATGAAAGGTCTCCTTTTGTGCCAAAGTTCATAAGGAGTTTTGCCATAAGTCTTAACTACTAAAACTTTGTTCTGCAAATAGCAGGCAGTGTTGACTGCCTCTGCCCAGAAGGTGATGGGCAATTTAGATGAGACAACATGGTTCTTGTAGCTTCAATCAGTGTCATGTTTCTCCTCTCAGCAACACTGTTTTGCTGAGGAGTCCTGGGAGCACTAAATTGTCTTGTAATACCCTTTTCATCACAAAATGTGTCAAGGATATGGTTCTTAAATTCAGTTCCTTGATCACATCTTATGATCTTGATCTTGTGATCAGATTGATTCTCAATCTTCAAGATGAAATTTTTCAGAATCTCAGGAGTCTCATCCTTAGTTCTAAGGAAGAAAACCCAAGTGAATCTTGTAAAGTCATCTGTGATCACTAGACAGTATAAGGTCCTTCCTAAACTCATTACACTGGTGGGGCCAAAGAGATCCATATGTTACAAGTGTAGGGGAGTAGTGATTGAGTTCTTTTCCTTAGGCTTGTGAGATACCTTATGTTGCTTCCCTTTCAGGCATGCAACATAGTGGTCATCACTTGTAAACTCTTTCTTTGGCATTCCAGTTACCAAGCCATGCTTAATTAACTTATTCATGTTCTTAAAGTTTACATGACACATTCTTTTATGCCATAGGAAAGACTCATCACTATTGGCTTTAGACAGAAAGCATGAAACTTCTCCAAAGGGAGAGGTTTCTTGCAAATCCATCTTGTACATGTTTCCTTTCCTGGGGGCTCTAAGCAGGATATGCTCATGAGGAATGACCACACCAGGCTTAAGAACAATGCACTCATGCTCAGTAAAGAGCATGTTATGACTCTGATCACAAAATTGAGATACACTCAGAAGATTGTATCCAAGCTCCTTTACAAAGTTTACCTTTTCTATGCTGAGCTTACCATTTGTGACATTGCCCCTTCCAGAAATATAACCACCTTCATCTCCTCTAAAAGCAACAAGTCCTCTATCAATCCTTTTAAAGTTTTGGAGTAGTGACCTATCACCAGTCATGTGCCTGGAGCAGCCACTGTCTATGATCCAGACATTTCTGTCTGTCTTCAGCTATCCCTGCACGAAGAGAATGATTAGTTACATCTGGAAACCCAAGCCTTGCTTGTCTTGGGCTCATTTGCAGAAGGTAATTTAACAGTAATAGATCCTATGGTTGTACTAGAGGATCTTGAGCTGTTTTTGATGGAGAAATCTCAATCACTTGGTCTTTCTTAGACGTCCACACCACCTTTGGAGTCTTGGACTTGACCTTCAAAACTTTAGAAGCTTTTGGAGCTTCAGACGTTTTGATGACTGAACCTTCGGAAGATTCTGCAAACACTGCAGCAGACTTTAGTGCTTCGGAAGAAATCCTTTCTTCTGAGACCAAACATTCTTCCGAAGAGAATTTTCCACTTCCCTTCTTATTAGATTTGGAACTTCCGAAGGAAACTGGTTTTCCTTCCGAAGCTTGAATCTTCTTAGAACTCTTTGAAGCCTTTGTTTTGGCCATATGGATAGTACCTTTAGGATTGAAGGGACAATCCTTTGCAATGTGAGTGGTGCTGTCACACATAACACAATTCATCTTCTTCTTCACAAGAGCCTTGTCTTGAGAGTAAGACTGTCTTTGGTCACTTCCCTTCTCCACCTTCATTTTTGCAGATGCTGAGACAGTCCTCTTGGGCTAAGGACTATGCTTGGAGATTGATGGTCTAGACTATGCAGCAGTGATACACAGCAGATCAGCCTTTTTCTTGCTACTGAGATGAGTTGAATAAGAACCAGAACTCTTAGCAGAGGAGTTTTGGTTGATGTCTTTAGTCCCTACCACTTTAAACCCTGCAGAAATAAAAACTTGTTTCTGCTTAGAGTCAAAAGTAGCCTTGATCTCTTAAGCCTTCCTTTCCTTTCATTTGCTTTTTCTAATCAAGTTCTTTCTCATGGACTTGGTCATCAAAGTCTTCACTTTCTCCTCAGAAGGATAGTGGCCCTTCTTAGAATCCTCCTCTTCACTCTTTGTAGAGGGATTCTTCACTATCTCTTCTTCATCCTCCTCACTTATAGGATCTATGAGAGGAAGCTCATCTTCACAAGTTCCACACCTAGGAGATCTTACTGACAAGATTGTGTGAGGAGGAGCTATCTCATTGGATCCCAGTCCCTGTCTGTTTTGATAGCATACTTTGTTGTGCAAGGATGAGGATATCATGTTCTTGAAGGTCTCCTCTTCAAGAACACTCTTTTCTGCCCTGGCTTTGCTGATCACAAGCTCAGCCTGGCACTCAGTTAACTTGGTTATGAGATCTTTAATTTGAGTCCTAAAATCTGTGTGTTCATGTTTTAGAACTGAAATGGTTTTCTCTAAGTCCTCTATTTTCAGCTTATAATCATTTTCAGACTTTCTAAAATCAAATTTTAAAATGTTTAAGGACTCAACATCAGATCTCAGTTCCAAGTTATAGGACATGTACCTGTTAACTTTAGCAATGCATTCAGGAGTACAGAGATGTTCCAATACCTTGGCTTCATCATGATCTGCCATCAGTGCTTGGTTTGGAGAAGCATCTTCCACCTGAAAGCTCCAGTCAAAGCATCCTTCTTCAACAGCAACAGCAGCTTGCTGCTTTGACTTCTCATTATGAAGAGCTTTGTCAGTGTAGTTTGGTCTGGATTGTGTTTGGCCATCATTTGTTCTAGGTGCCTTACACTCTCTGGCAAAGTGGCCCATCAGGTTACAGTTGTAACACTTGACTTTGCCTTTGTCCAGTCCAAACTTTCCACTGGTTACATTGCTTGGAAACTTCCTTCCAATCCTCTTGTAGAACTTCTTGGCTCTATGAGTGAGAAGAGCCATCTGCTGGACTATTTCCATGTATTCCAGATCGTCTGGATGGATACAGTCCAGGTCTTCAAGAGTGAAAAGAGAGTTGCCATAGCTTTCATCAGAAGACACAAAAGCTTGAGAAGAGCTTGTCTCTTGGAATGGGCTTCCTTGAGTGTAATTCTCCTTTTGTGTCTCTGGGAAGGTGATGAAAGGACCCTTAGGTGAGTTGTCAGGGTAGCATAAGAGATGATGTTTGGGTTCTATGTTGTCCCTTTCAACCACATGTAGGGCTGAACCCATTTGATTGTTGGATTTGCCAGATGAACCTTGCATGTTCATTTCCATCTGGTATCCACTGAGAATCCCATACAACTCTGTCAGAGTAAGAGTTTTGAGATTTTCAGTTCTCTTGATCACCACACCAGTGTGTCCACTACCTAGGAGTGAGGACATGAACTTCCTTACAATGTCTCTGTTTTCAAAAGAAATCCTCCATCCACTAGGGTATCCACATTATCAACATACCTTAAGTACTGCTGAGTCATGGTTTCACCTGTTTTGAAGGTGAAGTTTTCAAACTACTGCTTTAGAAGATCCTTCTTGTTCTCCTTGGCTTCAGAAGAACCCTCATACATTAGTTTCAGTGCATCCCACAACTGCTTGGTTGTTTTGCACTTCTTGAAACCTCTGTACATAGAGTTTGGAAGGACAGTTTGAAGAGCTGTCATGGCTTTTCTGTCTATCTCTACTCTCTTCCTATCTTCATCAGAGTAGTTAGCCACATCTTTGGGGATCATACCAGCACCAGTAGCAGAAGGTGTGTTGGGTATGAAAGGTCCATTCTCAATAGACTCCCACATTCTTGAATCAAGAGACCTGATGAACCTTCCATTCTTAAACACCAGGTGTCAAACTCATCAAGAGTGATCAGTGGGGACTTGTTCATTGTTCCAGTTTCCATATCAGTTTTGGAAATGGCTGCCATTTGAAAAGTTTAGTATTTTGTGTGTGAGGGATCTAAAGATGGTGAGATCTTATATCAAGAGCCTGGAATGCTCTGATACCAAATGCAAGATTGTTGAAGGGTGTAGAGTACAACACAACAACACAAAGAGGAGATAAACTAAACTTAGATCAAATAGTAAACTGGAAAAACAAGTGGTGATACTAAGAACACAAGTAATATATGAGACAGAACACAAGTGTTTGGTTTTCAAGAATGCAGTATATTGCCTTCTTTATGTTCTATTACAAGTGTTACAAAAGCATATTCGAAAGATACAAGAACATGAGATACTTATACAACATCCTACAGCCGGCTATACTTTGAAAGCTAGCTGGATACAATTGACTAGACACACACAAAATCAATTGTAGAGTCAAAAGGCAGATTGCCTTTTGACTAGTGACTATGACATGCCATAGCTCACATCCTTATCTATTACAAAAAGGATAAAGTACATAAAGTAGAAAGTTACAGACTTAAGACCTCAATGTAGAGTCACTAAAAGCATGGACCTTTTCACCAAACCATGTTAGTTGGTGACTTGCAGAGTTGCAGCGGAACGGTGTCCAGCTTTATGGAACAGTACATCAGATAAAGCATGTTACTAAAAGTCTTCGGAAGAAATCTGTCTTCATAAACTTGAAGCTTCGGAAGACTTTGTCTCTGAGGCTTCGAAAGACTTCATCTTTGGCTTCGGAAGATGTTTGTCTTGGCTTCAAAAGATTTCACACTTAGAGTATTTCTGTTGCACATGTGAAACTTCCGAAGCATTCCACTTTAATGCACTTGTGCAGCATGCAGGAAAGACTAAAGATGTTTAGGTTGCATCAGCCTCTTCACTACACTACTTTCTTTGTGTTACCTTAGTAGTAGCTAGTTTTACTATCATTTTTCCTTTTATATTGCTCAGACTACATAGACTTATACTTTGAACTTCATATCTTATTTAATTTAAACTTTTAACGTCCCAAGTGGTTTGTTCCTATGTACTATCATTTTCCAAAGTCATTGAATCGGTATCACAGATACGATCTAGTTTCTATCAGCTAGCCTCTCCTCCTCCCTTGTTTTTTTAATAACATTACTAACTAAACCTATTCTCCCCCTAAAGTTCTAAACCGGAACCGATTTACGCTTTTTAGGATTTTAATAGGCGACAAAATAATACCAATTTAATTAAATACTTAAAATTAAACATATAAGTAAAGAAAATAAAATTATAAAATAAAAAATTTACTATACGCATCGGACTACACATGGTCATCTTCAGGAATTACATCACTTTTCTTTTTAACGCCGTTGACCTCTAACAAATATAGAAAACATGGTTTATCAAAAGCCTTTGTATAGAGGTCAGCACGTTAAAAATCAGTATTTATTTTAATCACATTGATTAGGTTTTTTTCAAAGCAATCACGTATAAAGTGAATTTTATGCCAATGTGTTTGGTCTTAGGATGTTGGACCGGATTTTTAGTTACTGCAATTGTAGCAGAGTTATCAACAAAAATGGAGTAAAAGAGAAATTAAAACTGTAGTCCTGCATTTGCTGTTGAATCCATATGATTTGTGAAAAGCAACCTGCAGCAGCAATGTATTCGGCTTCACAGGTTGACAAGGCAACCACGGTCTGCTTCTTACACTGCAAGGTCACTAATCTTCTCCCAAAGAGTTAATATCCCGCTGATGTAGACTTGTAGTTCATCTTGCAGCCACCGTAATCTGAGTCACTATACGTTGTAAGCTCGATGTCATCATCATGAGGATACCACAACCCTAGTGTTGGAGTACCCTTCAGATAACGGAAGATCCTTTTGACTCCTATCAGATGGTTAACTTTTGGCTTTGCCTGATATTGTGAACATGAACATGTAGCATACATGATATCAGGTCTTGAGGCAGTGAGGTACATGAGAGATCCAATCATTCCTTGGTACATGGTAGCATCGACCAGATCACCATTCTCATCAGGTGCTACATCATGGTTTGTAGCAAGTGGAGTCCCAGCTGCGGAAGCATTCTCCATGTAAAACCGACTGGGAATATCTCCTACGTACTTGGGCTGATGTAGGAAAATCCCTTTTGGTTTCTGATCCACCTGTAACCCGAGAAAGAATTTCATCTCTCCTATGGCACTCATTTCAAACTCAGCCTTCATTACTGCTTCAAACTCTTTACATAGATCTTCATTCTTGGACCCGAAGATTATGTCATCGACATAGATTTGGACTAGCAGTAAATCACCATCCTTTTCTTTAATGAACAGTGTACAGTCAATGACACCTCTGCGAAAACCGTGTTTCACAAGGTGAGTCGAGAGTTTCTCATACCAGGCCCTAGGAGCTTGATGAAGCCCATATAAAGCCTTGTCGAGTTTGTAACCTCTGTCCCGATTATATGGATCCTCAAATCCCTCGTGTTGACTGACGTACACTATCTCTCGGATTTCACCGTGAAGGAATGCACTCTTCACATCAAGTTGATAAACTTTAATCTTCATGTACTATGCATAGGCAAGGAAGATACGGATTGCTTCCATTCTTGCCATGGGTGCAAACACTTCATTGTAGTTTATGCCCTTGACTTGTTGAAATTCTTGAATAACAAGTCAAGCCTTGTTTCTGATGATCACTCCTTGATCATCTTTCTTGCATTTCAAGACCCATTAGGTGCCAATGACCTTAGCACCTCTAGGTCTATCCACCAGAGTCCATACATCTGACTTCTTGAACTGAAGAAGTTTTTCTTGCATGACACTCACCCATGCCTCATCATTCAGGGCTTCACTAACATACTTTGGCTCAAACTAAGACATAAAGCAATGATAAGCACCGTTGTGAAGGTATCCCTTTTCCATCACCGAGGCATAATCAGCTGAGTACAACTGATTTCTAGTCTGAACTCCTGATCTCACATCCCCAATGATATTATCCAAAGGATGATAGACATTTAGGCGTGATCCAGGAGTGGTTTGAACAAGTACCTCAGAATCAAGATTATGAACATTTGGTTCAGTATCTGAGGCAGTAGGTGTCTGAGGTTCCGAAGACTCAGAGACATCAATTTCAGATGCTTGTGGACTTCCAGTAGGAGGAACCCGTTCCTCCTGGTTGTTTGGCTAAGTCTTCACAGCTTCTTCATCAGAGGAAGAGTCACTATCTTCAGGTATCCCCTTGAGTTGTTAGATGATTGACCTTGTGAACCGGATGATGTTGAATCTGGTGAAGGTGTGTTCAAGACGTCATACATCATCTTTGTTGCTAACTCATCATCAGAATTGGAGAGTGGAATATTGAAGGACTTGAAGAATCCATCATAGTCGAAAAAGAAGGCGGGTCCTTTTCCAGCAGGTGGTGTGGTGTATCTCTGAACATCAACGTTACACCACACTTCTACTTGACCCGTTGAGTTGTTGTAAACTCTCTTGTTCAGTATGTTGCATCCTAGAAACATACCTTCATCAGCCTTCTTGCTAAATTTTCCCTCCTGAGTCTTCTTCAGCAGGGTGCACGGAGTGCCAAACGGCTCGAGATACTCTAGATTAGGTTTACGTTGTTGTAGTAACTCGTAACAAGTCTTTCCATGGCGTTTAAATACCAGAAATCGATTTAGCGTGTAACATGCATTTGCAACTGCTTATTCCAGAATTGGATAGGTAGTTTTGAGTCTGCTAGCATCGTCCGTGCTGTCTCTATCAAGCTGCGATTCTTGCTTTCAGCAACGCCGTTCATCTAAGGAGTGTAGGCAGAAGTGAACTGATGCACAATTCCCTTTTCCTTGCAGTAATCCTCCATCCATTGATTCTTGAACTCGGTTCCGTTTTTTGAGTGCACTTGTCATACCTTCAACTTGTATAGAGACTCCAGACTAGTTACTAATTCATTGAATGACTCAAATGTTTCTGATTTGGATTTCAGAAACATCACCCAAGAGAATCTTGAGTAGTCATCAGTAACTACATAGCGGTACAAGTCGCCTACAATGCTTCTTGTACTGACAGGACCAAACAGATCCATGTGAAGAAGTTCAAGAGGAAGTTCGATGGAATAACTTTCTTTTCCTTATGAGACTTCTTCGTCTGTTTGCCCTTCTTGCACGCAACACAGAAATCTGGAAGTTGGAAGTTTTTGTTGTAACTCCTCCTCTCACTAGATCATTCTGGATCAAGTGATTCATCTTCCATGGATTATGTTCCCATTCTCCTATGCCAGGAGATGGAATCCTTCTCAGTAGCTTTTGACAAGAAGCACTGAACTTCATGATCCATTGTGGAGGCCTTTGATAGATCCAGGACATAAAGGTCCTTATATCTTGAGGCTAACATTAAGACTTGATCCTCCGGGATGACATAGTCCTTTTTCAGGACATAGCACTTTTTGTTGTCAAAAACTACCTTAAACCCTTTATCAGATTTGAGAAACAGAAAGCAAGTTATTTTGAAGTTGTTGACATAGGTTACCTTGTCAAACTTCACTTTCTGATTACATACTTCCCCTTGAGCTGTGATGTACCCACCTTTGTTTCCAGCAAACGAACATGACCTTCTTTTATTTTTTTGATGTTTGATAAGAGAGCCCTGTTCCCTATCATGTGCCTGGATGCTCTGTTATCTATAATCCATGTGTTGGTTTTAGCACTATAGCGAACACCCTGCACATTGAATTGAAAACTTTAGTTCATGTTAGGGACCCAAGCCTTTACTGGCTTGGTTTCCCAAAAGCATCACACATCATAAACTCAACCCATTGGCCATTCGAGGGTGAGGGAAGATCAGATTTCTTCTTGTTCTCATTTTCAAACAATGAGGTTGATTTTTCCTTCCATTAGCCGCTTTGTGTAAGGCCTGTTTGTGATAAACAGACGACTGGCTAATGGATTGAACTTTTGGTTCACTAGCCCTTTTAGATGGTGTCACTGAGTTCCTCTTAAAAGAGGTGGGTTTTGGTTCCGGAAGTTCAACTTTCCTCCTCAGTGTCTGATAATAAGGACAATAAGACGCAATGTGTCCATACTCTCCACAGCTGTAGCATGATCTGCTTTCGACTTTACAATTTAACTATTTTTGTGGAGATATATGTGACACACATGTGACCTTACTCTATTTGGGTTTTGCCTCTTCTTGTTTAGATGTTTGTCTAGTTTAACAAAGTTAATTGCTTTAACAGTTTTAACATCTTTTCCTTTTCTATTATCTGGACTTTGACATGATGCATGTGATAGATTAACGTTACTGGTCTTTTTAGATTCAGATTTGACTATGGTTGAGACAGACTTTATACTAACCTTTTCAAACTCTTTGTCTAGATTAACACAAGCATTTTATCTTTTGCCTTTAAGTGGCCTCTTTTTGTTTAGTACCCGATTCTTTGATGTACATGTGGAATCTAGATCACTTACAAGAGGAGCGAACACCACATGATTCTTGATTGGATTGTTATTAATTGGTTTACTTTTAGTATTCATCAAGGTCTCATGCGGTGGTGGAACCACTTTATAAACCAATCCCTCCCTATTATTACGCTCTCTCACTAAGTGTTGGACTAGGTGTGAAGAAGTTGTCCAACTATGTAGTTTTTGCTTTAGTGAATTAACTTCTACTTCTAAAATGCTTTTGTTTCTTAGTGTCCTCAAGGGAGTTTAGATAGAACTTAATGTCATTTGATTGGTTAAAAGCTACAACTTCGTTTCCCTAAGTTGTTTGTTCAATGTTCTATCTTTTCCTTATAACTGTGCTCATTTTGTTTAAGAATTCTATTAGCTTCAGTGCATAGTTCTAAGTCCTTTACTAAGTTATCATTATGATCTAATAACCTAGAAAATTTTAAATCAATGCTTTCCCTAAATTTATTACAGTCAGAACAAGCATGATTATTAAAAAGTGGTCAGTAGTAACTTATCTGAGAGAGTTCTGATGAATCAGCCATCAATGCAGAGTCTGGTGTTTCTGGTTCTGGTGATTCTGGCGTTGTTGCAGTGACCACTGGTGCAGTCTCTTTTGTGTTTGACATCACAAGTTCGACTGCAATATCTCTCTCACTAGCAGAATCATCATCTAGATCCTCTACACTAGCGATATTGGATTCTCCCAGTGAGACAAACCGAAAAATCCAGTCCTATCCTTCATCATCATGAGCAGTCAAGGTTTTAGGATCCTTGCTTGATGAAGTAGGACTGCTAGTGGGTTTATCCTGACGATTGAAGGAAGTGAAAGGATTCCCGTTTCCAGTCTTCTTTGGCTTTACACACTCCCGTTTGAAGTGCCCTTTCTCGCCGCAGTTGAAACAAGTCACCTTGGTCTTATCGAAACCAAAGGTAGTGTCCTTAGTTGCAAGCAAGTTTTGTTCGGTTTTCTTGACAAACTTCTTAGCTCTCTGGACAGCACTTGCTAAGGCCCACATTATATCCATCCTTTCCAGCTCTGTCTCGTCAACCTGTTCATAGTCCTCATCCCCAGATGGCAGTTCCCAATTTTACCAGCAATTAGTCCATCATAGGAGTGGACTACTGCAGCTAAGAGATCCATGTGTTCTTTAGCTACCTCCACTGTCATATTACCGAAATTCTCGATTTCAGTTTTGCTGCATTGGCTTCAGGTACAATGTATTGGGTACCATACGACCCTGAAATTTTTGACCCTGAAGTAGATGCTTGAAAAGGACCAGACGAGCTTGATACAAAAGCTGTATGAAGAGGTCCTCCAGATGTTTTGACTTATGGATTCGCATTGTATAGCGTTGGATTCTAATCATAGGAAGACTTTTGTGCTTATAACTTCATCCTCAGCTCTTCTTCACTCTCAGCTTCTGAATGAAGTCATTGATATCTAACTTCGTTAGCATACCATTCTGTCTGAGATTTGAGACAAATGAAACCCATTCTCTTGGCAGCCCATCTGCAAAGTTAGACACTTTGTCCCATGACGTCGATACTCCATGAGTGTGCATCTCACTCATCAAGTGGTAGAACCTATCGATTACATCATCTAGGCTTTTTTTCCCATCAAGGAGAAGTTGTCAAACTCCAAACGAGCTTGATACAAAAGCTTTGGGGGGTGTGTGATTATAGCAGTAAGTTCTGAATACTGAGTCTCTCCCTGCTGTGAATGCTGAGTATTGGTCCTCCATTGCTATAAACTTTAACTTTAAACCAAATGTTTTATTAGTGCGAATGAAGGTGTGCGATTGGGCTATTCGGGTGATTGAACTATGCGGATGGTTCAATCGTGCGACTGAACTAATACGGATGGCTCAGTTGGGCGAATGAACTAATACGGTTGAACAATGTGAATAGACTTCTCAGTCGTACGAATGGGAGTACGAATGAGTCCAATTGTACGTATGGGGGATGCGTATGACCTCAGTCGTGCGATTGAGTCAATCGTGCGACAGAACCGGATGGATTTTGAAAATTCGTAGGTTTAAGTTGTTTGGACGCAAAAACACGAATTTCTTGCTAACCCTAATTGTCGTATGCCGGAAAAAACTAAACTTTACGATCAGGAGACGTCTAAAACCCGATTTGACACAAAAAAATAGCGTTTTTGAGTGTAAAAAACACTATTTTTATGTTAAAACGATTGAATCACATGTAAATCTAGAGCCAAAGCTCTGATACCACTTGTTAGGATCATGTACTGGACAAATACTAACAGATTTATTCGTGTACCAAATCAAATAGTGCGGAATCCTATTTGATTGGCGATCTAATCAGTGAGAATGCACGTAGAATCAATTAAAGATTGAATCTAAACGTTAAGAACGATTAGCAATCGATCTACTGTAATCTATGAAGTTGGAACAGGTTGCTAGAGGTCTCTGGATGGCTAGGGTACGTGTAGGTATCAAACTATTCAAAGTGTCACATTTTTCCACGATTTAAGTGGTATTTATAGGTTAGGGTATCTCAATCGTGCGACTGGACCATTTGCATGGTTCAGTCGTGCGATTGAGTCATGCGGTTGATCCATTTGCACGACTGAGTGGTCAGTCGTGCGACTAAGTGAATCTCATGTTCCAATCATACGACTGATCCAGTCTCCTGGTTCATTCGTACGACTAGTTCATTAGCATGAAGTTGTTCATGTGTATGGTCCATTAGCATGGGTCAATCGCATGAGAACTTCATATAATTAAGTTTGAATATGTTTCACAATCATTAATTGACTTAGATGATTCAAACAACCACAAACCTATATAATTAGTTCAATAAGCGTTAACCTACTAATCAATGAAATAATAAACATTATAGCATACACCAACATTGTATTTCATTAAGTACCCGTTCAATTACATATGAGTAAGACAATAAAGACATTTTACATTAAGTTCAGAAACTAGGGACACATGTATCTACAGTGACTAAGCCAGTCTTATGTCTTAATCATACGACTGATCCAGTCTCCTGGTTTAGTCATGCGACCGGTCTATTAGCGTGAAGTATTCATGCGTATGGTCCATTAGCATGGTCCATTCGTATGAAGACTTCATACGATTAAGTTTGACACGTTTCTCAATCATTATTGACTAAGAACTATGTAAACAACCACAAACCTATATTTTTAGTTCAATATGCTTTATTACACAATAAACAATGAAACATTAAACATTATAAGCATCAATCACATATTGCATTTCATTCAACTCATTCATTACATATATGTAAGACATGACAGACATTTTACATTGAGCTCCTAAAATAGGTACACATGTATCAACATCTTTGATCAGAAATGGTTTGCTCACTGTCCATTTCTTGAATAGTTTCTTCAACTATTTGCTAGCTTCAACACCTTCCATTCCATATCCTTGATTACCACCTTGATTATCATCCTCGTCATTGTTTTCATCATTCTCATCATTATTACCTTCATCGTCATCATTCTCTTCATCATCATTCTCTTCTTTCAGATTCTTAACCAATATCATCCATCACATCTTTAATCAAATCATTAGGATTAACTGGTTCATCTTCAGATAAATGAAAATGTTGTTGATTAATGTCAACATTATCATCAGCTACATTCCTTATGTACTCAAATAAAGGTACATTTTCTGCTCCAGTAATCACATTTAACTTCTTGTATACTATCTCAGACATATGCTCTAATTCAAATTTATCACTTGAACTCCATATGCATAAATGTCTAGATATTCTTCATTAATAATCAACTGAAGAAATCTTGGATACATCAAATACTTGTTTCTTTTCCCTCTTCCGATTGAAAATAAAACCATTTATTATCCACTTTGCCATATTGAATCTTCTGTTTGTGATAAGAGCAACAATAGGAGATGCTATATCAACTGGAATGAATTCCATCCTGCACTCTTTTAGACATACAGTGCTAGAATATATAACATAGAAGCTTCCAGTAATGAAAATTATCAGGATGACCCATTTGCATGAATGTCTCTCTACATTCATTGAATGTGAATTTAGATAGATCTTGGTCTTCATTCTCTCCCAATCTCAAAGCAGTTCTGATAGAGTCTTCAGAAACTTCTATCATTCTGTCATTTAAAATGAATCCTCTTAGAACTTTTCTTCTATTATCATCTAGTTCTACTTCAGCAGATCTCCAAAATATCTTGATAAGTCTTCCATATATAACTAATCTGGCACACATTGCATAAACATACTTGGTCCTTAGATGAAATCTAATCATTTCTTCATAACCAGCAGCTTCTCTCACATCCTCATTTAGAAATGCAGCTACGTTATGCTTTGGTTCAAACTTTCATGGATTCATCTGGCAATCACAAGAAACATGAATTAGTATGAATGTTTTCAAATTAGTTACAATTTTATCAAATAAACAAATGAATAAGTCCTTCACTAATTTTTAAGTTTTCTTAATACAATTTTATATTTTAAAATTTGATTAATTTTAATAAAATTCAGTGATTTGAACTTGTTATTTAATGATTTAATCAAATTTTAAGATATATAATCAATTAAAAATTTTGTTTCTAGATGATTTATATTCATATTTGAATCTTAGATGACTTTATCAGTTTAAAATTTTTATTTTAAAATTTTGTCGATTCAATTTTCTGTTTTTATTTTATTATTATTTTGATTTTGAAATTCTTTGAATTATCAGAACAATTTTACGATAAAAATCATGTTTTGATGATTATAACATGTTCGCAATGTATAATCATTGATGATTTCATGTTTAATTTGTCACAACCAACATCAGTAATCAATAATTTCAGATTTGTTCAAGTCATTAGGGTTCGAACGCTCGAATAGGGTTCAAACACCCGATCGATTATGCAGTTATTATTCACTGATTTGATGATATACATTCATGATGTGAATCGCATTCTTTGATATTACCTTATCTGATCATAAACTCTTGAAATAACTGAGTAATAAGATGAATTTGAGTTAGTCGGAACACAGAGAGTGAATAGAGTGTATAATGTGAAAAGTTTGAATGGAATGAACTTTTGTGTTAAGTTGAATTATACAAGTGTGAAAACCCTTAGACGCATTACAACTGTTTAGGCACATGACCACTGTTTAGACGTATAAGGTCTAGGCGCATTAGCATTGTTCAGGCGTTTTACCCCTGTTCGGGTGTATGAACCTCAGACGCATGAGTTACACTTGGTCAATTTCATTTGAAAGATTTAGGAGCATGTGCACTGTACAGATGCATGAGCACTGTTTAGGCGCATGAGCACTGTTCTGGCGCATGACCTATTTAGAAACACCTAATATTTGGAATTATTTTGAGATATCTGGTACTATTTAGGCGTATGAGATTTTGTAAAACGCCCAACATTTAACAAGAATTTTAGACTTATGACTACTGTTTAGGCACATAAGGATTACTCAAAACGTCTAACACTTAGCATAAAACTGAAATTTCATCATACTTCTAAACAGGACTTATGAACATTGTTTAGGCGCATGAGACATCCATACGTCTAACACTTGTATTATTTTTCACCAAAATCATTCAAATCACAATTTTGATAAAATTCACTATTCATCAAACAATTTCCAAACTTTGACCAACACATTGACTTTTGACTGATCTTTGACTTTTGACCGAAAACTTTGACTTTTGATCAAAAACTTTGACTTTTGACCAAAAAAAATTAATTTATTTCCTGTCATTTTAGTCTCAAAAATTTCAAAAAAATAACAAACATTCTCATTCTTTGCAAGAATCTTTTCATATTTTTAAATCTTTTTAGGTCATTTTTAAACATCTCAAACATACACAACTTGAATATTTTTGCATCATCCTTTTTCATCCAAACATTTATTTTGATAATATCTTTATCATCTTTACTCCCCCTAAACTTTTAAGTTTCCAAACTTAGAAGTTTATAAAAGTTGATAGGTGAAGTAAAACCATTCATTATTAACATGCCTGCACACAAAAAATAATGCAAAAATCAAAATAAAGCAGAAAAAAGTTTGCAAAAATAAAAATTTAGGGGGAGAGTATAAGTAAATAAAAATGAAAAGAGAGCTGAGAACTTGATTTGAGATGATTGAGAAGGAAAGAAGATCGAAGAAGAAAGCCGATACTGCAGAAACAGAGAGGCGTTCAAAACAGAGACATGAAGGATTCACTAAAAGAAGGGAGGAAAGAGGAAATCTTGATGAGACATGATTCCCTATCTTAATAACTTCTTTGGCAAACGAACTGAGCATGATCAAGACTAAACTTACCAATCAAGAGATCCGAGAAAAGCAAAAAAATGAGGTAATAGAGAGCATGAAGAAGATGCTTGTTGATCAAAACGACCTAATGAAGAAGTTATTTGAGGATATTGCACATCTGAAAGCTGCAGTCGGCCTGCCTGATCAACTAACTCCATCTGAGTTAGATGATCTGACTAACACTTCAAAGTATCCATTTCTAAATGTGGGTACTTCATCCAAGGCAGGAGAGGGCACATCTGGTGCAGCAACCGCTGATGTTGGAGATTGTAAAGCTAGAGCTGAGGATGTTAGAAGAGAGAATGAAGAAGAAATTTTTGAGGCTGGGTTTGTTGACTTGGGTCTTAATGTGGAGAAGGATATAGTTGGAGAAGAAGTAATAAGAGAGAAGTCAGTGGAAAGAGATGTTTGAAAAAAGGAAGGGGTTGATTGATGAAGAAGAGGATGATGAACAGCTCATAGACTATGATTCTGAACTGGAGTTCTATGAAGTTGATGAGAGACCATTGATCTAGTGGCAAAGAAATGGGAGGATGCTAAAGATGTGTTTGAGATGGATAGATCCGAATGGTTTTGTAAGGAGAAGGAACCAGAAGAAATCACTCCCCTATTCCAACACATGAGAGGTTTGAGTAAACAGGAGTCTAACAAGAAGATCATAAGCTGGTCCTATAATCCCGGTCTAAAAATGTTCATGATAAAGCGGAGGGGAGGTAGTATCAGCTATTTGCATAAGAGGAAGGCTTTTAAGTCCTTGCCTAAATGGGATCTTAGGCGTTTGGCAGCTCTACCACTTCTTAATGCACATTTGAGTGAGAGAGCCACAATCTTGATGAAAGAAATACAGAACAGGCTTAATGATAACTTCGAATCATTTGGTTACATGAAGGCAGAACGGAGAAGGTCAAAGAAAGACAATGACTGGAAAACGGGAAAGGGACGAATTGTTCTGAGAATTAAACCGCCAAAGACAGTTAACAGGGTGAGATTATCTAATCCCTTTCCCTAACAGCTACAGGATTTCGAGAAATGGTTTTATGATAATAACACTGGGGAAGTTATGATTAGGATGAAGAATGGCAAAGAATTTAAAGTTTTTGATCCTGTGGAGTTGTTCAGTTTTTGCGACGAAGATTTATTAGTGTTGTGTGAGAATCACATAAAGGATGGGGCTGGGAAAGAGACTCGAAAAGAAGTAGTCTCTTTATGAATGTAGCCAACAAGATCAGAGGGGTGAGGGCAGAGGTGAAGAAATTAGCTGAGAGGGTAAGGGCTCAAGATGACCTTAACATGGATATTCAAGATTTGGCCAAGTAGTTGAGAGGGCTAGTGCTCATCCCGACGGAGTTAGTGATGCGGGAGGAAACCGTAAAGAATCATGTGCTGAAGCTTCAGAGGGAGCTATTGCAGGAGATGGTGAAGATTAATCTAAAGCAACAAAGATCACTGGAGCTGAAGAGACTAATCAAGCCGAGTGAAGATGGTGAGCTCCAACCTAGGGGGAGTATTGAAGATCACATATAGGTTGGACTCACCTTAGTTTAGTTTGTTTACTTTTTGTTGTAATAGGTATTTTGTTAGTTTCCTTTTGTAAGTACTTAGATTTATGTATTTTGGCAGTCCAGCGAAATTGTGAGCGAATCTATAAGTTCGCTCACAGTTAGCTGTTTTGTTTGCCTGGCAAATCTATTGTTTCGTCTAGCGAAACTATAGTTTTGGCAGTGCAGTTTCGCTGACAGCGAAACTGTCTGTGAAACTATAGACTGCTATATATTGTTTTGTTGCTTCTCATTGTAGGTAACCTTGCAAAACCCTAATCGATTATCATTGTTGCAAGTTACCATTTCAAAGCAGTTAATACATAGAATTATCTTTGTGCTTCATGTTATTGACTGTCATTGATCATTGTCTTATTATGAATAAGTTCTTATTATGTTCAATTCTCTTTGTTATTGTTGTTTAGTATATTTGTTGGATATTGAACGATTTTTAATGTCATTTGCACTGTAATACGATCACATGGACCAACAATATGTTGGAGCTCTACAAGATAGTATATATTATCAACACAGTCAAAGTCAACAAAAGTTAACGTCACGGTCAAAGTCAACAAAAGTCAAACCCAACACGTTCGAGACGAAGATCCGAGACGAGACGTTGAAGATTTAGATGACTAGGAGTTTTATCGTAATAAATATACTTTGTGGGAACGAAATATATTTTATCTTGTTTTTAGTCATTTTTATGCTTAATATGTAATTTTGTATTAATTAGCCTAAGTCTAGGGGGTTAAGTGCAATTAGTGAATATTAGTCTGGACTATAAATAGGTTAATTGTCATTAGTGTTGGTCAATGGTGAATGACCAATTGATTGAGGGATTTACTTGTAAACAACATTATTTGCAATCTTATTGAAGATCAAAGGAGTTTTAGTGTGTTTATTATATTTTGATCTATAATCTTCATTTGATCATCCTGGAGTTACAACTTGATATCAGAGCCTTATTGGATCAAATGCATTGAAGATTTGAAGAATTTGTTGCTGAATTTTGAAGGTGTTTATCATAAATTTAGAGAGAGAAAATGGGGGTTTTAGAGAGAGAAACTAGATCTGAAAATTAAAAGGTTTCAAATCTTCATCAAAATCATCAGATGTACAAAGTTTTACAAGGAAATTGAAGATTTACAAGTTAAAAATCAGATCTACTCCTAATCTATACAAGATTCAACAAAAAAAATTTAGATCCGGAGATTTTCTCTCACACACACTAGTGTGTGTTCTTGGTGTTCTTAAGGATCTTCAAATCTTCAAAACATCAAGCTACGAATTTATCATTATCTTGAATGAAAGTTCATATTTTCTAGCGAAAATTCCAGCGAAATTGTTGCCAAAATCATCAACGAACCTGCGAAATTAATACAAAATTTTCAACGACTAAATAATCTGTGAATTTGAAGATTATTTCTGCGAAATTATAAAAGACAAAATTAATCTGCGAATTTATATCTTCAAACTGCGAATTTATAAAAATCAAATTGTGAATTTAACCTAAAATCTTGCTGCGAATTAAAAAATAAAAAAAACTGCGAATTTATAGCTTCAATCCGCAAAATTAAGAATTGTTCCAGCGAAAATACAAAATTTAACCTGCAAAATTACCAAACATCGACCTCAAATTAACATCCACCCGAACCAAAGTCGTGTTTCATACCCGAACCAAAGTCGTGTTTATCTCATTGTAGAAGATGAACTAGACACACAACTGAACCCTTTAACAGACATACAGATCTCATATGTTAGGATCGTTTACTGGACAAATACTAACAGATTTACGCGTGTACCGAATCAAATAGTGCGGAATCCTATTTGATTGGCGATCCAATCAGTGAGAACGCACGTAGAATCAATTAAAGATTGAATCTAAACGTTAAGAACGATTAGCATCATCGTGAGCTGAGTCTTGATCTGTTGGAGGGGAGCAACATCATATTCATCTCTTTGGTAATTTGGATCTGCTTGATTTAAACATGTAACACATCAACCATTAGTCAACAATCAAAGCACTAAACATCAATAATAAATATAAACATTAATTACATTAACTTGATACAACATTCAAATACACATGATTTTAATAACATAAACAACTATGTAGTACTCTTGTGTTGAATAGCTGGTGTGTTAGTAGGATCAACAGAAGATGATGGGGCTCCTTGGTCTTGATTCTTCTTTGTGTGCCTCTCTTACCTTGAGCTGATGTGGCACCCACAGTAGATGTATCATCCTCATCATCATCAACATCATCACCTGCATCAGTATCATCCCCTTGATCATCACCATCATCATCATTATTATCATCATCACTGTCATCATCTCACCATCATCTCCATCTCCTTCTCTGATCTTAGTGGCTCATCCTTTGATCCTTTGAGCCTTAGCATGATGGTCTTGTTGGTCGCCTCCAACTCCTCTATCCATTTTGCTGAATGGATATGTTGCTCCTGGAGTTGGGACATCTCTGAGCTCTGAGCAGCCATCTGCTATGCCTGCTGCTCAATCAGCTGAGCCTGCTGAGATATCTGCTAAGATTGTGCAGCAGTAAGCTCTACTAGCTGACGAATCTGGGCAGTTTTCTCATCATCGGCTGCCAATAGCTTCAGCACCATATGGTTCAATGCTGAGAGTTGTTCCTCTACCCCACTGGGAGGTAGAGTGGATCCAGATGGAAAGGAGGGGTAAGATGATGGTCCTGCTTGGTGGTTAGTGGTGGTGGCAGTGGTGAAGATTGGGGGTGGTATAGATGAAGGTGGTGGTGCATGAGCTATTGTGGAGGTGGATTATATATGGGTAGATAGTGGAGTGGGTGTGGTAGGGGTGTGTGAGGTGGTTGATATGATAGTGGTGGTAGGTGGAGTGGTGGTAGTGGTGGTAGTAGGTGGAGTGGTGCAAGTGGAGGTAGTAGTGGTGGTGGTGATAAATGTCATCCTCCTCCTCTTATTCTTCATCCCGTGGGGCTGAGCCATCCGTTCCTTCCTCGAACCCTTCGAGGTGGATGCTCCCCCTGGGACGCTGGGCTGATCTAGGGTGTAGGTTGGATCAGTCATAGTCTCCCCAGACCCTCCTGGGCGTTCACCAACCGCCCTAATCCCTCGCTCGGTGGCAACCACTTTGCTACCCACCGTTCGAGTCAACGGTTCTTCATCCGACTCCTCCTCCTCATCAGGTTGGAAGTCCTGATGGAAACCTGCTGTCTCCGTCCCACCTTGGGTGGATGCTAGAGATGCTATATCAGCAGTGGGGGCCCTGAATTGAGTGGGCCCTGCATCTCCATCATCACCGCTATCATCATCGTCGGAGTCATCTGCAGGGAGCTCAAGTTGTTCGACATCTGAATCACTGTCTGCGTGGTGCCATTTATGCCTCCCTGGCACCACGTAATCAACCTTGGCCAGGTGGTCGAAGAGTCTCTTAACAGGGGGTTTGACCTGCTTTCTCCGGTAGACCTTCATACGACCCAGTGTCGTATCATCCATGATCTCCAAGACACAACGTCGTGGCTCTCCTTGGGCAGTGTGGGCAGCTTCTCATCAAATATCATCTGAAGAAACCTAGGGTACATGCAGAAACCCTATTTGCCCTTAGCCTCCAGATTCTCTATCAACTAAGAGAATATCATGCTCGAGAAGCTGAAAGGGTGGTTCGGTACCAGTGCCATGTAGGCGTTTTGAATCTGATCTGAAAGATCATCAAACCCACCCCTTCGCGAAGCCAAGCACTTGAGGATGACATGTGCCAAGTACTTGTACTGGGGACACAGGTTGCTCTTGTTGAGCACACCTTCATTAATATCCCCAGTATACTTCATCCTCAAGAAGCACCCTCTCACAGTCAGCGGGTGAAGTCTGGTAGGGTGGTCTGCATTATCACACAACCCAAGTTCACGCTGAATATACTCAGCAGTGACCTCAATATCCATCCCAAAAATAGAACTCCTGATGCTGTATGGCTCGTGAGAGCGGTTAACCGATGCCCCCTCCCAAAAGGCCTGCTGAATAGACCTGTAGGGAGTGCATGGTGTGGATATAGCCTTGTAGATCCTAGATCGCTTAAGGAATGCGATAATCCCCACAAACTCGGCGCCATTCTGAGTAGTGGCATCTAAATGAGCACATATGTTATGCTTAAGGTTGATGGACCACCTGTCAGCCATCAATCTATAACACAAGACACATAGACATTAGATAACCACATAACACAAATCAGTTCTAATTAACCTAGTTAAATTTATTCTGGTTCATTCATGTGATTGAACCATGCGACTATGTTCAATCGGTTGACCTGGCATGCGACTGGATTCAGTCGTGTGACTGAGCAGGTGACTGAGTTCAATCGGTTGACTGAGCCTGCGATTGGTTCAGTCGGCCGACTGAGATCATTCGTATTATCCATTCAACCGACTGAGCCATTCAACCAGCTCAATCGAGCGAATGGAGTTCATCCTGGTGTCTAGTCGCATGTCCCACTGTTCGGTCAACTGAGATTTGAATTTGAACCAAATCTTGAAACTAGACATCGTGTAATGGTTCTTTAGACTCACAATCATTATACTAATAACCTAATAACCTTTATTTCAACATTTTATTTGGTTTAGTTAGGTTATTAATCCATTTACAGTTGCGGGTCTAGTTAGGGCCAATTTCTTGATTTTGGAGTCTAATCGATGGAGTTTTTGGCATGGTCACACCGCATTTTCCTGTATATGCTCCAACGAACGTCAGAATATCAAAACTTGTAATCAATTTGGGTCAGAGGAAATTTTTGCAGAGTAACAGTAGGCTGTGCGATTTTAGGGCGATTGGGGGTGATGAGTTGAATGCGATCGACTATGGCCCTATTTATACTGAATCTGATTTCAGTCGGCTGAATGGACCCATTCTCTCAGTTCATTTGGGCAAATGGACCTCAGTCGTGCAATTGGTTCAGTCGATCACATTCAGTCGGCCGACTGGATTTCAGTCGGGCGACTGACTCATTCGCACAGCTCCATTCGGTCGACTGGCTCATTCTGATAAGCCATTTGGGTGAATGGTTCATACTCATGTGTCATTCCGCTGTTTAATGCATGAGTATGGTCCATTCGTACGGTTGGTCCATACTCATGGTCCAGTCATGCGATTGGATCATACTCATGATTTTGACTTTATGACCATTCCACACTTAATCCCCTTTTTTAACTTTTGAATAAACATTATGAGCATTTGATCATCTCAGACATGATCATTTTAACTTGAAAAACTTTTGATCACCTCAGATGTGATCCTTTTAAACAAGTTATCACCTCAGACGTGACTGATTTTTCATTTGAAAACATGTGTGGTCACCTCAGACGCGACCCTTTTTGGTGATTAAATCCCCTATTGAATTCCATTGCGTAGTCCGATATCAAACAAACTGAATTGATGAAATTTAAACAAAATAAAAGACTTAAACTAAAATACAAAGCTAAAACTTGTTTTTGACGTTTTGTGTGAGGTGTAAATCCTAAGATAGAAATCTAATGGATTCGGTTCCGGAATAGGAAGCTTCAATTCATTTTGACCATAAATGGACCAAATCAATTTGGAATCACACAGCAAAGTCAAATCATTTGGGACATGTTATCAACACCTTTTGATGCTTAATTCTTGTTTTTCATCTAGAGTTGTTAGCAAATTTAGGAAATCATACTAGTATTATTAGATCCCCATATTGATTTGGACTTTCAAGAGTTGTAGCCACGATGATTGTCAGTATACTTGTCCTTTTAAATCCATATATAGACTTTTGACACAGATTGGTGACAGTTTAAGGTTTGATTATTTCAACAAGCATTTGTGGATCCCACACTTATCTCGTAATCAACATTCCTCAGGAGAATTTTGAGCGGTCTTAGGGTAGTTTTCAAGAAGAGACTATTCATAGAACTTTCAAAGAGAAGCCAAGCCTCAGGTCAGTGCCACCGCACAGCAGAGAGGCGGCAAAAAACATGAATTCTAGAATATATAGGTTATGTTTATCCTCAAGTCAGTGCCACCGCACACCAGAGAGGCACATAACCTATCTTCTTGTTTGAGCAATTTTAATCTTTTTGCACATATCTCACCAACAACATAAGTTATTAGTTTGATCGCTTTTTCCTTTTTTCATGTGTTTTTGCTCATATTTTGGTCTTACGCTCACATTTGTGGCGTTTATTATGCTCGTCACCCCTTATTGGAATTTTGTTGATTGTATTAACCAGGGATAAGATGATAACCCACAACTTGTTGAACAACTTAGTTTGATCTTGAGATCACCAACAAGGTCTAATCATCTATAGTGTTGAATCTACCGACATATCATCTGTGGTCTAGCAACCTCTCGGTCTACTTTCTTTGTGTTACCTTAGTAGTAGCTAGTTTTACTATCATTTTTCCTTTTATATTGCCCAGACTACACAGACTTATACTTTGAACTGCGCATCTTGTTTAATTTAAACTTTTAAAGTCCCAAGTGGGTTGTTCCTATGTACTATCATTTTCCAAAGTCTTGAATCGGTATCACAGATACGATCTAGTTTCTACTAGCTAGCCTCTCCTCCTCCCTCGTTTTTTTAATGTTACTACCTAAACCTATTCTCCCCCTAAAATTCTAAAGCCGTAACTGATTTACGCTTTTTAGGATTTTAATAGGCGACAAAAGAATACCAATTTAATTAAATACTTAAAGTTAAACAAATAAATAACAAAAATAAAAATTAAAAGATAATTGACTATACGCCTCGGGCTACACATGGTCATCTTTAGGAATTACATCACTTTTCTTTTTAACAGTGTTGACCTCTAACAAATAGAGAAAACTTGGTTTATTAAAGGCCTTGTAAAGAGGTCAGCGCGTTGAATCAGTATTTATTTTAATCACATCGATTAGATTCTTTTCAAAGTAATCACGTATAAAGTGAAATTTTATGCCGATGTGTTTGGTCTTAGGATGTTGGACCGGATTTTTAGTTACTACAATTACAGCAAAGTTATCAACAAAAATAGGAGTAGAAGAGAAATTCAAACCGTAGTCCCGCATTTGCTGTTGAATCCATATGATTTGTGAACAGCAACTTGCAACAGCAACTTGCAACAGCAACTTGCAACAGCAACTTGCAACAGCAACTTGCAACAGCAACTTGCAACAGCAACTTGCAACAGCAACTTGCAACAGCAACTTGCACAGCAACTTGCAACAGCAACTTGCAACAGCACTTGTAGCAGCAACGTATTCGGCTTCACAAGTTGACAAAGCAACCGAGGTCTACTTCTTACACTGCCAGGTCACTAATCTTCTCCCAAGGAATTGACATCCCACTGATGTAGACTTGTAGTTCATCTTGCAGCCACCGTAATCCGAGTCACTATACGTTGTAAGCTCGAAGGCATCATCGTGAGGATACCACAACCCTAGTGTTGGAGTACCCTTTAGATAACAGAAGATCCTTTAACCCCTATCAGATGGTTAACTTTTGCATTGGCCTGATATCTTGAACATAAACATGTCACGTACATGATATCAGGTCTTAAGGCAGTGAGGTACATGAGAGATCCAATCATTCCTCAGTACATGGTGGCATCAACCAGATCACCATTCTCATCGGGTGTTACATCATGGTTTGTAGCAAGTGGAGTCCCGCTGCGGAAGCATTCTCCATGTCAAACAGATTGAGAATATCTCCTACATACTTGGTCTGATGTAGGAAAATCCCTTTTGGTGTCTGATCCACCTGTAACCCAAGAAAGAATTTCATCTCTCCCATGGCACTCATTTCAAACTCAGCCTTCATTACTGCTTCAAACTCTTTACATAGATCTTCGTTCTTGGACCTGAAGATTATGTCATCGACATAGATTTGGACTAGCAGTAAATCACCATCCTTTTCTTTGATGAACAGTGTGCAGTCAATGACACCTCTGCGAAAACCGTGTTTCACAAGTGAGTCGAGAGTTTCTTATACCAGACCCTGGGAGCTTGATGAAGCCCATATAAAGCCTTGTCGAGTTTGTAAACTCTGTCCCGATGATATGGATCCTCAAATCCCTCGGGTTGACTAACGTACACTGTCTCTCGGATTTCACCATGAAGGAATGCACTCTTCACATCAAGTTGATAAACTTTAATCTTCATATATGATGCATAGGCAAGGAAGATACGGATTGCTTCCATTCTTGCCACGGGTGCAAACACTTCATTGTAGTCTATGCCATCGACTTGTCGAAATCCTTGAACAACAAGTCGAGCCTTGTTTCTGATGATCACACCTTGATCATCTTTCTTTCATTTCAAGACATTTGGTGCCAATGACCTTAGCATATTTAGGTCTATCCACCAGAGTCCATACTCCTAACTTTTTGAATTGAAGAAGTTCTTCTTGCATGGCACTCACCCATGCCTCATCATTCAGGGCTTCACTAACATACTTTGGCTCAAACTGAGACACAAAGCAACGATATGCAACATCGTGAAGGTATCCCTTTTCCATCATCGAGGCATAATCAGCTGAGTACAGCTGATTTCTGGTCTGAACCCCTGATCTCACATCCCCAATGACATTATCCAAAGGATGATAGACATTTAGACGTGATCCAAGAGTGGTTGGAACAACTACCTCAGAATCAAGATTATGCACATTTGGTTCAGTATCTGAGGCAGTAGGAGTCTGAGGTTCCAAAGATTCAGAGGAATGAATGTCAGATGCTTGTGGACTTGTAGTAATAGGAACCTGTTCTCCTGGTTGTTCTAATCCGTCTCCATAGCTTCTTCATGAGAGAAAGAATAACTATCTTCAGGTACTCCCCTTGAGTTGTTAGATGATTGACCTTGTGAACCGGATGATGTTGAATCTAGTGAAGGTGTGTTCAAGACATCATACATCATCTTTGTGGCCAACTCATCATCAGAGGTGGAGATTGGGATGTTGAAGGACTTGAAGAATCCATCATAGTCGAAAAAGAAGGCGGGTCCTTTTCCAGCAGGTGGTGTGGTGTATCTCTGAACATCAACATTAAACCACACTTCTACCTGACCCGTTGAGTTTTTGTAAAGCCTCTTGTTCGGTATGTTGTATCCAAGAAAGATACCTTCATCAGCCTTCTCGCTGAATTTTCCCTCCTGAGTCTTCTTCAGTAGGGTGCACGGAGTGCTAAACGGCTCGAGATACTCTAGATTAGGTTTACGTCATTGTAGTAACTCGTTTTCCATGGCGTTTAACTATCAGAACTCGATTTAGCATGTAACACGCATTTGCAACAGCTTCATTCTCGAATTGGATAGGAAGTTTTGAGTCTGCTAGCATCATTCGTGTTGTCTCTATCAAGCTGTGATTCTTCCTTTCAGCAACGCCGTTCATCTGAGGAGTGTAGGCAGAAGTGAATTGATGCATAATTCCCTTTTCCTTGCAGTAAGCCTCCATCCATTGATTCTTGAACTCGGTTCCGTTGTCTGAGCGCACTTGTCATACCTTCAACTAGTATAGAGACTCCAGAGTAGTTACTAATTCCTTGAATGACTCAAATATTTCTGATTTGGATTTCAGAAACATCACCCAAGAGAATCTTGAGTAGTCATCAGTAACTACGTAGCAGTACAAGTCGCCTGCGATGCTTCTATACTGACTGGACCAAACAGATCCATGTGAAGAAGTTCAAGAAGAAGTTCTCTGGAATGACTTTCTTTTCCTTATGAGACTTCTTCGTCTGTTTGCCCTTCTTCCACGCAACACAGAAATCTAGAAGTTGGAAGTTTTTGATGTTAACTCCTCTCACTAGATCATTTTGGATCAAGTGATTCATCTTCCATGGATTAATGTGTCCCATTCTCCTATGCCAGGAGATGGAATCCTTCTCAGTAGCTTTTGACAAGAAGCATTGAACTTCATGATGCGTTGTGGAGGCCTTTGATAGATCCAAGACATAAAGGTCCTTATATCTTGAGGCAGACATTAAGACTTGGTCCTCCGGGATGACATAGTCCTTTTTGAGGACATAGCACTTCTTGTTTTCAAAAACTACCTTAAACCCATTATCACAGATTTGAGAAACAGAAAGCAAGTTAATTTGAAGTTGTTGAACGTAGTTTACCTTGTCAAACTTCATTTTCTGATTACCTACTTCCCCTTGAGTTGTGATGTACCCACCTTTGTTTCTAGCAAACGAAACATGACCTCCTTTTATCTGTTTGACGTTTGATAAGAGATCCCTCTTCCCTGTCATGTGCCTGGATGCTCCGCTATCTATAATCCACGTGTTGGTTTCAGCACTATTGCGAACACCCTGCACATTCACTTGAAAACATTAGTTCATGTTAGGAACCCAAGCCTTCATTGGCTTGGGTTTCCCAAAGGCATCACATATCATAAACTCAACCCATTGACCGTTCAAGGGTGAGGGAAGCTCAGATGTCTTTTTGTTCTCATTATCAGACAATGAGGTTGATTTTTCTTTCCATAAGCCAGCTTTGTGTAAGGCCTGTTTGTGATAAACAGATGACTGGCTAATGTGTTGAACTTTAGGTTCACTATCCCTTTTAGGTGGCGTCACTGAGTTCCTCTTAAAAGAGCTAGTTTTTGATTTCGGAAGTTCAACTTTCCTCCTCGATGTTTGATAATAAGGACAATGAGACGCAATGTGTCCATATTTTCCACAGCTGTAGCATGATCTGCTTTTGACTTTACGGTTTAACTGCTTTTGTGGAGATATATGTGACACACGTGTGACCTTACTCTGTTGGGTTTTGTCTCTTCTTGTTTAGATGTTTTGACTGGTTTAACAAAGTTAATTCCTTTAATAGTTTTAACATCTTTTCTTTTCTATTATCTGGACTTTGACTTGACACACGTGGGTGGTTAACTGTTTGGTCTTTTTGGGTTCAGAATTAGACTTGATTGACCTAGACTTTATATCAACCTTTTTAAACTTTTTTTCCAGATTAACACAAGGCATTTTACCTTTTGCCTTTGAAGTGGCCTCCTTTTGTTTAGTACCAGATTCATTTGATTTACATGTGGAATCTGGATCACTTACAAGAGGAGTAGACACCACATGATCCTGATTGGATTGTTATTTATTGGCTTACATTTTGCATTCATCAAGATCTGATGTGGTGATGGAACCACTTTATAACCAATCCTTCCTGTTGTTTCTCTCTCTCACTAAGTTTTGGACAATATGAGATGAACTTGTCCAACTATGCAGTTTTTGCTTTAAGGAATTAACATCTACTTCTAAAACTGCCTTTTGTTTCTTAGTGTCCTCTAGGGAGTTAACATAGTAGCTAATTTCATTAGCTTGGTTAAAGGCTACTACTTCTGTTTCCCCAAGATGTTTGTTCAAAAGGTCTATCTTTTCTTTGTAACTATGCTTATTTTGTTTTAGAACCCTGTTAGCTTCAGTGCATCATTCCAAGTCCTTTACTAAGTTATCATTATGATCTAATAACCTAGCAAATTTTAAATTAATGCTTTCCCTAAATTTATTACAATCAGAACAAGCATGATTATTAAAAAGTTGGTCAGTAGTACTTACCTGAGAGGGTTCTGATGAATCAGCCATTAATGCAGAGTCTAGTATTTCTGGTGCTAGTGATTCTGACGTTATAGTAGTTTTCCCTTCTTCAGGCAGGTAATTGACAACTTGGCAGTCTCTTCTGTGTTTAACATCGCGAGTTCGACTGCAATATCTCCTTCACTAGCAGAATAATCATCTAGA